>JAAFCE010008833.1:25500097-25803930 GCA_013389805.1 Trigoniulus corallinus | reverse complement strand
GCTTCCAACACGAGCGCCACGAATGGCGAGGCGAACCACGAGGTGAATGACGAATGTAGTGTTCACACATTCGTCGAACATGCTCGCCTCGCCACTCGCCTCGTCTTATTCGCGAATGTGTAAATGCGGTATGACAGTTGTTATCCGTTTTTTTTCAAAGTACAGTATGCAAATTCTTACACAATAACGGGTTGGGGAGTAAGTCAAGCAGCCATACCAGGCTGAACCTTTATGAGGCTGCTCCGGGTGAGAAGGAGGTAGGTGTAAAGGATGAAGGAGAGGGAAAATTTGCAGCACCCAACATTCCCTACCCAACCACCCATGTTGGTACTAACGTGGGATTGCATTGCTTAACTTCAGTGATCTTATGAGAACTGGTGTGCCCAATGCAACTTAGCCGAAATGCATTTTAAGAATCTTTCCAAACACTTGGTGATATACAGTAAAGCTCCGCTATAACGATCTCGGATGTAACGAAATCCTGGCTGTTACGAATGGTTTCCAAGGTCCCGGCAAAAGGATAGGAGTTTGTATATTAAAAATATCGGATATAACGAATTTCCTGGTAATAACGATGAAAACTTATAAAAGTTGGATAATTTGGTTGGATATAACGAATGATGGACCTTATAAATAATTTTTATTTATGGATTTAACACAGACTTCCACTCAATGGTCACCACATTTTGAATTGAACACCACCTACAGGAATGCCTTGTCATACTTTTTATTTTACTAGGGCAGAATGCACAAATGGCTGATATTAGAAACGTTCATTTTCTCATCATCATCATCATCATCGCCACCATACTCTTATCCCGCCCGTGGCAGGGTCGGGTATGCAGGTTCTAGCCCTACACACCTGCCTATCTCCCCCATGATCCCCCATTCACCCCACCATTACCATATGCAGGAATTACCCTTTGCAGGAATTAGATAGACTGAAGAAATACTCTCCCCACTCCATTACCTCAGAAGTATGAAACAAGACTCTACCTATTCTATCCTTCACTGTAATGTCTCAGGGTAAATCTTTAATCGCCCTATCCCTGGTCTTGGCCAGGCTACATTCTTCCTTCATTCCCCCTTTGTCTCGATCATAGAGGACCTCATACTACTGGTGTATGACAAAAGAAATGGTCCTCCTAGCTGTGGCCTTGGTCTGCCTGTAGCATATTTTAGAATCATAGTCTCCTATCTCCATCCACCTATGGAATGCAGCCTTTTATTTTTTGGTGGCTGCCTCTATTGCATTATTCCACCACTATGTCTGCCTGCCCTGGAGTGTACCTTCTACTCTAGCCTCACCTAAAATGGCTTCCCCAAATTTTCTAATATTTCTGGTGAACCTGACCCACACTGCATCAACTGTCTCTTCCAAATCCCAGTCTACTTGTCTATCTACTTCCTACATGAATTCCTGTTTCCAACACCTAATAACCTGTGCCCCTCAAGAATTGACTGCCCTTCAATACTTAAGGGCAGTCATTACAACTAACCAGTAGTCTGGGAGAATACCAACTGTAAGAAAACTAAATCAACGGGCATTAATTAAAATGTAAGAAAAACATGCAGAAATGCTTCATTGGGGTAAATACGAAGGTACACAAAGATTAGAAACCAAATGTTTTGAAGAACTACCAAAACCACAATTTCTTGATATTTGGGGTAGTATCACAGACTACTGGTTAGCTATCTGGGGTTAAAAACAGCTTTCCTGGTTGTAACGAATTCCTGGCTATAACGAACGTGATTGCAATCCCCTACAAATTCGTTATAGCGGGGTTTTACTGTACTGTAGTTGGTAAAATACTGTCAAAAGTTCAAAGCCAGGACCACGTTTTTGAAATCTTTAGCAATTTGTTCATAAATTTCGTATTGCTAAGAAAATTACTGCCATTTTACAACACTCATTAGCTAGGACAACATTTTAATATGTAAAAGACGTTTATTCTCAGTGCATATAAAAATAATTTTGTTATGCATTCAGCATCTGCCGACGTACAAAATCATGAAGGTCGAACAAATTAAAATATATATACTGCATTTAAGACTGGTTTATGTTTTGAACCATCACTTGGTTACAGTAATATCAATTTTTAAAATAACCTTGTGAATAAATACTGCGCAATTTAAACACATTTTTTATTGGAAATATTCTCAGCCCAATTCCTATAATGAAATGTGATATCATTAAATTTTAGTCAACAGTTACTATTTTTAACAATTTATATGTGTTTGTGTATGTGTGCAGATAGCATATACAGATACTGTAGTAGATATTTTAAAACCGCTTCTAATGAGCTTTTATGTAGGGCTCTTCCATCATTTTAATCTGCTCTATCTTCTGGACCATTTTTCGCATGACAGTGTAATAAACGTCAGTATTAAAACTGATACTTCATCATTTAAGACATAATATAGCTTTTTACAGTATTAAAATTTGACTATCACAGTATTTATAGCAGGAGAATAACACCAAATAAAACTGTTGTTAGGCAGGGGTAGACATAAAAAGGATAAGAAATATTTATTTGTAGTTTAAGTATAACTTACCCCATAGTCGTCCATCCGTCCTGCACCAAGCACATTGGGTACAAACCGATCCTCCATATTGCCGACCTTTTATCCTAGAAAATAAAATCAAATTCTCAACTCTACTGCTTACTATTTATGTACATAATTCGTTTATTAAAAATGTATTTGTTCTAAAAAGTTGGTAAGTTACTTGTTGGGATGATCAAAATTCATCCTTTAATTTATTTGTAGACTTAAATTTGAACAAATTAACTATCAAGTGGAGAAGCATTAATTAACAGGTATCTGAAGAGACCATTTAATTAAACGCTGATTTGCAGTTATATATAAAGAACTTACTAAAAAATCAGCAGTGCATTAATCCGCGGTAACTAAACTTGTTAAACAGAAAGTAGAAAAGTAGGAACAAGTTGTACCAATAGTCACCCTTTACTGAAGTTTGACTAACATATGCATTAATGAATATTTATTTCAAAATATTCAATTACAGTAGAAAACTGCTATTACTAACAGACTGTAATCCAAACTTTATATTTTCAACATTCATTTAATATATGCACACCTGGTTACCAATTAATATTTAAAAGGAATCCTTTTCATCGAATTTTTCAGGTACCAATATTATCCCATTGGTTCCTAGGAATACACGGAGGCCAGTCGCCGACCTAGCGTCCCAACCGCTTGTTTATTTAACATCAGCCTCTTACCTTCCTGAAGAAAAACTTTTAGTCGTCGTCAGGGAGCAGGCTACTAAATATGAAAATTTAGCCGAGGGTTCTTTGACGTGCAAGGCCCCAGTTTTCGCATCCGACAATATGCATATTAAAGTTTGTCTATCCCTAAACAAATCACCCGCCTCGATCAGGACCGAATCTGCAACTAGATATAAAATGTCAAGCACGCTACCACTGAGTCACCAAGGCAGACGAGAAAGTCCCCAAAGTGATTTCCAGGGACGTTTACCCAAACGTTAGGTGGCACACTACACGGTCATACATTTCCTATAAAAATAAAAACTTAATTTTTTAATCAAAATTTCAAAAAAAACATTGTAGGTACTGTATAATCCAACAGTTTACCTAAACCAAGAATGTATTAATCAATGAAGAGAATATTTATTTCCACGTAAAAAAATTATGAAATTTAAAGTAGAATTGTGAACTTAAAACTTTTTTGCGAGCTTTTTCAAATAACCTACACCTCTTCAGTCAGCTGACAGACGGGGTTCCTCCTGCATGGTCATCTCAGACTTCGATTCTTTGGGCCTCGGAATTTCTTTTTACAAATACTTTTTGGGTCCACTAATAACTTCTTCCCCCAAGACCCAGCAAAAACTCCACCCAACCCTGAGCCAATTGCAATAATTGTTTTGAATTACCGGGTCTATCAAGGATGATCTAGAAGTAGGGAATATTTCCGAGAAAATGAGAAATTAGGCAGAAAAAGATAACAGAAGCAGGTAGACGAGACTGAGGAAACCAAAACAAATATTAGAGTACATGGTACGACGAGGTGGACGGGACATTGATAAAGACATAAGAAAGTCAGGATTATATTGTATTAATCGTCCATTTGGTAAAACTTCTTCACATGGGTCCAATAAAGACGGAGCATGTCATCAAGTTAGCAACAAGGCACATTAAAAGCACCACTATACAACAATAGAGTAATTATTAACTACTGGATGCATAGGGCCCAAATGACTCATTATAGTTAGAGAATAACCATTCATGGATAAATAAAAGAACTTAAATAGACCATAGGAAAGATACGTAAATGGCCATTATCAATTTTCATTTGCATGTGTTAACTACGATTTTCCTTATCACATAATACAAAAGTATTAAAGGACTTTGTAACACTGCTAGTTCATTGTGTTATGTTGTATTGAACATCATCATACCCTTATCCCGCCTATATCAGGGTCAGGTTTGCAGGTTCTAGCCCTCCACTCCCTCCTATCTGACACCAGGTACCCGTTCCTCCACACACTATCATATCCTTACGTACAACCTGCTGTCATGTCTGCGTTGCTCTTCCCTAGCCTCAGGTGCTTCCAATCACCTGCATTCCCGGTTATTATCATCCCAGAATCCCAAAAATTCTCATCATTTTGCTCCAATCACAATAATTCAATCCCATATAACTTTGTTAAAAATGCAATTTGAGTGCTCGTAGATATTTAAGGAAATAACTAGATCTTATCAATTTAGTAAACAGCGGATATATTGAAAATAGGGGAATGCTCTAAACCAGGGGTGGCCAACCTTTTCAGCAGGCGGGCCAAATTTAAGATATAATATTTCCTGCCGGGCCACGCAGCTAATTTCTTTTTGAATTAAAGTAAACAAGCAAGCGTGCTGCAGCTGTGATCACATCGTCGCTTCCCTGTATGTGAGATCATGGTCAAAAGCTTGCCTGGTTGATGCCGACTCATGATGTAAAGTTGTTTTGGTGATAGGTACAATAATTTTATGTTCATTTGACCTAACTCCGCAGGTCGCAACATGACTGCCGGCGTGCCGCATGTGGCTCGCGGGCCTCGTGTTGGCCACCCCTGCTCTAAACAAAAGTTAATATTCAGAGCAGTTTGTACTTCCAATGGGCATTGGCGCATATAAACTACTGTATTTTTAAGTGAGATAGTGGGGTTGCAAGTTGTCATGCAACTGTGCAGGATGATCAAATCAAAAGTGTCCTTCCTGCAAAATATTTAGACAGTATAAGAAATACAGTAAATGCTTCTGATTATCTCACAGCCGTTGCTTTACACGAGTATAGAAGCGCTGATCAAGTAACACACAGTGGCAGCTTTTGAGTATATCAACTACTGGGAAAATAAGCTACAATATATTCCAGAGTAATATGAATCAATAAAAGTCTATTAACCCCGAACGTTATTATTACGTCTATTACGACTCGTGAGGAACTGACCAAAAGAAATGTACCGGTAAATTGGTCAGTTTAAGCTAATACAGCCTGCTACATATATCTTTCGAGGTTTTAAAATTAATAAGAATCAAAGCAACTCAACCATCCTGTCCCTTTTAATGCACACAAGGGTGATATATTGGACGGTGTTTTTCCGCAGCCGGCTACTGAACAAAGCAGCAACCCCTATGCTTATTTATTGTCGGTCTATTGTTCGTTGGAACACTAAACCGACGCCAGGGGTCGAGATCCTACAGTTGGGAATTTTGTCTCATCTACCCGTTGCATAGTAGAGAGGATCCTTTGACGTGCAAATGTCATCGTACACCACACGAGACTTAGGCTTTACTTCTCATCTGAAAGAAGGCACACTCGGGACATCTTTCTCGCCCGAAAGAAGCCAGGCCACCTCGGTCCAGTTTAGAACCTAGAACCACTGATGCAGATACCGAGGCGGGCTAAAATGAATAAGAATCATACCAATATATTTATGACACTATAAGAATATTAGTTTCGCCATTTCTTCGCGTGTGCAAGTTTTTGTATCACGTAATTTTCCCCCCTCTGAGATGAAATCTCAAACTTCACTGTGTTGATCTCCAAGTGTGGAGGTCAATTTACATCCCCACATCGAAAATGTCAACATGTCTAAAATATAATCATCACACTACTATGAGCAAAAAAATCTTAAGCGGGACTTAAAAGTTCAGAGAAAGCAACTACTGTACTAACCCTTTTCCCCCTTACAGCAGGATGGGGTACCCATCTTTTTCTCTCTGAATGGACGGACACATGGGCGATTTATTGTACGGTATTTTTATGCAGCCGGCTCCTACACCTGGGAATTTTTGCCTCATCTTCCCGCTGCATAGTAGAGAGGGTTCTTTTACGTGCAAAATGACATCGTACAGCACACGTGGCCACCTCAATCCAGTATCGAACCTTGAACCCTTGACGCAGTAATCCAGCACGCTACCTCCTGCGCCAAAAGACGAAAACAAATTATGAGAAGAAACTACCAAATCTAGTACGATATGAAAATTGAATTCAGTTGAATTTTTCGAGATTTAAATGGGTATTTTAAATAGTGTCATGTGTTTTTCCAGTTGTAAAATGGTGGGAAAATAGAGCTTCCGTGAATGATTGGAAAGAACGAACTGTGATTGGTAAAGTCGAGTGACGTCGTCACCAGTATTCGACATGGGCATTTCCGCACGTATTTTATAAAATCACTTGCAATTTCTTTTTTAAAAAAAAAGATAATTACAATACCTTTAAAATGTTGCTTTAGTCTGCCATAATTGATACATAAGATAAGTACTTTAGTGAATATCTAATTCCCAAATTAATGAAAGAATAACCTTCCGATTAACCTACGTATCTTTGACCATACAATACTGTCAACACAGGTGAGGCTTACCACATTTAGTCTATAGGGGCCTCAACATATCTCACCTCCTCAATCTTTCATTCAACGTGATAATCGTTATCTATAACAGTAATATCGTTGTTCAAATAGTTTTTACGTGTAAAAACTGACCTGATCTAGGACACGTAGCTTATGGTCTCAATGTATGCGATTATATTGAGATGTTAATCGGTAACTTGAAGCAGACGATAGTTCGACTAGCAAATAGCAAGCGCCAAAGTGTAGTGCCCTATTTAAATAACCAATATTTAATTTCTTAATAATTTCCCACCATGTACTTCGTGAACATCACAACTTTCCACGGTCACAAAGAGGGTGAAAAACCTTATTTTAAACCGAAAATAGGACAGTTTAAAGAAGCATAGTGGAGGGGGAATGGCTAGTTAGCTTTCAGCAGGTAAATTCGGTAAATTGAAATTGCAATACAATGGATTTCACAAAAAAACAGTATTTTCAAGGTGTAAATTAACCAGTCATCACGATTACAATTAAAACAACGAAAATAGATATAAACAAATACAGTTTCCAAATCGGCGGCTTAGCTTATTAGAACATTACACATTAATTTCAGTCAACAATAAGTTTATGTATTCGATTTTTGCATCGAGTTATACGCAAGTAATTAAGAACTGTAGTAAATATTTTCGTCAGTTTTAAAAAACGGGTAACATATATCATAATTACTTAGTAAAAATATCGGCTAATACAGTACTAGAATTCAAAAAAAGTAATGCATTTTTGAAATAAAAATTGAAATGTTAAGGTCAAACCATTCTCATTGAAACCAATAGTAATCCAGTATAAGTAGGCATCCATTGTTGGTTAGTACATTTATATGTAATCACACATCGATATCCGTAAACCTCGAATATTGTGCAAAAATGCAACTTCTAATCATTGGTTTCACTGACGCACCAATATTTTGAATCACACAACAGGTTCACGAGACTGATATTCAAAATAAAGATGAATGGGGGTGGTTACCTAAATATGCCCCTTTCTTTTCCATCACATCTGGGCAGCCATTGACGCCTACCTCTCCAACACACACCGCGTACCCTTCAAGCCGCCATGCTCGCAGCACCACACCAACACGGACGACCCCAGCAGCACGGTGGCACCACCACCGTCGTCTTCCAACGGACGACGCACACTCTATTATTCTCATTTCGGGGCCTCATAGTAATAGTGCGATGGCCCTTATCGAGGACTTGTAAATACGATCGTTCGCCATAACTGAGATGACGTCATTTGTTTATATCGCTCAGGCAACACGACAGCGTTCGTTGTTTATTGACTACACGCTTCAAGTTGAGGATGTACGTCATCGCTTGCCAGAATTGAATGCGACATTCTATTGATGAACGCTGGACACAGGTTCTCGTCTGGCCCAAGGTAGTCCCTTTTCGCATGAAAAAATTGCCGGTCTAGTCAGGGTTTGGACAGGTTCTTTTTTACGTGTAGGTGACGTCGTACACACTATATATGCCCACAGCTTTAATTCCCTTTAGATGTAAAACTCATTTGGGGCTTCCTTCTCACTCGAAGAACTATCCACTTCGTCCAGGATTGAACCTGTGATCAAGACCTCAAGCTACAAGAGTCTCTTCATTGCTTACAATGACCAAGGAAGAGCATAACACTCACTCTTCCAGGACCTGAGCAGAAGATGAAAAAGCAAAATGTATATTTCTAGTGACAGTTAAACCGTTTTCCGCCTATTGCAGGGTCGGATACCCATGTATGTCCCTCTGGATGAAGACAATGGGACTCTTGAATACAGCAAGCTGCCATTACTGTCACAACCGCCGACCAATGCTGCAACCGTTATGCTTGTTATCGTCGGCCTACTGTTCGTTAGGGAACTCCACCGACGCCAAGGGGGGGGGCGATCTCCTGTTCCTGGGAAGAGAGTTTCCTTGATCTACCCATTGCATAGCACAGGGGGTTCTTCTCCATGCAAATGACATTGTATACCCCGCAGAGCCAGTGCTTTAACTTCCATCCGACGGAAGAAGCACTCGGGACCTCTTTCTCGCCCGAAAGCTCCACCGAGGCAGGTCTGAAGTAGTGAAAACCACATTTTTAAAAGGTGATCACCAGACATATTAATTGAGGGGAGCTCTTTCTCGTTAGTTCTTTTATGGGGTTGGAGGTCATTGGAAGCACCCGGGGCAGGGGAAGACAAAAAAAGACGGTCGAACAGGTTATTACGTAAGGACATGGTAGTGTGTGGGGTTTATGAAGACCTGGTGGGAGATAGGCGGAAGTAGAGGGCTAGAACCTACAGACCCGGCTCTGTCATAAGCGGGATGACTGCCTGGGAACACTGGGTATTGAGAAACACCCAGGGAGCGGCCGTATTGCGTTGGACACACCAGTTCTCGTCTGATCCCTGAAGTTAAGCAACGCAACCCTAGGTAGTACTGACATGAGCTTGGGAAAACTGGGTACCGCTAATACCCAAAAATCGCCGCATTAGTGTAGTGTCTGTGCAGTCTCTGCATTAGAACTATGCAGCGGACGGGATCTAATGACCTTGTAGTTGAAGGGCCCTAAAACACCAAAGTGACGAAAGAAATGGATAAGGGAATGATGATTATTGCCCTTATCCCGCCTGTGGCAGGGTCGGGTCTGCGGGTTCTAGCCTTCCACTCACTCATCGCCTATCTCCTCTCACCAGGTCCCCGTCCACCCTGCACACTACCATATCCTTACGGACAACCTGCTCCTACGTCTGCTTTGGTCTCCCCCTGCACCGGGTGCTTCCAACCACTTGCATTCCTGTAATGCACCTAACAAGCTCCATCTCCCCTCTTCGGATTACGTGTGCATGCTACCTCAATCTACTATCCCCCATTTTTTCCGCGATGTCCCCCACCCTCAGGCTACCTCTAATATACTCATTCCTAATTCTATCAGCTCTTGACACCACACTCATGTATCGTAGCACTCATGGCATTCTATATGACGTAATAAAATACTGTGGAATATGCATAGAATAGAGCATTCCAGGCCATCATTTGAAACATGATGGCCGAATGTCCATTTTTTTTAACAATAAAGCAGCTAAATTTACAATACCTGGGAAATTCTACACTTTTCATGGTGTAAAAAGAGTTGCGGTATAAGGTAACCCATGAACTTCCGGTTTCTGCCTTCTATGCTTACGTTTGTGTCTCAGTCGTCGCCTCTGTTGTCTCTCCTCGATTCTCTTTCTGATTCGAAATTCATACCTTACAGATCCTGAATCTGACACAGGCAGAAAAAGGAGTAAATACTGTATACACATTTCTTGTAACATTCTAGATAGGGGTGACGAACAGCTCTACTAGCAACCAAATGGATGGGACCCTGATTTCTAGAATGACTAGCGACACGATCTGCAATTGAGCACCTCCACCAGTCAGGGCTTATAGACGGGGCTTGAAAATATACCTACGTAAATATTTCTATTAAAATTTAAAACTTTATTTTCAATAACTTATAGAATCTAATAAATCGCCTGGGTGGGGCAGGAGGTAGCGTACTCGGTTTGTTGCGTCAGTGGATCCAGATTCGATAGTGGATCGAGGTGGGTTGGCTTCTTTCGGGTGAGAGAGAGGCTCCGAGTACGGCTTCCTTCTGATGACACGTCCTGTGTGGTGTACGATGATATTTGCACGTCAAAGAACCCTCTGTACTATGCAACGGGTAGATGAGGCAAACTTCCCAGGTGTAGGAGGTCGCCCCCTAGCGCCGGTAGAGTACCCCAACGAACAGTATTTGTTCGTTCGTTGGTGTTTTAGGGCCCTTCAACTACATGGTCATTAGTGCCCCGTCCAAAGCATAGTTCTTATGCAGAGACTGCACAGACACTACACTAATGTGATGATTTTTGGGTATTAGCAGTACCCAGTTTTCCCAAGCGGCCACCCATGTCAGTACTAGCTGGGGTTGCGCTGCTTAATTCAGTGATCAGACGAGAACTGGTGTGTCCAACGCAATTCGCCGCTCCCAACGAACAGTAGAAGGGCTATAAATAGGGCCTAAGCATAGCAGTTGCAGCTTTCGTCTATAGCCGACTACGGTAAAATACCGTCCCATATATCACCCGTGTGTCCATTCAGAGGTACAATATGGGTACCCGCCTCTGCCATAGACGGAGAAGGGTACTTTCAAATTGGAAAAAATAATGCTATAGGAAATCCGTTTAGTGGTTAGCACGCTCGGCAACTGCGTCAGTAGTTCTAGGTTCGATACTGGACGGTGGTGGGTTGGGTTCTTTCAGGCGAGAGAGAGAGGCCGGGAGTGTGCCTTCTTTCGGATGAGAAGTAAAACCGAGGTTCCGTGTTGGTGGACGATGTCACCTGCACTATACAAAATTTCCAGATGTAGGAGCTCACCCCTGGCGTCGGTAGAATTCCCCAGCGAACACTAGAACCACGATAAATAAGCGTAGGGGTGCAGCTTTGGCCGGCAACCGGCTGCAGAAAAACCTATGACCAATATATCGCCCTTCTGTCCATTTAGAGGGACAAAATGGGTACCTGATCCTGCCATAGGCGGGAAAAGGGTTAGGATTTGCTTTTTTTTAATCCTATAAGAAATAGCAACGCAACTCCTAACCCCTCCCGCCTATGGCAGGGTCGGGTACCCATTTGTCCCTCTGAATGGACACAGGGTGATATATTGGACATAGTTTTTTCTGCAGCCGGTTGCCGGCCTAAGCTGCACCCCTACGCTTATTTATCGTCGGTCTAGTGTTCGTTGGGGAATGCTACCGACGCCAGGGGGCGAGCTCCTACACCTGGAAATTTTGCCTCATCGACCCGTTGCGTAGTAGAGAGGGTTCTTTTACGTGCAAGTGCCATCGTACACCCACACGGGACCTCGGTTTTACTTCTCATCCGAAAGAAGGCACACTCGCGGCTTCTCTCTCGCCCGAAAGAAGCCGACCCACCACGGTCCAGTATCGAACCTAGAACTACTGGCGTAGTTGCCGAGTGAGCTAACCACTACGCCACCGCTTTAATCCTATAAAAAATCCGTTCGAGAATTCTGGTGACACGGTCTCTTGACTTACAAGCCATTTCATGCTTTATCTGCTTAGACGGATACATAAACCCGGTTCAGGTAACTTTCTATTCATTTGCACCTATTGTCAGGTGATTCTTGGCTTGGATGCTGCGCAGGATTTCAAGGGATCCGTGAAGTTGAGTGCAAAACAATTTAATCCTTTCCTTCTCCAAATTGTAACAGGAAACTACCATTGCTATTCACGGAGGTAAATTTGCTGAAGGACTCGGGGGGGAGGGGCGCAGGGCAGACAATTTTAAGTCCACTACAGGTTCTACACGTCTCTTATCAAACCTATGCCCAGGGTGCTACTGCTTTTGAATGATGACATACAAAAACAACTAATAAATGTGGTCATTAGTTGAATAAAGTGTCCGATCACGGAACCGTCTTTTTAAAGGAGATCATGCTTCAGTTTTTACTGCAGGATTTGTTAGGATCTTTATCAAGTTAATGAGAATTGTTAACACTATATCAAGGAAGTCACTTTCTTTATAAACAAATCAGGATATTTCTTAATGGAAAGAATACATTGGTTCCAGGACTTTCCTCAAATTCTCATCAAGGATATTGAGAATTGGATATCTTAGTTTGGGAGTGTCCTCTAATTGTGCTGACACCGCCATTAAGTACCAAACCAATTGAAAAGGATTTTCCTGTTGACGGACTTACCTACAGTAATCTACAAAGCAGGATGATAATGATTTCTGTTGACGAATTACTTAATGACTTTTATTTGACGTTGTCTGACTGCCCCGACGGCTATTTGCTGACGTCAGGAGGCAAGCCTCTACACCTGAAAATGTTACCTATTTACACAATTTCATTGGTAGAGAAAGGGTTGTTTCTTTTACGGGCGGGGTATCATTGTTAACATCACAAAGAAACCACCGTTCTTGAACAAAATCTTCATTACACAACCGATTTTCTTGAGAAAGCACGTAATCTAGGGCCCTCATCTGTATCTAACCCTTCCATATGCAGGAAAAAGACTAAGTCAAAAAAGTTACGTATTTGTTAATGGAAATTTGGTTATATGTAAATTTGGGAATTTCGGCTTCGTTTTTCTTCTGACGTTTTTCGCCCCTTCGTTGATATTTTCCTTCTTTTATTTACAAAAGAAATTAATCATCTTAGGATTAAAAAAGTATGCTTCAAGTGCCTTAACTGTTAAAGGGCCCTAAGTGCATCATAAACTGAGGAATTACCATCATTACTTTTAACCCTGTAGCCAGAGCTATTTTCTTCTGGAACCACATTATTTTTTGTTACTGACGCCTTTGTTCGTTCGTTGGTGTTTTAGGGTCCTTCAACTACAAGGTCATTAGAGCCCCGTCCACAGCATAGTTCTTATGCAGAGACTGCACCGACACTACACTAATGCGACGATTTTTGGGTATTAGCAGTACCCAGTTTTCCCAAGCGGCCACCCATGTCAGTACTAGCTGGGTTTGCGCTGTTTAACTTCAGTGATCAGACAATTCGCCACTCGGTTACTGACGCCAGGGGATAGAGCTTCTATACAGGAATACGTATGTAGATTACTCCAAGCAGCAAGGAACGAACCTGCAGTTACAGATTCAGGAGTCAGGACGTTATTGGTGGGCATTATAAGGTTGTTATGGACATTACACTGGAAGGATAGGGGGACCTCTGAAAACGATGCCCTGGCCATCCGCGGGAGTTCCTATTAACGTTCTAAGCTTATTGTGGAACTATCGGATGGAATTTTGTCATAAATTTCAAAATAAAAATTGAGTTCAAAATAAAAAGCTAATATTTTATATTAACTTAAGCTTAAATAGTCATCATTCCTAATGATCTGCCAGAAAATTTGAGTACACAGTCAGCATTCTAATTCGTCTGCGTCGTCTGAATTCGTGGGGTAGGCCGGCATCCCCCCACAGACAATTTTGCCAATATTCCTGCGAGTTCCAGACACCTGGCTGAGGTGACCCCCAGTACAGAGTACGTTCTATGGACCAGCAGACCCGACCCTGCCACAGACGGGATAAGGGTATGATGATGATGAGTCATCATTCCTAACCCTTTTTCAGTCTATGGCAGGGTTGAATGAGCAGCCTCCTAAGGGATCAGCCTGTTAGGGCTGCTTGGCGTACAAATTTAAAATAAAAAAAAAATAATAAATAGAAAGAAACCATCTGTCCCAGTCAGGAACAAACCTGCAACCAAGGACTCTCAAGTGCGCTAACCATTTAGCCACCGATATAAACGACAATTCTGATTTAATTATGGATATGCAAATATAAAAATGTAAGAATGTAAAATTAAATGAACAAATAATACAAGGCTCCTTCGGGGTCCTAGATCTGGGTCTATTTGGGGTATAAGTACCCCAACTGATGACTAATGTTAATCGCTTGACTCAATGGAAAGATAAATGTCTATTAAACGACTTGTTCCTGGCAAACCAATGACTTTATTTTACAAATAGCGTTTCGGCCTAGAATTACCGAATAATTCCACTAAAAACCAACGCTGTGCGGTCATTTACAGAAAATAGCGGATTTCTCACACGTAGTTCCCACTTAGTCATAAATAAAATACTCCATTTGGTTCCCTCTCTCTCTCTCACCACTAACCCGTTTGCAGTTTATATCAGGAACGGTTGCCTATTTTTGCCCCACTGGGACACATGAGCGATCGGTTGGGCGGTATTTTAAGCAGCCATCTGCCAACGGTAACCCCTGTCAACCTAATGCTGCAACAACTCCTAGCCCTTTCCCCGCCTATGGCAGGGTCGGGTGCACATCTAATCCCTCTGAATAGACACAGGGAGAGGCTTATTGCGTTTAACACACCATCATCATCATCATCATCAAACCCTCCTCCCGCCTGTGGCAGGGTCGGGTCTACGGGTTCTTATCCTCCACTCCCGCCTATCTCCCACCAAGTCCCTCTCCACCCCACACGTCTCCATGTCCCTCTGCACCACCTGCTCCCAGGTCCGTTTTGGTCTTCCCCTACCCCTGGTGCTTCCAATCACATGCATACCCATAATGGATCTAATAAGTTCCTCCTCCTCCCGCCTCATCACATGCCCATATCACCTCAAATGCTTCTCATCTTTTCCGCAATGTCTTCCACCCCCACGCTACCTCTAACATAATCATTCCTGACCCTGTCAGCTCGTGACACCCCAGTCATGTAGCGCAGCATTCTCAGCCACTTGCATTCTCCTGTCATGGTTCTTCCTAACTGCCCAGCACTCTGAGCCATACAACAAAGCGGGCCTAACGGCTGTCCTGTAAACTTTGCCTTTTAACTATATTGGGACCCGGCGGTCACACAGGACTTCACTTGCCTGCCTCCACTTCAGCCATCCAGCTTTAATCCTATGGGTCACGTCGGAATCTATCTCCCCATTGCTTTGGAAGACTGATCCTAAGTAACGAGACTCTTGTCCCACTGGTATACCCTCACTGCTACAACGGATCTCACTCCCCCCTTGCCCCTGGCCACTAAAATTGAAAGCTAGGTACTCTGTCTTCTTCATGTTGCGTTGGACACACCAGTTCTCGTATAATCCCTGAAGTTAAGCAACGCAACCTCAGGTAAATATAAAGTGAAGCCTGTGGTCCCGTGTGATGTGATTATTACATAAATTAAGTCCCTTTTTACACGGAGAGTGAAATATGTTTGCAAGTCGGCAGAATTACCTTGTGTAAGAACTTGATTTCTGGCTCGTCGGTAAATTAGCTTCAGTGCTAGATAGGCAGATGTTGCGCCAGTTGGGAGCCGAAAGTGAACCACATGATGAAGACAAGATGGCTGGTTTGGGTGTGTTATAGATATGTGAGAGATGAAGGAATAGAGGTAGACCGGGAGTAGGAAATTTGGTGAACTTGAACTGCCAAATTAGATCCATTTCTCTCTTTCCTCCCTCCTGTCCTCTTCTTACCATAAATGGGATAAGAAACGAAGCTGGAGTCATGAGGCTCCTCCTCGTGTTTTGTTTATTATTTAGCAAGAATCTTAACGGAGTGCATGTTGATGCAAACAAGACTGACAAGTGTGAGAGCAATACTGTCAATAACAGAAGAAATTGACAATATTCATGTTGTCGCCTATGGTATTGATACCATAAGGTCTATGTTTAAAGACTCTTCTCATTTTGAACTTTAAATCCTCGCCCTGCCCTCCTCTCTCCCCCTTCCCCCAAAAAACTAATCTAATAAACATAATCTAAAAACTCATACAATATGTCAACCATATCTTGTTTATATAATAATGAATGACATGAGGATGTTCAAAGGATAAGTTATAAAAATTCTGATGTACATAATCTAGCAAATATAATCATCTTTATATCTTGATCCTAACTGATTCAGAGAGGGGGTTATTCCGCTGTCATGAGTGCGGGTTGGTGACATAGGGCACCCACTCACGTAGTACCATGATATTTAATTCCTACCTGATAAACAACATACTGTAGTTCGTGCTTCCTCAGAAGCACGAAGCACGACTGTCAACCTCTGTCAGGTGCGAGCCCACGTACATTGTGGGCGCTTTACCAATCCTGATTATAATTAATAAAGTAGCGTAAGTCGAAGGGTAAGGTGTTACTTAATTTGGATAAAAGAGGGAGGCGTATGGCAATATTAGGGTTGGGGAAATAGGGAAAGGGCAACTGCAGAGACCTAAGTGCGCCTTCCAAAAGGTATATGTAACTTACGTGCTTGGAGGTGGTCAAGAACCTGTGACTATGGACTCATGAGTCAAATAAGCAACCACGGAACTTGAGGTTTCCAACTTGTCCAAACGAAATCATTACCTCTACCAGCAGGGACGGGGAGACGGAGGGCTAGCTAAATTTTCATTCAACTGGGTCGGCACTAACAAGAGGCCCGAGTCAGGTTGAGATTGACATTTTACCTCTGCCACGTGGGTCAGACTTATTCCTATAATCAAAATAATATTGGTTTTTACGTTGAGAGGGACAACGGTGGCAGTCGCCATCATAGCCTCACAACTAGGAATCGAACTCTATTCACTTGTGCACGAGGGGAATACCATTATGCAGATCAGAACTAAAGCATCTTGCGTGCTTGAAAACCAGAATTGGACCTAAAAATACCTAACCCTTTTCCCGCCTATGGCAGGGTCGGATATCCATCTTGTCCCTCTGAATGCACAATGGGGGATATATTGGTCATAGTTTTTTTCTACAGCCGGTTGCCGGCCAAAGCTGCATCCATACGCTTATTTATCGTCGGTCTAGTGTTCGTTGGGGAATGCTATCAACGTCAGAGGGCGAGCTCCTACACCTCGAAATTTTGCCTCATCTACCCGTTGCGTAGTAGAGAGGGTTCTTTTACGTGTAAGTGCTAACCACTACGCCACCACGGCGGGTAAAAACCAGAATTGGACCTACTACATATAATTTTAGTCCGTACAAACAGGCCCTGTGCAAACTTACGCTGGGCCCCGTGCAAACTTACGCTGGGCCCCGTGAAAACATGAAGCGGGGCCCTTCTATCAATAGGTTCAGTAATCCGAATGCGCGGGGCCCTGTGCCGTCGCCCTGTTCGCACACCCATCACGCCGGCCCTGATACAAAAACATGAAAAAAGGAGGTGAGTGGCTTATTAATGGTTAAATTAGTGTGGAGCCTAATTCCGACCAGTGTCTTAATATGAACTACATCATACCAAGATTGAACAGGCATTTCAGGGTCATCACAAGTTGTGAGGTCGGCGCCGGCCGATCTGTGTGAGGAAATGAGCAGGGAGGAAGGCGGAAAAAAATTGGTGGTGGTGTCTTCATTGGCTAAAGAAAAGGCCGACCGTGCAATGTCTATCGATGTAACGGCATTACGTCCTAAATTAGTGTGGGAACGATGAAAATAATAATTGAACGTGTTAGTGACTATCATTTCCGGCCGATGACTGACGATGGGAGGTGAGAGGCGGAGATCGGGGTTTAGAGAGAAGGGCGCAGGAGACACAGGGAAGGGATCCATCAAGGACCAAGTTCTTACTTTTGTCATTGACACAGTGATATTTGACGAGAAAGTGTATCAGTGACTGTGGGACAGAAGTCGGTGGGGAATATAGCACATGGGCACATTGAAATGCTCTCGTTCTGTAGACCATGTGACAGGACGGCGTCATTTACTGCTGTTTGTAATTCATTGCATTTGCGTGAGTCACTCACAGATAGGACACTGGATAATATTCTGTGGAGAAAAATAAAAACATCAAGTTCAGTTTACTGCGCAGCTTTGTGTTTACAGCCACGCGGTGATCTTGTAGTCATCATTTAATGACGTCTGCAGGTGCTGTCCTCAAGCGGCGAACAATTGAACTACCATGTGGGACGGTGGGGGCTGGACTTTAAAAGGGGGTGCCAGGTTGGTAGGGAGGGGGGAGGGTACAACGGCGATGCAAAGCAAATACTATTGACCTAATAAAAGACAAAGAACCATGTTATGCCGTGAAGGTACAGAGGCGCAATAGTAACAACAACAGGTTTGGGGCACAACATGTACCGATGACGACCAGTCTGTACAGAGAAACGAAAAAAATCTTTCAATGCCACGAACTCAATGTCTGTTTTCAATTTAATACTCAGCGATACTAACTTGTAAATACGTTTGTTCGAGGCTAAAAAGTCATTATCATTGTTAAGTGTTTTGATACATATTTATCTGAATGTTGTTCTCGTTGTGGTGTCAGTCATTATGCTGTAGCCCCCAAAATCATTTCAAACAGTTGTTCCTGCAAATCAAATTCATTTACTTCTGGTCGCCATTTTTCAACACTCGACCCCTGGAGGTGCTACAGTATTTAGATATAAAATCGTTGTTTATACAGTATAATTTTAGGAAAAATCTATAATTCAATAATAAATAAAATAGCCGGTTATTAGGTCATACTCCAGCTGTTTCTACTTCGGGCCACGGTCCTAATGTTCTTGTAGGTGGGCATTCATAAGAGTACTGCACCAATCCAATGCTTACTGCAAGATCGCAGCCTGCACAGTTGGGAAAATTAGAGATTGCGGTTAACTTTGAGTGGTGCATAGGCAGTGTCGGGCCTAAGAGTTAAAAGTCATTGTAATGCAAGCTGTGGGCCTCGTATACAGTTGAACTCTAATTCGGACATCGTCAGTGCATACAGTTAGGCCCGGTGGACACATCCAGTTTTTCCTCGTGCGGGTGCCGCAGCAATCCGATGCACACATGCGATGAAATGTCGCCATTACACATTTGGCAACTGCTACAGAAGGCGTGCCCTTTTGCCTATGAAATCGCAACGCTAAGAAACCGCACTTACGATATCGATGGATGTGTGCAGCACTCAACAGGCCAAGAGGTACTACGCGATCGGATGTGCGGGTGCGGCACAGTTAGGCAAGGCGCAAAATGAGACGCAAGGTGTAGCAGCCCTGAGAAATTCTGCTAGCAGGCAATCACCGCACATTGAATCGCCGTTTTTCACCATACTTGCATCAAATAACAAGAGAACTTATCTGCTTCGCACCGCTTTTTGTTATTGTCACGCCAACTTCACGCAGGAAACTGCGGCATTGGCACTGCGCTCCGCAGGGTCACGTGGCGCAGGCACTGAGTCACGTCACCCTGCGACTTAACATGCGCAACTACATACTATCATGTGAGCCACAGAAATTTATAGTGAGTCACCCTGCGTCACCTGAGGATACTGCGTCTCATTTTGCGCTGGGCCCTACGGTTCGGTAGGGATCTGCGAGCATTTTCAGACGCAACTCCGATATGGGGAGCCGCAGCGGCGCCGGAGGTATGCGTGCACACCCCCATTGCAACTAATGTATCCTATGCCGCAGCGGCGCCGCACGAGTAAAAATCGAGTGTGTGAACTGGGCCTTAGTATCCAGATTAGCGGGGAGTATAAAGTCGTTGAGAACGTTGAGTTGTCGGATTTAGAGAGGTGTCCGAAGAAGGAGATTTGTATATTAGTTCTGTATATTCATTGTTGGGTCATCATTTTCGGCGTTTGGTGCCACTTCTAACTTTTCGGCCTATAGCCCATCTGGTATTGTGCACAGGATCGATGGTATGTTTCATACGGGTAAAAATTGAACATCATCGCTCGACATGCTCCATTTTGTTTCGTTGGTGTTTTAGGGCCCTTCAACTACAATGGTCATTAGAGGCCCGTCCACTGCATAGTTCAAAGACAGTCTGCACAGACACTACGCTGTTAGGACGATTTTTGGATGTTACCAGTACCCAGTGTTCCCAAGTTAGTACTAGCTGAGGTTGCGTTGCTTAACATCAGTGATCAGACGAGAACTGGTGTGTCCAATGCAATACAATCGCTCCCTAACATGCTGCACTGGTAAGTTCATGGTATGGGGACAATCCTGACTAAGGGTCGACCTTGCAATCTAATGAGGGCTGCTCCTTCGACTTCCGTTTAGATAAGGAGTTTTTACGTGCTGGTTTCATTAGCCATTGCAATAAGAATACGCATTTTTGCGTCACATTTGACAACAGGTACAGTCTGGGTTTGTCGTTCACTGTCAATATAAACTGTTAACCTCACGCTGTAACGAACCTGCGAATAGAATACCAATTGAACTAGCCAGAATCGGAAATGGGTGACAAGAGTAAGAATTTCGTTTTCTTCGAATCAGCGGAAATCCTTGAGATAGAGACACAGCAAAAAGCTGCCCAAAGAATGACTCAATCAATGAATGGGAGTACAACAAAGCCTCAAGACACATCCACACACTTTAGTTCGAGTTCAGGATGACGTTTGCAATCTACATACGTAAGGCTGTCAAGGTCAAGGCTGAGCATTGTACTTTCCGATCGATGATGTTCGTTGATGATCCATCAGTTTAAACCGGAGACTTGGGCACACCAGAACGCGCGGGGTATCATTATTTGGTGCATTAAGAGAAAGTCAACGCTACTAGGTCGTTTCCAGACATCGGTTGGGTCACTACTTAAACGTTGAAATACGACACAATGAATCATAATTTAAAATTGTGAATTTATGCAAAATTTAGCGACTCCACGGAGGAATAATAAAGGGACTGAATGACCTCAGAAAAGTAATCGAGGAAGGGAGCTAAAAGCCACTCAAAGAAAACAGAGTATTTGGCTTTTAGTGGGACAGAAGCAGAACACAGGACCTTTCGGGATTAAAGGGTGAAAGGCACAGGAGTTCAAATGTCTTGGATCAGTTACCCGGACTGAAGAGGAAAAAGATTCTGATGTGATTCAGTCTCAGTGAAGGGTGCATGGGCGTCTGTAGAGATGGATGGAGCATTCTGGATGCATGACGTGGCAGGATGGATGACGAGTTATGGGGGGTATATACTGTATGTAGTCCGATTGTCCCAAAAGAAACCTATGCAGTAGGTTGCTGTTTGCTTGTTGGTGTTTTAGGGCCCGTCAACTACAAGGCCATTAGAGCCCCGTCCACTGCGTAGTTCTAATGCAGAGAATGCACAGACACTACACTAATGCGGCGATTTTTGGGTATTAGCAGTCACCACTTAAGTCAGTACTTCAGTAATCAGACGAGAACTGGTATGTCCAACGTAATAAACCGCTTTCATACAGTAGGTCGGTCCATTTTTTTTTGTTTGTTGGAGTTTAAGGTCCCGTCAACTACGAGGTCATTAGAGACCCGTCCACTGTATAGTTCTAATGCATATACTGCACAGACACTTCACTAATGCGACGATTATTGGGTATTAGCAATACCCAGCTTTCCCGAGCGACCACCCATGTCAGTACTAACTGGGCTTGCGTTGCTTAACTTCAGTGATCAGACGAGAACTGGTGTGTCCAACGCAACTCGCCGCTCCCAGGTCGGTCCATCATAAGGATGCAAGTTAAAGTTAGAGACGGGGTAGTGGCACGTCAAAGCAAATATGGGAGCAGGCTTTATGGTGAGACATTGCATTCAGGGTCGGCTCAAACGTTGGTTTTCCGGGCCTCGCTCTCAGAGAGGTCATTTCAAATTTTTTTTTAGAAAATACTATACTTGTAATTTTGTATATATTTTGGGGCCTCACTAAAACTTTTTCCCGAGGCCCTGTAATACCCCCAGCCGTCCTTGATTTCACTTTGTGAGATGGAAGGGATGCATACTGTATGAGGAATAGAAGAGAATGGAGCACCAGAGCTATTATAACTAACCCTACCATAGGCGGGATATGATTAGGAGAATTCTAATTCTAATTTACTACACTGCGAGCAGCCCTTTCTTTGGCCAATATCTCAGTGGAGAGACTAACTCTCAATCCTACTTATGATCACCTAATACTCCTAAAACCCTAAGCTATAATTCAGGTGCCTCCCCTAACACAATACCAGCAATGGTTGGTTTTCCTTGGATGAAACCCTCCACCTTATCCCCTCCAAGGTCATTCCATTGTCGAATAACCCTTGGCAAAAATGACCAGTAGTATAAGTCTGTCTGTGCCCTAAACTCTTTCAATTTATATGGATGATCCTTTCTCCCCTTATACTCAGCGGGGGACACACTTCCAGCCAAAGGTCCATTACATCCCAGCAGCAGCAGTCTTATAAAAAGGCTAATGCTGTGAGATATACGCCTCTGGCTTAATGTGTCCCACCCTAGATCCCTCATCATGGCAGATACGCTCTCCCTGTGATAATTCAACATTATGAGTTGTTGTTGGTGTTTTAGGGCCCTTCAACTACAAAGGTTATTAGAGCCCCGTCCACTGCATAGTTCTTATGCAGAGACTGCACAGACACTACCCTAATGGGACGATTTTTGGTTATTAGCAGTACCCAGTTTTCCCAAGCGGCCACCTATGTCAGTACTAGCTGGGGTTGGGCTGCCTAACTTCAGCGATCAGACGAGGAGTGGTGTGTCCAACGCAATTCGCCGCTCCCTCAAAATTGTGATTACCTTGTTGCGGGCTCGGGATAGATTACTGTAAATACTGTAGCCCATCGTATCCCTCCTGCGCGTCATAAATGGCTAGAGTTGCACTGGTCTTTGAGAGGTAACGCGCTTTCCACAATGGGTCGCCTTCCGCATGACCTGCACTGCTCAAAACTCCACTCTTGTAAAAATTTTAATATTACTCTACTAATCAAAATAAAGGCAATAAAATTAATATTTTAACGATGACCAACGACCTCTGTATTTCTGTTGTTTACCACTTGGTGAATGTGACCCTTCCCTCTTCCCGCCACCAAATGGAACATTCATTAATTCGCTGACCGTCTGACGCCTATCGTAATTTATGCATGGTCCCTTCTTTTCAGGATGACTGAACCCCACTGTTTGTAAACCACGTTGTGGTCTAGTGAAATAAAAAAAATAACAGCATTGACGATGAATTTTTTGACTGGAAACACATATTTAACTTTTAGTGGCGTCTGCCGTTGGTTGGTCATAATGTGCGGTCACTCATCTATGCATTTTCTCGTCTATGTGCTGTTTATGACCTGTTGGTGCAAGGTTTACAAACGCCTCAAGTCATGCGGCTTCCAATTTCCTGCCATTTGCACCTTGTTGATAAAATTTTGTTTTCAACCTGAATGCTGTTAGTTTACTTACGCACATTTTGCGAGTGGCTTTGCTAACCACCTAAACCATAGCAAATTTCAGAGTAAAACAAAAAAAAAACTTATTTTAAAATAAAAAAAAACGACATAAATCCTAGGTCTACTTAAATAGGACATCGTAGTTAATGAGTGTGGGAAATTGGAGAGTAGATGTATATGGTAATGAGTAGAAAAAAACGCCGTTAATTACGGAGAAATTCCTTCTTAGATACCTTAGGTATTTGCGCCTCGGGTCAGGATGATTTTGTGGGATTCGATCTAACGGAAATCACCACATTGTGCCTCAAGCAAATGTGGTAGTTAGTTGCCTACAGTGGATTTATCTACCACAGCCTATTACACACACTTCGACGATTTGGTTGGTTTACTCGGTTATTTCATGTCAGCTTCTCTTCTGCTGAAGACAATTTACCGTTAAGAGCTCTTACATAATTGAATTTTGCCGATCTAAACGTACGTATATTTTACTCCATGAAGAAAGGCACTTTCCTCCGTGTGTGCCTGGGGTACAATAGGCACACGGCACTTTCTACCAGTGCATGTTGTAAATGGCGCCTAAACGCGGCCGACCACGGGGATGACCAACATGGAACATCATACTGTAATTGGCCCTGATCGATGTACGTTCCACGTGTTGTCCTGATGGCTGAGGGGTACACCCCCTGCGACGTCTCTGGGCCGCCCTGCACTGACAGGACGGCGTCCCTAAGTCCCCAACACTCCACTACCTCCAGTGGAAACCGGGAGGTCAGAGGAATACCCGGTCCGATCAATCGGCTGGAGGAGGCGTTTTCGCTCCTTAGGGCTACTTTCGGAGATGTCATGTTCAACCACCAATGCCTATTGCTCCTGGTACTCGGGGGGGGGGGGGGGGGGTCATTACTCTGTGACGGTTACCTGCCCGAGCAACCCTGGCGGTCCGAATGGGCGTCCACTTGTTGGACTCCGTGGTGGGTGGTGACTGCGGACAGGGTTGTTATGCTTCAGGTTCCTTGGGGTTTTGAATGAGTCACTTATTGGGAATGATAGTTATTATCTCCACTATCAATTTGGCCTATCAGGGCTGCTTCAGTGTTCAATTAGAATTAGGGAATTTCAAAATATCAAAACATATGGCAATTAACTCTGGGTTCTGTTTCTTACTGCTGAGGTAAAGATGAGGTGGGAAGATTATTTCCACAGCATCCTGAATGTTGCGGTGGGAAAGGACGACATTAACACCAATTCTACTACTTCTGATGTGGTGGACAGAGTAACGGAGGAACTGCCTTCTGTATGGCATGCGAGTTGGATAGTACCACTCTTTAAGGGCGAAGGTGATGTCCAAAACTGTGGTATGGAAGGAGTGGAAGAGAGTATTAGAATGTCGCCTTCGCGATAGAACTAGTCTACAGTATGTGGAATGGAAATCAGTTCGGGTTCATCCCAGGTGGGTCCACAGTGCCATCTTTATCGACTTGCAGAAGGCATATGACAGTGTCCCACGACAGGTAGTTTGGGAGGTATTACGCAAAAGGAGGGGTGGCGGAAAGGTTTATTCGGATAGTGAAGGATATGTATAATGGTTCCATAGCGAGGGTAAAGATTCCTTGGGGAAATACTGGAGGCTTCCCAGTGAAGGTTGGGAAACACCAAGGTTCAGCACTAAGTCCATACCTGTGTGTTTTGGCTACGGACGAGCTGCTGACGGGAGTAGGAGAATGGGCTCCTCGGTGCATGGTACAGTATTTGCCAAAGGTATAGGAAAACGATATTAGAGGAGCAAAAAAGGGAAGAAAGTACTCTCTGGGGGAGTAAAGTAACTTACTTAGGATTTGTGTTCCAGAGCAATGGGAAGATAGACTCGGATGTGACCCATAGGATCAATGGGGGATGGCTGAAGTGGAGTCCTGTGTGATAGGAGGGTCCCAATCAAGTTGAAAGGGAGGTTAGGCCAGCTATGCTATATGGATCAGATTATTGGGCAGTGAGGAAGGAACACGTAAATAAAATGAAAGTAGCAGAGATCGAATGCTGTGGCACATGAGTGGAGTGTAAAGACTCTGGGTGTCTCTTCGCATTACGTGTTGTCCTTTACAGCCGGGAGACCAAAGCAGAAGTGGGAGCAAGTTGTCCGTAAGTACTGGCGTAGCCAGGATTTTCTAAAGGGGGGATATGACCGGCGTTAGGGTGCATAGAGCTTCGCTGTAGATACTGATCCGTGACAACAAATTGGCAGCAAATGCACAACAAGGAGTTTAACCCCCAGCCCCCCTGACTACGCCACTGTCCGTAAGGATATAGTAGTGTGTCGGGTGGACGGGGACCTGTGGTGGAGGACTGGAATCGGCAGACCCGACCCTGCCACAGGTGGGATAAGGGTATTATGAAGATAATGATGATGATGTAGAAAGGGCACTTTTAAGTGAAAGATAACATTGTACACTCTTTACATGGGGCCATGGCTTTACTTGGCGTAGCTGAGGTTTCCCTTCTTCGATAAAAGCCTGTACCTACTTCGGATAGGATCGAATCTGTAACCATTCAATCACGAGTGAAGCTTTCAACCGCTGAGCCACCGAGAAGGGCTCTTTCGAACTTAGAAGTCCAGCTAGTTCGTTGGTGAATAGCCATTTTCGAAAGCGTTAGACGGCCCAAGTGAAAAAGCACGGATATTAATTAAAATTCAAAGCAACTGCAATTACGTCACTAAGCAGCAATTTATCTATTGGTCAAAAAATATACCAAACCTGAATGCCATTACACTAATGCCTTTAGTTCGGTTTTAAATTTTGAACCCTGACCTAATAAAACCTACTTATCAGAAAACCACATCGACCTAGTTTTCGTTTACAATCCGAAGAAAAGCGCATCTGTGGCTTCCATCTCTCCTAAAGAAGTAGGGGGTGTACCTGCCTCGGTCAGAATCGAACCAGTAATCATAGCACGCTATCCACAAAGACAACGAGGTGGGCACGTTTCTTAATGTTTCACTTCAGACAATGTGGTAGATCTTTTAGGTGCATTACCTCATAAATAAGAAAGAACCTTCTTTAGGACAACTGCCTGAATGCCGAATTCTACCTCTGTACTATGCACACTAACTTGTTCCCGCCTATGGCAGTGGACTGAATATGAATCACGGGTTCATAAGAAGCTAAAAGCGGACTATAAAAAGACAAACTCATAGGATGGAGAGGCAATGGGACCTTACCAAGTTAAAGAGGCGACTGACTTGAGTACGTGGTGCACAGGATCAATACCTTAAGGAAGTGGAGGGAATCTTCAAGTCTTCGAACATTCTGTCGGGTGTGTTGCAAAGTACCACGTGTGATGTCACCTGCGTGTAAAGTAAGCGAGTTATGACAGCAATAACAGACGCAACTGGGAAATCCACTTTTAAGAGAGAAATATCACCGCCGTCCTTGGCCAGGATCGAACCGGCTCTCGCTAATTCACAAAATAAACACGCAAACAGTGAGCAATCAGAAGCCGACTATGAATTAATTCCGGGAAAAATTCAACGCATGATTTAGTAATTTACCAAAACTTCAATCATCTAATGACACATCTAGAAATTCAAGGCCTCTGTCAGGTGAAACGAAAGGGTGGAACATTTGAACAATTTTCTTGCATTTTAACGGAGTCCATAATAGAATTACTCTATGTTTTCACAAGCGATTTTAGTGGCCATTTAAACTCTTAACAAATCAAATGATGAGGGAAATCCGACAAAGACGCAAATTTCATATTAACAAATGACATTGTATTTTACAGAAATTTACTTTTTTGTTGTCTTTGTTTGAAATTACCATTTATAATTAATTGTCGCAAAAATAACTTGCCTTCATTTGATAGTTGAATTAGGTTATGAAATAACGTGGCCACTTTAATCACCATCCGGTTTCAAGCGACTTAGGCGGTACTTTGAAATAATATCGCCTACACAATGAAATATGAAAATTGTTGAAAATAATTAGTGAAAATATTAAAAGGTCTTTTTAAAATATTGTCTGAAAATAAAATTATCACGAATTCCCCATTAGCAATTTATCCAATATCAATTGCAGGGTGATGAAATGGTTTTGGGCAGTGAAATACAAAGTGCTCAGGTTCGTGTCTAGCTCATTGTCAGTGGTTTTGGGGCTGAAAATCTTTGCCTTTGCTGACCGAGGTAGGTGGTTTCTCTTGAAAGAAAATAAGTAAACAATACAAATTCTTAAAAACCTGAAATTACAAATTTCACCAGTTACAAATTAAAATACCATGGTCCCATATGTGAGACGTAAAACAGCCGATTCTACAAAAAAAAGTGTACGATGCAGGTCGACAAAAATTCTAGAAAGTAGGACCTCTTTGATGCCATTAAATAACCTTCAGGGTTGAAAGATTGATGATAGTAAACCACTAACCAGGTTGGCACTATGAAGGACGAAAAAGTTACAAAAAAGGCCTACAGCAATTAAAGAGTAACAAATATTAGGAGACGTTTACGAGATTATTCATATAAAAATAACAATATTGCAAAGAAATGAGTGAACATCATTTTCTAAGTTTTTAATGCGGGTCCGGTTCTCGGACAAGGACGGCCCGTTGGAAAAAGTTCGGTACCTCGGTTGATCACTGCAACCCAGCCAAAAACAACCAGTGAACGAAAAATCTGCTCTTCTGAGCAAGCACAGAATAAAAATATAGTATGACGGCAGAAGAGAGGGGAGCGGGGAACTGCGTTGGAAACACCAGTTCTCAGCTGATGACTGAAGTTAAGCAGCGCAACCCCAGCTAGTACTAACATGGGTGGTCGCTTGGGAAAACTGGGTACTGCTAATACCCCAAAAAATCGTCGCGTTAGTGTAGTGTCTGTGCTGTCTCTGCATAACAACTATGCTGTGGACGGGGCTCTAATGACCGTTGTAGTTGAAAGGCCCTAAACACCAACAAAAAAAACAACAACAACAAGCAGAAGAGAGTTTTTATCTGTCCCACTCGACTTCATGAGTCCACAGTTGCAGGTTTGACCCTGACCGAGACAGGGAACCTCCATTGAATATAAAGTAAAACTGTCGTCCCGTGTGGCTCCTACTCCTGCGATATGGAGTGAATTCCTAAGTGTTGTGCTCACTCCCCGATGTATGTGAATGAAAGTGTCCCCATAGAGAAAACAGCCTGACATTAAATAAGCAGATGTTGAAGCATTAGATCGATTCCGGCCCGCGTTCCAGCAGGACACATGAAAACTCGACCCTGCTATAGAAGAAAAAAAAGGTTTGGAAAGTTAATGACAAGGATGATATTTATTTCCACGATCAGGTCGCGGAATGATTTCAAACAACCGTTTCAAGCCTTCATTTGACTTTTAGATCAGGCCTGGTTTAGATGATCAAATGAAGGAGACCTGAAATGAAGAGAAACTTGAGCTAAAACGCGCTTCAATTACCTACTATTTCTTAGTTGATATTTGGATATGGAGGCAAATATTTTTATGTTTTGCATCTCATTTATTTGCCAGAAGCGATAATCTATAATGCATCTACTATTTTTTATCTGATGAATTTGTGTTTATCTTTCTATAGTTGCTATGAATGAAGTTCTTTTACTTTAGAAAGTTTATTTATATAAAATTAACCTCAGGAGTAAATCTTGGTGCAAGAGACAGAAGTATGCGCAGGAACTTCGGACTTCTTGGATGAAATCGTTGTTGTCATAAACAGGTGAACAATTCTGATGAAAAAACAGGAGGTTGACATCAAACTGAACTAGGAATGAAAAGATATACAGTATGTATAATTTAGAGCTATATTATTAATAAATATGTACGCTAAGAAGCATCTAAAATGTAACAAAAATGTCAAAGATTAATGCAACGACAAAGTGTACAGGCTATGAGTGATGTGAAGATTTCTTATAATATTAAAAATTACTTTAATAAATACATATGTCATGGGAATGCCATGGTAAAAAGCTCCGCTCCATTTTCGTCACAATAAAGTTGCTGTTTCTGCATTTGCAAGGTTGGTTTTAAACGAAATGAAATATTAAAAAGTATGGTTTGAATTGCACGAAATAATTAATAAACTGATGAGAATAATGGTGAAGAAATTATACACGATATCAGTTCTGCACTAAAGTAAATATAGGTCTGAAATTAATGCAGAACTCATGAATTTGTTATGCTGGGCGTATATAAAATTATGATACGAAATATCAAAGTTATGTTTGAATTAATGAACTTTTCTTAGAAAATATTAACTACCTGTCTTACATTTTAATTTACAACGTCCTTTTATAATCACAACCATATATAAATCTACTTCCTGCAGGTAAGAGCAATAAAATGTTGACACTAAACTCGCACTTTTCTGCATTATTCGTTTATGAGGAGACAATTAAATTCTGCAGTGCAAGTAATACCGGCTCGAGAGTCGATGGACCTCATAGGCCACATTCACCAATGTGACCAAATGAAAGAGGAGTCGTGAAGTTCTTCTTGGTATCCCTCGGCCTGTGTCTAAGCGCAGAGTGCAAGAATAATGTTACTGTGGTTGGCAGATGGCTTCACATTCTTAAATGGATCCTGGTAGGATGGAACCTGAGCACCATGTGGTAAACACGTTATCAAATAATCTACAGGTGTCAACTACTTTTCAGTACTTACCAACTTATGAGAGGTTTCTCTTGACGCTGGTGGAGGACACAGGCATTCCATTGTAAATGGAGACGGAACTGCTCCGTGGTGCAACGGAATTAGGGCAATCCACTTTGTGTACAAATCGGTAGTAAATATATACTGTATACACATCTCTCACCTTGAAGAGCGGCGGAATGGGGCGTGTCCTGACAGGCCACCATTTTTAATGAAAGGAGACACAAACAATTCGTATCAGGGTGGTTCAAAACCATGAAACAGCAACATTAAGCAACGCAACCCCAGCTAGTACAAACGTGGGTAGCTGCTTGGGAAAACTGGTTACTGCTAATACCCAATAATCGTCACTTTAGTGTAGTGTATATGCAGTCTCTGCACTAAAACTATACAGTGGACGGGGCTCTAATGACCCTGTAGTTGAAGGGCCCTAAAACACCAACAAATGAGAGAAACATTTGAAGGTATGGCTTTATTTTTTTCGTCTTCAATAGTTTCATTTCTGTGATCAGTAATTTACAGAATTCAACGAATAAATGACTAAAACATTAAAAAAATAATTCCATAGCATTAGTGGGATTATTTTTTGAATCAATATCAAATACTGCCAAAATTTCAAAACCAAAACACCCCTTGGAAGATAGTGCTCTGGTATTTACTGTATGATTTTACAAATTTCAAGAGGGATATTTATAATGCAACGAAGATTTAAGAAATTTTGATGAACTAGTATAGGTGCAGAGAAAGAAAATTAACCTTTCTAAATGACGTTAAACAAATGCATCAATCTAAAGCGTTGAACAGATTAAAATTTGCTAAACAATCTGTTTTGAAACAGTCCAGTATTGAAACATTGCACCAAAGTTACACTAGACCCCCTAGGCACTTTAATATGCCAGTGTACAAGAACTGGTCTATAAATATGACCTAGTTTTCATGTGTCCTAAGCTAGCATATGGCACGGGTCTCTGCATGTTCGCAAGAGGTGACTGAAGGACAGTGACACCAGAATGGCACTATTGTCCAAATTCTAGACCACGCTAATCTTTGACACCACCTTTCTCACTACTGACGCCCAACTTCCTGTCCATTTTGCAATAGATATCTCAAACAAAAGGAGTATTAAACATCTGTTAAGGTAATTCAGGAACTGCGAGTTTAACTAGTGAGTTCATAATAGCAAATTCGATCCAGGCCAAAGCGGATGGCTTTTTGTCAGGTGAGAGCAAGCCCGAAGTGGGTATTACCCCGGTTGGGAAGGAAAGACATGGTTCCATATGGTGTGTTAATGTCACATGTTTGTAAGAAAAACCTTTCCTTTACGGAATAAAATATACACGCATGTCAACAATATTCCTTGGGTGCAGGAGCTCACCCTTTAGGGTTTGTTAATAAGAAATTGCGCCTAGAAAGGTGCAACAGTCGAATTTCTCAGCTAAGTTAAACATTAGCACCGTGTGCATTCATGAGTGTACAAATTGAAGCTTCTAATTGTAATTTTCGTCTGTTATTTTCCCACGGCAAAGGATTACAATTTGTCTTTGTATGCTTTCTTCTATGCGTCACGTTTCAGGAAAAGAACCAAGTTTGTATCAATACCCAGAAACGCTTAGAAGCAGGGCAATCATTCACCTACAACCTTGTGTTAAAAAAAGATTTAAGAGCTCAAAAATACCACATATTTTTCCTGCTGAAGTAAATCTAGAAATTCGTTTCATAAATGTATAATTTACATCCTTCAAGAGACTGCAGGAAAAGTAGGGTCTCACCAGCTGTAAATTCGGAGCTGCAGAGTGATTGCATCCAATTCAAGTGGTCAGGGCTCGTGGACGGGCAGGTAACATTCGCGTGGACAGTTTTTAATGTTTACTGCAAAAGGTGAACTTCAGCTTGTCACTAATTATGAGAAAAAAAACTTGCTGCTCTCGGTCAGAGGGCAAACTTGCTGCTTGGAGCTCGAGTTAAGCGTGATCTTCCAATTGAGCTAACGTAGTCAGTTTCCGCATTATAACAGAGTACGAAATGCTCAAATTTGGAGTTTCTAACGTTATATTAATATACAATGTAACTAAAAACGTTGTTGTTCTGTTGACGTTATCACAGACCTCAATTGAAGAAAGGACATCAAATGACACTAAAAATACATTTCACATGAAAAGTTAAATATCAGAAATAGTGTGTTTACTTATGCAAGACGAAAGAAATATGTGTACTTGAAATCCAGCCAATAAGGATACCAAGTGAAGAGAAGTGCTAAGAACTTCAGCTTGAAATGATCGTTGATGCTCCTATAAATAAACCTCATTACTTCAAACTGTAGTTAGTAGGTAGCTCCTGAAATATGATCTGCGCATCACGTAAAGAAATATTACTATAAAAATGTTGCAGTTGTTGATATTATTCATAACAACATGTAAGATTGATATTAAAATCAAGGGGAGTATAATAATAAAGAGAAATAAAAATCTATTGTTTGTTACCTTCAAGTGTATAATAAGAGAGAAATTCTTCCTGAAGAAACCTTTTATTCTAACACTTTCTTACTAAAATTATTTACTTTTAAATTAGAGGCTTTATTTATTTATTAGATATAAGATTATCAGTATATATAAAAAAGAGAAGTAAAATACCTTTTGTTTGAACTTCTTGGGTGTGAACAACAGTAAAATTCATACATACATAAATGATAAACGAGGCAAATATCTGTGAAGAGCCAGGCAAAAAACATTTTTTAATTTAGACAAATTAAAAAATACATGGCTATAATATTATTAATATTCTTATCATTATTAATCATCATCAGAATCATTAATAGTCATCATCATCATCATCTCATTGTCAATTTGACAGTATCTAAAAAGGCATAAAAAAATGTACCTGAGTCCAAAATATATAGGTTAGACTCCTTGTTTGTAGATGAAGTACAATGCAAAAATAAAGTAGTATTTTACACAGAAGAGAAATCTACAAAATTGATCAAAAGATCTTTTGAATCAATCAAAACCCAATCTGATCAGGGATGACATATAAAACCTGATGAATTAATTAGTGATTTAACTCTGGCGAGGAACATGAGTGAACTTTTCATATATATATATATACTCGTTAAGGTAGTTAACTGCCTACCCCACACAAGGTTGGGTTTTTAAACTTTTTCACGCACACTTGTTTGAAACATGCACACGACAAAAAAAATAATAATAATAATTATAATAATAATAATTTTACTATTTACGCAGAACTATAAAAAATATATTGGGGAACAAAAAAAAAGAGAGAAGATTGAAAACTCAGTATGATGAAAAAGACAACTCGAAAGTTCTCAGAGGTAGGGTAAAACAAATACTTCTTTTGATACATCCATTACAGATATATTGTATCTCATAAAATATTACCGAACATAATAATCACCACCATTTAAATATTTCTTCTCGTTTCAAACAGCAGTACATATTTGGTTCAAAATTTAAATAAAAAAGAAGCACTGAAATGATATTTCCATCACTCCTTTACAGTTTATTTCGACTTATCAAAAATAAGTGACTTATAAAGGAGACACATTCACATATTATTTGAATCAAGAGACGACGATGGATCGAGGATGTGTAGGAACAGATTTATTCTTTTAAAATAGGTGTAGAATGGGTACTAACCCCTTAACGACTCCAATGCTATCCTGATCCAGTTACTAGATATCTCCGTCAGTCAGTTCCTGACAAAGCCTTTGCAATTTACGAGGTTCACCAACGGATACTATGACTAGTACAGTGGTTGCAGTGGATGGCTCTTGTTGGGACTGCAGTATTTAGAATTATGATCTTAAGCGATGCACCTGAAAAGCCTCAGATGCAGAGACTTCTCGCATTTCGGGATACGAAGGGTTTAACGCCTGAGAGGTAATAGGTTAATGCTATGTTCATCTTTTTTACACCTCTCATTTTTCAGTGTCTTTCTGCGTTGACAGCTTCTGGACACTCTGCCATGCCGCTGGAAAGATATGGGTTGTAAATGAACTAGAGGTGGTCAGTAAGAATTTCTATTTGGTATGGAACAGGATGACAAGACCTTTTGTATCATCATTTCTAGAGTAGGGTCCCATTAACAAGTCAAGCAGTATATCGTACGCTTTCTTGTTATCCAAATGGGAACTAGTCAATCGAAAAAAGTTCAAAAACACACCTGAAGCCCACAGGACGGTGAACAAATAATACTTCTCGTCACAACACTTTCGAATTAGAGGGTGCTCATCTAGAATAAGTTTGCAACAAGTGCACATAATATCATTCAAATGGAAACATTAAAAATATTAAATTTAGTAAACATTGAATAAAATTTGGTTTTCTATATAAATGTAGTGTTAATCTGATTTCATGTTACAATAAATTTTACTGCATAAAGGTCTGAAAATGTAGTTTGAAATTAAAAAAAATGGTTTCCTTTCTTTCGGTAATTGAATAAGGCGTCAGGTAGTCATCCACTTTGTCCACACCGATTAATAACTTTAATCTATCTAAATGCTGCCTAATGAAGGTTCTTTTGGACATTTCAGTCATTTGGGACAACTAACAATACTTTCAAAATAACCGAGAAAAAAAGTATATAAGCTGCCAACAATAAACTATGCTGAAAATATGCAAAGCAGCTGGATAAAAATATCACCAAAAATATTTCTATTAGTCGACATATCACTTTTCAATTATGTAAATAATTATTTTAAATAACTTTTCGACTTCCACTGCTGCTTATAGATATAAAAACTAGTTAGTCAAAGTCACTATTAATATTAGACTCTTATTTGATAGTAAACAAATTTCTGCAGCTGCGAATAGAAAAAAAATTTAAACTACAAGTCTATATAATCAGGTTAGACCACTACACAAAAATACTAAAATTGCTCAACAATCTTTTCATTCAAGTTATTCTTTGAAAGTTTTCATTTAACTGGAATTACTTCAAGGAAGAAACAATTTAATTTTAACGAGTGGCCGGAAATCAAAGAAAGCATTCAAATGATCACATTAATTAGTACAAAAATGTTAACAAACTGTGAAAATACGCGTTGAAAATACATCCCCCTTTCGTTTACTTCACGAACTTGTCATTTCCAGTTAAAAACAATGCATTTTCATTTATATCAAAATAACTTCTCAAATTCTGAATTTTATTATAAATTGAATCATAAATCAAATTTCAGCTCTGAGGTGACAACTTTGGTAGCACCTGCAACTAAAATATTTTTTTTAGCTAACAATAATAATTTTTTTAAGTTGCCGAGGTCCTAGGAGTGTGTGTCTCATTTCAGTATTTAGGAGTACTGTATAGTCTTCGCATTTCCATACATTTGAAAGAAAAAAAATTGAATGGTGGTGAAAATTAGTTGAAAATTCAAATACCTGGGCAAAACGTAAATGTAAAGAAATTATGAAAAATATTGAAACTTAAAAAAAGAATAAGTATGTATCTGTGTAAAGTGGACAAATATCTTAAATAGTAATGATGATAAATTGTAAAACGAAAAAAAACTGAGATCTTCCACTTTTGGCAACTGAGGTAATTGGGGTAAAAAAAAAACACATTAATTACACATTTTCATTTAAAAAATCGGACAGCACTAAAACAAAATATCATGGTCGGCGACTCACTCACTATTTAAGTATCGTCAGGTACGAGAAATACAATCCGTTATCCTTTTTTTTTCATTTCGGCACAAATATAATAATGTTATATTGATCATAAGTCGCTGATAAACAGGAGGAGAGGGTCACGCATTTGGTGCTTTATATTTGTTTGGTGGCTCTTAAACATGCATACAAACCACATTTCTTTTGAAAAAAATCTCAGGCTTGATGTGAGGATGTCTCCCTTTCTCAATGCTGTCTTATGAGTGAATAATTAACAACAAAAAACTTACTTTGTAGTAGTAGAAGAAGAGAGAGAGAGAGAAAGAGTGAGAGAGGTCGGTATACAGCGGAGAGATAAGAAGCCCACCCTGTAAAAAAGGGGCCACAGCTACCAAATAGATATTTTGTCTCTAGGTATATAAACATTCTTTCTTTCTTCTAATAAAAATAAAAACATTAAAAAATCCGATGATCCACAGCTTATTGCTTCTGTTGTGTAGAGATTGGCAAATCCCATGCTGATTTCTTAGTTTTTCTCCCAATGATAAATCACCATTGAAAAAGATGAAAATCAGCACAGATTTGCAGTTAATTTTTTTTTGTAGCAAATTGGTTGTAGTAGTAGTAATAGTAGTTGTATAGCGAGGCACTGTCGTCAATTTAGCATGTTTGTATAATTTTTTTTCTCTCGAACTCTTAATAAATTTTTCCGCGGGTCCCTTATCTGCACTCCCTAACAAACAATTCTGGCAAACAATTATGCAAAATAGATTGTAAAAAATAATAGATTTAACACAAAAAACATCGACTATTAGTATGACAAAAATCTTAGAAGAGGGAGCAAAAAGGATGGACGAGAGGCACAAAGACAAATTTTAAAGATGATCATCCTGAAGAGAGAAAGAAGAAGCAAAAAACTCCGGACTACAAACATATTCTAGATAAATTACTAGTTTAAAGCAAGAAATTAAACCAATCACAGAAACAAAAGAAAAAGAGCGAGTAAGAGGGAAAAAATAGGAGCAAATGAGAAAGTGAAGAGAACAATATGGCTTCATCAAAACTCCATCATTAAATTTATAAAAGATAACGAAATGGGACACAGAGACTTTGTAAATAAAACATTTTTTTCTGTAACTTTTCATAATGAACATAATAACCTAGGGACACTGCATGACGCCCATTTCATTTTTGTTTCCTAGTTGGCATCACATCATTGTCCTGTGGCCCGCACGCCTATGGACATGATTGAGATGCCATCTACACTGGCAACCGTAAAAAAAAAATCTACAATTTTATAACGAATTGTCTTCCCACTTGAAAAACACTCGTATCCAAATCCACCAATCACATACTTAACCTTGACAAAATGGAGGAATCGGAAGAGAGGTAGTATAAGATACAACGTCACTCCAACTCCATCTTGCGTTGCTGTTGGTGCTGCCGCTCTGCTCTGGCTTCCTGTTCTAACTTTATTATCAGTCCATGCAAACTACTTGCAATCAACTTTAGCTCCTGCTGCTGTTGCTTCAAAACCAACTGAAAGAAGAGAGGACGGGCTGGAGAGAAATGCAGAACGTTATGAAAGATGAAAAAACAACTCATAATTAAAAGCAGAAGCTGGGGAAAATGTGCTAATGACCATCTCATACTAACGAGTAGTAGCGATAGTAGTAGTATTAGCAGTAGTACTACCTCACGCACCAATCACACACGTTCTTTGCAATAACCAATTGCAGTACATGGTACCGTCTCTCTTGTCAGTCCATGGTTTTTTTTTGCTTTCTCTGATAAAGTTGAAAACATACCTTGCGTGATGATGGGGGGCTTTGTTTTTTCAACTTTTCATATGGAGCTCCACTCCATTTTCACTCCCGATTGGCCTCCCCCGTTTGCCTTACTCTACATTTCACTTTCTCGAGACTAAGCATCGGCATTTTCTGTCCTTCGCTCGCTAGCTCATTTGATGTGACCAAACAAAATAGAAACCTGAAACGCTGCAGGAATAGTCTCTCTTTCTGTCGAAAACGCGCTGATAGCACTTCTCTGTATCACTCGAAAACGATAACAATGTCGGAAATGAGATAGAATTTAGTATTAATAATAATAATAATGATGATACTACTACTTATGATATAGTCACTTGTAAACAGTACATTAAAAAACGGACTGGTGGCTGTTAGGTAGCAGAAGTTGATAGGTGACACTGGAGTATGGGAGGCAGTCACAAGGTGTTGCATTTCATCCATCATCACATTTCAAAAAAAGACAGGATTGAAAGGGAGGAATGGTGAGGAAATGAAAGGTGAGGGAGAGAAGGGAATCATTTAAAAATCACTTTTTTAACAGTATTGTTATTAGTATTAAAAACAGTTTTTGAATAACGTGGTTTGGTTTTGGCGCCATGAGTGTTGGTGGTTGACATGAGACACTACTAAAAAAAAAGATGTTTGAAAAGCCTATTTTTGCTGTCACGTGGCCGTTCACCACCACGCAGTTCCGGCACCACCTCCGCCTAAATACTGCAGTTTTTCCGATACTGTGGAAGGCGGTTGTGGTGTCGCCTGCTGGATGTGAGCAGTGACTACAGGAGGTGGAGGAGGAGGCGGAGGTGGTGCTGGTGGGGCAGGCGCGTTTACCTTGCGTTCAATCAGTTTCTCACAACGTCGCATCTTGCAAATCTGATGGCTCTTCTCATTTCTACATGGAGCACACTCTCCGCAGTTGTCCTTCCTCTGACATCCGTAACATTCTCCGCAACGTTTACGCTTCTTTTTCTTTGGCTTCTCCGTGGGTGGTCCTTGGTCATCGGCTGTCGAAGCCACAGCGGCTTGTTTGGCCGGAGGAGGTCCATAGTCGTCGTGGCCCATGATCTGGTTTTTGGAGTCGGCAGCCTGAGGCTGCATACTGGACGACACGGACGGCACTTGTCCTAAGCTGTCAGCAATACCACGATGGCCACGTTCTGCTTTGCCTTCGGCCTTCGAATGGATTGGCACGTGGGCGTTACCCTGGTAGCCAGGTCCGCCTGGAGGTGGCGGTGGTGTTGGAGTCGTATGCATTGACATCTTGTCATGCGGTGACAACTGGTAAGGCCGATCTGGAGCATTCCCATTCCCATAGATACTTTCCCTGCCATTATGGTTGTAAGGCCGCCCCACTCCGTGGTAATTGGACGTTTTACCCAGGTCAGAGTACCCCCAGGGAGCACCACCTGGTACTGGGTTTGGCGGATAATATTCATAATGCGAAGTCTGATGTGGACTGCCGAACGATAGCAACATATCGCGGTTGTCATACGGAGGGTATGAATTACTCAAGTGAGCTTTGCCATCTTCGGAGACACTGGAACCGTCACCGCCGTAACCAACTGAGGACGACGTCGGAGGCCGATTGGGTTCTGCACTTAAGATGTCGTTGTTGTTCTTGGCACTGGGACCGCTTCCCCCGCCAGCAATAGTGTTTGAAGCGCCACTTCCGGCACCCGCACTTCCACCACCGCCATCTTTGTTAGCGTGTTTTTCTGTTGAAGGAGGAGGAGGATGAGGCAAGGCACTAGAGTCTTTGGAATAAGGTGATGGCGCCCCTCCTTTGCCATGGTACCACGCCGACTTGTCATCATTGGTGGCACTCCCCGGAGAAGTTCCATCCACCGCACCACTGTTGGGGGGGCCACCACCACTTGGAGTACTGTTGCTAGTACCACCAGTACCAGCACCACTTCCACCACCACTACCGCCACCCGTAGCATTTCCCTTCTCTGTCGTTGGCGTCCCTGGTTGAAACTTAAGAAAACCTTCTGCAAAGCTGTAGCTACTGCTAGGAGATGTCGGAGAGGCATGGGACGACGATGTTGGCTCACCACGTCCTCCAGAACCGATTTCCCACGGGCGGTACTGCACTAACGACGAGGAAGAATTGTAACCATCTTCACGGGACAGACTACGTTCCATGAGACGTCCGGTGAGACCTTCTTCAAATTGTCCTCCATGTCCAGGTGTTGGTGGACCGCTGGACCCTCCACGACTAAGTCGAGTGTTCAGTCCATCACCAAACTCTCCAATATCATCTTTGAGCCCCGGAGTAGGGCCTCGACCAGAGGTCGGGTGAGTGGCAATGGTACTGAACGGTGGTAGAGCAGATGGCGTCCGGTTGTCCATGAGCGTGTACCCCATACCATTGTTCTCCAACCCAGGAGCTGGCTTGTCACCAGGATAGCGGATATTCAAAGGATAATCTGGTGGCAGAGGCCCACCTAAATACTGGTCGTAAGGTTCAGAATACTGTCCCGGAAAGGTTGGGTATGGTGAGCGATAAGGTTGACCTGGGAAAGGCGCCAGGCCCCGACCAGCAGGATCCATGCTATAAACATATCCCTGCCATGGTGACAGTGCGGAAGGTGGAGGCGGAGGGGGTCCTGACCCCGGAGGAAGGTTGCGTCCGAATGCATCTGGTCCCATGGCCACCGCCTGTCCATACCGGCTCATACTGTCAGTCATGTGGCCAGGAGCTACCGAATACGGGCCGGGGCTGCTGCTACTGCTGTTGTCAGTTGAAGCTGGAACGCTTGCCTGCTGCTTGCTGTTTTCGTTCATCTTCTAGACCTCTGCATCATCTAAAAAAGAAAAAAAAAGCTGGGATGAATATCTTCAGGGAAACAACAAAAAAATACAATTTGTCAGATAGGGATGGAGAGCACGGATTAAAGACCCTATTAAAATTATCAAAGGAGTGACGGGTTGTCGAAACAACCTTCCCACCTGGTCTGTTTTGGAAACCAAACCAGTAGGGACATAAGAATTAATAGTTGTATAAATTAACCACATACGCTATCATAATTTGTGAACAGAAAACATTTTATACATTGCATGTCGTTTCAAGAAATGTGAACAGGTCAACATGTACTGTACATTCCTATTTTTGGATCAATCGGTTAAAACAAAACGGCCTTCAATGCATTCTTTTCATTCTTGTACTTCACTACCGCTACTAGGTAATTGCTTAGTATTACCTTATTATCCCCTTGAGACAACTTTAGCGTTATTGAAAAATAAATTTTTAAATATTAGTATTTTAATAAATGGATGGAGTTCAAAACCCGTTAACCAAAAATTTGAAAAATTAAGTCAGTATCACGTCTTGACAGATGCAAAATTCTGGACACAACGTACAGTATTACAGTCCATTGTATTACGATATTGACATTATAAAGTGTAAATTATGACAAACATCTGCTTCAAAAAATGTCAGGAATTTCAGTCGTTTTCACCTGGGAAGGTGGCTCAACAGTTAGCTCCAAGTTGAGGGTTTTTTTAATTTTAAAGTACAGTAACTTTTTTAAGATAATTACCATTTTCTATTCAGCTTCATAAAAAAAGCGATGGGAGTAAAAAAAGGCCCAATAATTCCGCAGAAGCATATCACTTCAAATCTCGATATCTTTGTCAGGAATTTCATATCACTTTCATTTCCGAATTGGTTTGAAAATTATTACAGTATATGAATGAGATGATGATTAAAGATGCATCCCATCAGCATGAATTTAATCTTTAGACTGTAAATATAATCGCAGTTGCAGAAAAATATCGTCATATGATTTCAATTATACAGTAGTAATTATGTAAGAGTAGATTAAGTTAGATACTTTTGAAGCAGCAGTAGCAGCAGCAGCGACAACAACAAGAAAATCCCTCTTCACAACCATATGACAATTCTCAAATTTCAGACCTGATATTCAAAGATTGTTTGACCGACCCATCCTCAGTGGTAATATAAACGCTGTCGTTGCTACAAAATTTTTTTCCTCAGTCTCTCTCTTTCTGCACCGCAAGAGCGAGCAAGAGAGTAAGTGAAGGCCACTGAAGAAACAATGCTACGTGTCAATGAACTCCATTTCTTGGAAACCTCCTTAAAAGCTATTTGCAGCTGCGCAGAGCAAAACAAAACATCGTTTAAGTCCATGGTCACCAATAAAACTGGGTATGTGTGTCACAGGGAATTAAACGCCTTCTCAACAACATTACACCTAACAACGACGAAAACAAAATCATCATCAACATCGTCATCGTCTCCAACTAACGCCCTAGAATTCAATCCTGTCGACAGATTGAATAGTGCAATGAAACTCAAAGCAAAGAGGATAAACGTGAAAAAAACCGTTAACAACCATGCCAAGAAAGACCAAATAGTTCCACGGTGTTTGAGCTGGGATTTTGCAAGAAAAAAATATCTCATTTAAATGTTAAGCCTGTGGTTACTGCACACTAATCACAGTGGTAGGTGAAAATTCAAGGATTTTTCTTTTCTTAAAAGGTGCAAAGGTTGGTAATTTGAATTATTTAACATCGCCTTCTCAACTCTCAAGTTCAGAAGAATCTGCACATTTCTTTTCCGTGTAGGTGACACAATGGATTCACTAGGCATTTAACAGAAGGAGCACTTGAGAAGATTTTCATTCATTTGGTCCGTAAAGATGTTCCCAGTCGTATACCAGGATCGATCCTGTTGTAGCATTTCTACAAGGTAAGTATACTGGTGTCAAAAAGTACCTAAAGTCGGTTAGCATGTATTAGAGCGGCAAGAAATCCTTCAAAATGACGCCCAATTCTCAGAGAACACCTGGGACTGAAATACCTCTTCTTTGGTCATTTTCCGAGTAAGCGACTCCTTCTAATTTAAAAATCCATGTATTGCAGGGAATGGGAGATAAAAAATCACAACACCGGATCCTGCTATAGGCGGAATAAGAGAATTATGATGAAGATATAATTTTCTAACTCCCATGGAATCCACCGCGTTGTTGTTGTTTGTTGGTGTTTTAGGGCCTTTAAACTACAAAGGTCATTAGAGCCCCGTCCACAGCATAGTTCTTATACAGAGACTACACAGACACTACACTAATGCGACGATTTTTGGGTATTAGCAGTACTCAGTTTTCCCAAGCGGCCACCCATGTAAGTACTAGCTCGGGTTGTACTGCTTAACTTCAGTGATCAGACGAGAACTGGTGTGTCCAACGCAATTCGCCGCTCCCAAATCCACTGCGGGGAATGGACCATACCATACCTTTTGCTGCCTCATACCTTCTTAGGTTCCCTCCACCTGGTTGCCGCCACGAAATGGGATGAATCATGGCCACAACATCACTGTCAACTCTCTAGCTGACATCAAAACTTTTCCGACGAGAGGGTTTTGCAGTGCACCTTCCGTCGGACGGGTACTTCGACACTCTCGGCCTCTCTTGAATATTTGTATATACTAGTCAATAGTAAGCCACGTGACAAATTCCAGTACCCTTTACACTGATGAACAACTGTAGCTGCCCATCATTCAAACGTCTCATCTAGAACTGTTAGGAACACTTCTTCATTCAGATGCCCTACAGACGACCAAAGGTGGCTAACTACAGGTTTAGCCTGAACGGCATGTGGTACTAAAAGACATGCTACCTGTCTGACTCATCGGTGTATTGGAAATTAAGACAGACCAACTTGGTTTATTGTTGTACACCTCATTAATTCAACTGAGTAAAAAACAATGATTTATAATGAATATATAAAAAACCGCCGCTTTATAAAAAAAACTGCATTTTAAAGTCCATTTCATGTAACAGAAAAAAAGTTCATTAACGTTTTCTATGTCCTGAAAAGAGTTTGGATAGGATGCCAAATTAAATTAGCAAACCTAAGAAAAACTACAAAATAATCAACTGTAAGCATCCATGTAAACAGATTTTTTAAACTCGTATAATGTGCATCAGCATGCTGAAAAATTAACTAGAAATACTGGTGCCAGGTCACGAACTTGGTTCCAAAAAAATGACTAGGTATTTGATTAAGGAATTCGCATTTAGGTAAGATTTGGGAAAAGGATGAAAGGGAGGACTTTGAAAACAGGTGATTTTTCTTGTTAAAAAATGCGGATTTCGGGTTAAAAAAAAATCAGTAACATTTTTATCCAAAATAGAGCAAGCAGCTCCTAACCCTTTTCCCGCCTATGGCAGGGTCGGGTACCCATCTTGTCCCTCTGAATGGACACAAGGGCGATATATTGGTCATAGTTTTTCTGCAGCCGGTTGCCGGCCAAAGCTGCCCCCCTACGCTTATTTATCGTCGGTCTAGTGTCCGTTGGGGAATGTTACCGACGCCAGGGGGCGAGTTCCTTCACCTGGAAATTTTGTCTCATCTACCCGTTGCGCTGAATTTGTATTAGGGGCCATTCTTTTCATTAAACAATGGAGTGATTTAGTTTTACTTAGTTATATTCAACATCAGCAACCCTAAGGTAATTTACAGACGCCACAGGACCAGCCCACTACACCTGGAAATTTCATCAACCTATACACATTTTACCCCGGGTAGAAAGAATCCTTATGTGCAATGATCAGGAAAGCAAACATCAGGTTTTCCTCCAGTCCGGAAGAAGCAACTAGCCATTTACAGTAGGTGGGCAAAACATGGAGTGGCATGAAGGAAATCCATTAGGCTCACCTCCAATACTTTTATAGGATGCTACTTTTAGAAGCTTTGAATGAAGGCATGCGTGCGAGTTCCCAGTTATCGGGCTTCATGGTCAGCTTATTTAAAATCGGTTATACGAGTAGCACTGCCAGGGTCTATTCAATAAATAAGTCATTATTCTATAGCCGAAATTGAAACGGTTGTGAATTTTCTGCGTTGCAGAGAGCCTGGTAATTCTGCGTGAGATTGGTATTGTGTGTGCATGCTATCTATAAACAGAATCAACGCTTCCAGGTCCATTAAATGGCTCTACAAGACTGACCAGAAAGGAACCTATAAACGAGGAGCCTCAAACCATAGTACTGACAGATGCATGATTTTGACGCGTTTTTACATTTAATATCAGACGGAACATATGGTAGTGTGGAAACGTTGTAAGAGGACTATGTCATCTTTTTCCGGCTTTAAAGTTCTTGGGATATAGGATTTCCTGCATAAGAAATGAATTTTACTACACCTAAAGTATCTTTTAATGTTGAAATCTTTCCGTTTAATACGTTTTTGAAGACTCACTGAGGTTTGACTGAGACCTCTGACGGTTTCACTAGACAATTTGAGGAATAAGTTGGCAATTTTCTGCCTTGTTCGGAGCAAAGTATTAAAGAAATCTGTGAACAAGACCAAGACATGTCAGGGAGTGAAGAAGACGAAGAATGCGTAGTGCCACCTTCTTATAATGAGGCATTAAAAACTGCCGGATAAATTTCGATCATACTGTATGTTGACAGTGCTCGTGACACTATTATTTAAAAAAAATTAATGATATTAGAAACGTATTCTATTAAAGTACGAAAGTGGACAAAAATATTTGTTCGTTTTTTCAAATACAGTGAAACTCGCTTAACACGAAACTGACGGGACCAAAATATTTTTTCGTGTTAAAAGAATTTCGTGCTAAGCGATTCATGCAGAAAACCCATCACTGTTTTATATGTCGTCATATTTTATTAATTGGATTTATTGCTGAAAGTTACACTTGTAATTTTTAGTAATATAACCAACAAAGCATTAATTTACCTGCCAAAGTTTCTATTTTGGTTATATAATGCAATGTTGGAACAAATGGGGTAGGCCATCATCCCCAACAGACAACCCGGCCAATATTCCTTTGGGTTCCACATGCCTGACTGGGGTGCCCCCAGTCCAGGGCATGTTCAGTGGGCCCACAGATCCGACCATGCTGCAGGTGGTATGAGGGTGTGATGATGTTTACTAAAAAGTTACATTTGTGGGCATCATATTAGATTCAATATTTTCTATTTAAATAATGATGTAGGCTACAAATGCATAATTTAAAAAAAGCCTAAAAGAATTATTGTTTTTGGGATAAAATGTGCTTTATTTTTCAGTGTCTTTTTGAGCATAACTTGTCAATAAAAAGGCCCCCCTCCCCATAGTTTGAAAGGTTTGTCAATGGCATACCATTTTGAACCCAGGCTGTAATCTAGCAACAGAGGCAACCATTGTTTATTTGTTTAGTTTAACGAAATCATATGTTGTATATCCAGTATTTTGTTAGCTGAGAAGGAAAATAATTTCGTGTTAAGCGAATTTTCTTTCGTGTTAAAAGAAAAAAAATGTATGGAATTACAGAGTATTTTGTCGGGACCGCAGTGTTGTTTCGTGTTAACCGTTATTTCGTGTTAAACGGATTTCACTGTATTCATAAAGTGATATATTAGAAGAACCCGCAGACCCGACCCTGCCACAGGCGGGATAAGGGCATCATGATGATGTTTATAAATTAGTTTAAGATTATATTTCTCCTTACTTCAAGAGGGTTCCAATCAAGTTGAAAGGGATGTTTTACAAAGCAGTTGTTAGACCAACTATGCCATATGGATGAGTGTTTGGCAGTGAGAATCGTTTGTTTGTTGGTGTTTTAAGAGCCTTTCAACTACAAGGTCATGAGAGGTCCGTCCACTGTATAGTTCTGGTGCAGAGACTGCACAGGCACTACATTAATACGACGGTTTTCGGATACTAGCGGTACCCAGTTTTCCCAAGCGGCCACCCATGTCAGTACTAGCTTGGGTTATGTTGCTTAACTTCAGTGCTCAGACGAGAACGGGTGTGTCCAACGTAATTAACCACTCCCACAGGCAGTGAAGAAGAGCGACGTAAACAGAATGCAAGTAGCCGAGATGCGAATGCTGCGGTACATGGGTAGGGTGTCAAGAGCTGATACAATTGGGAAAGAGGATATTAGACGTAGCCCGGGGGTGGGGGACATCGCGGAATGAATGAGGAGCTCGTCTGGTCTATTACAGGAATGTAGGTGGCTGGTAGCACCCGGGGCAGGGGGAGACCAAAGCAGACGTGGGAGCAAGTTGTCCGTAAGGATATGGTTTTGTGTGGGATGGACGGGGACCTGGTGGAGTGGTGGTCTAGAGCTCGCAGACCCGACCCTGCCACAGGCGGGATAAGGGTATGATGATGATTACTTCAATGCAACTCAGTATTCAAATGTGTAAAACCCAATTTCCCCGTTTAAAAGACCTTCCCGCTTAAGAAGCCACTAACCATCGGGTCCTTTGAAACACTTCTTGTCGGGTTCTACTGTAATTCAACAGCAGGCATTTTATTAATTCGTTGCGACATTTGAACTACCACTATTACCGGTACTACAGCTTGCCTCTCGCTTCGTTTACATTTTTCGATCATTCCATCCACGAAATAATCTTCTTTTATAATTGATCTTGTAATATGAATTATTTAGTTGGCTACAAAACCTACAATATGACGCATAAATGAGAAACGAGTAAAAGGAGTGGGGGAACGGTACAGGACGACGACTCATATTTCGAGCTCTGAAAATGGCTGCCCGAATCACTCATTGTTCATTGGTTGTAAACTAAATCGTGGGACTATTTTAGGAAATCAATTTTGACGTCGTTTCATTCTTCTACAGAGGAAACAACAATAATAATTATAATAATAATATCAAAAATGATTCAAAGAGAAAGAAAGTAGCAGAAAAACCTCAAGAAAACAAATACATAATAACATTTTTCATATCGCATACAGAAGGGTGGTGGTGGTGGTGGTCAAAAGTGATACCTGAACAAATACACCATTTTGAACCCCGCCAAAAAAGTCAATATTGATATGACAAACTACCAAAAGACTTTTAACACAAAATAAAATGGCGTAAATATGTAAATCATGAGAACTCTTGCACGAGAAATGAACATGGGACAAAAACCATTGTAATTTTTAGGTGATCACGTGAACAGAAGGACATGGGGCGAAAAAAGAGGCACAGAGGCCTTCTGAAGGAAATAGGAAACAAGCAATGTTTTGAAGGGGCATCTCCAGTAACCTCTATTTTCTTTAGGACTTCATTAATCAAAATTATAAGCAACAGCTGTCGACTAGATGGGTAGAGAAACCCAAATCACAATTTGCTCATGGCATTTATGCCTTCATTGTAGAAAATAAACAAAATATATATACGTTACAAGAAAGAGAGCGAAAAATTTAATTTTGTTCCCAATGTGAATAAAGCATTTGGACCTTCCATCCCTTTGACAGGCTATATTAATGGATTCCTCCTGGTGTATGTGGCGTGTGTGTGCCCTTCTATATTATATATGTGTGTATACGTAAGAGAGGGTGGTAAAAAAGGAGGGGCTGTTGCCTGGTTGCAAATGGTACGAATGTGTGCATGCGTATGGTCCCCCCCATACATCCAGTAGAGCTCATTACTTTTATCATCTATCTTGCATAAAACCCAAACTATTTCCTAGGTCGTAAAAACCTGGAAGTGAGTTTCTCCATTTCAATGAGTCTCACTTTCGTCCTTACACATGCGCCCAAAATGAAAGGAAAGTCACACTCCTCCGCCTCTCCATTCTGTCAACGTTCCCCTCAGTCGCCATTTTGTTCATATGCCTAATTTATCCTACCACCGAAAATATCAACAAAGTTTAATATTTTATAGGAGAGAAAGAAATTATTTTCCTCTCCTATTTACAGTAGTAGTCCGACCAAATCTATTAAAACTGAAATCAATTCACACAACAACCTATGCGATGATCAAATAAGGACACCCAAAAGTGAAGTGAAAAATAAACTTGCAAATGGACAACAACAATGTCCTCCTGCTCAAATTTTACTCTTTTCAAATATCTAATAAGTATCACTTATACCTGAACACAGTTGAATATATTCGCTAGAATTAGTCAAATTTCCTTCAGAAGCACCTCAGACATGTGGATAACTTAGTAAACACTTTTTTTGCCTTAATTCAGAAAAAAAAAACTATAAATTCTTTACGAAATTCAAGAAAAAAAAACCATTCAACACAATTCTCCTGGTGTGTGCCTCTCAAACTACAAATTTTTGACGAAATTTTCAAGAAAGACCGTATAACAAAATCGATGTGATATGAAATTTAAACTTCCCTAATATACATGTCAATTTTTATAACAGGAGAACCATTTACATATAAATACGATTAGAGTTCATGATTTAAACCAAACCACAACGTTACTTGAATTTTAATGATGCTTCTCTACTTAGTGTACATTTTATTTTTCTTGGACATGAAACCACACACATACTTCTTGGGGGGAAATTGATGGCCATCCTCCTTTTTTATTGTTGAAAACTCGAATTGGTTCTTTTTCACCATCCTTAGGATAAGCCACAATTCTACACATTTATGACCCGTTGGGTTTTTGGCCTTATGAACGTCATCAGCAAATAAAAAATATGACCTGGCTAATACTATCATATTCTTCCTTATCAGGGTGCTCACGTTTTACTTCAAGTGTACAGTTTGGAAATATCTAAAAGTGCATAACCATTTACAGTAAAAACCATCCAAAATCGGACCCTGATAAAAAACACCACTTCATATAAGATACATCCTTATAATTAAAATTCTACATAAAACACAAACTTGCTGAAGTGGAGAAAAAAAATCTAGTCCTACAGTGCAGAGTAATACCGTCAAAGGCAAATTTATTTCCCAGTTTTCAAGGGTCAACAATATGAAGTCAAGTACTGCAGTATATGTAATACAGATTTAACTTTGTCAATACATACAGTGTAATGAGTGGACTTCACAGGGTATGTAAGTGACCTAAAAAAATTCCCGTTGATCTCTACTCCTAACACGTCCTAGTAATGTCCACAGTTTAGCCTGAAATCACCAGAGCATCACTACAAACAACAGTCACGTGACATCTTGATGGTGGGACAATATGAACTGGGCTTTCTTTATCATTTCAAAACGCAAAGTATTAAAACTCCTAGATCTAAATTAAGAGGAAGGTTTCAATACTGACACAGATGGTACTACGTCTCCCAATTTACAGCTGTAACTAACAGATTAAAACAGTCTATTAAAAAAAAAACGCATCTGCACAGCAATTCAGTTAGGAAAATTGATTCCGTGCTCATGTTTTCCAAACCCAAATTACTAAACCATGTGCTCATTGACGATAGCAAGCTCTGAAAGGTGAATGGCAATGGTCTTACGGCTGAAGGAAAAACACTACTGACTGTTATTACTACAACTATCCCTGGAGCAGGATGAGTACCCACGAGTTCCAGATATTCCGGAAAGTGACAGCAGACTCGGAAGCCGGGAAGATAAAAGCAGACTTAGACAAGCACAAAACACGGATTTAACGTCACTACCTTCCAACCTCATGCTGCAATTTGTCACCTCTTTGCATTATACAGGGGTACATTGAGGTTGCATTTTCTACTCACCAGAATCTGCATGGTAATAAAAAATAGCTAAACACGTTATATACTTACAGAAAAAAAATGTGATACCAAAAATAAATAAAAAACAAAGTCACAACGTTGAAGCGCCATGAAAGAAAAAAAACACAACAACAATAACAGTCGATTCTAATTTCAAAACTAACAGCCACCCCGTACCAAAGTCGATATATCGATATGCCATTAAAACGAGTGTAGTTTTCCGATAGAGGCACTTTTATGTTTCTTATTCTCAGAATAGCATCATAAAGTCAGTAGTATTTCTCGGAAATTTTCCTCTGTTTGAGCATCAATGTGCGTGCGTAGCGCAGCCAGTGGCGCCAAATTCTTCTTCAAAAACTCCTCAACTACCATTTGTGTAGAGGCACCCACATTTGTCCCAGAAAATACACCTTTTATTTAGTGTACATCTTGTGTGCTTGCATCCATATTTCCCACTTACGGTTGTTGACATTAGCATCAAAGAGGATTTTCTACGGTGTCCGGATATAACATGGCAGTTACCAGACAATGGATTTGGGATCTCAACTATTAACTGTCAGCCAGTCAGTCCCTTGGTTGCTAGCTACCAAGATAACCCTCTCCCTCATAGCAACTAACCGCAAACGCTTGTGACTGACCCTGTCCTGAATATTTGTGATTCTCAAAACTTATCAGATAATTTTCATCTTACCGTTTAACACAACTGGGTACAACTGATAATCTTTATGGAGCTAAATCACACACTGCCATACTGATTAACAACTCAAATACTGCTGATCAACAATTCAGTTTTTGTATTTCACAAAAATAATACAAAACCGATCATGGGTCGCCAACATTTGCAATAGTGCATACAGGAAAAGAGTTTGCAAAATTTGAAAAAGATTGATTCTAGGTTTACATCCGAGTTGATGACACTAATATAGGCTACCTAAGTTTGTTGCTGGTAACATTTGTATTCAACAATGTTTCCTACTCGCTGTTGCCAAACATGCAGCATCTACTTGATTGCACTGCTTTACACGATGACAAACTGAAATGGCGCCAACTGACTAAATATTTGGAAATAAAAGCTGGATATCCAGGGGAAAAATGTGCCAAAAGAAGTATTTCTTAGTAAATGACATCTAATATGAGAAATTAACTGCACCGAAATAATTTTCCTCCCTTTTTTTATGGCAGATTTTTGCAAAATCACACAAAAATCTATATCACGTCATTTTTCATGGATGTCGGAGGGAAAAATACACAAAAGAAAAATACCTTCAATGCGATGAAAATCATTTTCAAAGGAATAGTTGGTTTACTTTTTAAGGTTTTCAGCAACAAATAAATGCCAACCTTCGCAGCAAAACTCATGCAACCTGGAGTGACAGACGATGGTGTACAATAGCCAAATAAATATAGTCTCTCTTTCTTTCATGCTCTCTGGGATGCTTTTGGACTGTTTTCTGAATGCATTTCACTGCAGGGGAGAGAGAGTTGGCAAGGACTTGTTCGACCAGTTTTCAATCTGTTAGCATAATCAGTGGCCTGGAAAGGCCTTCACCTGAAGTGACCAATAGCTCACCATGGGCAATTATATACATCTTTGAGGAAAGGAAAAGGTGGACGAGGAGGACCGACAGACATGCATAGGAAACCACTGCACTGTTAACTATCGACATGGCAAAACAGGAGAAAGAGAGAAATTACTCTTAAGGTCAACCTATGATATTTATCAGCAGGACAGACTCTTGAATTGGGACTACATCAAGTAGAAAACTACATAAATATTAATATAGAAATTCTGTGACGACGAGAACCAAAACAAGACATTTTTTTGATTAATTTATCAAATATAAAAATATATACAACATTTACATCTATATCCGATCAAGCTGATGGAGGGAAAAAGAGACCGTTTTATTATTTTCCTGCTGTCTGAAATGTTCGCCACAAATAAACCATGACTTGGATAGATTAATCATTGATAACATTTCGTATGTGTCTTATAACTTGCTTCAAACTTGTTTTAATACACATACCGTAGACACCCACACGTTTCCTAACTGCAGCTTAAAACGTATCGATTTTATTTTGTGATAGCAGCCACGAAATTAATACTTCTATGGCTCGCAATAATGAAATGGATAAAATTAACTTTAATCAGGCATTAAAATCCTAACCACGTCTTTACACCATAATATAAATTTGAACACTCTTTGTCTTAACACGCAGAATTCTTGATTAAAAAAGATTTTCGACTTTTACATGTTATGTAACATCATTATATTTAGTTAGCAAAGATGAGAGTAGCTGATTTTTTTGGGGGAAGAAGGACAATAAGAGGAGGGGCTGAGGTATTTTCTTTGGCAATTTTTTTCTGCTTCTGTGATCTCCAGCTCTTCCTATGCTTTGTGTAGTAAAGATTGAACCATATGACTTGAATAAAACAATTAAAACTATACTCATATATTTACGATGTTACACGTTCAAGTTCCCACTCACTACTCTATACCTTCTTTCATCAACCCTTTAGTTACGTCTCCGTCTAAATCAATTGATTGTAATTGACGACCAAATAACTCCAGAATATAATTTAAATTTCTTGAACAGGAGAGAGAGATCCGGAGAAAGGTTTGGGGGGACGGGACTCCTTCCACAACTAATCAATAGATACAGTTCTTTATTGGCAACACCGTAAATTCCTTACTGCGCAAATTTGCCTGTTATTCCTTACTGTTGTATGTGTACACACACTACATTTTAGAGATGAGAGAGAGGTGATGGGATGGGTGTATGTGTGTCTATCACAAATGGTATAGAGTGAAAAAGGAGACCCTATCTTTAGTTTTACAACCTCATATATTCATTGCAATTACAACGACTAATGAAAGAATGTATCAAACAACGGCTTGGGATGGATATACAGTATATATGTGTGTATATATTATAAATGTTTTAAACCATAAGCATCCGAATTGCTAAAGTATATACTATGTATAGTGTTTAGTAAGAAGACAAACTCAATATCCCTGGGTAAACACAGCAGATGCTTTTGTAAATTCAAGTATTGAACAAGAGCCACTCCGTGAACCCAAACTTGTCTTTGTTGTCATGTTTTTCCTCCCTCCTCCTGGAGGTTGAGAGAATGTCAAAGACATAGACATTGCTTTCATTTGAATTTCTCAGATATGGATGTAAATGATTAACAAACAGTACTCGTGATTCCTATCGGTATCTTAAGTCTTAAGGCCATGTGATCCTCAAGCCATCACACATGACTGGTAAATCATAAAAAACAAACTTTACGAAAAAAAAACATTTCTAACGTTTCCATCTGCTTAACAGTAATTCAATATAATTTTTCCTTTCGAACTGGCATTTTCAAAGTGCATATTAAGGGGAACATGTGAGCACAATGATGGTGCTCAGTTGAGATTTAATAGGAGATAAATGGACAGGCAAAACAGACAAAACTCTGCTGCAACATGGCGACCTTTTCAGGATACGCATATCCTTTCTGTTTTTTGTCCCAGAAAGTTATAAGTTTGTAACCATGTAACTCTAGTTAGTAATACGACAGAAAAGACTGTAACAATGTTTCAACCTTTCAACCACAAGCATTTTTTCTCTTGGATACACAAATAAGCTACATAGATCCAGTTTCTTAAATCAAGTAACTATATACGTTTGCTAGTACCTGTATCCAGAGCAGGGCAAACATAGACTACTATTATTAATTCAATGGATACTAAAAATAAATATAAATTATAGAGTACTATTATTGACTTTCAACGACGTACAAAATATGTTAGTGGAACTTAAGTATTTCTTCCTATTTCCTCTTCTTATTATCTATTTGGATGCAAATCGTTTCAAACATTGAAAGCCGGGGTAGGAAATACATCAGTTCAAGAAATGTAAAATCGACTATCAAAAACAAGTATTTTTTAAAGTCAATTTCCGACGTTAATTAAGTAATATAAAAATATCTTTATGAATATCAAAGAATTTTTTTTCGAAGTGCATAGTCAAATGATAAATACAGAGGAAGTTTCCAATTACGAAAACTATTACGTTTGTATTTGTAGTGATGCTCACTATAATAACATAATAATAGCAGTAAGCCTAAAAAGTGTTCGGCAGATGGCGCTGTTTTTCCCCCCTCTGAAAAATTACAACAAAACAACAACAGCAGGCCTTTCATGGAACTAATTTAATGCGGTGGCATAAATTCGAAGAAAAATGTTAGTAGCCAGATAATAAGCTACCATATATTTAAATCCAAAATGACAGTTTTAAGAATAAACAAATTTAACTTTTCCCTGTTATTCTTCAAATGGGTCCAACTGTGCTGCCATTGAACTCCAAAACAACACCTCCTCATCTAACACATACGGGACGGGTAACTTTAGAAGCTTATGAGATACAAGTACGGTGTTTTTAAGTCCACACAGAAAATGTTGGTAAAAAATGTGAACATAGTTTCAAAATGTCCAATTAAGTTACAATTTCATTATTTTGCGAGGCATTTTACAGTATGCGATTACAAGTACGGCTTTATTTCATCATTTTAACTGCTCCAAAGGATTAACACAAACTCTAAGGATACTTGGCGCTCTGAATTACATGCCACCGGTAGTTGGACCATATCCTAATACGGTGGCATAAGGTCCAAACACACTATCCCTATCAATATTTCGTCATCTTAATGAGAAAGACTCCTCTTTAAGTGGGCAGCAAAACACTAGTAGGCTTCTGTATAATATTGTACCTGGTCGAACAAACGAGCCTGAAACTTGCTTGGAAAGTATACTGTGTTTCTCGAAACTAATTACATCACTTTTAAGTTGGTCCGAATCTGACAGTTGGGAACCACCGCAAAACTAAAGTCGTCCAAGAATGACCATCAATAAGTTATTTACCAACTGCTGCCCGTAGCCTGTGCTAGAGATGAGAAGGAACAAGAACTTGATCAAAACGGCACGACCCATGTATCTGAAAAAACAGCAAATGGAAATGTCTACAGAGGTCAAGGAGGATGGTCGATTTTAAGCAGAGTCTTGCACCTCACAGCTTCAGCAGTTGCAGGGAGTCGCCTAGGTGTGAGATATTTTAGGTGATCCGTGGCTGAAGATGCGAATGCTGCGGTACATGAGTGGTGTGTCAAGAGCTGATAGAATTAGGAATGAGTATGTTAGAGGTAGCCTGGGGGTGGTGGACATTGCCGAAAAAATGAGGGAAAACAGGCTGAGGTGGTATGGGCACGTGATGCGAAGAGGGGATGAGGACCCCGTTAGGGCCATACCAGGGATGCAGGTGGTCGGTAGCACCCGGGGTAGGGGGAGACCGAGGCTGACATGGGAGCAGGTTGTCCGTAAGGACATGGCGATGTGTGGGGTGGACAGGGACCTGGTAGGAGACAGAAGGGAGTGGAGAGCCAGAACCTGCAGACCCGACCCTGCCACAGGCGGGAGAAGGGTATGATGATGATGATGATGTTTCAGACCGAGACAAAAAATACACAAAATATGATTCCTTGGTGTGATCAATTTGCTCCCCATCAAGTTAAAGGTGCACTTGGAGGTCTTCTCGCCTGAAAGAAATCATCAGCGTCGACCCTGAAAACAAGGACCCACAAAAACACTCAACCATTGGAGTACCTCTTTTTATTAATCACCATTATTTTCAGGCCAGGTACCAAAAGATCGGGAGCACAAAAAGACACATGACTAACAAACAGAATGCACCAATATTATATCACCTGTGACTTGTTTTAACTAGGATGCAGCTCAAGATGAAAAATGGGACATCTGCAACAGGTTGCATAATGTATCCACACTATCATCATCTATTTCCTCCCATTATACTGATCACTTATGATAGCCTTTCTAACCACAGGATTGGGTTAGGGTGAAATTTAGATTATCCAGACTTCGATCCAGAAAACCGGCAAATGGGTTTATAAAATCGAGGGAATGCCTAGAGGACATTCTTGTCATGCTTACATACACCTTTGAAAACTAGGATGGTATGTAATTAAGTTTTCATAAAGCGTACGAATAACACAAAATGATCGCAGGGTTTGATGCCCTAATTATCAAAATGATTGAGAAGAAGGTGAGGTAGAGATATAAAAAAAGAACTTCAATATAGTAGTTCAAAAATGTAATTTCGATCTCACGACATGGTAGAAGAAATTCAATATTAATTGAATCACAGGTTTCAAAAAGTGAGACCTTCATCAATATTAAAAGATGAAGATGGTATATTTTTAGGAGGCAGAAGAAGAAGAATTTAGTTAACAAGTAAATGGTTTCGCACTTAAATAATAGCTACCCTTTTTCCCTTTCGCTCCAAGGCACTCCATTTGACCACCAGTGTAGCTAATAAGTGAATTCAGTTTCAGAAAACTCTGGCAATCTGCTCGATATTATAGGATGTATTAGGTTTCATTAACCTAAAATAACAAATATGTGCCTCCGCTAGGCATTGATGGAATTACTTCACCATTTGGAACATCCGATTTGAGAAACTCAGGAAAACGGTTTATTGGGACTCATGACAGGTTGTAGCGTGTGAGAAAGGTCTTGACATCTTTTATGTAAAGTTGGTGGATTAACATTTCAGCAACAAAAGGTGTGAACCAGAAAGCACAAAAACCTATCCTCAAACTTATATTCAGTCAACGACAGATTTCGGTAATTGACCACCATCAGCATTCGTTCGCCGAAATCATTTTAATAGCAATATAAGTGGTAATTTCTCACACCCTTAGTGGTTGGACAATTCAACTATATATTCAAGATGGACATTTCACATCATGCCCCCTGCTTCTGCTCCAGGTGCCCCGAAAAATTATCATGACAGCTCACGAAGAAAACTAGCTTCGTATTGAAATACCGCCTCATATTTATGTACTCAGTTTTTTTAAATAGTGCCTTTCCGTCTATGGGGAGGGGGGAGTTGCTATGCTTGAGAATTTTGCCGGTTTGCAGGTAAATTTCTCTGTGCGCAGGTGACAACGTACACACCACACGATACCATGACTTTATTTGCCATCCGACGGTAGTCGCACTTTGGATTCCCCTCTCACCTTTGAGATATCACCCACCTTGGTGAAGGTTGAGGTGGCAGTCGTGAACTAAAAGAGTCAAGTGCGTTAGTAAGTGAGGTAGGCTATCCCATTTTGATAATTATTCTAAGTAATGGGGGTCGAATAGCCGCCATCAGAATTAGTGGACAAACGCCGTCTGAATTTGTATAAAACAGTAGTACTACATTACAAACTTGAAACACGTCTCGTCCATTTAGCGTGATGCACTGAAATTTTAATTGCATTTCAGTGTTTTTGTCGAGATATAGTTAGGATGTCTCTTAAGAAAACATGTTCGATTGAATTCACTTTTCTCTGTACGCCTATTTAACACAATCTACTGGCAGCAGTGGGACATTGTCGCAGTCCATACACCTGAAAATTCTACCTACAATTAATGTCCGTGGCGGACGGTTTTCCTTCTTACTTGAAAGAAACCTCAATTAGGAAAGAACCTAAGCGAAAGGAGTTCAAGAGGCAAGCAGGCCACCAAATTAAACCATTTGCCACTATGGCAGAGCCCTCCAATTCCTACCAGGTCCTCGTCCACCCCACGCGGTGCTATGGCCAATTTCTAGCACATCAGTTTCCTATAGCCTGTATCCTTATGATGGATTAAACCCAGCTACTTCTCCACCGATCTGCTAATCACGACATCAACCCTTTAATATTTTGCATTATTAATGTGCACCTTCAAAAGCGTTACTTAGGATGTAATGGTCACTTGTTGACTTAAATGTAAAACATTCAGAATGTCATGTTGACTTAACAAAAACCTAGATTTTAACACAATGTATACTGAAAGTTAAACCGCACAGTATATGTACAGTGTGTAAATTCAGCACTTCTCAAGCAGGGTTCCGGAGGACCTTAATAGGTTTCTAAAGGTTGCGCACGACAGATTGTGAAAAATTAAACAGTTTTTCACTCAGGAACACAGTGGTAGAGAGAGTGACCTAGTAAACCTCCTCAATGACTTTACAGGCCATACCGCTTCAGGGGTTCGTCGAAACCTGAATTTCATTTCGAGTGGCCCTCCAGTGTGAAAACCTTGAGAACAGTGATCTACAGAAATGGATTTCCTCGAGAGCAGCAAAAGTAACTCTTCAATAATCGCCAAAGTGAAAAATATGAAATGTGACTTCCACCCTACCTAATATGAATATCAGTATAATACTCCAAGGCACAAGAAGTTGTTTTCAAGGATCGCTGACTACCATCGTGTACAATGAATAAAGCTTTAAAATATTTTCAAGCTAAACAACTTTTAAAGAAATACTGCAAACTATGGATTACAAAATTTCTCCAATCCTCGACATCCTATAATTTTTATTAGTATGGGGAATAAAATGCATAAAATTCATATTGTAACTCGACTGATTCAGAGCCAGTTAACACTGGTATATACAGTAATTACAAATTCACTTTATGCTCTTGCATCATTAATTTTATGTAAATTATAGTGCAAAATTGGTATCCTCTGCTCTACTGTTAGGTCAGATACACGAAATGTGGATTTAGGAGTTTAGGGATTTAAATGCCCAAACCAGTAATGCCTACTATCAGAGTGGAAGAAGCTAATACACACATATTCAGTATAGTGAGTACTAAGCATACATACGTATACGCATGCCAGGTGTTAAGAGCTCATCCCCTAACGACAGTGATTAGCCCCAGTAACAGACATGCATAATGTTTTCTTAATTCAACCAGAATTTACGCATCCTCTCGTAGACTGAAACGTCAAACTTCCTTCCGGGCAACTAAACCTTTCATATGTTGGGCTCAGATACTGTATGTACTAATATTATATTAAAAAGAAATTCAACGAAAAATTTTAACAGAATCTTTTACAATTCCGCATTTCAGCTTCTGTGCAACCTTCACGTAGAGCATCATTTTTTATGCATATGAAAAGATTCATTAAAATCTAACACCAGTTCAGAAAGACATTCAAATAAAAGCATAAACAACATTGTTAATTAGAAATGACAAATTTGACTTATATATATATATATATATATATATATCAGTTACAGCAGTTGCAGCTCGAAGCTACACTGTCGACAAGAATCTGCAGAAAGTACATGAATATTACAACATTCTACCAGACCGTAATAAATGACCAAAACATGTTTCATATGTCACATAGTAGCTATCTAATAATTGGCACATTTATAACCACTACCAACGATAGAGTAGCGCTTAATAATTGACTGTACTGGCTCCTGCCAAGATGTCGCTTTGTGTCAAGGTTAGTGGAGAACAACACTATGGGGAAGGGAATAATGAATTTAAACTCGTCTTTATTAGTAATAAGACATTCAGGTGAAAACAGACATCTACGTTGAATAACCTTGCAGAAGTGATCTGAATCTCAAATGGACACTGAACCACATTGCATAGTTTGGAGGGGTACAGTGGGTAGGTGAATGAATAGAGGCACTACAAGTTACTTTTGAAGAGATTGACGAGAGACCCATGAAAGAGGCTAGTAGCCGATTTAGTTTAAATCACCACCATCTGGGCACCACGCATCTGTCCCACAGAAATAGTCAAACAAATTGGGAGGCCAATATCTAAAATAAAGTGGGCTTAGTCTAGCCTCAAAGGTCAAAATGACCATTTTCATGTCATGAACCGCGATGACTGTCGCTTACTAACCTCTATCTTTCTTGTTTAAAACCCAACCGTTCCCTCCTTTCTTCGGCACAGCACATTTGTAATAGTATCAAACCGTTTCGAAAACATATCCAAACCAAGAGTCTCTTGACCAAAATGAGACATTAGTCGGCCGCATGACGTCATTAGCGACACCGCCACCATTGCTAACATTACAAAGAACTTCAACATTGCTCCAAATAGTATTTGTATCATTTTCTAAATTTGGGTTTTGCGCTCAATCTCAATTATATAATGACTCCACCAAGGAACTACTCATCGTCAGATATCATGCGGCGTACTACCATCAAACGTCGATTTTCTATTTTCAGACTAGACTATTTTATTTTAATCCTAAATGTAGTTTTAAAGACGCGGTTGAAATTTACACAAATCAGTTCGTAAAGTTGGTGAACTGCCATTTTCAAAAGAACCAAAATGCCAGCCAACGGCATTACGGTTTGGCACAAGTGAAATATGAACGATGACATGTCAGCAGATGTTAACTTTATAGCATATGTAAAACAAGGACGTATGGAGATATACATCTCTCTCTATATTTACCTTTTTTCTTTACTCTTAATGTGCATAAAAAGCTCATCGAACTTCTCTGGCTGCCACCTGGTGCTTCGAGGAGGTGGAGAGTGGGTTAGGTGGTCATTCACAATGAAAACTAACGCAATCGGGCTAGGAGGAAGAGACTATCCCAATTTACGACCCACTACATCCGCGCCATTGTTGTTTTCATCTTTTAATGCATCACAGTCACACACCCGCCGTAGTACATGTCATTTCATTCACACAGGAAATTGTATGACTAAAAGGGCTACTAAAGATTCGCACTAGCCCAATCAGTCATCTTCATGGAAAGAGTGCACAAAGGGCAGGATACCTCGCACTTCACTGTAAACACACAATTCATAAGGAGAATTGTGTCGTCAAACGTTAAGAACTTCTATCTGAAAACCTCTCAACATTTAATTTTCTTTCGACAGAGATAAATCCACACTAGGCTATACAGTACACTAGTGTCTAATGGTATTCTTCTACTGTTACTTCATTTGTACAGAATAGCCAGGACTACTCATAGTGTTTTGTAAAATTCTGTCACCCTGCATAAGCAGTAGGGCACAATGAATAATCACTGTAATTTGAATGATGGAATGAGGTGGAGAATCCTTGATAGATTGGAAGCAGGACAATCCCAGGTGCAGGTTGTAAGAGACCTCAACATAGCACGTAGTGTCGTCTGTAATTTTCGGAAACAATTTCGGGAGACTGGACCAATTTCCAGAAGGACTGAACAAGGGCGTCCAAGTGTCACAACAGCCAATGACGATCGGCATTTGGCACTTTCAGCCAGACGTCAGAGGACTGCTACAGCCACACAGCTCTCTGCCACTGGAACTATAGTTTCAAGAGTTACTGCTTCACCAAGGCTTCGTGAAAGAGGGCTTTATGCCAGAAGACCTGCTGCTTGCATTCCACTTACTCTCAACACACAATGTGTCAAGATTCAGTCTAGACGCATATTCTAGGCAAACTTTGATCTGGAGAGAACCTGGGACCCGCTATTAACCCTCCAACACTAAGGAAAAGGACCATTATGATGTGCTGGTTTCATGCTGGATGGCCGCATTCCATGTGTTACACATGGGCTCCCTTGAATGCTCAACGGTATAGAGAGGAGATCTGAGAGCCTTATGTGCGACTTTTCAGGGATTCATCAACTGCCTCATAACCAGAATGATGACTCACTGTGCAACCTGTGTGTCTGTTAGAGATGACCATGCCGCGTATTAGCCTCGTTTTCAGCACAATCAATTTTGTACACTCCTGCTCTTACATGAATTACTCATGATTTTGCAATGGTATTTTTCACATTGTAGGGGAAAAATCTTAACCTTCCGTCCACAAGGTGACGATTTCTGGCGCACACTACAAGGTGGGGTCTGTGATGACCCCAAAAAGCTTTTTTGATTTTCAAGGCTTAAATATTCAGATTAAGGGTATTATTATGGATATTGAATTAATGCCATCCATATAAAGCTTTAGCAATGAAAATAACTTGGAAACATGCTATAAAAATTCTATATTACCCAAGAAGACAAGACATCATCACCACCATACCTTTATCCCACCTATGACACGGTTGGATCTGCAGGCTCTAGTCCTCCACTCCTGCCTATCTCCCACCAAGTCCCCATCCACCCCAGACACTACCATATCCTTATGGACAACCTCCTCCCATTTCTGCTTTAGTAACCAGTGCTTCTGACCAGCCATCCATGTTGGTACTAACTTGGGTTGCATTGCTTAACCAGAACTAAAATATGCAAATTACTTAGGAGACCTGTCAACTTCCCTAGATAGGTAAAGAAACATCGGAGAACAGGTACTCAAAGGTTGGTTAAGATTGGAGAAAGTGGTACATGTGTAGACACAATTTTGTAGGTCTGGGGTATGCCGAGACCCCACCTTGCGGAGGGAAGGTTAATTTTGAACATGAGTAAAAATCGTTGCGGGGAACGGCTGTATTGCGTTCGACACATCAGTTCTCGTCTGATCACTAAAGTTAAGCAAAGCAACCCCAGATAGTACAGGCATGGGCGACCGCTTGAGAACACTGGGTTTCACTAATACCCAAAATCGTCGTAACAGCGTAGTGCCTGTGCAGGCTCTGCATTAGAACTACGCAGTGGACGGGGCTCTAATGACAGTTGTAGTAGAAGGGCCCTAAAACACCAACAAAACAAATAGTCGTTGCGGGACTATTGCAAAGATTCACGTAGGCCCATTCACTTTTCAATGTACACCTTTGTAACGAAATTCAGTTTAGTTCATAAGATGTTGGACGAAGAGCAAACACCGAGTAGCAATGAAAATTGAACATCGTCGCTCCCAAACACGTCCACCACGCGGTGAAATTTTGCGTAACAACATTGTATCTCATTTTCATTTTAGTGAGACTCGAGGAATATGTTCATCTGAGTTGCTGTGTGATGCATTCAAGATTCATTTCAACAATATTGCTGAAATGCAACGCAATTGAATCGTTATTGTTCAGCAACATTGCGGCAACGTAATTTAGAATGTACTAGGCATTACAATAAAGGCCTATTAGCACAAAGATGGAAAAAAACATTTTTTAAAAACAACATTCAGTATAGCGGTACAGAGGACGGGTAAACTTTTCGCTAGGGGGCTATATGAAACCCACCTCGATGGTATGGAGGTAGCGTGGTTTGATTCGATACCGGATCGCAGTGAGTCGGCTTCTTTCAGGCGACAGGGGAACCTCAAGTGCGCCTTCAAGTCATTGTCTCCAAATGGCGTGTAAGATGTCACTTTACACGTAAAAGAACCTTTTCTACGTGTAACGTGTAGATGGACAAAATCCCCAGGTGTAGGACCTCACTCCTTGATGTCGAAGGAGGAAAAGCGCGCCAAAGAATGAAAATAAGCAAAGCGGGTTGCAGCATTAGGGCCTAATGGGATTAAAAAAAGAGCACCCGACTCAACCATAGGCGGGAAAAGGTTAGTGGCGATGATGAATGGTTGTGGGAACAATTCTAGTCAAGTGACTTTTTTCGGACCAAAATGAAAGCTGTAGGAAAAGGAACTCATTATGCATGGAGTAAAATATACGTGCTGATCGGAAAAATTCTTAGGTGTGGAAACTCGCCTCCTGGTGTCAGTAAATTATTATCTTCAAAAGTATTTAAGCCGATGTTAACTAACCAAATAGACCAAGCCAGCCCCTCAACATCCCGTTTATCGTCTCGCACCGCCTATACTGCGTTTAATTCAACATAACTAAATTAAAACATGTCCCGAGTAATTTGATTAACAACTACTTACAGCACATTACACTATCATTATGTAATCATGTTTTGCACTCAATAAACAAAGTGGGCGCCTCGTTTATAGTTCCAGTTATTGAAGGGTTCGCGGCCTTAAAAGACCGATGCTGCAGTTGACATACAGCGGATTTATTAAAATCCATGTTTTCACAAATATTGCATCTATGACACACACACAGGTAATTACCCTTAAAGAGTACTTGGCCCTTCAGATTTACACATACCGCGATGGTGGAACTGAATGTAACATAAGATGAAAGTACAAATACATCATCTTATTTGGAGGTTTAGAAGGGCGTACTTTCCGTGTGAGGAAAGGCATGCTCGAGTTCATCCCTCTCATTAGAGAATGCCGATCACTGCCAGAGGAAAATTTCCAGAGATATTACGTAAAGAAGTAACCAGCCTCAGTGGCGTAGTGGTTAGCACGCTCGGCAACTGCGTCAGTAGTTCTAGGTTCGATAATGGAACGAGGTGGGTTGGCTTCTCTCGGGCGAGAGAGAGGCCTTGGGTGGGACTTCTTTCGGATGAGAAGTAAAACAGAGGTCCCGTGTTGGTGTACGATGTCACTTGTACGTAAAAGAAGCCTCTCTACTACACAAGGGGCAAAATTTTCAGGTGTAAGAGTTCGCCCCCTGGCTTCGGTGGAATTCTCCAAAAATGAACAGTAGATCGACGGTAAATAAGCATAGAAGATAAACTATGACCAATATATCGCTCTTGTGTCCATTCAGAGGGACAAGATGGGTACCCGACCCTGCCATAGGTGGGAAAGGGGTTAGGAGTTGCTTTTGTTATTAAGTAAAGAAGCAAGTAGACAGCCTGACCTGAAGTGGAAGACGAGAATTCAAGAGATCCGATTCTGCCATAAGTGGAATACCCGTTGGTCGATGCTGAATAAATAGCACATCAATTCCCAAAAATGTGCCTTTGCAACAGTCGAACTGAGTAACAAAATAAAATGTGACTCGTGAAGTGGGCCACAAACCACCAAAATCGGCTATAATAGACTTATATTCAAACTTAAGCAATATTATTAAAATTATCACGATAGCACTGATCCGTCGAATGGGAAATGAAGCCGTGGTCCCATTTTGGATTGTACGATGTCACCTGCCTCTAAAGGAACCATTGCAACACGGTGTAACAATAGATTTTTAGTTCTGCAAAATCCCCAGGTGTAGGAGCTCGTCTCATCTCAGCGTCGTCAGTGGAGAAAAAAAGGCCCCAACGAAAATACCGTTCCAAAGATCAGTCGTGTTTCCCAATGGGACAAACGTGGGCATCCGACCCTGTCATAAGCAGAAGGGTTCACGATGATAGTAATATGATGATAGCAAGGATGTGGTTTTGGCATGAAGAATGGCTGGAAATGAAGCGATGAGTGCAAGGCGGGTTAAACGGTATCTGGGGAGCTTTTGCCCAAATTTCTCAGGTTGCACTGCAGTATACGTTTCACAGAAACCCGGAATACATTACATCATTAATTACAAAATTACACTGATCATAATGAACAACCCAGGTCAATAAGTTCAGTTGCAGTATAACATACTGTTGTAGCTGCAAACACGATGTTGTAGGAAACGAAAACGGAAGACGAATGGGGAAGGAGAATGTAGACGCGTGTGTAGTGATGGTGGTGTGTAGAGGGAAGTAGCACGGATGTACAAGTATCCATCCATTTGTTTCCCAAAGCGATTTTAATCTACACTATCTTTTTCAGTCTATCTACAGTTTGCTTCCTTAAAACGGAACCCTAATACAGTCTATCAGAGCATTCGTTTCCTACATTAGCAGAGATCACTTGTCAGTCAAAGAGTTCCCTTCATCCCTCCATCTTTTTCTCCAAGGCTTTCTCTCGCTCATTCGCAGTTCTAAAATCTGTCACTCAGTCTCCCTTCCTTACTCCTCCGCCTCCACTATCCGTCTTTTATCCCCTCTTCTGTCTCCTCCTCTTCCCACTCCTATTATTTACTCCTTCCTCTATCTCTCTAGTCCCATCCTTCCTTCCTTCCTTCCTGACTGCACCACCCCGCTTACAAACGACGACTACTGGGTTAGTAGGGCAGTCAGTGATTTCATTCAGGTGGATATATACACGCACATGTTGACTCTGGGATAAAAAATTCAACATCTCTCCTTTTTCTTTTCCTTTTCTACGCTACATTAATCAACTCTTTTTGGGAGGATGCATCTTTCTTCCCCTCCTCCCTGTTTCTTGTGGTTTGTCTGTTGTCCTGATAAATAATTCAATTCACGTTCATTTGTATCTACATGTATGTTGCGAGTGTGGTGTTTCGCGAATATCGATGAACTATTAGGGCCACAACTCCCACTATCTACATGCGCAAACGTATAAGGGTTAAGGTGATCGTTGATTAGAACAGGGAGTAGTAGTAGTAAGGGGTGAAGAGTGAGACAACAGGGAAAAATATTGTCATCAATCTTTTTATGATATTTTGATCTGCATTCTGTCTAGCGACAACAACGGCCCACAAACTAAAATCTTGGACGAGAGAATTGAAATCATAACCTCATGATAAATGTAAAATCGAGGAAAAGATTAGCCTGGACAAAGGTACTACACACTCGATAGCATCACATTTTACCTACCGAACACGCCCTCCCTTCACGCATTGCAACTAAAGCACGAAATGAAAAGGTGAAAACAGATGGTACTGTTACATAACCTACCACCGAAACACGGCGAAATTCGACACGTGTCAGTCGGTTCCATCCTTGGAAAAAAACAAGCTTGAAATGCATGCTATATGTCCTGTGCTTTCCTGTCACATAAACCCCATCAATTTGCTTGAATAAATGACCGAATTACTTTTACATCTTTGAAAGAGAGGTGTGGAGACCAACCCCTGTCACTAACGTCCTGCCAAATGTGTCATGAAATTATCCCTGTAATCCCCACGCATAAAAAATTACTGCAGTAGATAAACAAGAGTTCAGCGATTGTTCCGAATAGGTCAGAGGTGTCAAACTCATATTTAACACGAGCCACCAAATTCAGTATAAGAGAGCCTACGTGTCCTAGACAAAAAAAAAATCTCCCGAAAAATTTTTGCAGGGAAAAAAAGCATATTCTATGCATTCAAAAATGACTCATTGAAATTTTACATCGGGCGGCGGGCCACATTATTGGATCATGTGGGTCATACCAACTAATATAACCCATTTACTGAACAGTACCTCAACCTGCCAATTTTGCCGATTTACATTTTCTGAAGGGTTAGAAAAGGTCACCCTACTAACGTCAGCGCGCAATTATGTATACAGCATTTTAGAGGAGAAAAACGTATGATAGAGATCTTTGGGGATTTTTAAGACATATCGGGTGGGCCATATGACAGTAAATATATTTGTTTGACAGGTAAGGTACATGACCACTCTGATCTCTCCTGGGTGAGCAATGGCTACAATGACCCACGATTTTTAAATACATGTACAGCATTTGTTTTCCTCCTATTCGAGTGGGTAAGAGCAGGAGGTAGCATCCCTTACCAACATGGGACCACACGCGTCACATCTTATCCATCCAGCAGGCAGTTCCCGATGCCAGGGCAGCTATATTGTAATGAAAATAAAATGAGTAGTAGACATGAACGATTAAGCGAGACATGGCAATGAGCAAGGCCCAGCGGGGACTTAGTCGAGGATGGGAGGAAATGGAATGCGCGAACTGGCAGATCTGACCCTGCCACAAGCTGCATAACAGTATGATAATGATGATGATGCAGACGACATCGAACGCACTTGATGGTCACCACTGCCTTCGACGATGCAGTGGCCAGAGGTCCCAGAAAGAAACGGTCATGCAGCACACCCGCACTAACTATGTGAATACAACACCGTGTACGCCATCTTAACTGGTAACCAGGGGCTCCAAAATTTTTTCAAGGTGAAACTGGTTCCGTAATTGAAATAAGTTAGGAAACCCTGTGGTAAATTGACCATTAGTGAAGAAAAAGCAAATGTGGAAGAAGGCTTTATGCAATTGTAGCAAAGGGGCCTAATTACATAGCAAATTAAAAAAGTATCAGGTTAATGAGGATGAAGGTAACTGACCATCTCCTGAAGTGAAGAGTAGAAGGAGGTGGAGAAGGACAAGGGGAATGGATGGTGGGGAATTGAGCTAGAAACAACAAGGCTCCTTCAGTAATTACTGACATCTCCCAACTTACGGCAGATGGGATCACTTTCGCAGTACATACACTATCAATTTTGAAGCCAAAACAATTATATCCACAGTAAATTACTGACACAATTTTAATAACATATAGCTAATTTTTGAACCTCAAGTGTTTAAAATTTTTTTATAATAATAGTAATGACGTAAATTGGTGATGGTAAATTGCGATTGTTAAAACCATCGCCCTACAAACAATCCTTGGAAATGCTTTTTAATGAAGTGGCAAGCATATCTACCACGGGTTGCTTGAAAAATGAAACACTGAAATTTTCAACCACATTTCACGGAACGACAAAAGCCTGAAGTTATAAAATAAAACACCTGCGAATTTGAGGCCAAAACTCAACGGATGCCACGAATTACATTTTTCTCATTAATTTCATTTTCGGCCCTTACTACTATCGTTTACAATTATCCGTAACACCAAAACACACGGCGTACCATGAATGGGTCAACGGTGGGATCAAGGTGATAATAACAGAAATAACCATTACAAAGTAAGAAAAAGAAAAGGGGAGAAAAATGACATGAAATGGCAGTCGTAAGAAACTAAAATGACAATAGAAATAAGTCAATAATTTTTATATTAACAGCTCCAAGAAAACAATAGCAAAATGCTGCTGGAGAAAAAGTTCACCGATAACATTGCCTTCAATCGTAAATCTCTCAAACGTAGGCAGGCCATTACAATTTCCTTGGAAAAATAACTGAGTAAATTTCAGGTTGGCTTCCAATGACAGGTGTAAACTATTTACTTTTTAAGATTTTCACCTTAAAAGGCCCCAAATGAGTCTGCGTAGACAGTCGTCGGTCCGGCACAATTTTCTCGCCGACAACTACCTAATACTAGATTATGGGCACAGCGCCACTGGAAGTTGCACTAGCATAACACTGTCCTTGGAAGTCTCTGCTTAAAACTAATTTTTTTCTTTACTAACCAGGTATACGAAACAGCAAACCAATGGTCTTAAGAAGCGCACTCAAGTATTTAAACATTTATAAGAAAGAAAAATTGTGGAATTCTCAAAAAATGCACAACCTGCTCATTATTTAACGTCCGCCTACTACTTGTCGACGTCATGAGAGCATCCTTCTAGGCTGAACTGCTACTAATATGCACCTGGAGGGTGGAGAGGGTTCCTTGAAAGATGGATGACATCATCTAGTATCGTGGTTTTTTATTCCCATTCGGAGGACGGTGCACTTGGGCAGAGGCAGGGAAGACAGGCACCTTTACCATCCGAAACAAAAACTGCTGAGGTCGGCATCCGGAAGCAAAAATTCCAGACTGGAAAACTATTTCCATCATTAATAGAAATGTAGACAAAATGTAGCCCAGAATACAGGGTCAGACTGACTGGAAAGAAAATTTCGGATATAACTTTGAGATCCCGTTTCAGATTTAAATTTCACAGTACAGCACAATGCATTTCTTTCATCGAACTATATAGATTGTATAGCCGGTTATCAATTTCGATAGTGAATCATAATTTCTGAGATAAAAAGGAAACGTGATAACTTATTTATTTCTGTTGGAATCAGCAACTGCAACATTGCAACTTTCCAATAAGACCTATACTGCCTAATACCAGGAAATATATCCGTACACAAAACTGAAAAAACCAAAACTCAATTACAAATTTTGGACTATACTCTGCCAAAATTCATTTGTAAACACACTAATGAGCATGACAAGACGTCATTTCAGTCCGAAGCCTACCAATAAAAGATATTTAACAATTTTAGGCATATAAACCCCTATGGGGAAGCCAACTGTGCGTTGAAATGTGGTTGGTTTCAAAACAAGTCACTGCCGTTACAAACGTCACACCCTGTCTGAGACCTATAAGTACACCCTGCCGGAGGAAATCAGCAGCACATGGGGAATTTGTAAAGCCACTCTTTAAATTCAAATGCCTAACCGGTTTACTATTTTGACAAACAATGTGTCAAAATAGCTCAGTTCAATTCTGTTGGGGCAACGTTAGTAAACATCTTTGCGGTTGGATTGGACCGGATGGCTATTAGGAATATGAGGACCTGGTATTCAAAAGTATTAAATGCCACGGTTACTGTTACTAATAGCAATGTACAACCAAGTTCGAAACCTTGTCATGAAGTCCCAGCCTAAAAATCTTAGAAATTTCCATTTAAAAGGAGATTAGGTTAATCACTGTCACCTTTCTGGGTCATACCGGAGACTGGAACCATCAGATTAAGACCACGATTTTGGTAAGCGAAAGGTTAAGTGGTTCTCAAAAAGCAGTTACCAGGAAGTTTTCTGGTTGATAAGTAGTAAGGAAAATAAGGGTGACTTTGAAGAGTTGATCGCTTTCATAAGAAAATTATTTTGTTTTGGGGTACAGGCTGATGACAAGGTAATAGGTCCAGAAGAGCGCTAAGTTACATCAATGGCTGATTTTTGTACAGTGGGACCTTTCCATAAGATATCCAGCGTTGTAACAGTCCGATACATACAAAATATGAGTGTTATAACGGTCTCCTTTATAAAGGTCGCCACTCTTTACTGGTCTCACAATTTATGGCCCCAGAAAGATTTACAGTTTGTTATAACGGTCTTTGTATCTTCTGAGCTATTGGGTAGTGTATTTTGGATAGTGGATAGCTACAGACGACAATCACTCAATACATGCGATGCCCTGCATAAATGGGACCATGATTTCATACTAAATACTGTACTATATATATGCCGAATTTTGTGCTGTGCTTGAACCACGTGAAAGATGTCATCCGAGGCCCTTCAAACGTTAAAACGCAAGACTGTTACTCTTGGTGAGAAATTACAAATAATTTCTGAGTTAGAAAAAGGTAGTATGCAAGCTGAAGTGATTAAAAGAACTAGGAAGTTCAAAACAATCCATTCAGAGTATTTGGACCACCTGTATTACGTGCATCCAAGTTTCGTTGGATACACCAGTTCTAGTGAGAACACTGAAGTTAAGCAGCGCTAGTCTATGTTAATACCAACATGGGTGGTTGGTAAAGAACGTTGGGTGCTGCAAATTTCCCCTCTCCTACGTCCTCTACACCTACCTCCTCATCTCTCGCGAGCAGCCTTCTAAGAGTTCGTCCTGTTATGGCTGCTTGGCTTACTCCCTAACCCATGAAATTAATCCAGTATTAAAAGAAAGGATGAAAGTACGACCACACGCCTAACTTTCAAAAAAGTTTGGAAATTTGATTATATATATCCATCGATGAAGTTACGTATTCTTTTAAGTATGTACGTATTCACAATAAAATATACATGATAAATAGAGCACATTTTTCCTCACGTGGTTAATCTTTATTACAATCATGACCGCTATAGTTATAACAGAAATTATAACGGTCCTTTCTCATGTCGCCAATGATCTACTCTAATGAAAGGGTCCGAAGGTAATTGCTATCCCCCCTCCAGCAGAACTAGTACCCAAGATTTATTTCTCTGAAACAAAAAGATACCTTAGTCAAACGCCCATAGGAAGGTAGTTCTAGCAGAAATCAAGGTAGACTCATAAGTTCTACAAAATAGGTCTCAACCGTCTCGTTTGTCAGTGGGAATTTGGGTAACCTGATAAATTTACAATGGATTTTACTAATTTTTTGCTTTCTTACCCTTCAAACCCACTCATAGCACGGAATACAGAATTAGGATTACAACGCCTTAGTGTCGCAATCATTTACCAACTTTCAAACGCGCCCAATATTATGAGGTGAATCACTCTACTTATGAATGGTTATTATATGCCTGCACTATTATCCAATTCCACCGCCAGATGGATAGGAGCCATGATCCTCACCTTAGGCAAACGATGAGCTGTGGAACATACTGTACGTTATTCTCAGAAATTTTATGGCCATTCCACATTTTCAGCGTATCCTTCTCTAAAATACAAACACGACACAGGTCTGTTTGGGATGGAAGGGGGTAACTTCAAAAATCACTCATAGACCATGCTGCTTCAGTTTGACAGACTAACTCCTATCTAGGCACACCAACAAACATGTTATAAATGCATAAAGAACACGAATGCGAACACATGCACCCGCGTGCACACACACATGTGTAGTAAAATGACACAAAAGAAGCTAGACTCTTTTCAAATGCAGATCACTATAGAAGTTCAGACCACCAAGGCCTGGCTAGATGACTGAAAAGTATCCATTTTGTATTCTTTCTCGTTATTTACATTGTTCACTAGTTTCATTCATTGACAATTCCATGTCTATGATGACGGAAATAACGACACAATTTCGAAATTGAACATTTATTTAGTCTGTTTTTTTTCTCTCTCGTTGGGATGCAATTTTGAATGAGATGAAGTGACCGAGTCTGCAATGTGCCGAAAAAAATCATCAATGGAAGATATATGACTATATAAGACTTTCCTAATGGAGCTATGAAGCAAGGAGACTAGTCCAAGAGATCTCTAAATGCCAAATTTTTATTGTCGCATGGCCCACACTGAACTCCTGAACCACTGAAACAATATTTGCTCGAAAATCATACAGTGCATCTGTATGAAGCGAAGTCTCAGGCGGGTAATCCGAATTTGAGGCATGCGGGATTTCTGAGGGGCTGGAAATGCTAACCTCCTCATCTTCCGCCTCCAAACACAAGGCTAAAAAGAGGTTTTTGACCAGGATTTTGACACATTTCGGCTGTTCAATATGCTCAGTATGTTTAACAATTTATAGACTTAAAAGACTATAGCCAATTTTCCCGAAAACACGTCAGCGTGGTAAAGTTTATCACCTTTCAGTCATAGACGTCGGGAAAGGGGTACCACAGAAGCAAATGAGAAATTCAGCCCTAAAATCTCTAAACGTGTTTACTGTAACAATTTTTAGGATATAACAGACAACTCCTTCATGTCTCTCCACCCGGGTCGCCTGCACTGCAGTTTTCGCGCGCCAATCCGGTGAGAAGACGTCGCACTGCATATGTTTTTCGTGAATACATAATGAATTGTGGAACAAGGAATCTAACATTACAGTTTGACAACTTAATGGTCACAACATGAAACCATTGGGTTCACTTCCAGCCTCCAGTTAAAAGAAAATCGCGGTTTTTATGTAACACAAAGTCCATAAACTAGTGAGTGGAATGCAGCACAAAACAGGGTCGGACTAGAAATAAAATTTGGCCCAGATAATAGATAAAGTGGGTCCACATTTAATTTTCCAACCGGTTGGTTTGCGCATCAATGGATTATTGATTTCAAGCTATTATTTCTCAAGGTTATTTGCATATATTATTAGTTATACAGCGGCCACAGCGCTGGATCAATGTTCCAATTGAGAGGTGCAGTGCTATAATAATCGGATACGAACTGATGCCTGACAATTGATTACATGTTATAAAAATATATCTTTCCGCAAATAAAGTCATACGAACCTATACATTTTAACCTCCATCCCACTTACTGAATAAACCTAACAAGTGATATGAAGGGGAGACCTACAGGTTTCCGCCTTTGGCAGAACAATTTGCCAATCACTTGGTCGTTGGAACAAGGAAGATATGGGCGAACTGTTGGAAATGTTTTTTTTTTCGTAGACCCCTGCCAACCTAATGCTGCAGACTAGTTTATTTAACGTCGGCCTATGTAGTTTTTGGGAGCAACTTCGTTCACCGTTCTTAAACCTGCAGGTAACAATGAATATATCACTGGTTTACTTCCCATCCGATGGAAGGCATACTTAGGGCTTCTTCTCAAGAAGTCATCTGCCTCGGCCATGACTGATTCTGCAAGTATGGACTCCGGAAGTACGCTAAAGTGGTCTGTAAACTAAACAACGATAATGGGGCAGAAGACTCAATTAAATACACACCCATGTTCAAAATGAAGAGAATAATCACATTTATTGAAATATCTCAAAAACGACTGAACAGACGTTACGGTATGGGGGCAGTAATATACAATAGGGAAAATACCATTGAAAATAATGAGTAATTCAATTCACATGAGAGCAGGAAAGTTCAAAAGTGGCATTGCAAGATGGTGCCGAAAATGAGGCTGATAGTGGGAGTATCGTCACATCTAACACACACGCAGAATGCATAGCGAGTCACCATGCTGTTAATGAGACAGTATGACAACAACGTTTCTTAGCTCCTGGATGGCTCTGGGAGGTGGTTGGTGAATTTCAATTACATCCCAGACATGTTCAATCGGATTCAGGTCTGGAGATCAGGTTGACCAATCAATCCACTGAATCACTTTGAAGATAGTCATCCACCTTTTGGGTCTTATGTGGAAGAGCGTCATCCATAAAAATAGGAACCGAGAACCAAGTGAACCCTTTAATAGTCGCACATAAAACTCTAAGATCACTTCTCTATATCCCTGAGCTGCCAGGGAGCCTATGTGCCATAATGCCTGTCCACACCATGACATTTCCAATGTTGGAGGGGTGACAGTGACAGCAGAGAGCTGTGTGGCTGTAGCAATCCTCTGGTGCCTGGCTGAAAGTGCCAAATGCCGATCGTCATTGGCTTTTGTGGCTCTTGGACGCCCCTGTTCAGGCCTTCTGGAAATGGATCCAGTCTCCTGAAATTGTTTCCACAAATTACAAACCACACTAGGTGTTACGCTGAGGTCTCATACAACGTGCACTCGGGGTTGTCCTGCTTAACCAATGTGACAAAATTTTACAAAACACTTTATGAGTAATCTTGATCTGTACAAATGAAGCAACAGCAGAACAAATGCCCACTTTTAATCGCCACCTACATATGGGGTATAATTCGATAACTGCAACAAAGCTTATTATTTGAAGACATAATTTCCAGTTTTGTGCGCAGTAATTTTGAGAAATTTTTATGAATGTCTTTACTCTCTCAATTTTGAACAACAGTGTATTAACGGGTAGACAGGGTAAACTCCCTCGGCTGCTCTGTTGGTAGCGTACTTGATTCACGTATGTTCATAGGTTCAATCCTGGTGGCTTATTTCAGGAGAGCGAGAAGGAGAAAAATATTCTCCTCTTGGCGTCGGTAAATTTCCTCCAGATGGAAAGGGCATTCTACCTTGTTATACTTCAAATTATTAGCTTACATTGATGGTCTGGGTTCCCACCTGGCGTGAAGGTAACCCGAGGACTATTTCAGTTACAGACATGTTGGTGCCACAGTTGGTCTCCTCAAATAAAAAATGCGATATAATAATGCTTCAACTTAAAATAATTTCAACAAAAAAGTGATGGACAACAACAAGTTACTGCTGAAAACCACAACCTTCAGAAAATTTTTGCAGTATCACCAAGTGCTTCTAAATAACATCTTACATTCCCAATACCACAATTTGAAACATCGAAGAGCCAGCCAACCTACTATTAGAAGTTGTTGGCTTGGGTCGATCAAGTCCATCTTTCATTTGTCAACGTCAACTGTCAGATGATAGCCAGAGAACAGATGACCAGAAATGACCATTTGAAACTAGCGACGGAAGTGCTTTGTGGTATCTATTTAAGAGTTAACTAAAGAAGACATGTATTGCACTCAAGAGGAGAACAAGTGTAATAAGAATACTCATTTTGAATTTCCTGAAATGATCATGACAGCTGTCCACTACCGCTAACTAGCGGACCATTTGATTCATTCTCACATCACACAAATTGTAAAATTGCATTCAATCGAACCACACCCTGCCGACAGTGTCCATTTTTTCTTAACATCAACAACAAACAGCAACCATCCGCCACTTATTTTACGTATAAAAAAGCCAGCACATCAAAATTTCATAATCATCACTGATAAAATGATTTATTTTGGCTTCTTGTTCAGCAGGCATCTATCAGAAAAGAGAGATTGATTTGTTTCTTTTTTGAAAAAAAAAGTTGGTCATACTGCAGACATGCATCTATATGAAAAGCATTAATTAGAATCAGTGACCTATAAAATGCTATTTGCGTCAAGAATTCAATCAGTTGACGTCACACGTCGTATTGAATGACGCCATGACTAATCAAATACTTCGGCAAATAGTTTTCAATTTAAACTCCAATTGTTCAAACATTTTTAGCATTAGTAATTACAGATATATCAAGCACGTACAAACATGAGTCCTATTAAAAATAGCTGCACTGCATAATATTACTTTGCCATTTTGTTGAGAACCAATCAACGATTCCGATTGAAAGCTAACGAAGCCGCTTTGTAGTTCAGCAAAAATGATTGGTAATTCTGTAAACTTATTAATTCAATCACTGGACAATATTGAGCATCAAAACCCCCACGGAAATTGACAAAAATAATCAACCGCAAAAGTTATTATACGCACACTGCACAATGCCCAAAAGAACTCTACATAAAGCAGCTTAAAGTAATAATAATTTAATGGAAATTTTCAAATCTAACATTTCATTTCGATGTTGAAAATAAACATCTACTCTACTAAAAAAAGATTCATAATTAAAAACGGTGGAAATCACGAGACAACATATAAGCGGATATAAGATAAAATTAATACTAAAAAATAGCAAAAATTATTGTGGGAAAGGTGGAACCTCAGGGTGGAGAACAAAATAACTTTTTCTTGAAACCTCAGACTTAATTACTGAAAATTTAACTACATAAAGGCAGTGAGTGATTTTTAACTTTTTCGGCAACCAGCACGCTTTGAAGTTGCAAGATGGACTCTCGTTCTTCCAAAAATTCCTGACATACAAGCAAAACTAAACACAAACAAGGCATGACGAACCAGCACTGCATGAAAGAAACTGAATGGGCATGGAGGGCTCAAAAACAGCATTTAGGACCACAGGACCTAACAATGCAACACAGGCAAAGATGTGCCCTCACAACCTTATAGATTTCCACAATTTACATTCTCCAGAAATTATCCTAGAATGCATTCATCGGACCTCACGAATAAAATTAAAATAAGGCCAGAACTGGATAAAGCTGCCAGATAAACTTGCTAGAAAGCAAGTTGGGCATCATGGTCTCTGAATCGGGCATCCACTATCCACACAGCCAAATGCATAGACTAGAGAATTAATATTTGGAGACATAATCGGACAGGGCAGAGGTAAAATGGAATAAAGGAAGAAAGTAACTCCTGGGAACCCATGGGTGAACTGTTGGACAGCGGTTCTAATGAACGGTTACTGACCGATTGAAAGTTTCGATTGACACACAGACATGCGGAGCAACGGTGGGCCCGACTATTCCATTCCACACCGGAACTCGTAAGGGGTAAGAAAATGACCATAAAAGATGAAAAAATAAGTGTGACTAAACGGCGGTGTTTCTTCATGGAAAGTACTGCAATTAGGAAGTAATAAGTCCGGCAAAGAAGACGAAGAATACATCCGGTATTTTAAAGATGTTACTAAGATTAATCAATATCAAATCATATTAAATTAATTTTAAGGAAAGTGGAAAAGCATTCAAAATGGCCCTAAACTGCGATAAAGCGCAGTGCACAGGTCAGCAATTTACCGAAATCCCTTCTTAATACAATTGAAACATCTTAACTAATATATGACGTCCGGGCCAATACTTTGTTTCATCATATTTAATTCCTCTATCTTTTCACAGCGGATAAAACAGGAAAAATTATGAGAGTTGAAAACCCATTTCCTTTCTTCACATAAGAAGTCAAGGAAATTTTCAAATCCTCTAATACTGTATATTGTAATTTGGGACGCCAGGTGTCCGACGATGGTATTGCCAAAACATTGTTCAGATGCAGTATAACAATGAAACCCAAGAAGAAGGTACTCTCTTTCAGCCTGGGGGTTGTCCAGAAGTAAGTCGATAAAGTGCATCACCAAAGTATGGGGAGGAACGAGATAGTAGACATTTGATGATGATATACTGACCACAAAGGGTTCCGTGTGGTAAAAAAAAGATGCACGGCACCACCGGTCGATGACATCTCAATAAATACGAGAGGCCGGAGGAGGGGGGAGGGGGCATTTTTCTTTTCAAGCATTGTTTACCTCTTTTATATCAAAATGCAAATTGTGTACTTCTACTTTTTAAAATTACCGATAGTCAAAAAGCTGTGTGACGTGAACGTTGGATTGAAATCTTGCAAAGTAAAGCGAGGAATTTTACTCTCGGTTAAATCACTTCCACTTAAGTCACTGCACTAAAAAATTTCCAACTTTGGGACATCTCTGAAATGTAAATAAAATGTACAATTTAAAACCGCTCAACACTACAATTAAAATCAGAAATGTTGGCAGGTAAACAACATTGGGAAATTCTTAAAGAAATACTTCGTACAACAAGATCTGTTATCCCAAGTTTGCAATTCACCATAGAAACAATGTCGATAAATATGGACTGCCAATTTATCAAAGGGCGGGCGCCACTTTGGCATTAAGTTTACTATTAAAGCAGTATGTGTGTGTGCATGCCTTATTATATCAATCTCAGTCGAAAACACAACAAAATAAACGAACTCATTATGGATTGATCACGTTAGTTTTAACAGAGGGCCTCGTAAACTGGAATACGGTTAATTGGGGAAGTTTTTACTATCATCTTAAAAAGCAATTGAAGGAGTGTTTACTCGAGGGCATCGGAAAAGTGGCCTGTTATACTGGAAAATGCTGTAAAAACTCTAAGTTAAATAGTTCTCGGAAAATAATGAAACAATATGGTGCGTACTATATATTCTTTAATGGTTATTTTTACGTCAAGTAAATTATGGATAGGCTCGTAATTCACGATGGCTATAGACACTTAAAAGAGCACAGGAATGACGTGTATGTATTTATATGTCATTAAAACACTGCAGCAAACAATGAGCGGACAGAGGCACCAATCTAAAATCTAGAAACATAAAAAGAAATAAATGCGGTAGTTTCATTAATCCACATTGCCCGTGAACGGAATATTACACTTCTGCGAAACTACTAAGTCTACTAAATAGCTACATTTTTAAATTATTCAGTATTTTCATCACTGTTATCTTAGGTGAGTGTGCAATGATAACTTCCAAATAACACACGGCAACTGATCAACATTTTATAATTAATTTATAAGGACTTCCGGTTAAATTTGTTTTTCTAACTTTGGGACTATTCTGTTTAGTTACAGTCATTATACTGAGAACTCATTTAACGAGCAATATTTTTAAGAGTTAGTTTCTCTGTTCATGTCTCTTTTTTGTGCATGTGTGTCTGTGGCTTAAAAAAAAATCAGGTTTAATTAAAATATTTGAACGACTACTTATAACAAAAAAATTTTAGGTAGTGACGTCAGAACAGCCATGAACCGCATAGTTTACTATTTTGAAATCTTGACACAGGAAGATGCGCACGATTAATTACATGAGATTGAGGACAGACTTTTTGACATTCATCCAATATGAATCGTTATGGGACTAATTTGGTAGATCGTATAACTGTCGTCTGTATAATTTTTATATATGTACTCGTATTTTTAGTTTCAGGAACGTGAAGACAAAAAAAATTACATTTCAGGTATGAAAAACATTATTCACCATGTGGTTTTTTTCCTTTCCCCTTACAAAGAAAATGCCAGTTAACCACAGAGTTCGTTTCCTGCTCTACACCCGATAGTGGCTCAATGTCTACTAACAATTACTGGGTTATGTCCACCAACTATTCCATGCCACGCCTAGTTCTAGGCAGTTTATGACCTTTTCTGATATTGAAACGCATGTATTCGGGCACCATGTACAAGAAATACACTGATTTTTAGATGTATGGTTGCAATCTGTCATCAGCAGTCAAACAACTGCACGCACAAAGATGGGAAGTTTGGGTAAAAATGTGGCTGCTGCTTCTTTCTGCTGTTAAACTTCAGTATCAGATGAACTATTTTTCAAACAGACGATTTGAGAGGACCAAAAAAAAATCTTTTTCCCTCGCCAACAGAAAAAAAACCTGAAGTTTTTTTAAAAAATAATTTCAGTAAGGCAGCGAATCCTTAAGTTTTGCTGCAAGCAAAGCGCTAGTGATAAATTGCCTTGAATCTCACATCTTTTGATTATTACGGATATTGCAAGCAAGGCAACTCCTAACCCTTTTCCTCATTATATCGCAGGGTCGGGTCCCCATCTCGTACCTCTGAATGGATACAAAAGCGATATATTGGACATTGTTTTTCCGCAGCCGGTTGTCGATCAAAGCTGCAACCCCTATGCTTACTAATCGTCGGTCTACTGTTCGTTGGGGCATTCAACTGACGCCAGGGGCAAGCTCCTACACCTGGAAATTTTTGCCACTTCTACCCGTTGCATAGTAGAGAGGGTTCTTTTACGTTCAAATGCCATCGTACACCACACTGGATCTCGGTTTTACTTCTCATCCGAAAGAAGGCGCACCCAGGGCCTCTCTCTCTCGCCGGACAGAAGCCAACCCACCTCGGTCCAGTATCGAACGTAGAACTAATGACGTGTGCTACCTACTGCGCAACCGAGGCGGATATTACGGATATCGCAAGCGTCCTAAAATTTCAATCACACCTTCTGAAAATTCCTCGAGTAAATGCTATCATATCCGGTTGCGAGTATAAATATATTTGCTCACTGAAAAATTTACTATTATTTCAATTACCGCATTCTAGTGCAGAGATGACACGACGAAATCAGAAAAGACATTTGTTAGGGCTTCTCTCTTTTCGACAACGAATATACTTATTTAGTAAGTTTTAAATTTGTGTTGCGCTCATTTTCAGTGGGCACTCACTCTGAAGGCCACAAAACTTCTTTTTCTCAGTGTAGTGACACAAAGGATTGTAAAAGTTACAATACATTTCTATAGCTTTCTAACCATATACACACTTACAAGTCCGTAACACGTTTAAACCGTTTTATATTATCATCGATAACTAGTAATCTCTTTACAGAAAGGTTCACGACGAAAACTTTCAAAGGGCATGCTATTTCTTATTTACAACGCGAAAACTAATACAATGTCAGAACTTCAATGATATATAGTTTTACATTGAAACTCCTTTCAAATTTATCGTAATGTCTCCTCTGTACATGAGAGGCATATGGTTCGAGGAGCATGTAGGCATCCCAGTGGGGAAGAGAAAGAGACACGGTTAAATTTTGATCCCATTTGGACCATTTGTTACTTAGTTTGGCATTTCTTTGTCCGTGTGTCTTAACACTAGTAAAATGAACAAGCTACCACACATAAGGCGAGAATCGCAAAATATGTACGTCAAGAACAGCCATTCAAAAGTAAAAATTTGGTTGACAACAACAAGGTCAGAAAAGTGATGAAAAGTTAAAAGATAAAACTGAAAAAAAAAGGAAAAACTAAAAGTCACAAACTTTGGACCTGTGAACAGGGCCCTATCGCACCACTATTTATAAAGTGAGTGAACATTATTTTTAAGGATTTTATAACAGCGCTAAGATCTATGCTCTGTTCTGCTCCAAACCTATAAGAACTACGCGAGTTGGTTGCCAATTTCAAGGTGTGCGCTCGAAATACCGTCCCAATATGGCTGACAACATGAAATAGTTGTTGTTATGTCCCAAATTGCTGTGAAGCTTGGTTTAAAAATAGCGGTATTCGTTATTTACAACTTGAAGGTATTTTTCGATCAGGTTTTTTTTCCTATCACACTAGAAACCCAACAGTGTGAGGGTTGCTGGTTAATTGCTTTGCTGCTTCCTTAAATACTGCGCTACACAAGACTATCTCTAATGGCGGTACTAAGGCTTTTCTTTTTTTGCATTTTTTTTTCGTCTTTTATTCACTTTTACCAAATACTTTTCCGCCCCACATAGAAATATGTCGCATATAAAGATAATACAACGTAAAGACAGACAAACGTCTTTTAAAATGATCTTATTTTTGATATTCACAAACATGCAACAAACTTGCCAAATTTTCCGCACAACTGATTCCTGGTAGTTAAACTCATCAGAACTTTTCCAGAAATATCAACCCTCATTTTCAAATTAAAATGGTCTATTCCCGCTTTAGATATCGCAACTTTTCAAATCATTTATTTCTTGCTGACATACCGTTATCGTGAAAACCTAATGGTATAGACTATAGAGTGGAAAGACAATAATCCGAAATCTCAAATTCCATATAGGCAGGGGGTTCAGAGATACCCAGGTGCAACTCAAAACATGCCGTCAACTATTTATGTAGCAATCACTCTCCCCAAAAAGGTCAATAACATAACTAATACCTGAGAAATGCTCAATGTGTAGTAAACTTGCGTAAAACAAAAACAACCGACCATTACCAATTGGGAGTGCCTATGTTAAATTATTAAGTCAGAAAGATTTCCATTTTTATGATGAAAATACTGCGTAAATGCCATGCATTACTTTCTGAGAAATGAATGTGACTACACACCACGAGGGGTCTCCGGGAAATTGTACCCCACCCCCGCCAACTGCTTCCAATAAGCTATTCAGAGACATCAACATTTCAGTGTTCAGTGTTTAACACCCTAAAGTTAAGGCAGTTAAGGCAGACCCCTAAATGCATTAGAAATATTATTAAGGACCTTGAACGACGCGCCATTGGAATTGCTCCGTTAAGTTTGACGATGTTTGAACTCGGTTGAGTTATGGTCTTTTCACAACAACATCCCTGCCACAATTTGAATAGAGGCATTTGTTCCTTATTGAAAAGATTTTTCAAAAAAGAGAAGACTAGATTGCCGTTAAGAGTTTTATGGAAACCTGTCAGACTGCTATTTCCCAGGTGACACTGCCGTCCATGGATTTTGACTAGCCCAATGCTTACAAATTTAAAAACTATTTTAACTTGAATTCATCCACTATGCGCCATAGCTAAACCATTTCAAGTCATGCATGTCTGTGTTTGCATCAACTTTTTATCAATTCGCTGTCTCCCCAACCCAGTTTTCTTTTTTTCATTCCTTCAGGTACACACATAACAGACAAAAACTAGTTGCATTATTTGGTTACCGCCATTCAATTGTACAATTTACCGATGTCAACTTTGCTCGTCAGTCTCGTTAGTCGTAAAACTAGTACAAAAAAATTGCAGAAGAAAAAATGTCATTTTTGTTTAGACAAGATATATATTTTGATGACGACTTTATATTTTTTTTATATATATATTTACGTATGAAAGTCAGCTGTCGACCACCTCCACGACACAATTTTCATGGCGGCATCTAATTACAAAAATGAATTATCAAAATTAATATTAACAGTTATTATTACTAAACATCACGATATATTGCCTATAAATAAAGATAAACGAGTCGGCCATTTAAAGCACATTGCAAGTCGGTGACAGTGTAGTTTACATACATTTAAACTAAAATTAACAAGCAGTCGCCTCAAAGTCTTGAAACAGAGTCCATTCTTATTATAGTGTGATATTTCATGAATTTTAAATTCAACAACTCACAAATACAACTTAGGTATAAAATGTACTTCTGAATTCGTCATTTTCTTTCCTTTTTGATTCGGTTCAATTTCAGTCCAAACATTTTTATTGGGTATTAGACTATTACTGAAATTATTACTCTGAAGTCTGTCCTAATATGAAACGCAAAAATACGTGAATGAGCAAATATTTACACCTAATAAATGTTGTGCGTGAAAGTTCCTCTTGTTAGATTCGTATTTTTTATGGGACATCCGATATAAATAGGTAGGATTACTGCTGAGGCAAATTTTACTCTTATTTCACATCTGGCGGGTTGATGTTTGAAACCGCCAGCTGGCGATTAGTTGAAGGCCAAACTACCAGTATGCACACATACATCATCAGCTCCCTCTACCATGACTTCATGCTTCATGTCCGAAATTATCACAGTTCAATGGATAGCGGTCTGAATTTTGAAAGCCAATCTCAATAACGGTTTTTAGTTCAGTACAAAAACACCGGGGGTTAATTAAGCAATGGCCACATCTCGATTAATATATATATGACACCAGAATCCATCAAACGTCTAATCAGGCCACTATTAAGATATGACTACATTAATGACGAGAAATGCCAAACATCCGCTCTACCTGCCAAAAAAAAGTGGTTACTAACCTAATGCGTAGGTTCTTTTTTGTTACCTAAAAGCTCAAACACACAAAAAAGTAACAAAAAGTACAGGATATATAAATCTGACATTTCAACGCAAAGAACAAAACGAAAAAAAATATGCTATCTAGTTCTCTACCAACTGTTCAACTTTCATGATCAAATGTACAATGTGACAACATCAAGGGTTTTTCCAGAGGGAGCACTGACATCATGGAACTATGATATGAACAACTTTTATTCGTTTACGGTGATTAAAAAACAAAGTAAATTTGTAACTATAACATTTAAAGGTAGAATAGGGCATCTACCACATGATATGAGCCAAGAAAAACCAACAAATGAAGTATAATAACTACCTATTCCTGGGACAAACAATGGAGAAGTATCTGGCTACATGGCAATAAAATGTATAGCAGTAAACCAGATATCTAGCATTTTCACCTTGGCAATTTTAATAAATACATTCCAAGCTCTCAATATAGTAGATACTAATTTAATTGGGAATTACATTTTGCTGCGGTAGCTTTTTCTCTTTCAATAATCCTAAAGAGTTATCTACTGTGGATCATAAAGACAAAGATAAGCAAGAAACCTTGACATGAAAAACAAGATGAGCATCGCCCTGAACGAAACGTGTTTCAGTGAAGTTCACATATTTAAAAATGAAATTTGTCTGTCACTGGAAGACTCACTGTCGGTTGAATCTACAATGACTACTGGTCAGTAGTTTTTACATAACGGCAGTGGGGTGAGTCTTCACGTCCTTAAAATTACACCAATTTACAACTACACCAATGATGTATGTAGGAAAATCTATTTGATGGGACAGAATCGGGTCAGTGTGATGAGAGTTATTTATTGTGGTCTCAGCTCAAAACGTTGCATATAGACGTCCAGGAGACGAATTCCTACATATGGCAATTTATTTGACCCATTCAACTATTTACTTTATAAAAGAAACAGGCCTTATGAACAAGTAGTGGGTCACACTGCTTTATTTCCCTATTCGTCGAGTTGCAGTGGTCAAGGCTTTTCTTTTCTTCTCTAAAGACACTACCACTGAATTTCACCAAAGAAGAGAAAAAGAACCTGGCAGAGTTGAACTCATGTAGGCAGGTTATTAACTAGTTGGAGTACCAAAATCGCGCTATGGCACGCTAAGGAATGCAGTGTAACATGATTAATAAGTTGCTGAAACAACAACGTTCATAAAATAGGAAAGCGTACCTCACACATCGCGTATACGAAAACATTTTGTCCTGGTCTTTTTCTCATCGAAAATAAAGTGAGTTAAAATCCGAGTGACACACCAACCAACAACGTCACCTTCAATAACAGCTAATGCAGCTTAAAAGAAATTTTGTCATGCTTGTTTGGCTACAGTCAAGTGAAAAGAAAAATTGATCTGGCATTTTGGTAACAAGAACTTAATTTCATTCTCTGACAGCCTGCTTTCCCATAACATGTGCAAGCCGTTAAAGGAAAAAAAAATTAACCCAAAATAGGGTATGGGAACTTTTTTTTCTTCTTCTTCTTCTTTCTCGTCAATAGTCAGTCTCAAAGTTATAGAAACGTCAGCATTTTTCACAATCCTTTTCGCAGGCGGTCATTTGTTTAAGTTTTCTTAAAACATTTTATGCTAGACAAACATACTGTGACTCCGGATGATGGGTGATGCTTGTTTCATTACACTAACAATGTGACATCTGGGTGACACAAAAGTAGATTAGTCTAAATTATCAAGGTTATGCGAAACTTCTGTAATTTACAAAGCACTTCAAAATTAGGCGGGCAGCCAACGACATCCTCCTAAAACGGCTACTTTGAATTTCAAAGTGCGTTGGCCATAATTTCTGATTTGGGATATGTACTTAAGATATATTTTTACCAGTGCTAAGTGCTGTTTTGCAAACCGAGCTAAAGTTACAGAAATATTACGAGATCTTTAGAACCATCACCATTACCATGCACACTAAAGAGACAAATGTTGATGAAATATGTTCAAACTTTTTCATTCGTCCATCTCTAGGACTAACCAGCCCCAGGAACACTGAAAACTTTATCAGGTTCTTTTTTCACTTGCACTTCGACAAAACGCCTTTTTTTTTCTCCTCCACATACAACACTCGGTACTCAACCGGAAACGACATTTTGCATACCATTTAAGCAACGAAATTTCAATAATGATAAAACGTAGTGATGACTTCAGACTTTTCTTAGAGGCAAAGACGTTCATAAATATAATTTATTTGTTTTCTTATCCGCGTTAATTAATGGCATTCATGTCAGCCGCACGATATCAACAACAAGTCTGATGTAGAAGGCAGGCAGAATTCATCATGTGAATCAATTTAAATAATTAATTAATCAATCAATGACAGGATACACTCGTCTTTAATGAAGTTTTGTGAATCACAAATCGTTAATACCTAGGCCACATGCTGGGACTTTTAAAAGGAGGGAAAAATATCTTATAATCTTCCTAACATTAGTTTTGATAAATTAAAATGTGACAACAGTGTGAAGATGATTTCTTTACAAAATAAAATACTTAAAATATAGCCTATGATAGCATGAGGTAGGTGGGAATTTTAAGATCATGACGAAAATAGAGGCTCAGTCATATATATAATATAATGTCATCAGCTTACACTTTAATTTCAACAAGCATTATTTCACTCCATCATTAGCCAATCCACTAATGTACCTGGTGCTCCATAAAAAAATAAATTATATACTAGTATGATCAAAAAATCGTCATATCTCGGAATATCAAAAATCTCTATCAACTATCTCGATTACTCATGGGAGAATTAAAAGCATTTATTTCCAACATTGACCCATTATATTAGAGAAATTGAGCAAATATTTTGAACTTAAAAAGTGCTTTTTTGCGTCAGATTCGTACACTAACCCTGCCCAATACATTGTTACACATAAAAAGCTGACTAAACTGTAAAGGCAGTTTTTTGACATTGTACTTTATAACTAAAGTTTGTCGAACTCTAATGCAGGTACGAGTAATACTTACTTTTAAACATACCGAATAAAAACCTACATGCAATAATTGGTTCAATTAATGGTTCGTACAAACACAAGTGAACCACAGTGGAATGAGTTTACACGGGATGAGAATGGCTACGCACTCAACTAATACGTTAATTCTGATCCCATAATTATGATAAGTTTCAATCCTTGCATGTCTTAAGAGGCGACTAAAAGGGTTGTGACAAGGCATTCGGTGGGCAACCAGGCATGTAAAATCACCGTTCAACAGTTCGCCCATGACTTCCTTTCTGCTACATATTTTAGGTCTTTCTAGCCCACCTGGTTCTCTATCCCTTTGCACTGTTCTGCTAAGATTTTTTAATCGCTTTAATATCGCCTTCTGTTTCTGTTGACGTTTAGGTACTAATCCTGCCGTACGCTGGAAATAGGTTTGTGAAAGAGAAAGTTATGACAAGCTTATAAAAGCCGCAATTGATACTCAAGTATGGCTAATTAAAATCGATCATCCACCTCATCAAAAGGGAATTCAGCAGTCGCGGACTATATTGTGAAGAATGGCTACCAATAAGTAATTGAAATTGAAAATACGACTGGTCAAAAAAGTATCCGATAATGTTTTTTTCTTGGTTAGTGCGAAGAGATTTTGACGACAACCCTGAACGATATCATTCAGTTTCTAACAGGGATATAACAATCCCACTGTACTGGGGAGTGGCGAATTGCGTTGGACACGCCAGTTCTCGTCTGATCACTGAAGTTAAGCAACGTAACCCCAGCTAGTACTGACATAGGTGGTAGCTCGGGAAAACTGGGTACTGCTAATATCCAATAATCGTCGCATTAGTGTAGTGTCTGTGCAGTCTATGCATTAGAACTATGCAGTGGACAGGTCTCTAATGACCTTGTAGTTGACGGGACCTTAAACACCAACAACCCACTGTACTGACCAAGTGTTTCATAAGACGGTGTACCCACACGCACACTTCTCTAGTCAGATGTGCGCAATCCTAATAAGACGGCGCCTGGGTTCTGCCTAATGCTAATGTTTTTCTATAGAAAATTAGGAAGATGTAAAATGGTACGTAAAGGTAATGCATTATACAATAAATGGTAAAAAGGATTGATACAACCTTAGAAATTAGCACATTTCGAAACCAGTAGCCAACAGTTCCACCGCTGACTCACGCTTTTGGCCAATTTTATGAAAAATAATTTCATGTTGCTTTAATAACGATTTTCCGCTACGTTATTAAATAAATTCAGTTTACCTCAGCTGAACACCAATTTAGAGTTTATTCACATTTAACGCTAATTTTTTTTTAAAAAAAAAAAAAATGGGAATCCAACTGCTACTAGTCCATAATGTTCAAAACAAGTTGACCGTCATTGCTACAATTATCGGAGCAGGTTTGAGACTTAATTTGGGTCACTACAGAGGTTGGGACCACATTTGTTATCGTAATTCATTTACATCAGCAGCCACTAAATACTTGGGCCACAGTGCTAACAACAACATCAAATAATGCCATTTAATGATTAATATGGGGCTCTTTACAGCACCCTACTTACCTCGATTTACTTGTGCCTCAAATAGGAGTATCTTTTCATCCTGAGCAACATTATGCGTCAAACTAAGGCGGGCAAGAAAGCGGGCCCCTAAAAATAAAAATGAGCTATAATTAGAAGGCATTCATTAAGGATCAGTTAAAAATAATACCTATCTGTCTAATAAATCCGTACATGTGTTACGAAACAGCACATTTCCACATGTATCTTTTATCACCAAGTTTTCCAAGTAAAGTCGACAACACACAAGCATATTTTTTTAAGAAATGAAGTATTATCTTAATAGCACACCTGACTCCCAAACAGGAAATGACATGACGAACACAATGTTTTCCATAGTCGTTTAATTTTTTTTTTTTTGCCTTCACTTTATGTACAAGTTTTAATTGTTTCAAGGGAATGCCTACAACAAAGTGAAACTCTCCCACGCAGTTTTAGCTCAATTAATGAATTTTCAGGACTTGATAAAAATAAACGAAAAGAAAACAGAGTTTGGACGACAACGCCATAATCTTTCGGATAACTGCAGTGATATCCTAACCACACAAAAATCTATTTTCACAAGTGAATTCCGAGAAAAATTGTCTGAAATTGAAGGGTTTCGTCAATGTACAATAGTGCACGTTACATATCACTAACATGTATATACATTTACGAAGCTATCATTTCAATACGTGCGCAAATCAATTCTCTAAATCAAGATACCGACAGAATCTACCAAACTATTCGATGAGTCAAACGACAGTAATGATAGGTTAGTTTCCTTTTTAATCGATAACAGTATTTGCTGCACAAATCCATATGAATCATCCTTGATTAATCTCGCACACACGCTAAATAATTTGCAGAATTCTATGCCACAGACACGAACACCTAATGCAAAAATGGAGTAGTCTTTAGTGACCAATGGACATTTCCATAAAGGAAATAACGTAAAATAATGTACAGATCTATTATCAAACTTATGGTATAGAACAGGGGTGGGGAACCTACAGCCTTTTGGCTACTCTGGACTGCAGCTTTACAGTATATTGAATCAGATAAATTAATGCGACCTCCAAAAATGAAAAGGTTTCCCCACCCCTGGTAAAGAAATTATTTTTTTTATCAAGATACTGTAGCACAGTAAAACCTCTCTATGGGTACACCTCTCATATCGGTACAAATTCATCAGGCACCGATTTTTCGTCCATAGGTCCACCCCTCTGATGGGTATATACACTTTGGCCGGGTCCCACAGGTGTACCAATTAGAGAGGTTTCACTGCATTTCTTTCCCGTTACTAATAGACAGAACGTGGAAGTAGAGAGGATGACCACTGAGATAGCATACTGAAGCCAAATTAATTTTTGAAAGCAGTGTATAAATCTTTGAACCTACGGTGCAGGGGATTAAACCCCCCAGTGCCGGCAGCCGTTAGGGATGAGTGAGCGGGTAATGCGTTCGCAACGTCATGGGGGTGCAGACCTCGGCTCCTATGGCAGATCGACTGTATTCTGTGGGGTAGGTCAGCATCTTCCCACATACAACCCATCCAATATTTCTGCAGATTCAAGATGCCTGGCTGGGGTGCCCCCAGGCAAGACAGAACAGTCTCATCTAGAGACGGAGCTACTCTTAGATTAGGGACGTGGAATGCAAGGGACCCTTACAGAAAAAAAAAAGAAATAGGATCCTAAAGCGTAGGAAGATTAGTGCAGCGTTCTTACAAGAAACAAAGTGGAAGAGGGATAGGGTCCCCTAGTGAGGGGGACGAAACGGGGTAGGAATAGCATTGAACAGGGATCACCCTAGCTAATATTAGTTACAGTAGTGTGGCAAAGAATAGTAGTGCGCCACCTCAACAGTGCGTATCCCCATCAAGGTGATCTGGATAACCCCACTAAGGCGGATTTCGGCCCGGACTTTGATGAGTTGGTGCACTCACTAGATTTTGAGGTACGGCAGTGTAAAGGGAATGAACGTTTATCGATTAGTGGGGACTTGAGTCAGGGATATGAGGAAGTTCATGGGGGATGGGTTATGGAACAGTTAGTATGGAAGGGCAGTCAATTCTTCAGCAAGAGCACATGACCTTGCATTGTCAAATACGTGGTTTAGGAAGAGGGGAAAAGCACCCGATCACATTCCAGTCACAACAAGGGAGGTCACAGATAGATTTCTTGATGGTCAGAGGACAACACACAGCATAGGTTCGTGATTGCAATGGAACCAATCTTAATTTTTTTGCAGGTAACAGAGAAGCAGAGGGCAGCAAAGAAAGATCTCCATGCCATTTTTATCGACTCGGAGAAGGCTCATGAGTGCTCCCCGACAGGTAGGTTGGGAAGTATTGCGAAAAGGGGGTAGAAGAAGGATTTATTCGAATAATTCAGGACATGTATTACGGTTCCACATAGAATGCAAGTAGCCGAGATGCGAATGCTGCGGTATATGAGCGGGGTGTCGAGAACTGACGGAGTAAGGAATGCGTATATTAGAGGTAGCCTGGGGGTGGTGGACATCGCGGAAAAAATGACGGAGAGTAGGCTGAGGTGGTATGGGCAGGTAATGAGATAAGGGGAGGAGGAGCTCGTTAGATCCATTTCAGGAATGCAGGTGGTTGGAAGCATCCAGGGCAAGGGGGGGGGGAGCGCCGAGTTGCGTTGGACACACCAGTTCTCGTCTGATCATTGAAGTTAAGCAACGCAAGCCCAGTTAGTACTGACATGGGTGGTCGCTTGGGAATGCTGGGTACTGCTAATACCCAATAATCGTCCCATTGGTGTAGTGTCTGTGCAGTCTATGCACTAGAACTACGCAGTGGACGGGTCTCTAGTGGCCTTGTAGTTGACGGGACCTTAAACTCCAACAAACAACAACAACAAGGGCAAGGGGAGACCGAAGCAGACGTGGAAGCAAGTTCTCCGTAAGGATATGGTAGTGTGTGGAGTGGACGGAGGATCCTGGGGGGGGGGCCTGGTGGGAGATCGGCGTGAATGAAGGGCTACAACCCGCAGACCCGACCCAGTCACAGACGGGATAACGGTATGATGAAAGCTGTGTAGAAATCCTTCAAAACCATTATTTTCAAACAAGTCTTAACTTTACACCGAGAAGGAGTTTCGTTCAAGAATTTTAGGTATCCATAAATAAGTAACAATGAACGTTGGACGTGTGTTATTATCCCCCACTTTCAACATTTTGGGACTTCTTTTCTCCCTCCCTGAGGCTGAAATTTTTGCTTTTCCCTCAGCAATTCAACTGCTTGTTAACATTGTAATATACATACAGCAAGGCTATATATAACTCTGCATTTGCTAGAAATACCACTACCTTGTCATGGAGTTGAAGTTGAAATTCAAATGCAAGTTAATTACGGGACAAATTACCTCGAATAACAAAAACAACAGCTACCTTTTTTGTTTTTTAAAAAAAAACTCAAATCAGAAAAAAGTTTATGTCAAAAAAGGCCGAAAGTAGGATCCTCCAACGGGCCAGGACATGCTGTGAGCGTCAAATGTCATAACCCAATAACCCATGAAGTAGATTCGTACATTTTCACACAAAATAAGAAAACTATTTGATGAATCATAAAAATGCACTTTTTATTAACATTATTTATGTAACATTAATTATAGTTACAAATTGCAAAACAAAAAATAACAGAAAAAATTCAAGCAAATTAATGTCAATTTTAAAGTCATACTGTGAGTCATCATTCAACAATTGTTTGTTAACTTTAATTAATGTCTGGAAATAGCAAGTGAATACTTTTTTGGTCCACCATTGCTTTTAATAACAGCTAATAATACTGTTTTGAGTTACTGTTTTGAGTGAAATTACTGTTTTGAGCTCAGAAATGCTGGTTATTGTTCGATTTCTCAATTTTTTTGCTAAAGAAGGTCATCAACGGGTCGTCAAGAAGTTTTGGAACCCGCTAAAGAAGCAACTCCATCACTAGTTTGGATTTGTGCTTGGGGGGGGTCACTGTCTTGTTGGAATGTCCATATTGGATTTAACTTCAAATGTGTGACACTTGTTGACAGATTATGTTGCAGAAGCTGAGATAAGCAAAAGCAACTCCCAACCCTGTTCCCATCTATGGCAGGGTCAGGTACCACCTTGTCCCTCTGAATGGATACAAGGGCGAAATATTGGACAGTGCTTTTCCACAACCGGTTGCCGACCAAAGCAGCAACACCTATGCTTATTTATCGTCGGTCTATTGTTCGTTTGGGCGCTCCACCGACGCCAGGAGGGAGCGGCGAGTTGCGTTGGACACACCAGTTCTCGTCTGATCACTGAAGTTAAGCAACGCAAGCCCAGTTAGTACTGACATGGGTGGTCGCTTGGGAATGCTGGGTACTGCTAATACCCAATAATCGTCCCATTGGTGTAGTGTCTGTGCAGTCTATGCACTAAAACTATGCAGTGGACGGGTCTCTAATGACCTTGTAGTTGACGGGACCTTAAACACCAACAAACAAACAACCGACGCCAAGGGGGTGAGATACTACACCTGGAAATATTTGCCTAATCTACCCGTTGCATAGTAGAGAGGGTTCTTTTACGTGCAAATGCCATCGTACACCACACAGGACCTCGGTTAAAAAGAAGCCAACCTACCTAGAACCTAGAACTACCAACGCAGTTACCGAGAGTGCTACCCAGTGCGCCACCAAGGCGGGTCGTTGCAGAATGACGAGATAATCCTGTTTTTTCATAATGGATTCAATAATCACTAACTTTCACAATCCCGATGCTGCCACGCACCCGGCAAACTATGACCGAGCTTCCCACCATGTTTCACTGTAGGGAGCACATTCTTCTGCGGAAACTTTTGGTTTTCAGATCTCCATATTTTTGGTTGCTTTTCATGAGCAAAAACTTCAAATTTAAATTCCTCTGAGACAGAACGTTTTTCTAATACACTAACTCGTGATTATTATACTTTTCAGAAAACTGCAGTCTCTTCTTTTCATTCACTTTTGAAATATGGGGTAACTTTCCTAGTGCTGTTCCATGTAAACCAGCATCCTTCAGCACACGTGTTATTCTGCCGGCACTAACTGATATTTTAGTAGTACTTGAGACATTTTCTGCAATATTTACAGCACTAGTGAAAGGATTTTTTGAACTCAAATGATGGAATGTTTTGCAGTGGGAGAAAGTTGTTTTGGGAGATCAGAACTAGTTAATTAAATTTACTACTGTATTTTCCCACTATTGTTGTTTTTCCTGATGATACTTTTGACAGTTCCCAGTGGTTGATTTACACTTACATGTAATTTTGGCACAAGTTTTTCCCTTCATTTCCAAGTTGAACTATCACATTTCTTAGATCAATCCTGGTTTCCTTTTTGTCGCCATATGCGTGATTTTTAACAAATGAATTTCAAAGGATTTCAAGAAAAAAGTATTTATCTGTATTATTATTTAACCCTCACACCATACTTAGCTGTTAACAATTTGCATAAAAATGTGTTTCTTTGTTGTTGGATGATGACTTTTGACTCTTCAACAATTGACACTGGTAACTTGTTTGAATTTTATCTCAGTTATTTTTTACTTTGTAACTTTTAAACGCATTTTTGAGATTCATCAAACAGTTTTCTTTTAATTTATGCAAAAATGTACGAATCTACTTCCTTCATGGATTATAACTTTTGACGCTCACAGTAAATATGACAACTCCTGTCAAACAATGAAAAATCAATTAATTTCGTAATAATCCATAAACATCTACAATTTTCTTCACTAAAAACAATTGATGCTGAATGCACAAGTCCAGATTTAATTATTAGCATTTACGGAATATAAAAAAATTTATTCGGCAGGATGCCATAGTCTGCATGATCAAAGAAACACTACAATGCACAGGTGTGTGAGGTACGTTAGGAATTGTTTTGTTGTTAAATAAAATTCAGTCCGAACTAAATTTTAACAAGTACAGCTGTTGTGGGAAAAGGTTTTTGTTTTGCCAACTAACAGTTTCAATCAACAGTGTATAATATTATTCACCCAACCATAGTTATTACGGCAAGCTTTCATCACACTTTGTTAACAGTTGGTTCAGAATTATTAAGGCAAGCAGTATGAATCACAGAAGAGTTAAAAGTCGCGCTAGTTTTAGACTGTTATTTCTGAACAGCCGAACCAGGATACTAGAAAAAATTTCAGGTCGTTCCAGCATCAGGAATGTACAGTATCTCAAATATTTTGAAAACTTTTGTCAGTTGCCCTAAGTGTCCAGACACCAAATTTACTTAGTAATAAGTAGTGTGAGAATAGCTTGACAAGAGGGTTTGATTTTTTGCTTGCTAAGAATTTCCTGAGCTATCAACCACATCTGACAATCTTCGCCCTGGGTTGAACTATACTCAAGATAATGAGAGATACAGTTGACATCGATTATCGACTATAAAATCAAACGTCACTTCTTTTAGCAACAGTTTACTGCAATCCATTTCATCAATTAACTTATATGACTCCACTCCTGCAACACAAAACATTTATTTTGGAAGAAATGAAAAGTACGAGTCATTTAAATTTGTCGCAGGGTCGTCAGTTGTTGATCAACCCATCATTTCGTCAGCAACCTAGGTTTAAAAATATCATACTACAATCCTAGAGTGGTCCAGATCAAAATATTCGGGCCCATTGTAAAATGTCCTGTACCATAGGTCGGCTACTAGTCACCTCAAACTACTGCCAAAATATAATTTTCTGCTCCCTTACCTCTGCCTCTCTTTCTTGGAGTGGATTTAACGAATTCATGGGCCCACAAACTGTATTTGGTCCTGCCATAAGCGGCAGTAAATTTGGAGGCAAATGCCCAATACAATACACTGTTTTAATTATTAACATACACTGAAACGACTACGACTAATACTACACAAATCACTTGGCATTATTCTTACGTGACCTTGCTTTGGACATAGCAGACAACCGGTCCTTCAAAGGTTTCAAAGAATAAGTAGGATCCTCATACTGTCTCCTCCACAGTTGCGGCTTGTACTTATCGCCCCCACACCACGTTAGATGTAACTCAATGCTTCACCAGTCCGGGACTATTCAATTAATAAGGTGCAGTGACCAATCTCTCCATTTTTACCAAACAGGTTATCAAAATAATTTGCACCCTTTTAAGACTGCTGAAGGGAAACAAATAACACCCATATCTAAACATTAACAAGATAACATTTTACAATAAAACTTAGAAAAACTTCAGTGTACAGAAAGAGAAGATAAGCATTTCGGCAAGTTGACAATCGATATTATACTGTATATACTCCTACTGCCTACTTACTACTCACAGAACTACTGCTCGACTGTTGCCACGACGCACAACAGTTCATATTTATTGTAGGCAAGGGAAACATGAATAAAAAAAGTACTATAGTGCACAGTACTGTAACACTGACCCACTAACAGTGACTAACTTGACCGCGTACAAAGTCAACACTATATGACTTGGCATGGGGCGAAAAAAATTGCCATCGCGCATGCCTAGAAATATATCCCAACGACGACAATGAACCTAGAATTAAAATCCATTACTTTTCCAATGCATGTTACGTACGTATTTTGGCATCAGACAGGAAAAAGCAAACAAACTGGGATAGCAGTTTTAAATGGCGATACTAAATATATTTCGCTTTCGTTAATAATGCAGCACTCTTTTAAACGACTTCGGGAGGTTCCACATAGGATACACGGGGAGGGAACCAAGAGGCAATGAAGTCCATTAAGACACATTAAGAACAGATGAAAGTGGTAAGAAACTGTACCCAGAATCCATATGTCACAAAACCTAATTATAATTAAGAAGATATGTCTGACATAGTGTACTAAATAGCAGACTAGTAATACAAGTCGCAATAGTAAAATTAAAATTGATTTCAGAAAGCACATTATAACAGCTAGCCAAGACCCTTTAAAATTTGAAAGTCATAGACTTCTTAACAACCCGAATGCGCGCTTGACCAGTCTTTACTGGCTTTGTTTTGAAATGCCTCCATTATTTTACGAAGGTCTAACGACCTAACCTGACTGGCTAGTGGCCTTCAAAACTGTTCAATTCCTTGACCACTCACCCATCACTGCCGAAATCTTGTGATATGCCCTCACTTTCCTTTCCCACGCAGTTTTTGAATTTAATGGTGCATTTTTAAAACAACATGGCTAATTACCTTCATTTCTACTATAAAACTAAAAATAGTTACTTGACGATAATGTACATATCAAATGTTTAGTGAGGATTATATCAAGTATCTAATCCCCGAAAATTACAAAACACACACAAAACAGGCACTATACATTTTAGAAAACCTAAAACAAGGAATGGAGACTGGAGAGTGAAGGTCAAACATCCATTTCAGACAAGTCACACAGTGAAGCAATTAGCAATCAGTAACCAGCAATTTTTATTTATGCCAAATTTTTCATTGAATTTCAGAGATTATGAGTGCATTTCCCTCAATTTTTCTCTTGGCACAACCTGGCTATTTCTAATAACAACACAAATCTTTAAAGAAATATACACACCACTCTTCAAGATCCTATTTTAAAGTACTTTTCACGTGTAAATAAAAAGGTGATATATTATAGTCATTAAAATACGTTAAAAAATTAAGAGGATATAAACATTTAATGCAATTTTTCACAAGCTACTGGACCGAATTCTGAGTAATTCATGTGGAAGTAGGAATGTTTAAAACTGGCATTACAAGATGGTGCAGAAAATGAGGGCTGCTGCACAGAGAGTGATCATACTTTTTATGAGATGGTTCATCACTCCACGAAGAAGCTACACTCACTCCCGCACCAAAGCAGTTCTTAGTTCTTGGATGGTCCTGAGTGGTGGTTGGCGGATTTCAACTTCTCTCCCCAGTGCATCCCACTCTTGGAGACCTGGCTGGCCAATCAATCCACTGAATATTTTCACTTTGAAGATATGCATACACCATTGTGGGTCCTACAGTATGTGGACACGCATTGTCATCCATAATAAGAAAAGGAGAGCCAACTGCACCCCTCAAAAGTCGCACTTAAGGCTCTGAGATCTTTCTATACCTCTGAGCAGTCAAGAAGTCTGTGTCCAACACGTGGAGTGGTGTGCGGTCATCCAACATGATGTCTGTCCACACTATGACACCTCCACCACCATGATGACCTTTTTTCCTGATGTTGGAGAGGTGATAGGGGTCCCAGGTTCTCTCCAGATCAAGGTTCGTCTAAAACAGGGGTGGGTATACTTGTTAATTAAAGGGCCGCATGAATGCTAATACTGTCAGGTGGGCTGCCCTTATAAAATGTCAAAATGTTTTTAATTAGATATCTAGGTACCTATAAGAACCATTTATTAATTTCATTTAATCTGTGGAATTACGATATTGAATTCAACATTTTCTAATATTAATATAAAGTGCCATATTTCAATAAAAACAATTCCAAATCCCATTTCTGGTCGCTCCAGAACATATTTCTAAATCTCGCGGACCGCATGGGATCCAGTGGCAGGCCGTAGTTTGCCCACCTTTGGTCTAAATCTGTGGCCAGACTGAATCTTTACCCGTTATCACTCCAGTCTTTTTTCTGTGCTATTCATAAGCAGACCCTGACCTGACTATACTCAATTCGGCTGTTCTGGGTTCATGGACAAACAGGTGAGAAAGCTGAAAAACTCCCGGGTATGTTGCTTTTACTCCCTGACAAGAGGAAGAACACATCTCGACCAGTGGCGATCCTACGTACTTTGATCTCAAAGAGGGAAGTGCTCTCAACCGAATTGAGCTGCTATTGTGGGCCGCTTTAAACCATATGGTAGTTATTTAGCTGCGAGTATTTCAACAAACTGAGGTGCACGTGTTTCCTTACTTTCCTTTCAAATGTCCAGAAGCAGACATAGCATCCAAGAGTTATTATCCGCCGCCAGCATATGCGTGCTAGTACAGAGTGACTGTGACATAGCATACAATGTTTCATTCGACATTTAAAAAAAAAAATAACCTAAGCCCAGTTTATGCAGCTGTTAAGAAACACGAAGCAGCAGTTGGTTTCTCTAACAAAAAGCTAGATTTCGGGTGAACGAAACCGATTTTGAACGAATCCAAACAGTGGAATGGACGAAAAGCATATCAGGCGGACGTAGGTGTAATTATACCCTTATATAGAAAGCACAAAAACTTCCAGCTGCTAGCCTTAAACTTGTGCACACTAAACTACTTAGTTGTTTGTTCTTACAACAACCACATACCCCAAAAGTGCTCACTCTAACTAACCAGCAATGGACCCAAACATCACTTGAAATAGTTAACACAAAACCACCGGAAGAACGCATACAGTTCATCACAAACCATTCAAAACTATTTGTAAACACATAGGCATCACAAGTTAAGGTCCAATTGTCCTAGCGTGATATTCAAACAAAAGACCACAAACAAAACCTGAAAAAGGAAGAAGAAAAATAAAAACAAGATTTCTTTTTATAGTAACGTGACATTACCAAGGTGACTGAAATAACATCATAATGATAATGCCCTTCTCGAAATTATTTTCCTCCTCCCGCTTCCCGAAAATGGAGTCGTTATAAAAACATCTGGGTGCCTGTGTTGAGGACGACCATTGTTTCAAGTGGGTCTTCTGATCACCAGATGGGAAGAAGCCAGGTATAACAATTAGTACTAAGGTAAGATAGGCAGGCAATAATAGAATCAAATAACAAACCAACCGGCGTCAGCTTTAAATTTACCTGCCGTTTGCATAACTCACGCAAATATACATCTCCTTTTTTTTTTACTAAGTATTTAATGGTATCTAATATCCCCTTAGGTTTCTTTTTTATAAGTCCTTTATATCATTACCACGCAAATGCTACAGGTAACGGAAGCCCCTGTATTAAAAGAACACACAATAACATCATCGCTCTAATTATTTAGTAAATAGTGTATATCACTGGTGCGTGCTTTCATATTGGGCAACAGCGTGACTTTCATAAAGTAAAACCTTAACCATGAGGGAGCACTTCCACCAGTGGTGTCATCATGGGCCCATAACAAAAAAAATACATAGACAAATCACCTTAATAGATCAGCATGTCAATTTACTTACCTACAAACCAACTTTTAATATTTCTGTAAGAATTGCCTTAACACTTTTTGTGCTTTTACAATCCTGTACCTGTAACGTTGATCATTTTACCCTTAAATTCAAACTAGAAAATGTGCCCCAAACAAAATTTTAACAGCTGTTGGTCATTTCGAATAAAGGTGGGTTCACACCTTACGAGTGAACAGGAACCCCGAACATATACAGTATAAACACCTCATCAAATGATGCAAACGTTCGTGTTCGTTCGTGCTTATGAAGTAATGATGCTGAATCAACGCACAATAGGTGCCAGTATGGAACTACCGAAAACGTTAACAAACACCATCTGGTTGATCATTTCTCTTTTACGATGCTCATTTGTGAGAGTCTATCTAAAAGTTGTTGAAGCTTTTTCTTCTGCTCGTTCAAATTCGTTGTTTGGACTCGCCTTCATTCCTAGTGTTTTAACCCAGTTGTTAAACCAGCAAATTTCTTTTGACATGAAGTCGTTCGTTCACATTTGAATTCACGATCCATCACCCATGGAGCGGTCAAGTCTTTACCAAAAGACGTTTCTAATTCGCCACACCTCCGTTATATCATTTGAATTTGATTTGCATCCTGATAAATAATGCATGCCATTTTAGTCTTAAGAAATCGAGTATAACTCGTCGGCGGATTTGTTGACTTCTTACTACTTCGAAGATGATCATTTTTGGACTGTCACCTTGCATGTCCAATGGAGGTTCTGTAGTAGTGAACTCCAACAAGACATCAAAAGATCCGTCTTCATACTTCCGACAGCAAGTTCACTTAAGATTTCTTTCTCGTCATCCATAAGAAACCACAACCTCCTGTGGGATCCGGAACAGTTCACAACATATCCAACATAGACAATTGTGCAATATTTATTTCTAACGAAATGGTTCTGCCTTCTTTATCCCGTTGAAGAATAAATGATTGCAATGAATTTCTTTCCAATGCTACGAAAAAGGAAATGGATTTTTAAACCTAATGAAATATTTGTGGGACAAAATGACGTCACAAATCGCACATTAAACCTCTATTCTGAGTCACTAGTATGCCATAGTTAACGACTTGAATCTATTTATGGAAAATTTGCAGCTGCTCTTGCCATACAAAATGATAGCATCATGGGGCAGTTGCTGTGTGAACTCCTCTTTTTGCTCATTCAATTTGCAATCTCAAAGAATACGTTAAATATAAAATACATGACATTCGACCAGCCTTATACCAAACAACCAGTAACTGGAGAAAAAAAACGAAAAAAACCTATCATATAACATAAAGTAACAAACTAACAATACTGTAACTTTTACGATTTCAATTTCTAGACAGAAGTGCATCACCGCCAACATTCCCCAACGATCGCCCCATAGGTAAAATGCTGCTAATCCCCCGCAAAACTACTGCTACACACACAAAAAAAACTTGTTCAGAAATTCACTTTTCTTTCATTTTCTAGGCCGGTTATTATTACTGCCATACTGCTGCCGCTACTACTACCCCTTTTTAAGTCTTTTTTTTGTCCCTTCCACATAAGTTATGAGTACACCCTATTATCCTACCACCTTATCGTTATTATCAGTCATTCATTGTCAACGGACAACGCTCTTACATGCTATAATGTCAATTAATGAGCCTCATAAAGAAAACAACAGGAAGTCCCAGGGACCTGCAGCCGGAGTGAAAAGGTTTAGTTGATGACAAAAAAGCAGGATCCTTCGGAAAATAATAATAATAATAATATCGTTACCGATAAACGAAGGGATTTACTAAATTGAGTAAATCATAACATGAATAGGAACCTAATCAATTCATCATCCATCTAACTTTATCGGTATAAAAAAAGAGATAGAGAGAGGAAACACAAAATTGCAGCACCAATTAAAGGATTGTCCTGAAAACTGATAACTGCTCCCATAATTTTCCCTCCGAAATTCTATATAATAAAAATCCGGGATATTATTTCACACACAAAAAATAGTCTTTACGTCAAACATATATTGATAAAAGGTCAATAAAATGATAAAGAAACGCTATACAATTAACGGATATTGAGGACAGGCAATCAGACTATTAAGAGAAGATCGTGCCATCTTGACTTTTTAAGAAATAGATTTAAACAGACCGACAAGATGTCTAACACCATATACTCTCTCACTATCCATCTATTCTCCATTACTTTATCCTGAGAAAAGCTGAAAAAAGGATGGGAGGGGGGGAACTATAACATATTATTGTCGTTGATGCGATCAATGTGACCTCCACTTAAACAGATATCGACATGACGATTTTCGAGGAATTGCACAGCGTGACTTAAGCAAGTTAGCACCACATTTTCAACGAGAACCACAAGAGATACGTCATCTTAAAAGCAGTGTATGTGTGTGTGATACGAGATTTGTAATCGGTTTCAAACGATTGTCATCGTCTTTCTGACTCGGAAATCTTTACATCACCACAACCACTACTGAACAGCATCATAGTTCTTAAAGAGTAAAGATTCAAACAATGGCAGTAGATTTCAAACACTTCCATTACATCGTAAAAGTTCGTTCAGCAATGCTTCATCCGCACTATTCATTTCCCAATGCTTTACCGGTTTTGCATTTCAATGATACTGAAGACAATCAAACAACAAACTCCGTAGACTCTTTTTGAAGCCACTAAAAGGGTTAAAAAGCATTTAGTCCACAACAGCGCTCTCCCTCTGTTACGGTTTATAGACATGGCCTCTAAAAAAACCATTTTTGTGTTTTAGCCCCGCCATTTCTTTTTTGCGTATCCAACCTAGAAACTTATGTGGCCATTCTAAAGTCCTGCCCATGGCTCATCTTTTGCCGTTCAATTCGTTATTCAATTTCATTTTCTCTAAAATATCAATACAGTGCGTTTAAAAAAAACAGCAAAATGCAATTGGGGGCTAAACAAAAACCATGGGAGCTAAAGAAAAAAAAAACAGTCGAAATTTGGCTCAACCCATGACGTAGAGGCGAAATGTTGCTTAAATGCACACATATCTTGGCTCCTACAGATCTGGTGACTTCTAGGGGGTATCTGATGATGTTGGATTCTTTTGGTTTATTGGTGTTTAAAGCCCTTCAACTAGTCATTAGAGCCCCGTCCACTGCTTAGTTCTAATGTTGATAATAGAACACACAATTACTAATATTTCTCAACTGCCAAGTTTAGAGCCAGAAAATGGCTGGTTTCTTTTTAAGTTACAATTCACCTGGTTTTTTTTTTAAAGGCCATGACTATAGCCCTTCAGAACTCGAAGGGTATCTGCCACATGGATTATCACCAAAACGAAGGATTCAGGTTGGAAAAATTTCAGAAGTGTATGGGGGAAAATCTCCCCTCCTGCCATGGGTAAGGGAAGAAAAATGTCTCAGGATTGGCCGAGGATAGGTAGGGGTTGAAGGATTAGGTTTCTAACCGACTGCATAAAATCCTATATAAAATAGATCAGTGGTCTTCAACCTGGGTTCCACAAGTCCAACTAAAAATTCGAAAAATATTTACACGAGTGACCTCTATTAAATACAGTAAAACACGGTTATAACGTTCTGTTGGGGACCAAAGGAAACAAACGTTATAACCGTGAAAACGCTATAGCCATGATATACCTTTTTGTGCTTTTCCATCCATAATGGCGCGTAGTGGTAAAACGTCATGTTGGGGTACATACTGTAAATGATTTCCCCATGTGTACAGTAATCAAGAATTGAAAATTGCTTCATGATGGATGGCTGCTTCCACCTCTGGATGTTGTTTGTTTGCTGCTGTCTTAGGGCCTTTCTACTACTAGGTCATTAGAGCCTCTTCATAGTGTAGTTCTTATGCAGCGACTGCACAGATACTACACTAATGCGACGACTTTTGGATAATAGCGGTACCCAGTTGTCCCAAGTGGCCACCCATGTCAGTACTAACTAGGGTTGCGTTGCTTAATTTCAGTGATCAGACAAGAACTGGTGTGTCCAATGCAATTTGCCACTCCCTCTCTGGATCTTGAGGCACACATATCCTCTTGGTATCTTGGCTGACCTCTACACAAGTTCATTGTAAATTGTCTTACCACCGCAATTCTAGGTCGCTTGTGTCATTGCTACTAAAACCACATATTAGCAAGATTGAGTGGTCTGTTCATGTACAATGTATGTAATGCACAGCTTACGTTGTACATTCTGCACATATGCAACATTCCTAATCAGGACATGTGCACATACGGGTTGGAAGTTTTTCATATCCATGATAGGATATGAAAAACTTGACTGCCCACCAGGGCCTTGCAAACGTTATAGCCGTGAAAGCAAACGCTATATCCGTGACCCTCTACCATTAAAAAGCCATAGGCTCTGCCGGGACCAGCCCAAACAGACACTATAGCCGTGAAAACGTTGTAGCCATGAACGTTATAAACGTGTTTTACTGTATAAAATATAAAGAAACATTTAGTTATATTTGAAATTAATCAGAAGCTTCATGGTGGGCTGCCGATTCATTCACAGAGGCAAGATATATTTTTCTAAGAGTGGGATGGGGTTCCCCCAAAAAAACCTTATACGTAGTTCTAAGGGTTTCATGAGTCGACAAAGTTTGAAGACCACTGCAATAGATCGTTCAATGTCCCAATCACGGACGAATGGGTACACGACCCTTCCCATAGTGGTTTTATCCAAATCTGGGAGTAACCTAAAAGTTACCCTTCAAAAAGAAAGTAAAACAGGTGATTCCGTGCTCGATATTCGATGTCAGGAAACATTCTGGATTTTGGAGTTGTTATATCCGAAATTAACACCTGTCCTAAGTTCTAGGGCAGTGGTGGCGAACCTTTTTTGAAGACGGGTCACAATAACACGAAAAAAAAACAACAAAAAGTTGTCCGTGGGTCATGTGTAAGCACTATTTAATTTTATGAATAAAAAAAATTATTATTAATAATGAATAGAGTATATTAAAGAAACAAATAGACCATCATCATCATAATACCTATATCCCGCCTGTGACAGGGTCTCCGTACAGGCAACTTGCTCCCACGTCTGTTGTTTATGAGACGGTAAACTAGATATGATTCACGCTCGGGTCACTTAAAGTTGCACGGTGGGTCACAGGTTCGCCACCACTGTTCTGGGGAGTCTTAGATTCTAGGAAATAATGTACATGGAATAGTTATCACAAGTCTGTTGTCAATGTAAGGTGACTTCAAAGAATTATGAGAAAGACAACTCAAAGGTGATTTTTATCGAACGTTTGACGTTCCAGTCTTATTCCTATGAAGCTAAAATGTCCCAGTTTTATCCTATTTGGTATTACATTTTGAATTCCATATTTCATTCTTAGACAAAACACAGGGCATATGTGATAATTACTACTGCGTAAATACAAAAATGAGATTGTTACTTAAATGATATGCGAGAAACTGGACTCTGTACAACGCAAACTGGTTTTATTTCAGTTTGAAACCGAGAACTGTTAATTACAACTGCAACATCTACTGTCATGAATACTACTAATTTACCACACGACCCGGCCACACAAGACATAAGTAAAAACTGACTACACCTAGTTGGAGGGAACGGGCTATGGCAGGTTCGGGTACCCCCATCTTCATCATTCGCAATGGACACATGGGCAATCTGATGGCTGCCGACGAAAGCTGCAACCTCTATGCTTATATATCGTCGGTCCGGTCTACTGTTCGTTGGGGCACCTCACCGACGCAGGGGGGGGGGGGGTCCTTCTCCTGGGAATTTTGCCTCATCTACCTGTTGCACAGTAGAATGGGTTCTTTCACGATCAAACGACATCGTACACCACACGGGTTCAAGGTTTTTACTTCCCAACCGACGGAAGGAGTACTCGGGACCTCTCTCTCGTCCATAAGAAGCCAACCCACTTCGGCCTGGTATCGAACCTAGAATCGAACGCAGAAATCGAGCACGTTATCTCCTGCGGCACCGAGGCGGGTGGACTACACCTAGATGACTATAAGTAAATAAAAATATGCTGAAATAGATTGAATAGGTAAGGGCTGAAGAAATTATAACCAAGTCCCATAATGTTTTATACCAAATGCAGGATGGCTTAAAGGGAAAAATGGACAACCGGTGAATGCTTGACCACAGATTTTGCTTCAACTTGCGTAGTGCGGTCAAGTTGCGTTGGACACACCACTTCTCGTGAGATCACTGAAGTTAAGCAACGCAAACCCACGTTAGTACCAACATAGGTGGTAGGTAGAGAACGTTGGGTGCTGCAAATTTCCCTTCTCCTACATCCCCTCCCCTATTCCTCCTCTCCCGCGAGCAGCCTCCTAAGGGTTCGGCCTGTTATGGCTGCTTGGCTTACTCCCCAACCTGTTATTGAATCATCATAGTACATAAACAGCGCAAAGAAAAGACCAGAATCCCTGGCCGCTTAATGTACCAAATGATGCCACCGCAAAATAAGTTCCCTGACTACTCCATGTTAGAGAGGAGCACTGCACTATCGCTGAATACTTGGATGAGGCAACCAACGCGTGGGATATCAGCAACCAGTGGTACGTAAACTCCTGCGCATCCAATCCTGCTATAGCTGAGAAACAAGGTAAAACGAAGTTAAACAGGTTGCTACCTCTATTACAACATTACCTTTACGACTCTTGGCAGAAAAAATGATTGCTTATTGACATATTTACCATCAACACACTAATGAAGGCAACAATAACTGCATCGACGGCCGAAGAGAGGTGGGGGAGGGGAGAACTAGAAGGAAATTTCACACACGGAAATTGAGTTGAGTTATGCTGTTTGCGGCTCCAAACATACTTAGAGGTGACTCCGATGAGGGAGGTCAGCCCGCAAACTTTTGTCAAGATCAAACCTACATTCATAAGCACACGACTATCTAACGTGCTGCCGAAATAAGCAGAACAAATGCTTACGCGAGAAGTCCACTGCCCTAGGTTGTATAATCCACTCATATTTCATATTAAGTAACTCGTATGACACTAAAATTTATGAACTTGAAATTACGACAAAAAAAAAACATTTCTAGTCAACAAGGCAATTTACCAAATTTCAATGTTCACAGACAACAATAGTTGATGAGTTCAAGATCCTGACTACACCGTGGCGTGAAAAATAACAATTAATTGTATTTTTTTGCCTGAAATGGTGGCATATCCCAAACGTGAAAAAAAAATGCCCAAAGATGAGAATCATAGGTGATGAAGAGATTCATGAGGCAGGCATCTCATCTAAGAACGTTGGTGTTTACAATACAAAGTCACCACGGTCGCAAACACTGGCATCATGAATGACAAGTTCCCGGTAGTTTCCACAAGATTATAAGCAAGTAAAAAACCGTGGGAGACAAGTTAAAAGACGAGAAAACGTGTTCACAACCATAATTATATTTAACTATGAACAAAAGGGCATTCAGAGGCGTGACCATAAAAAAATTAAAAACATAAAAAAAATCTCCCCTGAAGTAAAATTACCTAACGTACATAAATCACGTCTTGCAGAGTTGAACTTAAATGTATTTCGCTATCAAAATGTTAGGCCATTTCGGCACTGGAGGAATAGCATGACACATTCAAGGTGAACTTCATCACTCGACGGCAACGTTTTCAAAACTGTCGACTTTAAAACACAGCATGTTTTTTCTTCCAAGCAAGAAATTGAAAGACAATAAAACAACTATCACATTCAGTCAACATTCTTGAGAGCCCATTATTATTATTATTATGTAGCACTTATTACAATGATTAGATCGAGTTAAGTCCCAATAATATTGCATTAGATAAAAAAACAGCATGACAGAAAGTTAAATCAATTAAGGTCTTTTTTTAAAAAAAAAAAAAAAAAAGGGCAGTGCCCAAAGTTCACAAATTCTCCGTGGAAAAATTTTTTTCCCCAAATAAATGCTGTAGCTAATAAACGGCTCCAAAGCGCCGATACGACGATTACAGGCTCAGTTACTACCACTAATAAATACCACAAGCAGCAATCCTGACAAAGAACTTCTCATTCTTAATGTTTATTACGGTGAACAGGTGAATGAATCTCCAGGCGAAGGTCATACATTGGAAGACTTTTTCCAACTCATTCCTTATAATCAACCTTAAACCCGATGACCAACACAATTCATCAGCAAAGGGCCTTTAAAAACGCAAAGTACGGCAGTCATCATACGAAACTGTTCTTGCAGTCGGTCAATTACTAAACTGTTTTGGTGTATCTATAAAAGTTATTAAAAAAATGTGCACCCATTTCTCTACCAAGGGAGAAGTTACGGAGAGAAAGTCGCGTCATCAAGCAATTCACAGTGACTACAACTTGATTTCCTATCAGACGAAAGGTCCACTTGAGGTTTCCCCCCACTTATTCCAAAGAGACCACCGACCTCAACTAGGATCGATACTATCATCAAAATACACATGAAGCACGTAAACTACCACTGACAAATCGACAAGCCAGAAGTAGCGATCGGATAGCAGGCTGCTGTTACCAGTGGCTCAACTCTTACCTGCAGTCTAAAGTGCTGTCAGGTGATTTCGTCAGCGTGCCAAAATGCAGGTGGCAATATATGCACCAAAATTTCAACCGGCCAGAACAGTAGCCAATTACGCTGACTCACCGCGATGATGTATGGCAGTATTTTTCAAACTTTTATTGGAATGGAACCTTTTGGAACATTTAGACCTTTCACGGAACTCCGTACAGCGACAGAAAAAAAATATTAATTGATACAGGTGTGTGTATTAGCATTAGCAGTTGAATTTGCAGCCTAATGTTTGAGAGAGACACCCGAAGTTCATCTTCAACAGACAAAAGTCATTCTTGTTTCTTGTGTTTTCATTGTTATTTTTATATTTTACCTTGCTATTGGCGGAACCCTTGAGCGGGCCTCCCGGAACCCTGGTTGAAAAACACTGATGCATGGTATGGATTGACTAGTTGCAGAACGGTTTGAAAGAAATCGGCCAAGACCGAAATATTTTGCGCAAAACTCAGTGCTTGACAAGCTGTTTGAACGTGTATGGCAGTGTTTGACGATAGTTGACCAAGGAAAGACCTCATCCTGTTCACTATTGGCCAATCTTGGCAAGAAGCTTCTGTGTCGGAAATCTCCCAAGAATTTCACGGAGTGCACTGAAGTTTGCACAAACAATTGCAACGTGTATGTATCAAAGTCTGAGCAAACATTATGTTGCACAACCAACGTCGTTGCACAAAATGTTTCATCGTGCATGACAGTATGGGGGCCTTTAATTAAGCTGATTTCAGCTGATTTTAACTTTTGGGTCAACGTTACGAAAACCTTTAAATTTTAAAGAAGAAAAACTTGATTAAAGGTCCAATAATTCTTAATTAAAATACTGCAGCTATTTATTATCTTTTAACCATTAGGTGGTTCTTTTGTCCAAATAGGTGGCTCTTTTTCTCTGTGAAGCTTAACAGTAATTTAGAAAGGAGGAGGGGTACTTTGTGACAATTTTTACAAAATTTCATAAATTCACTACGAAATCGTTACTTCAATAGATATCACTGTTTTATTAAGAGAACAATTCCATTTGAAAATATCCTGCGCTTATGACAGCACTGCATTTCGGAAATCTTCCAGCTACACTTTCTTAGTTTTTATTACCACGAAAGTAAACTTAAAGTGGACGGAAATGTAACTTTTAAAAATGAAAAATGAATAGCGGCGAAACAAACATTCCCTTTTTTTTCAAGTTTTACACCCTGTAACTTGAAGCTGACACAAAATGAGGGAAGAAACAATACTTTTACAGCCTGCAGTCCCACAACTCAAGTCATTTCTTAGAAAACGTCATGTTGTCTTAAATAATGTGCTACCTACATTACCAAAACGTCACGATTTTTCACTTATTTTTTTTAACATTTTTACATTTCCGTAATCATCTGTGACCATAATTCGAAATGGCCAGCGATAATTACGCCTTGATAAAAATATATTGCTTTAACGGGGAAATTGTAATAATAATTGTCGTTTCATTAAAAAAAAATGCAATGCAACTCGACAAACAGGAATAATATTCAAATCACTCCACCATACTACTGATAAAAGTAACAACCATCGCAAGAAAAAGCAAAAGTGAAGTATTACACCAACAAGAAAAACTCAAGTCTTTCTGGTGCAATACATTCTACTATAATTCATTGATTATTCAACTAAAACCCTACATTTTACCTACTGCGGAGTAATTCCCTAAAAAAAGTGGGGAGAAACAGCACTTGAACTTATTTCAGCTTCACCCATTCCTGATCATCACCATCACTCACTTCCGACCACCACAGTATTATGGTCGTGATGCCTAACCTGTCCTCCACACGTTTGCTTTGACCTACCTTTACTCCTTCTGCAACCTTTAACCTGCATCCTTATAACAAACCTAACCAGCTCCTCCTCCCTTCTACTGATGGCATGTCCATACCACGTGTCCCTAATCATTTCTGCAATGCCTACCATCCCTAATAAAGTCATTTCTAACCAGCTGCCCTTATGTCTCCACCCAGACGCACACCTTCTGCCTGATAAGTAAAGCCATGACCCGGTGTGATGTTAACGCTGTCACCTACAAGTAGAACAGCCCTTTCATCTTAAATGGAAATATGCTTAGGCCGACCAATATCCAAGGCGTAGGATGTTGGTCCCTTGGCGTGGGAAAGTTATTCCAGCATTTAGTAGGATGATGTTAAATAACTCTCCACACACACACAGTGTGTATATATATATATATATATATATATAAGCAGTAGTTAACGAAATTATACTACTTGCATTTTATTTTCATCGATTTTTAGGTTACGTAGGTGATTTTTCTTATTGATGAGGGAGAGAACTGGCTTACACCGTCAGCCAACTAGGAAGAAAAGCCATGATCCTATACGCAGGCTGAGAAATCATCTGCCCATCCAATACACATGAATAATTCTAATAGGGTGTAATCAAGGTCCAAAGACGATTGTAGCAGGGGCCTCAGATTTGTAACATTAAAAACGGGTAGTTGTTTAAAAAAGAGTTGGACACACCAGTTCTCGTGAGATCACTGAAGTTAAGCAGCGGAAGCCCACGTTAGTACCAACAAGGGTGTTTGGTAAACAACGTTGGGTGCTGCAAATTTCCCCACTCCTACGTCCTCTACCACCAGTGCTCCGCAACCTTTTCACACATATGGCACACCAACGTTCTTCCTAGAATTCCATGGCACATCAAAAGCTAAAATATATAGCAATGGCATAGTTAGGCGACCAAACTATGGCAGTTTCCTTTTTTTGTTCCTTGAGGAGGTGCAACAAAATTTCTTTCAGCTTTGGAGCATCAAATTTTTCACCGCCCTGGACAACATGAACTCCAATTTATTTTTTAGCTTTAGGGCTTCAAATTTTTCCCCACCCAGAGCAACATGATCTCCAGCTATGCCACTGATAGATATTGATTTAATAAACAAATTTTACAATAAATTTTAGAAGGCTAAAACGCGGATATTTCATTGCAAGTATTCTCGTTATTGTGTTTGACCTATCGAATCTATTGGAACGTTATTTAGTTAGAAAAATATCTTATTTGACTGTGTCACACCTGCATCGGCTCAAGGCACACCGGTTGCGGATCATCCCGCGAGCAGCCTCCTAAGGGTTCGTCCTGCTATGGCTGCTTGGCTTTCTCCCCAACCCATTAAATTAAAAAAAAAGTCCCGTTTTGTCAACTCTGGCTTGAAATAAAACTTTAGGCGGTTATTAGTCAATTTTACGCTGAAACAAATGTTCTGTTGTAGTTATTCTAAAAAACGTCTTACGAAAGATGATTAATTTCGGAGTCACAGTGAAAATACTCGTTATAATACTCAGTCTTCTATCCCCTCTGTTAGTTGTTTCAGTATCAAAGTCAATGGGCTTCGCCATTTTTTTACCCCAAGTTTTCCTCTATAATATTTTTCATCTCAGTGTACTTTCCTTGAGCAATCCCCACCAGAGGAAAGTTTGCACTTTTCACTCGGCAATATCACATGACAAGAGTTGACGGATGCAAAAACCAGAGCTACTGTTTGTTAGTGTAGATCCTATGATAGGTACAGTAGGAAAGAGCGATTAGATAACTTAGTAGTAAGTCAGGGCCATTCTCCATGGTCCGTGGAACTACTCTATTGGTTTTGAAGCAGTCAGTACTCTTCCTCGTAGCATTAGCCATTCCTGGTTTCATGAAAAAAAGCACACCGTTTAGCAACACGTGACAATTTGCTTCATGAACTACTGCATACAACAGCAATATGGTGTTGTACTTTTGAAAATGATGTAGAAACTGCAGATGTAGGGCATCGAGTGATGATTACATTTCATAATTTTTAGAATTTTCCACTTGGTAGACTTCTGAGTCACTTTTCCTAAATTTTATTGAAAGTTTACCTGTAAATTTCTGGCATGACATGTTCGAATCATCGTTTAGCTAAGAGTGGCATCATTTTTAGCTTGTCGTTTATTTTATCTACATTTCACATTAAGCAAAACATTCTTTTACGGTACATCAAACCCCCGTGGTCAACTTGCTATTATAAATGTCCAATGCCAAAAAAATTATTACTGCTTTCAAGACTTTTGAACGTGATTAACCTGAGTGGAACTTGGATTATAAATGCACTCATCTACCAATAATGCAACTAACCAAACGAGTATCATAAGTAGCATTTCGCAATATGAAACAGTTATTTTAGGGAGAAAAAAAAATCGCAATGACATACGAGCCATTTTTTACAGGCCAGAAACCTTGAATGGCATTCGTGAAACCCATGAAATTCAGTGAAACCCCTCGCCATAGCCCAGAGCATTATTTCAGTTTGAGGTGTAACGAGAGCGTCTGTAGCTTTTAAACAAGAGGTTTTTTTTAAAAAAAAAGTTTATATCTCATTTTTGTTTCTAGGAAAATCTGACATACACGAATGAGTGTTGAGGGTTCAGTTGTATCACACCACGCTTATAATAATTTCTACAAACTACTTCGCAGATGTTTTGCCAAAAGCTCAAAATGAGGCGATCAAACGACAGCATGGCAAAATTCTTTTGTGTTAAATTATTAACTTTTCTGAAAATTTTGGCAAATGCCAGACATACTGGATATCAGCACTGACTGACATCCTTGCTTTTTTACGCATAAAAATCCTTGAAGACAATATTTCAAAATAAGTAGCACGCACGACACAAACCAAAGAATTCAAAGACAATTCAAGATTTAAACACATCCTCTGTTGAATTTTCTGATCAATCAATCAATATTTATCTGCTACAGACTAAGCAAGTGGTCAGCCCAAAATGAAAAAATTAACATTGGCCTTATTAACACAAGGAGGAGAATGAAGTCATCGTATGACTTTCCTTATACTTCTTCCCTCACTCATCATCATTTCCAACCCCATTTCGGGCCTATGTCATGGTCAAGTACTTATGACTTCGAAAGAACAAAGTAGCAATAGTAAGCATAACTAAGGAAGACAACACAGGTAGAAAAGGGCAGAAAGGTAACGAGACTGAAGCTACTAGGATAAGTACATAACCAGGTAAAAACAAAGGAAAGCTACTGATGGTCGAACTTCTGGACAACGGGGGCAGCCGACACAATGTCATAACCCTTTTGGTCGTCTCATAACACATGAGGATGTTTTATCGCAATCCTCTTATTACCACAAAATTTAAGCCTGAATATGAATGACCCAATTTCTCCAAAAGTGGTAATGGCACGAACATATCTGCAGTAAAAAAAAATGCTAAACGTTAAAATTAATACAAATAAAAAAAACCATGCATAAGAAGACAAAAACAGAAACAAATCAATTTCACTATTTGGGGGGGGGGGGGGGGGTTTCTCTTGTTGCTAAAGAGCATAATATAGTCAGCGCATTTTCTGGAAAATAAACCCATGACTAACAAAAAGTATCAGTGCACTGAATTTTCATCTATACACAGAACTGTACACTTTTACTACATATCACTGCACATTCGTGTTGTAAATCTATTTTTGTGCCCGATGACGTCATGTTTGACTTAAATCAGGATGATATATAGCATGGATAATTCTCATTCTGGAAAGAGATGTTCAGAGTTGCATTTATCGAGGGCTGTGACCCAACTTGCTTGTAAATGCATATTCAAATGACTAACATCGATTGCTGTGCTGAATTTTTTCCCCCTTTCATCTATGGGAACCATACCGTCGCAAAATATATACGGTTAAATTAATGTCTTCGACATTTGCCTCTATACACACAGCATAATGAATGCAACTGATATACTAGCTAGGCTATCTAACTGCCTCACCCTTTTGCAAATCATCCGAATGGATTCTTCCCATTATTGATTTTCAATCAATTTCGCAGCATTATTTCATGGTCAAAAGCTGAACGAACTCCATGTACAAATGTAATCACCCGACTACCGTTAGCACAGGGGCTTTATTAGGTGGCATAAATAATACGTATGAGCAAACAGGGCAATGTTGACCAAAAGAGGGAGAAAGGGAGAGAGAAACAGTGAATAAATGAGGGTACCACGAAAACATTACCAGTTTTTTAAAAAAATACTGATGTAGGAAATAGAAATACTCTTGCTGTTCCCAACGGATGTTACCAATCTTTAAATACAACAGTATTTCCTTTTGCATTTTAATAACTACTGTTGACAATTGCTCCATAAACTACGGCGCTAAAGAAACAACGACATAGGATCCATCACAAAGCATGCAGCGCCGCCTTGGAATTGGAAAGATGCCGGATATTCCCAGAATGGACTCACTAATTTGAAGAGGAGAAAACGCGACGGGTGGGCTACAATAATCAACCAGTAACCCCCCCCCCCTTACAGTCTTTCACGTGTGGAAGGTACCATACACGGATGCATGCAGGAAGGACAACGGTCTTCCTGTGTATCTTTAAGGCGCAGAAAATGGAAATCACATTCATGAGATCATACAGCAAACACACTAACACAACTACAGGGCTACTAAGAGGTACCTACATTTATAGCAGGTCAACATTTGTGTAAGCATTCCACTTGCAACAAAGGAACAGATGTCGTCCGTTGTGACCATTTTCACAGAACTTTAACCAAAAGTGATTAAGGTCTGTTTGCACCCGACATCAGATACTCCAAGATTAAATCACAATGCAAGACCCAAGGATGCTGGTGTATTTTATTTTTAATTCAACACCAAACCTACGTATCATCAAATCATCAGACACAATCTAGGACGCCCTCGTGAGTTCCAGATATCTAAAAAGATAAAGGCACTTCGAAGTAATGAAACAGAGGAATAAAGTAGAGCAGGCCTGAGATAGAGTGATAGGTACTCAAAGGTAATCCACTCCTGCTGTACCAATTCGTTTCCCGTCTATGGCAGGATTAGATATCCACGAGGTCCAGATACAGTATTCAGGAAACGATATATAAGTTGTAGAAAGTTTCAGGCTGCTACAAAGATAAAGAGAGCAATTGCTCTGACCTAATGCCACAAATTTCTGGTGCCAAGGTACAAGTACGTGAATCAGAAGGTGATAGTTAGGGTCCTTTCCAGACACGAGGCGAGTGCCTTTGGGACGCACATTTAACATTACATGGCTCATCAACCCGAAGCTCACAGCTCATAATCAAGCAGACCAAACAGTAAAGAAATTGTCAATGGGGGATTATTTCATGCGAAAAATATGTGAAACGATTAGCAGGAAAGGGGGACGACCTCCCCTCCACTACACTGTCTAGATCTAGGGCAGTGGTGGCGAACCTGCGACCCGCGGGTCGCAAAGTGGCCCACCGTGGAATTTTAAGTGACCCGAGCGTGATCATATCTACTGCAGTTTATCGTCATGGGGGACATAGCGGAAAAAGTGAGGGAGAGTAGGTTGAGGTGGTATGGACACGTGATGAGAAGAGGGGAGGAGGAGCTCGTTAGGTGCACCCAGGGCAGGGGGAAACCGACGTGGGAGCAGGTTGTCTGGAAGGTTATGGTAGTGTGTGTGTGGTGGACGGGGACCTGGTGGGAGGTAGTGCATAAAATTAAATACTGGTAGTGCACCTGACCCGCGGACAACTTTTTGGATTTTCTTTCGTGTTATTGTGACCCATCTTCAAAAAAGGTTCGCCACCACTGATCTAGGGTATAGTCAGTTATGTGAAATAATGTTTTACATAAGAACGAGTGTGAACTTAGCAAATCTGTGAGTTCTGAATTCCACCCAAAATCGCACCTCAGAGATGTGCTGCGCTATATCCCAGACGGTTTGTAATAAAACCATTTTTATATTTAAGAGAGTCTGTCTTTAAAGAGCTCTATAAATTATGTGGTCAATGACAAATTTATGAACACTGAAACTGGTTTATGGCTATGAAGAATAACGTTAGTAAACTACTGTTACTATTAGTAAAAGCAAGTGCACATTAAATACACATTAATTACAAACCATCAGCTGTTAAGCGGCCCGTAAGGACTTCGTGAACAACTACAGCTATTATTAGCCACAAACTGCATTCCTCCTAGAAAAGCACCGATGTACTCCTCTATTGTTAAAGACTCTTTTCTTTATTCTATCATGAATTTCGCGCAGAATTAAGCAACAACGACGATGGTGATGTTGTTGATAATACAGATGATAATCAAAAGCAAACTCTAACAATTACCCCTTTTAAGTGCCTCCGACAAACATAACCACTTATTACTAAAAAGGATGAAGCATAAAGTAATGAAATATCAATTTCCATAATTCCAGATTAATGCCCTTCAAGATGCCAATGAGGAGCAAAAGGAGGAGTAGGAATGCTGTCGCACCAGCATTTTTCCAGCGACGGGGAATTGAAACTCAGTCCGCCAGCACAGAAGGCAGATACAGAGTCAATTCCTCTACTTACCGGAGAGAAAGATAAGCATTTTTCAATTAAACAATGCTGTAAAGAGTTTTACAAGTTACAGATCCCAAGACCATCTGTAAACCATCACCAGTATAAAGCACTGCTATAGTCAACGCAATTATTTCTACGAAACTTGAAAAAACCGTACTCAACGACCGGAGTGCGCACATACGAAGCTGTCAAATTTGCAAAGATACAGAGACTCGAGTATCCCATTATGCCATCCATACATTTTTCACAAGAACATTTTACAATTTTTAAAACCATTTTCAAAATATGTAACTCAATTACGATGATTGCTTCTTAAAATAATTAAGGATATGCATGCTTGCATTATTGCATACATAACATAATGGTTATTATTTTAATGTCTGCATCGAGAAGGCTCGTTCTCTCCCTTTCTGTCTTTTTTGGATAGTCATCCATTCATCAAAAGTGGAGTGTCATTCCCAGACTACATTTGCAGTCAGATGAGGTTTTAGTGCCCGTGCATTACTGCTGCCGTTCGGAAATTTCCCAATGACTCAGGTTACAACTATTTCGTCATCATGAGAATTGATTCATCAATGAATAAGCAGCTTCGAAATAATTCAAACCTCCACCATATCTAACTCCTTTTTACTGGCTCTGAAACATGAAATGGCTATTATGACAATGAGAGTGAATTAAAACTTTAGTGAGCGCCATAAAAACCGACATGCAAATGTTTACCAATAGCAACCATAAAATATACAATGACCATAGTTTATTAGCAGACAACTAAGAAGAGAGTCCAGTTCAGCAAACGCACTAGCCATTGACTAATGATCGTACACCTTCAAGTGGCAATCACGCATACCAAATTTTTAGCCTAAAAGTCACTATACACATTAATACAAGAAGAATATAGTGCCATATATCGAAAAGTGAAAAAGTTATTACGGAAATTCGAGACACCAAAATCATACTAAACGAATTTCAACAAAAGACCGTATAAAAGCGGGGAGTATGTGAGGCTAGATACCACCGTACCGTATACGGGGTAAATAAATAAAAGTGTAATTATCATTGCCCAGCATCCAGAGTGTAATACCTACTATGCATAGCATCCCTTCGAAGAGTTCCCAACACGCCTATGCTCCTGGGTCAGTCTGATATCAAGAAGTCGAAGAACCGACTCACATTTCTGCACTTTGTAAGGATAATATTGTAAGAAAATTCCAACCCGAGGAAAATTGGATTACAAATAAATGCATCATTTCTATAATACCAGAATAGAGGGTTCATCATTATCCAGCGACATTCCTTCGCTTATTTCCTGAAATACCTTCATCTTCCTGCATTATTGGAGGTCCTGTCCTAAAACCGGACAAATTTCTAAAGATATGGCAGCTAACTTCTAACAATAACACAATGATTTTAGTGTCAAGGAAATCTCTCATAGTGCGGCCAATTATGTTCTGCTCTAATAAGATATTCAGTTTAAATACTGTATCTTCAGGCTCCAACAAAATAACGTTGCTAAGAAACCTAAGTTTTCAGTCAAGTAACTGATCTCACCTATAGCCTCGGCTGTCAAACAGTTATAGGATATTTGAAAGTCCATGCATTAAATATTAAATGAACCCAAAACACATTAATAGGCACTGATAAGCTCCTCGGGCAGTAATTAACACACACCTTCATTCAAAACGACATGAAAAGTACAAAACACTACTCATATGATACATAAGCAAAGGAATGACAATTCTTTAATAATGTTCCCAGGGCATGGCAATCAACAAGGTAGGAGATATGGAAGGGACGTAACCCCATTTTAACTCAACAGGGTAAAAGTCCCCTCCTTGCCATTCTAAAAACACTTGCTCGATCAAATGCTTTGATTTCACGACCAAACACGGAAATGCTACAAGTTGCTGTCTTGTGAACATATAAATGGAAAGTAATTGTTAGTAGGGGAGAAGTGAACATCTGACAGAGGGCAACGTGATGGGGTGATGAAGAGTAAGGGTCATAAGGTAGATAACCACCGTCACCACCGACCAACTTCAAGACCCCAGCATCCACGTGGATGGCATAATATGTGAGAGAGCACTTGCTGGGCCTGAAAAAAAGGGAAGGGAGAAAAGGGGGAGCCTTGAAGTCCACGTGCTTCACGTAAAACGAAGGAAGGGGGAGACAGTAGGGAGAGATGTGGGGGAGTAGGAAGGAAAGAAGGGAGAGGGGAAAGAGAGCAGGGAATAGTGAACAAGTGTGAATGGAAGGAGAAAGTGAGGGAGTAAGAGAGAGAGAGAAAACAGGAAGGGTGAGGGGAGGATAAAAGGTGGGGAAAACCATGAGAGAGCACAAGGGGAGACGTGGGGAATGGTACTTAGTAGTAGTAGTGAGAGAGGAAGAGAAAGGGATATCATTACAGAAGAATTTCAGGAATGTGGATTGTCTGTCTCTCTCCCTCTGTCTCACCCTCGCTCACTCTCGGGATCTTCCTCACGCAACAAATGAAAAGAGGTAAAATAGTGTGAACCAACTCCCATAATCGTCATGATCACAAAAAACCACTAAAAAAGGGAGATGCTAAAACAATGCCAAGTCTAGGACCTATTAACTCAATCGGAGTGCATGTAAATCATTAATGGTGGCGTTGACACTTAATACCATATCATTTACAACAAACCCCAAAGACCGCAGGGGTGGCCTTTTTTTTATAAAAATTGTGTAAGGGGGAGGAGAGAGAGTGTGTATGTGTCTATTTCTTTTCACTGCCACACAATGTAAACATACTTTGTTTTTCATAAAAAAAAATGCTAAAGTTATTTTTTCTTCAAGTTGAGGGGGTATATAAGAATTATTGTAGAGCTCTATAAATGAATAACATCGTCCTCCTGACCTACTGAATGAATGAACACTTCAAGCTACTAGTGTTGAGAATAGGGTGGTCCCTCTCAGGGACCCTTCTAACACGATTATTACAACGACTGGTAGTACTACTGTGACTACTACTAAAGGGTAAGAAAGCCTCTCTACCAATTCAATGCTGTTGAAAATTGATTTTTGATAACTCGTCAAACTGTTTCTTTAAAGAGACCAAAATATGAGACTCCCCGATAATCTCTTACGAAAAACCATCCTAAAACTAATATTCAGTACTATATTATTTTAAAAAATTTAATCCGGCAACCCCTATCACCTTGTAATGCAAGTACCTTTTATGACCAAAGCATATCTTAAATTCTTCAGACGGAGAACCAACTGAATACATCAACTGATTTTACTCCAAGGCAGAAAATAGATCAACGGACATCACACCGACTATAAAGAACTGCTAACAGTAGATGGCCCAATCATAGATAGCTATCTAAATCTAATGTAGTCACATGGCTGAAGGGCAAGTTGTGATGTTTTGTACTCGTCGTCCAGAAATGAAGAATGCGAAATCACAAAAAAAAACCATTTATTCACTAAAGACAAAAGACCCTTAACCTTGGGTATATACCTTCTAAAGCGTAAATTAAACGTTTCAAATCAACAGAAGACTGAAACAACCTCAAGACCCAAATTCAGTTGCTAATCGTACACTACTGAAGCTAAGGGCATTTTATTACTGACCCACTACTGGTTTCTTCAGTAGCCTCTTCAACGGAGACAATCAGTGACTGGGTAGAAGTTTCGTCTATTGGAGATTAGAAATTCAAGACTTCAGATCACCACCGGGAAGCAGAAAGAGAGCTCCAGCATAGTTAATACTGAAAAGACACATTTGGGTTTAGGGTCTTGTTGTCAGCTACAGTTGACAATGGTCCCCACATGATAACACAGCCGAAGGCAGTCTAGTCTAATGCCGAACTTGAACACCTGAGTTTTGTACCAATTAGATGCGGAAAATAGAAGAATCAAGGGATCACTATCTGATCTGCAACCCTACCGATTACTGAAGATGTGCTCTAACAAATAACTGATCCTACTACTAAGGAACTATACTTTCCACAACAGTTACAAAGGGCAGATAAAACATTGCATTTGAATACTAGCTTAATTTAATATGCAGCAAATTTATGCAACTGGGCTCTACTTCCTGATGAAAATACACTACTTTCTAATTAACTTAACATGTAACTTCACAAGGTTTATCACGTTCATCGATTTTGTAATCTTAAAATAGCCCAAAGGAAATTAAATGCCCTTAAATTAGAAACACATTATACTACAACTATACTGTGCATCGTCATACTGCTGCTAAGTAACTTAAAATATAAAACCATTTTTTTTTTAATTTTAGCTTTACAAAGTTCCTTGTAAAATATTTTTGTATTCATCTCCAACTTTATTTCCCCCGCTTCAGCGGCGCACGGAGTAGTGTGCTCGATTACTGCGTCAGTGGTTCTAGGTTCGATACTGGATTGAGGTGATTTGCCTTCTTTCGATTTTTGTTTCGTTGGTGTTTTAGGGTCCTTCAACTACGAGGTTCCAACCTTCCACTGTATAGTTCTAGTGCAGAGACGGCACAGACACTACACTAATGCAACGATTATTGGGTATTCTCAGTACCCAGTTTTCCCAAGCGGCCACCGATGTTAGTGCTTGCTGGAGTTGCGTTGTTTAACTTCAGTGATCAGACGAGAACTGGTGTGTCCAACGCAATAAGCCGCTCCGACAGCGAGATCTCGAGTGCACCTCTCGTCAGATGGGAAATAAAGCCATACATATACAGCTATATGCTATAAGCTGATATACAGATCAAGCAAAATTCTCAGGAGCAGGAGCTCACCCCTTGGCTTCGAAGAAGTGCCAGAAAAAAGAGTAGGCCGACGGTAAATAAGTATAGAAGTTGCAGCTTTGGTCGGCTGCGTAAAATACCGTCCAACAGATCTCCCGTGTCCATCGATAGGGAGAAAGATGGGTACCCGATCTTGCCAAAGGTTAGTTGTTGCTTCAACTTTGCTTCCGAGTTTATTTTACTGGGTCATAATATCCTGCGAGTCGAACCAAGAACAGAAAAATTGCTCCATCTGATCTGGAAAAACATCTAGAGAACACCTTTACAGGTGGCTGAATGTCCAGCACGTTAATTTTAAAGTAATATCTATCTTCTACTCCTTGTAAATTGGGTCTTACAATCTGGGACAATTCTACAGTAAAATCTCACGTAAAGTCCGCACCCGTCTATAGTCCACATTAGCGATGGGTATGTTTCAAATATAGTCCGCACTTTCAAATTCCTACTGTAGCCAGTGGAGCAACTTGTAGGCGGAATGGGATCAAATGAATATGAACATGAAATATCAGATTGCCCTGACGATGAAATTGAAATGTGAAAGATTTTATATTGCATTATCATATAAATTAAGAACGTACTGTGTAAAATCGTGTTGTTAAGTGTAATAAAATGTTCAGAAAATGAAGAGCAGTTTTCATTGAGAACCCTGGGTTTCATTTATAGTCCGCACTCATACATAGTCCGCACTAAATGACCCTATGTTTCGCGTATAATCCGCGGGCACTACGTGAGATTTTACGGTATGTAACCGTACTATAGTCAGGAAACGGGGAAAGCAAAGGTCCATTTTGTATGGATGTGCATTTTGATGCCTAATCAGCTTAAAGTTCAACTCACAAACTATTAAGTTAGATGATTAGGCAACAACAACGTAATTATCATCAAGATTATGATGTTTATTTTTCTGGAAAAAAAAATAAAGATGTTTTACATAACGTAACAGCATGTGGTATTCTGTCGAAATGGTGCTTTATTTTCAGTAAGGTACTTTTATTGACTTTGTTACCTATGTAATTATCCAGTTTCAAATGTAGTTTCTTATTGTTCCAAGAATTTCAGTAACCTGAACTTATTCTTACAAAGTCGAAGAAATATTTTCCTATTAATGGGCATTTCAAGAAAAACCTATTATGCTTCATGCAAATAAATATTCTCTGAATATGTGCACAGGCGCCGGAACGAGTCGACTCTTAGTTTTGGTTGTAACCGGTATTTCATGTCATCCAATTTCGTGCAATGTGGCTGGTTTTCGCCTCACGATGAAAACCTGCACGCACCTAGGGCCTACGAAAAAACGAATGGCGATGAACTTAAAAAGCAATTCAGCGATTATGAAAACTATGCCCCTAAGGTGCATTAGGCGAAGGAACCAACACAACATACTCGGTTTGTCATGAGTCAAGATTATAAATGTAAATTTCGTTTCATAGATGCATTAATGGCCATCATAGAGATGCTTTCAACTTCATGCAATTACATTCTACTTAACCTAAGTATGTTTAGTTAACATGCCGGATGGCTTCATAACATGTTAGAGGGAGAGGAGGTTTAAATTTCAACGTTCAATATTTATATTCTGTTCTCAATTTTTTTTCCAAACCTCAAATTGTTGTTTCTGCCTCCACATATGTCTTTCAAGTTGTTTTTCGCAGAAATGCAGTAGAAAAGCGACCGCCCCATCAAGCAACAAACACGCTACAAGTCAATTCAGTTATGAGAAATACTTTCAGAAAGTACTATCAGAATATCTATCATACTCAAGAAAATAAAACATAATTAAGAGCCTCGTAGCGACAAAAAGACGGCAAGGGAAAAAAACGTGGACACCACGAACTCACGCTCGGCCCGTATCAGTGACTCAAAGGTAGCAGTGGACTAAAGTCGCAGACTACGCAATGCTTTTTAAAACTGCCCACTATCATTTTTTAATTTGGACTGCCGAATTCTCTACTTAAAAATTGTTCTACTATTCATGACATTCACTTGGCCACTCTGACTGGTAGCGCACGTGACTCACGAGTCCACTTGGCCCATATTGCGTTCAATCAAAAGAAGTGCAGGTTAAGCTTAAGTTGGACGACGTCGTGGTCCCATGTGGTGCGCACGTAAGAGTCCTTTCTACAATGAATAAAATTTTATTTAATAACCAAATCCCTCTTGCGACCAAGCAAATGACAATGGACCTGATTACAGCCTGAACGATATAGTTGATTCTCGATTTAGTGGAATACCTGGATGACATACCTTCGGTAAAACTAATAGCCAGAATTTTGTGAAGGACACATGCAACGAAACAATTATCCGTATATCTAGTAAACATATCAATATAATAGGTACTGCAAAAGCAATGACCATACATTACGAGCTTTACGACGTTTGTGACCTGTTCTGATGATGATACAGGCTGGAATGAAACTGGGGTTCAAGTCATAACGGATATGAAAGCAAATGTCAAGAGTTCATTCATTTATGTCCTTCATAATGCTCCCTTGCCTTATTAACCGTACGTAAATGATTATCGAAGAGTTGAATTAATGCAAATGAAGATTAGTGATGTAGCGGTATTTGGATTATCCAGAAATGTGCCCCCAAAATATCATTGAAGCCAGCAAAGTCAAGGGTCAACTTTAATGACATTGACTTCTCGTGGATATTGCCTTTCATGAATTCCAACTACCGGTAATGTTTGATCAAAATAAGCCGAAACCTTCCTCATCCGACGGGTTATGGATTCAATGATAGCATTACTAGGGAGCTTTCTACCGATGGTCGAGTTAATCTCATACTATTCAGTTCTATGAACAGATCTCTCCTATTCAACCCCTTTATGGTCAAGAAAAGTGTAAGGGAAGTAGGGATAAGACAAAGCATGCAAATTATCAATCTGAAGTAATTGATAAATGTTGACACTTTAGATTCTATTCACCCTTCCACGCGTCCGGGGAGCGGAAGGAAATACACACTCCAACATTTCACGTCAGTTTTCTTCTAATATGGCGACTAAATGCCTTTCACAGTGTTGCCACTCACTAGCATTACAGTTTCCCCTAAGACCTTCGGCCACAGAAAACAAAACACACGTGTCTACCCAATTTCAAATGTAAAAAGTCAGTCATATTCCGGTAACCTAATTACTCATGGCTGTGCAATATGCATGAAGGATATGTTTTGTCACGCACGACTTTTCAAAAATAAATGATGTAGTGCAAAGATATAGAATGAAAATGGGGCCACGAAAACAAAAATCAAGTCAGATCACACATCTAGGGATACAGTTTAGGGCTGATATACATATCTCCTCTTAATTTGATTTCGCTCATATATCATATATCACGGGAGGGGAGGAAGAGTCGAAAAAAAAATAATTCGACCTATTCATTGTTGTTAAACATGATACTTGCATTCTTGTTTATGAAAACTGACCTAGGACCTCAAACAAAGCTTAATTATTTATTCTCCATTACAAATGAGATTTTTTTACATTATTATTCGAAGTACCGCTATATTTTTATTTTATAACCACATAACGATGATTTACTTTTGTTGTTTTACTGAGAAAATTTTTTTACCTAATTCAGCAACTGCGATCTACCTAATAGTACCTAGGTTGCGACTAACGCTTGATTTAAATGCTTAATATTATTTCTTACATTACCTACAACTCTGGTACTGATCACTGCATAACACCAATACCTGGGAAAGGCATTAAAGAAGTTCAACACTAATTTGTCGAGGTCAGGTCAGGACATGCTTATAAATTAGGAGAAACATACCGGACAGAGAAAGAAGATCCATCAAATTACAGGAAAAGCCTTCACGTGTTCTAACATAATAGTTCCCAACCACAGGTCCAATGGTATCATTTTGTTGGTCAACGACAAATGAACTAATTTATTTTGTTTTTCTTCATGCTGACCCACCCATCGTAGTCCATCGCTTTACTCTTGAGCTCACCGTAATCCAATTTATTACTTAAAGCTGTACTACAGTGTATGGGTTTGAAATTGTCACCTGGTCTTATACAAACCCTTGAACGGCTAAGTGTGCTATAATCAGTAGCTGAGGATGGCAGAATAAAATTTTAACTATCCGACCCATTTATTTTCCCTTCTCTCTAGATTCTTGCTGGTCCTCAACACTGCTATCCGCTAGGCCCTGCCTCCGAGTATAATGCTGCAAGGGCCATCATCAATAAAATCAGCACTTGATGAACACACATAGAGATGAGTGTTGCCATTACTCAATATGAAAAGGTAGCCAGACAAGGAGTTAGTTGAAATGTAACGCGAGGGGGTTCGAGACGTTTAAGGGTAACGTTTTTTTTAATTAATATCTTAATTGCTCCATAAAACCATTTACAAAATTGATTTACAAAGTGTCCCACAACATCTGCTTCTGGATTTCTTAACCATAAAACATAATTTCGTCGGTCGCAAGCTGTCAGGTTCCTGTTACTAATTTCACTGTCAAACCAGATGAATTTGCCATCGGATGATCACAGTCGACAGACGTCATTTTCCCTTAAACTTCTGATGCAATGATTTTAATTTCGCCCAATAATTGTATTATGTACTTTAGGCCTCATTCGTGTAAGACGTGCACAACATGAAATCGTGCTCTATAATGAATTAAAATCATCGCCGGGCAAGCCATTAAAGCGCAAAATAAATGTAGTTAAGAAAATTTGACCAAATTTAAATGAAAACTTCTTTTGTGAGGTAACCCGTGAAAGAATTAACAGGTACAGACAAGATAATAGCTATCATGACCACATTCTTGAAATACAGACCTACTTAGGATTTTGTTCTCGCAGCACACTCATATTAACAACCGGCCTCCACCAGGATTGAACGTCTAGCCAATGAACTATCAAGACAAGATGCCGAGTAAGAATTTTGTCTCAACGGTGTTGGCCCACGTGGGACATTTGTCAAATATTTAACCAACTAGAAACAAACGGCGGACACAAAGGTTTTTTTGCCAACATGTCATATTTACGGAGCGGAGGGAAGGAGAGAGGGGAAAGGCTATTTATTGTTTAACTATTTTTGAGATCCTCTGAACCACACCGGAACTTTTCCAGTTCTTCTCTCACAAAAATTCAGTTTCATTTCAATTTATTTAAGTGTCGCATTCGCGCTTGCCTACACAAGATGTAGTTGTAAATAAATATACACTCATAAATTATGAAAAGTACTTTCAAAGAGCCAGATTTTTTGACAAAAGATGTCTTCTTAAGAGTTTTCAATGAGCAATTTCACGATAACCTTATTACGAACGAGTAACCTAACCGCATTGTCGCAAACGTACGTCAGACGACAATTAAAAGCTTGCACAGCAAGTTTGCGAACACTCATGAAATACATTTGAATTATTCATACATTTCTGTTGCAATTAATGACAATTGTTTTAACCGCTTCGGTATACAACCATTATCCTACAACGATACAATGACCGCTCAAGTATATTAAACTGAATTGATGACGAATTTATAGTACATTCATACTTTCAAAAAAAAAACTTAAGAAGTGAGGTAACAAACTTAATACAATAGCTGGCATCAACCAGTGAACAACAGCTACCCATCAACTTTCTTTATGAGTCATTAATCAAGATATAAATTCACAGTCCGCAATTAATAAGTCGAAATCCTTTCTATCTAGTACTCTTACCAGTAGGAAAGAAATGAAGACAAAACTCGTGTGCAGTAGTCTCTCTGCGTACAATTTAAATCTACACATATGAAAGACAGGATCAACCTTTGCAGATTTTACTACCTTGCCAAAAATGTTTATCCATCAGAAATGAAAAATCTAGTCTGAGAGTGCAATCTCTCAAAATGCCTATTGACGAAATTTCTTTTTGGTACAATGGGACTTAAGAATGGATCTAACTTGAATAAAGAGAAGGGGGGACCATATCACAGACAAGCTTATATTGTAAAGATTACACAAGAACAGTGCGTATGACAGAATAGGTCCCTAGACGGTTTCCATACCAACTAAGAAGGACTAGCACAGGTGCTGCTGGGTGCACGTATATACAAACCCAAAAGTCTCCCCCTTTTTTGCTTGGGGGCCTCTTTTTACTAAAAACGTGATTATGATGTCCCAATATATAAAATCATGCTCTTGTCACAGAATCCCAGACGTTTGGGAAAGAAAGAAACATGTCACTTTTCACCTGACTTGTTGCAGATATTGAGACGACAAGTTCAGTCGTCTGGCAGCAACTTTCCAAAGTGAATAGCATAAAAAATAAAACTGAGTAATGCACCCTTTAACTGGTAGCAAGGGTGGCAGAAAGAGAGAGGTAGGTGGTCAAATCCTTGAAAGATAAAAGTTGTTTTAGTACAGCATCAATCCAATTTTTAACTTAGACAAAACTACGACAAAAAATTAGTAGAGTGAAACATCACATTTAAATAAAATCATTTCCTGACGACATTTTTCAACTGCTTATACGGTACGGTAACTTGGTTTATTTCACATGGGAGACGAGGAGACAATCATATTTTGGATGTCATTTAAGTCAGCAAAAGGCATGCAAGTTTACCAGTAGATAGGCCTAGGTTGTTTCCCATGTAATAACATCTAGATTGTCATTCTTTTTTACTAATGTGACCACTTAAAATCTGTTAAACATGAATGTGGTATTCGTCCTGCGAAAGTATGACTTAATGAGTCCATGGTTTGATAATCTGTCCTGGTCAAAGTAGACAGTTTCCTTCAAGAGAGGAAAGCCTGAAGTAATCCTGCAATAGGACGTCACCTGCTAGTAAAGGAATTATTTCTACACGTGATGAAACTTACGTGTAGATCCGCGGAACTCTCCGGTGTAGGAGTTCGCCCTCCGGGTCTCCGAGAAAGCGACTACCCCACCAAGAAAATACGCCGACGTTAAATAAATAAGGGGTTGCGGTATTAGATCAGCAGTCGGCTGCGCAAAAATACCGTCTAATAGACAACAGTGAGCCAAATTGTTAGAAATGATGATCTCATCTCGTTTATGACAGTCAGGTCTGCGAATTCTGGCCCTCCACATACGAAATACACAAGTAGTAATTGTAAAACGTCGATAATAGCCCTCGAGATAATAACTCTCGAGCAGACACTTGGTTGCAACTATCTTAATTCATCAAATCAACGATGATTATAATCCTGTTAATTAATACATTATTAATATAACTGCAAACCCAACATCCTATTTATAATTTCCTATTTCACAAATCAACAACAAAGTACAATGACTTGCCTCCTCTATAACTTTGTTGAAGTAGTTGACTCGGTGAAAAGCACGCAAGGAAATATGAGAATTCACCCGGGCCCGGCCAAGTCAGTGGCCTAATTTGACACCATATTAAACTTAAATAATTACTCCCCATGTTGATTCCGGGGAAGACAATTGTGATAGGAAGCTTCCTGTGTAATAGGAAGACCCCAATGAAATGAAAGGTACGTTGTACAGGGCAGTGGTTAGGACAGCTATGTTATATGGATCAGTGTTGGGCAGTGAGGAAGAGCCACATGAATAGAATGCAAGTAGCCGAGATGTGAATGCTGCGGTACATGAGTGATAGAATTAGGAATGATTATATTAGAGGTAGCCGGGGATGGGGAACATCGCAGAAAAGGTGGTATGGACACGTAATGCAATGCGAAGAGGGGAGAGGAGGGGCTCGTTAAATCCATTACAGGAATGCAAGTGGTTGGAAGCAACCGGGGCAGGGGGAGACTAAAGCAGACGTGGGAACAGGTTGTCCGTAAGGATATGGTATTGTGTGGGGTGGACGGGGACCTGGTGAAAGGCGAGAGTGGAGTGCCAGAACCCGCAGACCCTACCCTGCCACAGACGGGATAAAGGTATGATTAAGATGAGGAAAACTGTAAGACTATTAGCCTGGCTGGAATGCCAAACAAGCAATGACCTTCAGGCATCTTCCTGCCTTGACCAGCAAGTTCTGAGAAACGCATTCATTAAAACGTACAGCACAAAATCACATTCAATCAACCAGCAAGTTGACAAGTGACGCTTATGCGAAACTTTGCAAGGCAACAAAGAGAACCGTACACTTTGAATACTACGCGGTATACAGTATATTCTGTATGCTTTGCAATCTAATCTATCAAGAAACACTCAATTCAAAACTGTTACAAATTTGCAAAAACGTATCTTCTTTTAGTATGCGATTACCGCTACGCCCCATGCTGTACCAAACGGGTTTTGAATGCGATGTTCTTTATCTTTAAAAGAAGTAGAGGCATTTTAACAAGAAAAAAAAGACATTATAACGATTACGTTCGCATTAGACGATCTGGCTCACTAGTTCACCTGCGTCCATGAACCATTATTATAGCTTGTACCGCTGAGAACCAACGCTTTTAAAGCAATCGCTTTCAAGTGAGGACCGGTCCACAGAATAGCAAGCGGACTTCCTTTCACGAACGTTCTTCTACCTCTCCTCAGTTTAGGAGGATCTAATCTTGCAAAATAAACTATGCCGTTATGTTGGATAACTAAATGAGATGGTCAAAAGATATAAGAGAATCTTAAGAACATAATTACGGTCCGAGATCGCCAACCAATACATAAGTACAACGCCAAATGGTTGAGGGATTATCTACATTTAATACTACTCTACATTTGAAGGATACCGACCACAACATTTGACTGCTCTTAAAACAGGGGTCCAATTTATACTCTTCTGCATTTACACACGTGATTTATCAAATGGGATCCCAACCAGAACTCTATTTTCAGGTTTAACAAAATGTTACAACCTAAACTTAAGGCTTATCTTTCAATTTAAATGCAGCCACGATGATGACAATCAACACTAAAACATTATGTACTTACGAGTATGTAAAACATTATGTATTCGTACTACATTCTCTAACCCAATTCCGTCCAATACGGGGTGACATGGGGAGCGGCTTATTGCGTTCGACACACCAGTTCCCGTCTGATCACTGAAGTTAAGCAACGCAACACCAGCTAGTACTGACATGAGTGGCCGCTTGGGAAAACTGAGTTCCACTAATACCCAACAATCGTCGCATTAGTGCAATGTCTGTGCAGTCTCTTGGTCAGAACTATACAGTTGACGGGGCTATAACGACCTTGTAGTTGAAGGACCCTAAAACACCAACAAACAAACAAACGGGGTGACATATCCAAGACTTGAGAATGACAAGGTATAACTGCTAGACATTAGCGGGAAACGTAAGATGATAGTAATATAGGGTTGCCATACGTCCCGGGTTTGAGGTCAGTGTCCCGGTCGATTTAAAATTTTCGCATGTTAAACAATTGTTTTCTGATAATATCATTGCATTCAGTACTGCGCATATACAGTACATGCCTAGAGATTTGGTACTGATTCGTCCATGAAAGCACATCACATTTTGCCAGTGAAACTGACTGTTCGGGAATGATCCACCATTGATCCCTGGGGCGGATCCAGACGAGGGGCAATGCAGCAATTGCTCCCCCCTCACTGCCTGAAAGGGGCGCAAATGATACTGCCAGTCCAATCTGTAGTTGGCTAAACCACTGAAGATGGGTAATTGTCAAACGGCCAGGAGAGGACCTTTTTCTAATTGCTAGCTAGATGTATAGTCAGGGATTATGAATATTTAAAAATATTTGGGGCGCACATTTTTTGAAGTTCTACCCCCACCCAGTCCTCTAAAATATTTTATATTTCAATGCGTTAGTGAAAGGATTATGGAATTTTTTAATAAAGCTATGAATATTTATAATATGAATTCTTGCCATTTTGTTGAAAAAATATTTTTAAGGGGGGATGTCCCGGTCGGTGGTCCGACAATTATGGCAACCCTATAGTAATAGAAAGATAATGAGTTAGGATAAGATGCAGGACAAAAGGAACCCAAGAATGAAAAACAAGACTTTGATTTTACATGACTGGTTGCCAATAACCCTTCTAGCCACCAGTTGCGACTTAAAGAACTTTAGTGAATGGAGGTGGGGGCCTGAATTTGTCACCCAAAGACACCATAATTTAAAAAAATCAACATAAGCTTCTGTCCCCCTTCTAATATCATGTATCGAAATTCCAGATTCGCGAATACGACCTTGCCAAAGGCTGGAAAAGGGTTAGGCAAAGAAGACGGATGGTGAAGTCATGGAAATATGATGCACTTACGTCCAGTAGATCTATCATGTCGGTCGGAGAACAGTTGTTACTTATTTTGCTGCACTTCTTCATTCACTTGCAACACTGTGACTGACATGACAACGTCAAACAATTCAATTTATAATAATATTTCAATAAAATATAACCTTAATTATTAGTTAAGATATAGCTGTTGCGCTTAAACAGAAGTGACAGTAGCAATTTCGATTTTTATCTTTTTAAACTTAGTTAACAATGCATAGTTAGCACATTAAAATTTAAGGGTTTTTCTGCCTCGCGTTCTCTCACAATCCCCCATTAAAGTCACACCATTAACGTTTTTCTGTCTAACATTAAACGTGATAGGAATTATAAACATTTACCTAGACAGAGACAAAGGCGTACCTTAACACTTTCACAATGTATATGCATGTAATTACAGTTATGTACTACGACTGTGAAACCTTTACACCTTAATTATCTTGGTGGTGCCTCATTTACAACAGTCAAAAATTGCACCTATCATGTTTAGTATTTATCTGGGATTCCGTTTTACAATTATAAATAGTGTATCATACATTACTCCACAAAACCTACCATCCTAGCGGTTGCGGTTTGAAATGCAATCATCTGTGTCTTGAAAGGGTGTGGTAGGAGTGAGGTTCTTTGTAAACCCTTGCCATCCAATAAAAACTGTTTACATTACATAAAGAGGTTTGAATTACTCGATAGTTGCAAAATACGTCACAAAATGACAAAAAATTGTCGTAAAATTTTTATATAAATTACAAACACTGTATAAAACATCGCACACGACGGAAAAATAGCTCTTAGGTCATGATAGCAATGAGGGGCGCGGGGGGAGGGGGTTGTGCGGTGGTCACACTGCAATTTTCATAAATAACAACTGAACTAACCCTCGGGTCACATGCACTCCATACACTTAGGCATCATATACTCCATCCACTGGGACATCAGTCCTGCAATCTCTATTCTAAGAGCAGTGATTCTTCAAATTTAAAAAATTCCAATGACTCCTCCATCATCGATGCGCACTGCTCTGCATGAGTTGCCACAAGGCGGGGGAAGGCACACAAGATGATGGCTCGCAGAAATCATCATCATACCCTTATCCCGCCCATGGCAGGGTTGGGTCTTCGGGTTCTAGCCCTCCACTTCCGTCTATCTCTCACCAGGTCCCCTGTCCACCCTATACGCTACCACATCCTTACGAACAACCTGTTCCCACGTCTGCTTTGGTCTCCCCTGCCCTGGGTGCTCTCAACCACCTGCATTCCTGTAATGCACCTAACGAGCGCCTCTTCCCCTCTTTTCACTACATTTGAACTAGCAGAAATATTTCAAAATATTATTCTAACTACGCGGCAGTCTGTTCATACTGTATGCCCTTTATGTAAAAAAAAGTTAAAAGGCGGTAATTTTCCAAATCTTTTTCGCGAATCCCAGTTTGAGAACCACTGATCTAAAGACAACAACCGACTATTTCACAAGCATATTTCAAATGAACTCTGCATCAAACCGTCCCAAACTCTGGCGCATAAACACTGCAGGAAAAATTAGTAAAATTAATCATGCACTTACAAAAACTCTTATACTGTAAATCAGATGCGATAACACAGCAACCATATAAGTTAAAACTCAAGATTACTTCCAGCCTATAATATGGGCCCATGAAGCAAGAGAATGCTTCAAACACAATATCATTACTGTCAAATGCTACATAATGCCTATCAGAATTACATAATGAATTTTAGAGGTTCACCAGTCTCAATGAGCCCGTCATTTCAAGAGATTTTCATATTAATATGCCAAGATCGGACTTGACCGCCGATTTTTCGATAATCATGACGATGATGATGATAATTAGGTATCGAGTTGTCGGCGAAAAACAGAAAAAGATAATTAATCACTCAAGGCAATAGCTAGGTTGACCTCCCTTAAAAGAAAAAGATTATTCATGGAGGTAGCCTACTAACTCAAAACCGCTGCCCATAAATGATAAGGCAAGACGAAGGGGAAAACATTAAACGGACCACTTAAAAATCCAATGAACAAAATTAAATACAACCGTATACTTGCATTAATATCCTTTGTGGCACACATTTTGAGACAAAAACCAGGCATTCATACATACATTTTTTTTACTGCATCTTTATCCCACCAGTTTCCCCGAGGAGGGTAATTGATGTGTTTAAACTATGTGAACCATCCAAGCCCCTCTTTTTAGTCAAATCTTAACACTCAACCTCCATTTCAAAAAGCTACTACGTTTTCATTTCCAATGTTTAAAAGTAGTTTTAAGATTTTCAAGGTCGTCTTCCTAGAAATGCAGATGGAGCTATGAGCCTAGAGCTTTTTTTCAACAAAAATGATTGTTAGGTTTCATGATTGCCAGAAAATTTATATTTACCGCTCTTTTTTGTAAACATAAATGCAATATTCAAGCAACTAAAGTTTCCTTTATCATGCCAGATATCAATAATGTAAAATATAGCACATACACATCAAGAACCTCAGACAAGATAAGTGACAGACTCGAATTTTAACATTCAGTCCTATAAACATAATCATTTACTGAACTTTTTTAAATACCATTATGTTTACTGCCTCATATTTTTTAAACACAAAAAAAGAAAGGCTTAAACATACACACTTTATAGTGAAGTTATAACGTGTCGTTATCGACCTTTTAAAGAGCTTCAATCGGGATAAATGAAACAGGAAGCTACAGCTGCAGGAAGCCACTGAATGCTGTAAGGATTTCAGTTTCAAAAAATTGTACATATTTTATAAATTAACCAACTATTTCAAAAGATGTTCAATCACAAACTCGGATTAACAAATCGCGCTCCAAAGTTGTAGATGCACAAATTGCTTCAAAGTCACGAACTTTTACGGGGCATTTTTTGTCTTTCCAAAACATTTTATATTACAAGATTTTTTGTCACTTTTCAAAATGTAATTAAAAAAATAAAATTCAAAGATAATGAAGGCCACATTGATTATTTTTAGAAATTCAATTTTGATAAATAAATGTGCAAGTCTAAAAAAACCCTTGGTGTATATAGCGCACATTCTCACTTTAAGACACTGCATCTTCCACAATGCAATTATTTTGGAAACAAAAATATTTAAAGAATTGCAAGCATACCAACCAGGATTTGAATGGTGTAAAAATATTTGCGCACATGTGGGAGGGGTCGCAGTAAAGGTCTCCTCAAAGTCCAAAAGGCGATTTAAAAACCTGTGGATGAGAAATGTTCCGTACGCACTATATTCAAGTGACTTTCTTTTTTTAACTTGTGTAAAAAAAAGTTAAAAGCTCGAATAAGTATTAAAATAATTTTAAATTTATAATATACATGAGCGATTCCCAAACTAGAGGCCGAAACCACTATTGAGCTGCGAAAACAATATAGGGGAGACAGAGTAACAATAAAAATATAAAACCGAAAAAAGAGTTTCTTTGGGTGATAAAATGTGTGTGAAAAAAAGCATAGTAATCATAAGTCTCTTCCTGCGTAAAAGCACGGCAAAATTATGCATTCCCAGATGGGATAAACCAAACCTGTGTTGCTCACAATGTGTTTTAGTGAATTTTTAAACAAAACATGTGCTTATATTTCGCGACCACTTTATTTAAATTACTTCATGCCGTTATGAAAATAACTGCTAAATTACTACTGGGACTGAATTGGGTTAGCAGGATTACGAACACCCGGTTTGGAAAGGACCCTAATGGATGGACCCATTCATTCATAAAACCAGGAACTGAGCACATTAAGATTGGGGGAGGGATACTACAGAAATGTGGTGGACTCATGATCCAAGAGTAGTCTGGGTTATTTTTTCCAAACCTCAAACCACAAACAGGAACTACAGTCCAGTAATGACACGCCATATGCAACTGAGTCAATATCATTCCATTGTCGTCCAAAAACGTTTTTAAAGTTTCTTGCATGTCCAACAGAAACCATCAAACTACACCGTCCGAGATCGAAACCACCCCCCTCAACTCATCCCTACTAACTATGTACTAAATGAAGTTGGAGTCCTGCCTAGTTGTTGAAATCTGAAACTTTTGGTATTTATCAAATGAACCCGTTTAAACAAATCAATCAGATATCCTTAGTGACGCCGAAGAGGAATTACGCACTAATGCTATTCTGATCATTAACATTAGATCAACATGAAAATGGCTGCAGTCACAATAAAGTCTTTTTTTTTTTCGCTTTCAAAATCTAACAACGCGTTTCGAGTAACACCAACTATTTTATAAGCTTTGCGGTCAAACATCTTTAAAATAATTAACCCTCGATTTTGAAACCAGCCATTGGTGCAATCTTTGACTTAAATCTCACAGATGATTCATGAAACTTTAGCAAAAATACTATCAAGTCTATAGACTCTTTCTTGATAATAGGTTGAATCTAAATCAAACAAAAGTCCGAACCACTCTCCATTTATTATGACAAAAATCAAACTAAAACATGTCTCTAATATTTCATGACATCCATCACCCACCAAGTTACAAAATTACTTTGTAACTGTTCCGCGCGCAACACCAATTTTTTGAAACTACAAACATGTATTGGGCTGACCTGGACCCCAGCGAAAAATGAGTGGAATTGACACTAATCAATAAATTAATTATTTCCAAAACAGGATGACGATGGGCTAGATTAAATATATACCTCTCGAGAATTCCAGTTGATCTTGAACAGGTAAAAAAACAATCATATGAACATTTTCGAATTGTGAATTCTGCTCTGCTTTTCATTTTCTTGAAATTACATTCAAGTTAGATTCTCGCCCTCTGAACAAAACAAAGTAAATTATAATGCTGAAATGTTTTCAATTATTTCGCCATTTACGAAAAATAAAAATTAAATCAACTGTTTATGCACTAATAATTCGTATACGAAATTCAAGCGATTATTACTATCTAACTGCACATTATTGGATAGGAAAAAAATGCCCTAAATTTATAAACAATATAGCAGGAGGCGGGTGGTACACTATTGTTGTCATGAAATATAACTTTCATTGTTTCTTAAAAAAATTTAAATCAATTCAAAAAAAAAAACTTCAAAGAACAGGGAACAAATTCTCCATTTTCCTGCAATTTCATGTATTTTTGAAAGTCGGTAAATTAAGATGCCAGTTATTTTTGCCTGTGTTCAACGAGCTCCACATTTTTCATTGATCGATTACTCTTGTACGGTCCTCCAATTAGGTATGTACTGAGGGAACTAACATTTTGAACTTCATTCAGAGAATTTAACAAAAATTCATAACACAGTAACTCTAATCAAATTGAAAATGTATTGAATGTTCAAAACGAACCCGACGTATGCAATCATACGAATAAATTGAACTTCTCCAAATGGTCCCAACTGACACCTAATGAAATGATGCTACCATACAGAGTCGATTGAAAGTCATGAGTCAGTGAGCGTTGAAAATGGGAAAAAATCGAGGCCAATCCCAGCTTTTCAACAACCATATGCCTTTCTTACTACTTTGAGGGGACAGACCTTGTAAATGGCGACACCGACTATAGGAATCTGCGAACACATGCTGCAATTGTACTAAAAACGAAGACCGGTTTGGAGGGGTGCGCGATTTACCAATACATTTTTGATGGGTGGATGGATATAAGAAAATCGTTATGTCTAACAGTTTAACCACCCCACACACAAATACATATGGCCAAGTGTATAATGCTTAACAAAACCCACATCTGTACGAACTTACACAAAAAAATAACCGAGATAAAACATTTTTAACATTTTCTCTTTATACAAATAATACGCCAAAACTGATGAAAATCTGAGCTGTAATTAAAAATGATAATCAAATTACGAGTAGAATGAGTGAACAGGCAAAATTATGTGCACTCTGCAATTCATTAAACCTAAACAACGCAATATAAGCAACCAAAGAAGGCATAATTCACCTAAAATTTCTCTTTTTATCCGATTTTTTAACAATAAAGCGTACGTATTTGAATTAATTTGAAAATAAAAAAAAATAGCCAAAGTGTATTTAATTAACAACGCACTAAGGCTGATACATTGTACAAGGACTAGAGGGGTAACCACATTTCAGTCTAACAGTCTTAGCAATTATTTCAAAAATCCCTTCACATCTGCAAAGACGTCAGTCACTACAAAAGATGAGATATTATTATTTTGTTGCTTTGAAAAATTAAGAAAATTACTAGGTGAATTATTCATGATTTTGCAATGGTGTTTTCCCTGTTGCAGGGCATAAACTGCTATTGTATATTACTCTGTCTCCATACCAAAATTTACTAAATTCTGTCCAGTGGATTTTGAGATATTTCAATAAATGTCTCTATTCATTCCCTTACTTTTGAGCATGAGAGCTTATTTGTGTTATTAATCAACACATTTTTTTATAATTAAAAGCAGTACTTTTTAAAAAAAACGCTAATGAACACCACAGCTTTTTCAATCTCATATTAAGATGAAAAATAAAGGCATATTTATACGAGTCATGAAAATAAACCTAAAATCATTTTCATCAGTCAACATGGTGCCAGAAATTCTGACAAAAAGGTGCAACATGGCTGATCCACTGACAGTCAGCTACCACAGGTTTTCAGGCCCCATCACCAAAATGGTCTGGGGTTTCACGAAGGAAATAGGCGAAAAAAAAATTCAAATACTACCTAATTTACATATAGTTCCATCTCTGTTAAACAATTACATCTCACTTCCTCACTTAAGCTCATAAAATGCACAGGAAGTCTCTTAACTAAATCATCCGGTCGTTAGTGACAGGTGGCACAAATATCGAGAAATCTATTCTGAATAACGCTTCTTTCAAGGTGTTACTACCAAAAAACCTCACACTATCATCACATAGAAAGATATCTTTTTGTTTAATTAATACTTTCCACCTGTCCGTACTTCAAAACAGCAAGTTACAGATGGAAATGCCATCGAGAAATCAAAACCAATTTCTAGAACTCGAATCGCCCACAAATATGATTAATAAATGCCATATCAACCAGTGAGGTAGTTACTTCAGATGTAAAACTTGATAACTTCTAGTGTGCGGGTGAAGACGACCACAGTATAGGTTAGCCAACTGGCTACCACCGCAATTGGATCTCAGTATTTCTTTTTTGACTAACGACAGCAAATACTAACCAGAATTAACTTTTCATCAGCGCTTTTACATGCCACTGAAACTCTCCAAATGACCTGCCGAATCGTGAAACAAACACCAGTTGTTAAAAGCAGGTGTAAGTAAAATACCATAACGTGGCAAAGCATACAAGCTGCAGAAAGAAAAGTTACTTTTTGGCTTGCGTTAAACTTGGACAATTTTCAGAAACAATAATCTAACACGATCTTATAGCGTCATAACCAACGTTTCACTCTGGACAATCCACTTTTCTTAACTGCCCAAGTTAACGACCAATAAACTGTTCTTTCACGGAAATCCAGACCTATAACTGGGAAATAAAATTCTCAAATGTGAAACTATGGTGTCATTTGTCGTTTATTATTTACTGCTAAATGCACTCACCATCCATCTACCTTTTATCAAAGGCCTTTCAAAGTCAATTTTAATTAAGCTCAATTTGCTCCCACAATGGAAAAATACGTACTGTACATTCTCTACCCTGAATGTGATTGCAGTTACGCTTGTCGTCTGTTTATTTTTTAATATCACATGAGGCGGGAGGACGTGGACACCGGAATACAGGCACTTAGTATTTTGTTTAGCATTACGAAAGGCGTAAACCTCTAGAGTTTGGCGTCAAATAGTTTACAAGTACTATATTGGCTCATTTCCATGATTCCCGTGGCGAGAACTGGGAAGAAAGGTACACCCTACCCTATAATAACACGCTCATTATAAGGCACCCTGCATAGGCGTACTTGACATTGACCCACAGGCCCCTAACAACGGCGATGATTCCGAAAATGGCCTGTACAATGACATCTGTAACAAAAAAAAACTGATTCGCGAGTCAATATCAAAGAGACAAAACCCTAGTTTTATTTCCTGATTATACTTGCTCGCGACATCATATTGAATTGCATTCAAGAGGAGGCACGGTACTGTAAAATTCAGTTTGCGAATATTTTTCCAAATTATTTTTGTATTTATATAAGAGTATGTACAACTCGTATTATATTATTACATCGAGACAATAATGAAATGGATCTGAATGTCATCAACGTACTGGAATAAATCGATATATTTTACCAGAAACCAACCTCTAGGCCGACGATTCTATGCTTAATCAGTGGTTCTTGAAAGGAAAAAACACTGCGTGCAAACAAGAAAAAAATACAAAACACAGTTCACGAACATTTTGGGGCATATGCGCTGCCGATATTATGTTCAGTAAATGGGATGAAGGAGGCTAAAACACATTTTAGAGCTGGTAAATGGTTTTAGTGCACTTATTGTCGCTCAATACAATACAGTCAGCGGCATTTCCGATGACAAGCCAAGAGTCATGCAATGTCAATGTCCCACACCTCACCGGCACCATTGTGACGTCAATTTAAAAAGTCTGCAACACCATCTGCTTTCTGTTGTTGATCATTATTTCGACAAAAAAATCCGAAGCTGAATCGAGTTCCAACTCTGTAAGCGGCGATTCTATGTGGGTTGATGGGTCAGGCCAAAACTGAATTTTTTAGCCCAAAGGTACACCAATCACGATAGATAGATTGCAGTAGACGACGTTAAAGGGCAACCAAGCTGTCAGTTGAGTGCAACCATCAATTTCCAAAATTATAAGTAGCACCTATGCCGTTTTCGAAGAACTTGTCCTTGTCATACATTTTTAGTTATTCACAGTTGCTAGAAAATGCTCACATTCCTGTTAATATACCGCCTTTCATAATGGGGGGAAAAGTTCAGTGATAATATCTATGTTGTCCTAATGCAACTTTTAATTGTAGCGCTATCATCAAAATCATCAAACCCTCAATAATGTCCTTCATTACGTTATTTACTGGAAATACAAAAAAGCTTAGTCAAATTTCAGCTTAAAGTTCGCTCCAAATAACGTGGGCAACGCTACCACCACAACACCCTTAAGCATATGATTTCTTCAATTTGGCTTAAATTTTTCCATTGCACAACCAATACCTTAGAGCACTAAAACAAAGTTTTCGCGAGAACAGGAAAACTCATCAAAAGTCCATGCATTTATTTTCAGACATTGATTCACATCCGATATGGGGATCTTCAGACGTAACATTGGGTAACTCAGCCACCAAGAATAGCAAATCAGCAACAAGTCTATCAGCCTGAACTATTATCACCCCTCCTCAAAAGCGACACTCTCCAACATCTCAGTGTGATCCTGCAGCAGACAGACAGTCAATCATAAGCATGGGAAAGATGACTCAATATCCCTTCTTAAAACTTCGACTTTCAACAATTTAAATTCATTTGTCAAATTTGATTTTCAATTATTAGCATTTATGCTTCCTGTCATCATTAGAACTTACAAATGTCAAAATTGTAATTACCAGTACGTGACAAATATCCATAATAACAAGACAGTGAAGTGCTCAATTTTAGTTCTGCATTTCACTGTCTATTTGGCTGTATTTTACAGAATCCTCTAATTCCAAAGTCGACATTTTAACAATGAACTACAAGCTTTAAGGTCCTTTGATCAGTTGGTTATGCAACAATTAGGTATGAAATTGCTGTCGAAATCGAAATCAGTCATTAAAAACTGTCAGCCTATTCTCGAGTCATTAGGTAGTCTGCGTTATTTTCATTGTTCCTAAGAACCGTCACCAAATTTAGCCTTTGAAAATGTTTAAAAACCTGAGAAACTGTCAACACTATTTCCCTAACATTATCGAACCCGAAAGAAGACACTGTTGTATTAACGTATGTTTAAGGAGTGAATTGATTCTGATTCAACATGCATAAGTGATGATTTGTTAATTGAAAACAAACTAATGAAGTTTGCTGTAGGAACCAATTTATCAGTGGGCCGTCTACATTTATAGAAAAATGAATGAATCAACAAATCGCGACCCATGAGAAAAAAAGTCTGAAAAGAAACCACATTTACTTCGACTAAATAAACTGAAAGCAGTATTTGGGCAACTGAATATGTGCTTTAAAGAAAATAAGTAAAAATGACCGAATCCATAACTTGAAACTGTAACAATGTCTTTTTATGGAGGTTTTTATTTTTTTTCCTCTTTAGGACAACGTAACAAGGGAAAAGTTTTTGACATTCCCAGTCCTTTTTCTTCTTCTATACGATCAATGAAGAAAATCACACTACCAAATAGCATCCATATCGCGTTACTTCGAAATCCGGTTTCCAACAGGCAGTGAATAATCAGTCAGAAAATAACTGGACAAAGTGACCGGCAACTTGGAGGTAGAAAAACAACCTCGTCAACAACAGTTAAGCAAAACGGCATCACGAACATCACCAAACCATTTCAAAAATCAACACAACAGCTACAATCAGCCGCTGGGTCACTCACACAGTTTCTCTTACACAGTCCCTTCATTATTTATAACTAAATTCTTAATGACAAAAGTGCAATTCTTCATTCACCATAACTAATTCATAGCCTCTCTCTTTCAATTTCTGTTTTCTTTACGTATATAATATTACAGGATGGACGTTAAAATGAAAAACTTTCGTATATTTATATAAAGTAAATCTATTTCAGTAGAGTTAAAACACCACACACACATTTTAAAGTCACCCCGCCCAAATTACGATGGGGCTCCTGTAATAACACACTCTTCTCCCCTTTCCTGTGCCTCATCCCACACAAGTGGGGTCGCGGCCTTATGAGTTCAACTATCCCCTCCTATCAACCTACCAAACTTCTCACCGCCGTGCATTATCCAATATCCCTCCCTGCAACCTGTTTCCTTCTTTGGTCTCACGGGATAGTCCTCAAGGGTCCCTCAAAGCGACCAAAGGAGACATCTGCGTATCGCTGACTAGGTATGTTCCACTTTATGGATAAATTCAGATCCCATCATAGTCTTTAGTGTCCGGCAGCCAACCTGACACGACAACTTCATCATTAGCGGAATCTTGTAGAGTGGCAGAAGACAGGAGGAGCCAAGCCTACTTAAGATTCACTTTGGTCATTAGAAGAAAATAAAAGAGACATTCACTTTAGTCATTACAAAGAGACTTAATGAGGGATACTTTAAATTCACTAGAAAATGCTAACAGCATCGATCGTATGCAAAAAAACGACGTTACCATCAACACATTAATAACGATAAATAACTTTTGCAGTTGCAGCAATGCACTGAAGCATACAAACAGCAATTTTATTTTAACATGTCCTTAACTTACTGTACATTGGGACCTTTGGAATAAGGAAACTACAGATGTTTTTCCACTATTTATAACACAAGGGAAGGCGATATAACGGGTAAATCGAGTCTCGGCACAACTATTTTCTCTTCCCTTACTAGTAAACAAAATATATACAACAATATGGCACTTTTCACTAAATTAAGATGCATGGTCACATTTACACCTTAGAAAACAAGTAATCAACGTCTCCTTTCCTGTATCATTTTTCCACCTTTAGAAAAAAAACGAAACAAAATTTGTTGACTAGTTTTTCATCCGAAAAAAAAAAACATTAAGAAACCACCACTACAATCCGATATGGCAAAGGACCTTTTTTACCACGCCATCAGCCTCTACCTGACCAAACTAAGGAAGAACAATCAACTCAGTATGGGCACTTGAAATACTAGAATTGGACAATGTAATGAACAAAAATACGTGCTAAAAGATAAAGAAAAATCACTCAAAATTACTCTATCTTATACACATCTTCTCAAAACACCCTCGTATTAATTTCTAGCTGGGATATGTCAACGTCAGTTCAAATCTCAGGCTAAAATCATTCTACATATAATCTTTCAACTAAAAATAACTGCCTTCTAATCACAACATTAGCCAGAATATCCTATTTTTTGTTAACCATTATAGAGAGATATATACTTTCAAAGTATGGATGTTTGATAGATGAAACTTCGCATCTTCTAATGAACACCACACTTTTGGAAGAGAGAGAGGGAGAGAGTGAAATAAAACTATAATGCACACATTATTTGCCACAAAATCGATTTTTGGAATTAAGTGACCTCAGGACCTTTCTCTCAATTAAGGGTCAATCGTTTCAACTTAAGGTGCACGAGTTGACAACAAATTTCAATTTTCACTAGCCCGTTCTCATTCAAAGGTCAACATTAGCAGCACTATTAATGATTCAATTCCATATCCTCCTAAGATATATTTCATGTAGATGGACACAAGTCGTATTGCAAACGTAATGGCACCTTCCATATTTTTTTTGCAGTTAAAAAATTATTACAACAAATTCACTATGACAATATCTCAAAATGGTTCCTTCCACTTCACACATATGTGATCAATTTAAACGTGCAACGATTGGAAAACGAGCCAAGTATATACATACTAAATATATACACACACGTTAACTGAGGAATGAATTTCAGTTTTTAGACTACGGGATAACTTTAAGTCCACAACCAAATGTTCATAAAAAATGAATGGGGGGGCAAAGTAAGACGAAAGTGTCTTCAAAGAAACTATTCGTGGCTACTAACAAAAATGTCAAAAGTTACACGTGTTCAAGCTAACTTTATACACTACTAAACCTATTATAGACCGACTGCTATCTGCAAACACGGGTAAACAAAATCTCTCACCTCAATTATTTCGATTTTTAGTATTACATATATATAAAATAATTCAATAATTTCTGTTCAACATTTTCAAACAAGAATGATAATTATTTTTAACGAATCTACACCGCAGTTCACGACTAACACTTTAAACGGGAAAAGGTGGATATTAGTTAACTAAATAACTAGTTTTAAAAACGACTATTCTTATATAATAGAGTGGAGCACACACATAATTATTTCAGAGAATAATAGAAGAGGTATATTTCTGTTACACTTTTCAATAAAGAATAACGTCCCAACATAATTTCTAAATGCAAGATCACAGTTATACAACCCAATAACTTTTCCACAGTTCTGATTCCTCAATTAAATATTTGTGTGGCTAACATTATGTTATAAAATCACGTGGGAGCAGGTTGTACGAAGATGTTAGTGTGTGGGGTGGATGAGACCTGGCAGGAGATAGGCAGGAGTGAGGGCCAGAAACCGCAGACCAAACCCCGCCACAAGCGGGATAAGGGTAAGATGATAATTAATATTAAGCTATAAAACCATATATAAATGAAATAATTTAGCAGTAAAGTCATACGTATATAGGTCCTAAAACACTTACTGATAGGAATTTCTTGTAGTGTTCAACTTTTTCACTTCGTCCACCAAACAATTAGGATTTAGTTGGACCAAACTACAGTACATTTAAAAATCACTATTATATCTTTATCTACCTTAACGTCCTTTGGGCCAACACGTCTAAAAGACTTATAATGTGCAATTATGATTAAACTTCACTTACTATTACCGAAATATCATCAATACATACCCTTTCAGAAGTGACTACTAGTGTGCGTTGTTGGTTTAGGGTTGGACTTGTTATTCGGAAGTAGCAGGCGATGATGTTATAACAAAACCACATAAGAGAAGTAATAATAACAATAATCATCCGAGTGCAAATTTCTTTTTTCCAATGGAAAACAATCGAGTCGTCAACAAACAAAAAGTAGTTGCAGCTTAGTTGCTTGGGGAGTAGCAATATCTGCGAAGTATGTGCGGTATATTCCTAACGGAGTTTAAAAATATCAGGCAAATAAATATTACCGGTTTGGTGTTATCCCTAATCAATCGACGTTGTACACTGAAAGAAACAGTTAGTCCTTATTTTGCGTTTGTCTCGCTCTCTTAACCATACACATAGAGACACACACTACGAAATGTATATCCCAAACAACATAGGAAGATATCACACTGGAACAAACAACCAAAATATATATGTATCTCGCACATCCATAAAAGCCATCAGACGCAACATACATCTAGCACAAGAGACGCGTTTGCGAGCATAGCAATACAACAACTACAACTACAACTACCACTACTAATACTACTACAGTACTTCTGCTTCTTGCTGCTATTGGCTTGCACATGTTATGCCGCTTTTCGATGACTGAAAACCAGACTAACTCAAAGTGACTTGGACGCCGTGGTTAGGCTTAAGAGCAAAAAAAAAAAAGAACGACTTGGCATGTGCGAATTCTCGTTTTGACCACTGATTTGCGATGGACACCAAAAAAAACCTGACCGTTTACAACGTTCGATTCAGATCGCAAACAATGGAATTAACATTCAACTAACGTAATCGACGATATGATTACTTACCCCTTAAAAAAAGCGGATGAAAAAGTAAAGGTCCGAAGGACTTGCTTCTTTGTCCCACCACCACACACACACACACACACACGCACCAACCAACTTCCCTCGAACTCACGTATGCAAATCAGCCCGCCGCTCTATAGGTCACGTGATCTTCAGGGATACTTCGATTTCCCCCACCCTTACAAATTTGCCTGTTCCCCCTACTCCACCTTTTTCTTAGCCCTAGGACACCTATTTTTTTTTAACGTGAAAGAAGGTGGAGAGGTAAAGGAGGGAGAGGGGAGGATGGGGAGAGACGGCGGGAAGAGGGAGAATTTATGTGGACACTCAGAAGAGGCGACGAAAACACTTTTGAAGAGGAGGAGTAGGAGGGATGTTGTTGCTCAGTGCGGAACCATGGTAGAAGGCTACTGGAGCGATTGGCACTACGGGCAAGGCCGGAATATGGGGGTCGTCACGAGTAATAGAGGGAAGAAGATGAGTGGTTGAGGAGAGAGGAAAGAAAAGGGGAAAAGAAACAGGGAAAAAAAGAAAAAAAAAAAGGTACCTGTACTTACACACTGGGAGTTAACGGGACTTCGGCACCAGTAGTTTGCTGCTTCCAAGGGGAACGAACGCACGCAACTTGACCGGGATGGCCTTCTCCTTCTGCCGATTTCACCAATTGAAGATTGTTGTTGATCGTCCAATGTAAACAGAAGAGAAAGTAATGCCGAATTTGAACAACACCAAAATAATGGAAGATATTTTTCACTAGTAGTAGAAGTAGTTGTCTATTAATGAAATCGCAATTCATCATCAAGAAGTAGTAGCATGCACAAAAGTTGAGCACAAGTCACGTTGACCTCCGTAAACATGATTCACGTTTCTAAAATGAAATATTTAGTAAGAAATATAGACCTTTTTTGTTTCTTTTGTTATTATAATTGTATTTCCTTTACTCTACTCTTATGTATTAAGTGAACTGTCTATGGAATTAAACACAATTTCACTCAGCACGTAGGCTTATATTGGAATGAAATATTTTTTTTCGCCTATAACACGATATAGTTCGTTAACGGGCCGTAACTTGAATGTGAGAACCTACGCTATGCGCCCATTCCTCGAATGGGACCTTTCCAAACGCTTCACACCCATTGTATTCTCTCGCGTATGCACTGCGGTTCCATTAAATGAAGAATAAATAATTAAATATTGATAATAGGAAAATATATCGCAATAAATGTGATTGGTTTTAATATTTATATTAGTTAGGAACATTATTTACATGCTGTTTTACCTTCGTATGTCTATTGGACAAACGCGCAAGCGTGCAAGACTTACTGTATGTCACTCGATTCAATTTAACATCAGTTGTACTTCCTCGAATATTTTCCGCTAGAAATCATTTTAAACCTTTTGAAATTTAATTAAATTTATTAAAGCTAATAGGTCAATTGTATAGGATTAAAATTAATGGATAAATTTTAGTACTTTGTATTTTTCTGTATAGGTTTTTAGTAATGCGAGACAATGCTGCAGCAATAATTCGAAAACTAGTTTATTTCTTGGTGGTTGTTAAGAGTTAAACGTATTTAGCCATAAATATCACTTTTAATAGGTCATTTCATGATCAAATATAATAGTGAACAAAATGGCAGGACCTATTTCAAAGTTGGAATAATGGAACAAAATAAATACACCATTTCAACTTGCTTTCCAAGAACGCTAAATAGGTTCATGACCTTATGAATGATGACATGTCTTTAAAAGATTATTACATTTCAGCATAACTGACTAATGATCTTTATTAATAATACATTCTAGTTTAAATTATTAACTGTTCATTCGTGGTATCAATCTTTAAGCCTATGACCATATGCAACCGTTTTATGGACCAACCTACTGACGAGACCAAACTGAACGACCCAGCAGCCATTTCATTTAAGGCGTTGATGACTATGGTTGCTAAAGCGCTTTAACAACTGCAAGCTAAGTTGCAGTAACTTTTTGTACGCTAGCCTATATTTACATTTCCGCTATGATGATGCGTTATTCGTCAAATGTTTTCGAGCAACAAGTTCGCCATTATTTCAATTGCGTTCTATTCTTCTTTGTTACTCAATTCCGTGAAATAACAAGCATTTTTGCTTCTGGCAGATAATCGGGTAGCGAAAAGGATCTCCATGTCATCTCAGCAATTTAGAAAAAGCTTACAACAGGTTGTCACGACAGTTCCGATTTCAGATTTCATGTCCCGCAATCCCTCGCTTGTCACGGCGGGAGGCCCGTTTGTCCCACTTCGTCGGGAACTTCTCGGAAGCATTCAATCGTCAATGAAATAAGTGTATAGAGCACCCACACAGAATGATCCCTCTTTTGGCAACTAATCAGGAGGGTCCATCGTCTGCATCGAATTAAAACACCAGGCATCCTGTGCTGGATGGACACACATTCAAGCAATAAGGTACAGTAGGTAGGAAGTCACAGGTTTTGTTCTTTGCTCTTCATGAAAGCATGTCTTATCACCCCTATAGTGGCTGTGTTGCGTTGGACACCAGTTCTCGTCAGATCACTGAAGTTAAGGAACGCAGTCCAAGTTAGTACCGACATGGATGACTGGTTTAACATGAGGTGCTGCAAATTTCCCCTCCCCTGCATCCCCCACTACTATCACCCGCAAGAAGCCTCCTATAGGTTTGGCCCGTTACGGCTGCTTGGCTGACTCCCAAGCTGCTGGTTTAACATACTAACTACTTGGGGGCGCTCATCAAAAGCCCCCGTCTCGCTTTGCCCTCTGGAAAATCTGGTCATCTTCTAATATGAGAGGTGCTAAGAAAAATGGTAGAGAGAGGTACTGTACGTATGGTATGTAGGACCGGTTTTAGTCTCCTGAATCTGCCTGCTAGCGCCCCTTACTGTTTTGAATGATATTGAGTAGTTCAAACAGAAGTGACGTCCACTAACAGTATGATAATGGGTCGACTTCAATGGTCATTAGGGCCCAGAAAGACAGTCACCATGGTGGGGGTGTAATTGGCCATCCCACCATGATGACAATAAATAAGGGCAAAAGCCCACTAGAAGTAATAAAAAATAAAAGGGCAATCGCCAAATAAACAATGAAGAATAAATACAGGCAAAAGCCAAAACCAGACATCAAGCTAAAATGGGCAAAACCCGAAACAGGCACAGAAATAAAAAGGCAATTGCCAAAACAGGCACAGAAATAAAAAAGGCAATAGCCAAAACCAATACAGAGATAACAGGGAAAAGCCAAAACAATGCAAAAATAAAAGGCAAAACTGCCAGAAAGGAAAACGTTTCACAAATACAAGTGAGTTCTCAACCCCCTGGGGGTTATCCCCAAGTGAGGTAGAGAGCTCTGGACTGACTCCCAGTTGGTATTTATGTTCATGGTATCTCACAGTGACTAAAGATGAGTGCCACTGTGAGAGGCTCCCAACAGCAGTCACCATGGTTGATCTTCATCCCATAGTATGTAGGAGTTGGTGAGGAGCATGTGACTGATTCACAGACAAGCAAGCACAACCTCCTCCCTCCATGACTGGTGGCATGAGGACACCCAATGCACTGGAGTGTCCTTCAGTGTGCAGAGTTTGTTGGTGGTCTCCACAAACCACTGAGACTGCCATTGATCATGGACAGCCCACCACACCATTGGGAGAGTGTCAGAGGAGGGGACAGCAGTGTCAGGTACATCTGGTAGGTGGCCCACCTGATGGGCTTGCCCATGATGCCAACATGCCCTGGGACCCACATAAACAACACTGTCTTGCCCTGCTGACGAATTGTGAGTAGCAATCTGTGCACACCCTGGACAATGGCATAGCTGCCATAAAGGGTGTGCAACAGCTGAAGGGAGGATAGGGAGTCAGTTGCAACCACAAAGTGTCTGTGATTCAAACATTGGATGAGTTCCAGTGCCCTGTGCAGAGCTCACAGCTCTGCAGTTAAGACACTGGCATTGCCTGGAAGGCGGCCCCTTATGAGATGGCCAGTTGTAAAGACTGACCAACCCACAGAGGTGCCATCCTTTGACCCACCTGTGTAAATAAAACATGGCCCCCTGATAGGTCAGAGAGAGGCGTCCAAACTCCTGTTGGTACACTGACCTATTGGTACTGGTTTTGGAGAAGGCTGTGAGCATCCAATTAAAACTTGGCTCTGGCACTGTCCAGGGCGGCACATGAGCCGGCAGTACAGGCGTGTGTGGCGCCATAGGAATCTGCAGACCCTTTTACAGACGCAACACTTTACATATGGTGCCACAGCGGCACCGGAGGTATGTGTCACTCCCCCATTTTAACTAGTATATCCCATGCTGTAACTGTGTGCACCGAAACCCGAAATCCGTTAGCCTGGCGGGTATGATGGGAAAGATTGAGCATTTGTAGGTATCGTTACCCCCTCCAGGAGGTGCCCATCAATGTTCCGTCGTCTGTCTTATAGATATGCTGAATTTAATTTTGCAGTTGGGGACCCATGTGGTTTTACAACAGGATACATTTAACTTGTTTTCACTTCCTCAATGACACCTTATGTAGTGTACCAGTAACAATTTGCCATTTTTAAATATGGCGGCTGGTTTCAGTTTTTCATACATTCCTCTGTTAGTAAGACTGGGTAGCAATTATGTGGCATACAGCGCTTTTGCCAAGTTAAGGTTATGGAGAACGTGAATAGTTCAAAAGGAATGTTCGATTCCATTTTGCGTGTTGTCGAATGTACAGTAGTTTGTGACTGCAATTAGAAAAGCAACTCCTAACTTTTCCTGCCTATGGCAAGGCCAGGTACCCATCTTGTCACTCTGAAAGGACACAAGGGAAGCATACTGGACAGTGTTGAGCACAAACGTTTGCCGATTAGTCAGTCTGCTATTCGTTGGGGCATTCCACCGACGGCAGGGGCGAGTTCCTACACCTGGAAATGTTGCCTCATCTACCTGTTACATAGTACAGTGGTTCTCAATCTTTTTTAAGCTAGGAAACACTAAACTGTGACATTTCTCTTGCACAGAGCACTTACAATTCAATATAAACTTTAAAGCAGGTTGTCCACTTTCTACACTTGGTATTTACTACCACTTTATGTAACTATAAAACGAACAAGTAAATCATTTGTGTTTTGCTGGTTACAATGCCATCCAAAAATTACTTTAAATTGTATCGACTTTTTTTACAACACCTCCATTTGTAAATTTATTTTTTTTTGCAGAACACGAAGTGGTTTTACGGAGCACCAGTATTTCGCGGACCACGGATTGGGAACCATGGGCGTAGTAGAGAGGGTTCTTTTACGTGCAAATGCCATCGTACACCACAGGGGACCTCGGCTTTACTTCTCATCCGAAAGAAGGCGCACTCGGGGCCTCCCTCTCGCCCCAAAGAAGCCAACCCACCTTGCTCCAGTATCGAATCTAGAACTTTGGTGCAGCCAAGTTGCGTTGGACACACCAGTTCCTGTGAGATCACTGAAGTTAATCAGCGCAAGCCCACGTCAATACCAACATGGGTGGTTAGTAAAGAACGGTGGGTGCTGCAAATTAACCCTCTCCTTCGTCCTTTCACCTACCTCCTCATCTCCCGCGGGCAGCCTCCTAAGGGTTCATCCTGTTATGGCTGCCTGGTTTACTCCCCAACCCACAAACTAATCCAGTTACCGAGTATGACACGTATTGCGCCACCGAGGAGGGGGTGATTTATCACTGCAATTGTGAAATATTTTAATCTTGTCTCTGTACATTTTTAGACCCGCCTCGGTGGCGCAGTGGGTAGGTAGCACGCTCGGTAACTGCGTCAGTAGTTCTATGTTCGATACTGGACCAACATGGGTTGGCTTATTCTAAGGGTGAGAGAGAGTCCCCGAGTGCATCTTCTTTCGGATAAGAAGTAAAATCGAGGTCCCTGGTGATGTACGATGGCAATTGCATGTTAAAGAGCCATCTCTACTATGCAAAATTTAAAAATGTAGGAGCTCGCCCCCTGGCGTCGGTGAAATTCCCCAACGAACAGTAGACCAACGATAAAAAACATAGGGGTTGCAGCTGTGGTAGGCAACCGGCTGTGGAAAGACACTGTCCAATAGATCGCCCTAGTGTCCATTCAGAGGGACAACCCACCTTGCTATAGGTGGGGAAAAGGTTAGGGTCTGCTTTTTCTCTGTACATTTTTAGACTAGAAGTTTTTTCACATGGTATTATGGCTGATTCATCAACTCACAGCTATCATAAAGTGTTTAGGCATGTACACTTTGCAGTAGATTAAATATCATCAATAAGCCCTAGTTGATCAATCATAAAGTAAGTTTGTGGAGCAATGTTTTTATTTCACAGTAGGCCTATTTAAATTTTCAGTATTTTATCTTGTCAGAATTATTTAATATAGTAAAAAAGAATGTTTTGGATTATTTGTTGTAAAGACTGTGATCATAGTTGTTTCCTTCTACTTAAATCATTGAGTAACTCATAATTGACTCTTGTTGACACGAGATCCTGACACTACTTTAGGTAGGAAATGCTTCCATTAATTAATGTAGTTAATAAGAGAGTTTTCTGGCTGCATTTCTATCCGATGTACGCAGTGCAAAGCTGACGACTGGGGAACTGCACAATCGCAAATGCTTGGCAGGAAATCTAAGGAGTATGTTTTTGCGTATGAATTGCCAATCGTACGTTGTGGGGTACGAAGTCCAAATGGCTGACAGTGGATGGCAACTGAGGCGGAACTATCACTAGATGGCATTGCTCTACCGTTACGTCAAAAACGTTGCCATCAAATACTTTGTTATCACAAATCCTACACTCGTCATGTGGTCTGTATACACCACTACGTGCATTCGTGCATTGACACACCCAGAAAACTCTCTAATTTCGCGTATTACATAACTCACATACTACTTCACGTAGTGTCTACTGCAGTAAATTGCAGGGCCCTAACGAGGGCGTGGCGAAGAAGGCGGCCGCCATGGGCGCAACTGGGTTTGGGACGCAAAATGTTTAAGTTTTTTGCCATTATTGGGTTACGGGCAAGCGAAAATTAGACACTTGCCACAGGCGCTTCATACCCACGTTACAGCACTGGTAAATTGGTAGCTTTTGGTGGAAAAAAAATTTAAACCTGTTGATTCCACTTCAGTCATTGCAAAACAATTCATAATAGCATTCAATATATGATCTGTATCGCACACAAACTGTTCAACGAAAAACGACTTATCTGAACATCTGGGAGTAGTAACTAAATTAATTACTCTGATCATAAATGATAAGCGAATGCACCGGAAACAATTTTATTTATTGTTATATGCTAGGAAAAAAAATCATACAATTAATTAAACAGCATCACTTTCAGTGTGTAACGCCTACATAATTTCGGAAATCAACAAGATGTAATCATTGGGCTTTTGGCTGCAATGTGAGCCCGGCTTAATTCCTCAATTGTAACTGTATGGCAATGTCATTTTTCTTGGGGTCCTACAAGACTGATGTGTGTTGAGCCCCTAACTCATGCAACAGTTAAAAATAAACCAACTGAAGACTTCAGTGAGACGTACCACTACTTGACCATATTTATGTCCTTATTGAGCATCAATAAGGTTGTAAAATGATGCTGAGACTAGAGTTGATCGTGGATTCCTCACAAATGCTTTACAGCCACTCATCAGAATGCGCAGTAGGCTTGTGTTACTATTGTTCTTCATGTTTTTCCCCACTTCCCCTGTTATAAAAATCAATAACGCTGATCCGGCAGACGCACTCCTGGAGAAAAACTGGAAATCACAATGGTACAGGAATTATACAGCTTCATGATTAAAAACTTTCAGGTATGATGGTCCGAATGCTACAATAGGCAGATACTAATGATCGAGTTCATCATTTTCTTTTACGTCACAATTGTCAGAATGCTGGTCAGAACCTAAAGTTCCGGAAGAATAAGTTGAATAATTAGAGGAGATGGGATCAGCAATGCGTGTCTAAGGACGCGTAGTAAGACATACCATCGGACTGGCACTGATATAGATAACCATTTGTGCGTCGCTGAGAGAGGAGAGATATGGCGACAGTCTTATTTATTACTGATGGGTTTTTCTAGCTTGAGGGCAACCTGCCTCAGTATACATCCAAACACCCGGATTAGATATAGGCTAGCGACGGTCGGAAATGTACAAAGACTATGGGCACTTTTCTTGATTAGTCAAAGGGCTAATTAAATGTTTGTCTGTCTGTTATAATGGCTATTTACCTATGTCCAGAAGAAAGCTCCTATGCTCTCGAGATTTTGCCGATTTACACGCAGGTGTAAAGACGTCGCCATATAGGCCTACTAAGTCACTAGTCAATACCAGTTTTATTTGATCTAGTGGGAAGGTGCAGTTGGGCTTTCTTTCTCACCCGCCTGGTGTGAATAAAATCTGCGAATCTTTAATTTAAGAATCAAGCTTGAAACTGTGGCTATATGTGAACGGTAACGGAAGTGCAGTAAACGGAAATAGAACAGATGTGAGATCAAGTATTAGGTAGGGATAGAGCAAAGAGTTGGAATTAAAAAGTTTCATGACGCATATGCATTGCATCCCAAGTATTTAACCATTAATGAGATTTGAGTGCATCTAGTATATCATCATCATTATAATACCCTAATCCCACCTGTGGCAGGGTCGGGTCTGCGGGTTCTAACCCTCCACTCCCGTCTATCTCCTACCAGGTCCCCGTCCACCCTACTAATTTCCCTGTTTTGCCTGTAATGGTCCCCACATTCCACGTTTCTAATTTAAGATTGGCCCCCATTCTGTCTGAACCTGCTCTGACTGGAGGCAACCCAGCCTGGCGTCTGGAACCCGCAGGAATATTGGCAGCGCTGTTTGTGGGGGGATGCCGGCCTACCTCACTTGAGTGCATCTAGTACAAATCTTTAAAATTAGGGCAGTGGGTAATTTAACTGATTTATAGTGATTACCTTCCTCCATCTTCTTACCGCTACATATTTTTCTGCCTAATTGTATTCTCTCTTTTTTTTTCACAGAATAACCCGAACTCAATGGTTCCTGACCTTATTATAAGGGACCAAAGGTTGAATAAACACAACATGGAGGAAATTAGGTGATTGGCTCTACATTCCTGGGCATAAGCATTTAGAAACTCACGATTTTAATAAAAGGAAATAAATGAAGCATATGGACGGCAAGCTACTTACTGTATATTCTTTTAGTCCAATATTGGAAAGTCATGTACCCTGATTATATTAGGAAAAAAACACGTTTTTCTACCTGGGGGACTACAGTAATAGATTGAGAAGGACACCAAAGTAATTTACAACAAGCCCTGTCTAACCTTAGCTGAAAATGAAATGTATGATCCAATTTGACTAACGATGCGAGAAATATCTACAAAATCGTATTTTGTCTGAAGTAATATGTGATAATTCGGATCAGTTCATTTCTTTTTCATTTCAGCAGAATTCCTTAACCATATTACCATATATTAGTCTATTTTAGGAATAAATTTTAATGCCATTTTATAAATGAAATACTCAGTCGTCTGGACACATAAAATCTTCAAATAGGCCTAATACTAGTTTCCCTTCGGGCTATTAGGATATCTTCGTCTACTGAAACATAAGCGAAGCATATGTCATTTGTGGCTGCGTTATATCGTTGGTTAGCGTATGTGACTCTTTAGTGCATGGCTACAGGTTCCAAGGTTCGAGCCTGCCTGCTGTGAATGGGATCTTTCGTAAGTTCACCTTCCGTCAGATGCGAAGTAAAGCTGTGGTCCCGTGCATACACACAAAAGAAATACTTGCCCTAAAATAGACAAGAGAAAAGGTCTGGAATGATAAATAGGAATATGTAGGCCTACTTGACAATCTGTACCGAAGTCTATATTTATTTCCGAACGCTATTAAATGCAGGTCGAAATTAGATTGTACCTTATATTACATCGTTACCTACTTACTACTTAACCCTTTATCTGTTTATGGAATGGTCAGATGCCGTTTTTGTCCTATTAGGAAACATGGGCGATCTGATGGACGGTATTTTTATACAGCCGGCTGCCATCCTAATGCTGCAATCCTTATGATTATTTATCGTTGCCTGTTTTTCATCGTTGAGGCACTTTTCTTCCACTGACGCCAGGAGGACGTGCTCCTCAATCTGGAAAGTTGGCCGAACTATACGTATATGTTCACCTTTTTTACTTGCAGATGACATTGTACTCACCACACGGGATTATGGCTTCACATCCTGTTCGTCGAAAGGCGCACTGGGGGCCTCTCTTTCGCCCGAAAGAAGCCAAGCCATCTTGATCCTGTATCGAACCTGGAACTATTGATGCAGTACTGGAATCTCTGCACCACCGAAGTGGGCCAGGTATCACCATTAACATAATACACACTTTCCCCATCTCCCTTACTGACCATAGAACCTTCTCTCCATGAAAGTCGTGTTCGCACCAGGCAAATTCCACATCCTGCTGTACCTTAATTCCCTGCTATCCCTCTGCTACCTATGGTCCGCATCTATTGCTCTCCCCTTGAGTAACCTGGAAATTTAACCGATCTACACGTATATCATCACGCAGGTCCACGGCTCTACTTACCATCCTATGGATGGCACACTTGGGATTTCCCTCTCACCTAAACCAACTGGCGTCGAACCTGTAATTATGGGCCCATAAGCCAAGCCCGCTATCTCAATGGACTAGCGAGGAGGATGTCATTAGCACGAATGGAATCTACCACTTGCTGTCCCTGACGAGTTTAATGGATACGCATATTGATCACTTATGGTGGGTAAGTCATGTTCCTATTACCATGCTAAGGTGGAGGATGAATTTTCTTTTGGTTGCTATGCCAAGCAATGTGTGGCAAAGAGTGTGCAAAACATTCTTGAACTCTTGTTCCACTAGGGAGCTACTTAGTGCGTTCGACACATTAGTTCTCGTCTGATTACTGAAGTTAAGCAATGCAACCTCAGCTAGTACTTACATGGGATGCCGCTTGGGAAAACTGAATATCGCTAATACTCAAAAATCGTCTGGCAAATTATAGGCAATAGTCGGTATAGTGTTGCATTCTTTCACGAGTTTAATAATTGAGGAAATGCGAAACATTACTTAGATATTATAGTATATGACTAAACACCTAACTTAGTGATGAAATCTGATTATATAAATGACATTTGGGATGATTTTAAAGATATGATAGTGCGGTCATGTGAACTTCGGACGTGTGATTGCCTACATCGTGTTACTCAGTGTATTTTATATAGAATATCTTGTGTTCTGATATCAGGCACTCTCAGAGATAACGACATAAGCCTGTAGAAAGTTCTGATACCTAAGGTGACTCATAAAAGCGGTCTGCGAAGAATTTACACATGACAACAATTTCGTTGAAAATCACAGCCAACTTGTTTTCTTGAAGGGAGAAATTGAAAATATGCTCACCTCACTACGTCATTTACTGAATGTTAACTCCTGATGTTCAGCTGTATTTCAGGATTTATTCGACATAAACTTCCTCTATCAACTTATGTCACCTGTCAATGTACGAGTATCAGGCTGAGTTATCGTCAGTCCCATATCGGCCACTATAGCTTTTCTTTCTTGGCGGTAACCAGCCTTGATCTTTGCCGAATAGCTGTATTGCGTTGGGCAAACCAGTTCCCTTCAGGACATTAAGACAGCAGTGGAAAGTGGGGGTCTCAAGGTGAACATGAAGAAGACAGAGTACCTAGCTTTCAATTTTAGTGACCAGGGGCAGGGGGGTGAGCTTCACTGTGGGGGAGACAGGATTCCAGCGGTACAAAAGTTTAGGTATTTAGGATCAGTTTTCCAGAGCAATGGGGAAATAGATTCTGATGTGACCCATAGAATTAATGCAGGGTGGCTGAAATGGAGGCAGGCAAGTGGGGTCCTGTGTGACCGCCGGGTCCCAATAAAGTTGAAGGGTAAGGTCTACAGAACCGTCGTTAGGCCAGCTATGCTGTATGGGTCAGAGTGTTGGGCAGTTAGGAAGAACCATGAACGGCAAATGCAAGTGGCCGAGATGCGAATGCTGCGCTACATGAGTGGGGTGACGCGATTGGACAGAATTAGAAACGATTACATTAGAGGTAGCCTGGGGGTGGGAGATATTGCGGAGAAGATGAGAGGGAACCGGTTGAGGTGGTATGGGCATGTGATGCGAAGGGGAGAGGAGGAGCTTATTAGGTCCATTATGGGACTGCAGGTGGTTGGGGGCATCAGAGGTAGAGGAAGACCGAAGCGGACGTGGGAGCAGGTGGTGCAAAGGGACATGGAGATGTGTGGGATGGAGGGGGACTTGGTGGGAAATAGGCGGGAATGGAGGATTAGAACCCACAGACCCGACCCTGCCTCAGGCGGGAGAAGGGTGAGATGATGATGAAACCAGTTCACTTCAGATCACTGAATTAAGCAATGTAACTCCAGCTAGTACTAGCGTGGGTAGCCGCTTGGGAACACTGGGTGATGCTAATATCCTAAGTTTTTGTTTTGTTAGTGTTTTAGGGACCCTCAACTATAAAGGTCATTAGAGCCCAGTCTGCTGCGTAGTTGTAATGCAGAGACTGCACAGACACTACACTGTTGTGGCGATTTTTGGGTATTAACAGTACCCAGTTTTCCCAAGGGGCCACTAGCTGGAGTTGTGTTGCTTAACTTCAGTGATCAGACGAGAACCTTTGTGTCCAACGCAATGAGCCGCTCACTAATACCCTAAAATCGTTGGAACAACGTAATGATTGTGCAGACTCTGCATTAGAACTACGCAGTGGACGGGGCCATCCGAATCATTAGGAATTGTTTTCGGCTAATCAGTTGTCCTTACAGTGGATGCCAAACTCACATATTCACCTTTCTTTGTGCTAAAGATTAATGTTCAGAGGTAGAGAGTTTCCTCGATGGATCAGCGACTGCTTGTTAATTCTTGAAATGATTGCATGTTCGATCCTGGCTGAGTCAAATGTCTTCTTTCGAGCAAGAAAACAGCCACCCCAGTACTTTTATGATGGCATTGGACTCACACGAAATTACGGATTTCTATCCCATATAAGCTCAAGACTTAAGCAAATTGTTACTTTAGCCTCAGCTAGAACATAGATGTCCTCCCCGATGCCCTCCTTCCTATCGCTGTCTCTTTGAGCATTTTATTTAATATACTGTATCTACTTGACTGGGTATCTGAAACGCAGGGGTGTCAAAACCTCTCAGAGGTGTTATGAAGTCTTATAAGAATAGTAACTACTTCCGAGTCCTACAAGTTAAACCCGTTACAGTTTGTTGCTTACAGCGTGACCCCAATGTCAGCAAACCTTTGATGTGTGAATCAATTTCTATCACATTTGGTATCAGGTAATCAGCTTCGAGCCACCCCCTCATCACACATGTGGAACACCCAAAATATTTCATTATCTCTTGTTTATCATTATTATAAAGATTATCAATTCGACCCAAGTTTAAGTTAACGAGCTTGCTTTTTATTTATCCTACATTTATACGTCGTATTAGATGCAGCAAGGGATTCACATTACAGTATAACTAACTTCATAGTACTTACGTAGTTTATGATTTGATTGAGTGGATATAATTTTCAGTGATTTATGTAAACTTATTTATTATTGTTGACATTTTTATTATTGGATCGACTTTTTAGGTATAATTTCCAGAAAACACATTTTAGCAACGTGAGTATAATATACATTTTTTTAATTTCAAAATGGCGAAAAATAACTACCTGTAAAAATTGACTGCTTATTATCAATATAAAATTAATCAGAAAGTTGAAGGATCCTTCACTTTTTACGTACAGTTCATAACCTTAAATGGTAGACGTTATGAAATTCTTAATCAGCGTGAATGAATAGTGTGGCTGAAAATTCTCAACCGTATAATATTTGTTGAAATCATTTACAGTATAAAATTAAATAACATTATAGAAATATTTAGTGTTGCATCTAAGAGGTATGGGAAATCTGATAGAAACGATTGTAATGAATTTGTTCTGATGTACGAATTTTGGCAACCAATTAGGATGGTAGGTCAATAAATTTCTTTTACTTATCCGTCCTGTTCGCACCACACGAGTGACAATAACGGCTCATATGCTGGACTAACAGAAATTATATTATTGTGCTGCACCTCTAACACCATACCCCAGAAACTCAACCTAACAGGCAGGGCCTTTTATGAGGTTAAGCTGGAATAAGGGACCACCCATTCTTATTATCTCATGTAAAGGGGTTTCTATAATCCACTAATTAATATATGGAGGGTTCTACCCTCGGCCTATGGATATCGACTTACTTAGCATGGCTGAGAAGCTTGGCTTTATAGCCATTTCTTGATAACATAAGCTCGCCAAGTGTTAAACCGTATCTATTGAATAAAACCTGGGCCTCTTCCACTGGGTCAGATGATCGCACCGGGTGTACAAATAAGGGCGTATATCTCCCACATCTGGGGACACTCTGAAATGTAGTCGACCTAACAATTCAGGGCACTTTATGTTCCCATTGAATAAAAAAGCTTGTTAATAGCTGAGCCATCTCTATCCACTCCGGCCCTAACCCCAAATCTCAATGCTAGAGCCTTCTCGTCCGGGAAAAACCCCTGATTTGTACACACACCTTCGATTGACAAAGATTTATTATAATATTTTCCAATAGATAGTAAATAGGAAGGGGCTCCCGAGGTCCAACAGATGATGGGCCGAGGGAAAATTGCTGTAGAAATGCTATGAACGAACATCCCCTTTACGGGATGGCTGTACAGAAAGTAACCAAACCTGACAGGGCGAAAGTAAAGTGCTTTTCTACTTCCCCCGTTTCAGGAATTGGATATTGTGATTACGTATACATAAAATCTTTTTGCCAGAAATGAAAAACGTGGCGCAGAACATCAAACTCAATTGTGAAATGACAATGAAATCTTAGCCACAAGCAGTTGAAACATAAATTTCGCACAAAATACGACCATACTCAATTGCTCAGAGCCTATAAGATCTAGTTATCATTTTATATTTGCTCTGAGGCTAGAAAGGCTGGCAAATGATTTAAGAAAGCTTCATGTTCCCTTTGTCATTCCAAACGCCAAGCATTCTTACGGCCAAGCATAATGTATATTCAGGAAAAAAAAAATACTTGAGACGTATTATGCCTCAGATAAATGCCAATGCAGATATAGTCTAAGATTTTAGTAACAAAAATTTCACAACATACTATCCAATAAAGCCCCTTTATGAATCAGGAAAAGACAACTTTGAGATAAAAAACAAGAAGGAATATTTGATAAAATTTTACACATGCTAAATTTTAGGTAGTATTTCGGCCATAAGATTTTTTTAACTGCCAATACAATTTTATTTTTGGGAAAGGCAGATCTCGGTGGCTCTGCGATTGCGGGCTGACTCGTGAGGCCGTGGTTGTGAGATGCGGATGACTTCTTTCGGACAAGAAGTCGAAAATGGCGAAAACATTCCCTTATGTAGGACCACCACCTCCACCCTGGCGCTTAGAAAAATCATCGGTCCCCACGAAGATGATAGACCACAGGTTTAGGCATTAGGTCGGCAGCCGGCTATGAAAAAATACCATCAAACAGTTTTGAACTGGTCTACCGGAGTAATGGACTTTCTCCGAGGAGCCGTCATGGTCCGATGGACAAAGCGGCAAGTAATTCTGCATTTGTCATTCGGTTGTTATGGCTCATTTTTAATGGTTGTTTGTATTCTGTGGACCCCGCCTTGGTGGCGCGGTGGATAGCACGCTCGATAACTGCGTCAGTAGTTCTAGGTGCGACACTGGACCGAGGTGGGTTGGCTTCTTTCGGATGAGAAGTAAAACCGAGGTCCCGTGTGGTGTACGATGGCATTTGCACGTATAAGCACCCTCTCTACTATGCAAAGGGTAGATCAAGCAAAATTTCCAGGTGTAGGAACGTGCCCACCCCCTGGCGTCGGTGGAATGCTCCAACGAAAAGTAGACCGAAGATAAATATGCATAGAGGTTGCCGCTTTGGTCGGAAATCGGTTGTTGGAAAACACTGTTCAATAGATCGCCTTTGTGTTCATTCCGAGGGACACGATGGGCACCCGACCCTGCCACAGGTGGGAAAAGGGCTAGGAGTTGCTTTTTGTCTGATGTGGATTTTCTGCAGGCCCTGTCCAGTCCGTCGCTTCCGTCCAACAGTAAGGGGTTAGCGGGAAAAGGGCTAGGAATGAGATATTGAAACTAATATGGGTATATATATTTTATATATTTATATGACCCACCGCGGTGGCGTAGTGGTTAGCACACTCGGCAACTACGCCATTAGTTCTAGGTTCGATACTGGACCGTGGTGGGTCTGCCTCTTTCGGGCGAGAGAGAAGCCGCGAGTGTGCCTTCTTTCGGATGAGAAGTAAAACCGAGGTCCCTTGTGGGTGTACGATGGCACTTGCACGTAAAAGAACCCTGTCTACTACGCAACGGGTAGATGAGGCAAAATTTCCAGGCGTAGGAGCTCGCCCCCTGGCGTCGGACGAACACTAGACCGACGATAAATATGTGTAGGGGTGCAGCTTTGGCCGGCAACCGGCTGCAGAAAAAACTATGACCAATATATCACCCGGTGTCCATTCACAGGGGCAAATGGGTACCCGACCCTGCCTTAGGCGGGAAAAGGGTTAGGAATTGTTATATTTTATATATTTATATATCTCGAATATATTTTCAGCAATTTTCTCAACTACATAATCTCGATCAGTGATTCTCAAACTGGGGTCTGCGGTTCTTTAGGGCAGTGTTTCTGAAACTTTTCTGATCATAGCCCACTTAGTAAAGGCCATTTTTTATATACAAAGCGACTCCTTCCGTTTTCTGAATAAATAATTGTTTTCCAAAAAATGGTTTAGTAATAGTGGCCTATATGTTAATTGTAGTTAATTTAAAAGAATCCGCAGGTCATCTAAAATTGTAAAGAGACCGCCACGCAAGAAATCCTAAAAAAAGTTTGAGGGCCACTGCTCTAGAATGTGGTAAAGGTAGCTAAAAGGGTTGTGGAATTTGGTCAGCAGCACAACTACATATTGTACATCTTACAGCTAACCCATGAGTTACTCTCCTTTTCTTTTCCTTCCTCTTCTCACCATATCCCTATTTAGCTTTCAGGTTCTTCACTGCCGATCGTTTTCTTATTTTCCCCTGTTCTACTGTACTCTGTAATTCCAAACTCATGGGGGATTCACCCCCCCCCCCCCCGCCGTTGGCGGAATATAGGTTTGAACAATACTGCAACGAGGGCGTGGTGAAAATGACGTCCGCCACGGGCGCAAAACAAAGGATACCGACCCGGGTGAAAGTTTCATATGGTTTTTATTTTACTTGACCATTCTAATCTACAGGAATCAACACCGCCTGTCACATTGCATTCAGTAAAATTTAACTTGCTACATTAAAATTTTTAATTTTTTTGTCATTATTGCGTTGCGGAGAGGCGCAAGTTAGACACCACAGGCGCTCCATACCCTCGTTACGAGACTGAGTTTGAAAAATACAAAATTTGCTCAGAAATGTCGTGAATGACATGATGTGCATGGATGACTTGATACAAGTTGGCATTTTAAATAAGAAAATTGCTGCATGACTTTCAATAATCCGTAAGAGAACTTTCAGTGGAATTTTAGAGGCCTATTTATTCCATGGGTTAAAGTTCAAAAATGATCGTGATAAGGTGATGGAGTTTGGGGGAAATGCTAATTCCCTAAATTCTACTAATTTGTAGCTAGGCTTAGTAGCCCTTGGAGTCCTGAATTTCGAGGTCGGTGGTTTCTTTATCCATATCCCGTCTTGCCTACCTGATCCCCAGCTCCAACGTCTATCTTTTGTACTCCATCGCTTCTTGCTGACATTCCCGTAATGGATCTCAGGGGCATAATCCTACTTTTTTTAACGTCCTGTTTTCAAATATCTTCTCTTTAATGTCGACTACCCCTAAGTTGTCTCTTACTCTCTGATCTCCAACCATATCTTGTCATATCACATACGAAAAGCGTATGTACTACGTTGGGACCTAACAAGAATTAACCATACTTGTTATTTATCTGCACTTTATCGTCATATACCCGCCTATTGCCGGGTCTAATGTGCTATTCTGGCTCTCCATTCCTTACTGTTTCCACCAGGGTTCATTCATCCCACATAGTGTCATCCTCTGGACTGGGAGTAGTTCTCATACCCTTAGTTGAAAGCAGTCCAGACAGACATTCAGACCTACCAGTGAATATTTGAAATGCTTACGGTGGAGGGGAGGGAGGTGGTCAACCTTACAATAATGTTTTATTTTACTTGGCTAGAAATATCGAAATTTAAAATACGTTTTGCTTGAGACCTGGCTTAGACTGGTACAAAGTTGTCACAGTGGTGACATGGTCCGAATATATGAAACAGCAGCACATCTACCTCGTAACAGACGTCTGGCCCACTAATATAAATTAATATAAATATTGACAGGGTGTGGGATTGAAAATATTAACCCGGGCTTCAAGAAATCTAATATAGTCGTGATGTTGCTCTAGGAGAATAAACACTTATTTTTGACAACTGGCTTGTTTTTGTAAGATCATACCCCTCAAAGAACATGAGCTTCGTGCCTCTAGAACTGCAACTCGACCTTGGTACTAAGGAAACCAACGGAAAAATATTGGTGTTTTACGAGTCTGCACCTGTTGCCAAGGGTTGTTGTTGAACATCAGTTGATGATCTATGGTAACATGCGCATACTAAGGACGGATGGTTCTTTCCTGTTGCTGAGCATGTTCTTATAGGTTATATAGTTGGAAAGATCAAGAGCAATGCCACTCCAGAACTAATAACGTAGTTAGCAGAGATGAGAGTCGTCAGCCGAGATCTGACCTCAGGGCCTATTCAGTGTTCAAAAGCGCCTGTAAGGCATGAAGAAAACTGAATGCTTCATTGTCGATTAGTAGTGTCTATGATAGCGGTAGGAAGGTCCTCATGGTTCTGCTACAATCCCATTGACTTCTCTTACGATGATCAAGAGTTACCCTGGCTATTACCCTTCCCTATTTTGTATCAAATACGCGAGGGAAGTCATTGTTTGCAACAATGATTTAAAACAAATCAAAGTTATTAACAAACCTTGACATATATTGCGATTTACTATTTCAATAATGCGTTCAATGCCATAACAACTTCCTATTATGTCATGTTACAGTTAACGCCTTTAGTATAATTTAAAAGATGCTGAAAGGGTTCTTTCCCGTTCAGATGACATCACACACGTCACCAGGAAGTAGATTTTCTCTACTTTCTTTGCGAAGTCCCCTTTTCGTCCAGGATCCAAGTTGTGACCTATGTCTGGCAGAGTCAATCTCATTATTAAGGCAGACTTAGCAAGGGATTAAATTTGAAATATATTTATGACACCCGGTAAACTGACTAGTGAGTGACTCATTTTGAATCAGAATTTATTTACTGTATACTTATCACTTAACACCACGAGATTATGATGTTAAAGAAAGGCCGATTTTTTTATAAATCTTATTCCAAGTCCTCATTTATTTTAGATAAGCGTAATAAATTGTATTAATTTATCAATTTCATTATGGATTTCGTTGTAGATAATTAGACTAGCTTTGTAGGTAGCAATTGCTGAAGTCAATCTTTTAAAAGCATTTCTTTTACAATTAAATTTTGAAAATGACATAAATCTTGTGAAATTCCTGTTCATAAAAGTGCCATTGCACAGGATTTAGAAGAAACAGTACTAGCTTCTAGGATAACAGATCTTTTTTTAGATCCCCGACTTTTTATCCTGGGATAAAATCCCTGCCTTTTTACCTGGCATTGTTGTTCCATAAAGAGATAGACAAAGTTCATGTCAAGGATATTAATAATGTACTGTGCGTGTTTCAAGTAAAGTTCATAAACATCAGCTGATAGCTGACTAGTGATAAAGATAAAAAAGACACTGAATTTTTTTTTCAACAAATGATGAAGTTTTATCACGATTTTGATGTAGCTTAAGCAAGAATGTTGATTTCTGAGTTATGAAGAAGTTTCTGTAGTCAACTCAGTGCAATAAAGCACATCCATCTTTATCTGATTTAGTCTGATAAAATACCATTGTTCATCAAGTGATTACAATTAAAAGTACTTAAATTACGTATGTTGTGACATCAGTGATTTTAATTCTGAAATTCAATTTTCGTGACGGGCAATATCAGTTAATAAAATGAAGGTGGCATCATTTTACGCTCCTCTATTTTTGCAGAAAATAATTAGTTCCTTGTCACTTTGACATTCAGTCTTACAACAACGTGATAAAAACACTGCAGTATTCAATATTTATTTCCTAACTAATAATACTATTTTTTATTTAGGGTTGTGCATAAATATATATATTTCTATACATTGAAATGGAACGTAAAATCTTAGTATTAATAGTAGCTATTCTTACTACTAGATGGTCAACGACGGCCTATGCTGGTAGGACCAATTATATTATTAGTCAATTTTTAACTTATAAGTAATCATGATAATGTTGTTTTTAAGATTGTGTATATAAACAAGGAGATGGTTCAACGGTGTCAACGGGTCTTGTAAATTGCTATCTTTCCGAAACAGCTGAAGTAGGTATGTTGTTATCATAATTGAACTTATGTCCTTAAATATGATCAGTGGTCACTCTAATATTAGTTAGGGCAGATGACGTAAGCCTTAACGTAAAACTTAGCGTACTTAACATTTTTAACGTTTACCTTATACGTAGCTTTAGTTTGAGCATCACAATTTTATGATATGAATGGACACTTCCCAGTTTGCCCAGGTTTTCACTGCATGTTCTCAGCATAGTTGAATCATTGATAACTTTGTGTTTGGGACAAGCTCCAATTTCCAATATCTGAAAATTCATTTTATCATTTAATAATCCAATATTAATTAAAAAAACCACTAGTGGCTGACTAATTCATGTGTCTTAGGCCCTATCGTTAGTCTATATGCCCCACAATGTTTATTCCTGTCATGTTTGGAACAGTCAGTTAAGCAGCGCAAGCCCAGTTAGTACTGACATGGGTGGTCGCTCGGGAAAGCTGGGTACTGCTAATACCCAATAATCGCGGCATTTGTGTAGTGTCTGTGCAGCGTATGCATTAGAACTATGCAGTGGACGGGTCTCTAATGACCTTGTAGTTGACGGGTCTCTAATGACCTTGTAGTTGACGGGTCTCTAATGACCTTGTAGTTGACGGGTCTCTAATGACCTTGTAGTTGACGGGACCTTAAACACCAACAAACAAACAAACAAATTGGAACAGTCATGTTTGTTTGTTCCACAGTATCTTATTAAAGATGTAAAATACCTTCTTTTGGCTATCCATGATTCTTGCTATCCATTCTCTAGAAAAATGCTTCAAATAATTTGGAAAATTAAGTTTTCATTAATCGACTCCACTTGATTATTAAAATTAAGAATGCAAGTTAGTAACATGCACATGCATCAAATTTTAGATTTGAGTTTTATGCCTTGATGCTGCCGCTAATTTTTATGCACAGTGTAGCAGACGAACATGACTTAAAAGCATTTGACGACGCAACTTTTACATCATAAGTTTTATGTTAAATTTTACGTCATCTTCCCTAACTATCTATTACTTCTAAATCATATTCATTAAGAAAGGTTAGGACACACAAAATATTCTCCTGACTTTAATTCAGTTGATGAGCTTGAAAGATGGGATGTTGCATGGTGTGCAAATGATCTGAGTTCAATCCTCGGTTATGTATGGTACATATAGTTGAATCACTCCATTCTCATGGTAATATTTTACTTATTGGGTAATTTACTTGCGACGCAATTCATAGGTATAATCAATTTTTTTGAGGAGCCTAAGATTGGTGTGTCTCTACAGCAGGGGAGCGCAACTCGAATAACTGCACTTTAAGTGAGAACAGGCCATTATTCATATATACTGGTGGAGCAGTAAGTAACTACCCACGACTTGATGAATAGCCCAACAATCGAAAGACTGGCTCATTGGCCACAATTTTCTCATTGGGAGCATTTCGATTTGATAAGTCATTATCAAGCTAGAAATGGGAATCCCATGCATCTCTATGGAGCCACTTTTTGAGACTCAACATTGGGAAAGTTATTGTCAGAATAGTTACATTTATTTTATTTTTGAACCAATCTTCTTTTTTCATTTTTTTGAAATCATTTCAACATGAAATGATTCTCATCCGCAGTGCCGGAAGACCTCCATGCATTGCCGGATTTACCATTAGGCTAAGTAGGCTAAAGCCTAGGGCCTCAACATTTAGCGGGCTTCAAAACTTAAGAAAAGGGCCTCAAAAAGGGCTTGATAAGGGCCTCAAAATTGAAATAGCCTAGGGCCTTTCAATATCTAAATCCGGCACTGCCTCCATGCCATCTTTATCAACTTGGAGAAGGCTTATGACAGTGTTCCACGGCAGGTAGTTTGGGAGGTAATACAAAAAAGAGGGTAGAAGAAGGGTTTCTTCAAATAGTTGAGGATATGTATGATGGTTCCACAGCCAGGGTAGGGACACCTTTGGAAATACCCTTTCATTCTGATTATGGACGAGCTGCTGACTTGATTAGGAGAATGGGCCCCTCAGTGCATGGTGTTTGTACGACGATATCAGAAAACATTATTGACTGCCGAGAACAATCAGAGAAGGGCCTAAACTATGTTAGAGGAGCGATAGAAAAGGGAGGGCTAAAGATAAACATGAAGAAGACAGAGTATTTAGCTTTCAGTTGGGAAGGACAGGAAACTAACGGTGACGTTCTTTCTAGGGGCGAACTGATGAAAAAGGTGCAAGGGGTAAAGTACTTAGGATCAACGTTCCAAAGCAATGGGGAGATGGACGCTGATGCTACCCTTAGAATCAATGGGGGATGGTTGAAATGGTGACAGGCAAGTGGGGTCCTGTGAGATAGGAGGGTCCCAATGAAGTTAAAAGGGAAGTTTTACAGGGCAGTGGTTAGACCAGCTATATTATGTGCATCATCATTGGAAGTACCTGGGACAGGCGGGGGCGAAACAGACGTGAGAGTAGGCTGTCCGTAAGGATGTGGTAGTGTGAGGGATGGACGCGGATCTAGTGGGAGATAGACGGAAGTGGAGGGCTAGAACAAGTAGACCTGACCCTGCCACAGGCGAGATACGGGCATGATGATGATGATGATTAATTAATAATGGTTCATTAATAATAAAAATATTAAAAGTGGCTGACGAGCGAAATCCAATGTAATTAATCTGAAAAAACATTTCCCATTGTCAAGAGTCTCAAAAAGTGGCTCCATAGGAATATATGAGGTTCCCATAGATCAGATTTTATGTGGTTTACATTCCGCTCTCCAGCTCGACAATGACTCATCAAATCTAAATGATCCCAATGAGAAATTTGTGGCCAATGAACCAAACTTTCGACTGTTGTGCTACTCATCAAAACTCTCTAAGGCAGACCTGAGTTATGACCGAGCAAAGTCATGGGTAGTTACTTGCGCCACATTCATCTTTATTTTGTGTTACTGGACGTAAGCGAAATGCAGCTGGACTTTTGCAGTCAACATTTTGACCTAAAGGGAGTGTTGGTGACCATTTGATCATAAAACCACTTCCCTTTTTGTATTAACTATCAAACAGTTAATTAAAACGGCTGTTTTTCGGACAAGGTACCACTGTGTGCAAGTTTGGTGTGGTTGGTAGTGCTTCCATTACCTTGCAAAACTACGATCAACCTTATATAAATACTTATTTGTCAATCACCACTGAAGATGTTAGTGGTGATACAGAAGTTACACTTGCTGTAAAGGATTCATGTGATGATGTAGCAGATGAAGTGAGTAAAATATAGTTCACTTCACTTAACTTTTTTAATTCTTGAGATTTTTTGTACTTGTTTATGGGCATAAACAATGGTGGAAAATCTTTTTTTTAAGAGATCATATCTGATGGGAACACTAAGTTGTACACAAAGCGGAAACGTAAGTATTGCCAATTTTACATCTTCACTTATCAAATTACTACGAATCAGTAGAATTATTGAAATATATTTCATATTTTTAGACTGATACGGTCGAAAAGATAATTGTGACTTTTAATCTGGTTAATGATCATTCTCCGCAAATATCGAGCGCTTCAAGCGCTATTACAGTGCCCGAGGTCAGTCTCATTTGTCGTTAAATGAATTTAATTAAGAATTATGAATAAGAGTAAATATTTGATGCATTTCAGATATTTCCTACTGGAATAGATATTATACAATTTGGAAATGCTAACATCACTGCCACTGATCTGGACACACCAAGTGATCCATCATCTATAGTGCTCTTCAGTTTGGAGGTAATCCAGCAGTATGCAGTAACTAAAGTCTTTTTTTTTACATTCAGAAATGTAGGGTAGGTGAAAACCTGTTCCAGCCTTGACAAGATAAGATTCTGCCCTTGATAGTGATTTGGAAATTGTGTTAAGATAAAAAAGATTGAATTGTACGGCTATCGTTGATTGTGGATTGCAACACAGAAACCTGCTTAATTTGTCTTCTGAGAACTTTAGGACATCTGAGTCCTGTGTGATAGGAGGGTCCCAATCAAGTTGAAAGGGAAATTTTACAGGGCAGTGGTTTGGCCAGCTATGCTATATGGATCAGAGTGTTGGCAGTGAGGAAGAGCCACGTCAATAGAATGCAAGTAGCCGAGATTCGAATGTTGCAGTTAATGAGGCGTGTCGGGCGTGTTAGAAGTAGTCTGGGGGTGGTGTACATCAGTGGCGTAGCCAGGAAAATGCTTGGGGGGGGGATGTCCCCTCTCTGGGGACAAACTTTTTTCCCATCGTTCAAAAGAGTTTCCCGGAAATTCCGGGAGGTGGTTTAACACATAGAACACTCCCCCTGGCTACGCCGGTGGTGGACTTCGCCGAAAAAATGAGGGAGAATAGGTTGAGGTGGTATGGATACGTAATGAGATGAGGAGAGGAGGGGCTCGTTAGGTTAATTTTAGGAATGCAGGTGGTCGGAAGCACCCGGGGCAGGAGAAGACCGAAGCAGAGGTGCGAGCAGGATGTCCGTAAGGATATGGTAGCGTGTGGGGTGGACGGGGACCTGGTGGGAATAGGCGGGAGTGGAGGGCTAGAACAGGCAGACCTGACCCTGCCACAGGCGGGATAAGGGTATGATAATGATGAACTTTAGGACATCAAGAACTTCATGTTTTAATGATTTTGTGACCGACTGATACATACTCTGTTCAAATGTACATATTAATGGAAAATCAGTGCTTGACTGAATGATGGAAATGCAGTGCAACATCGAGGTGTGACATCACTTGCTGCCAAAAAATTTAATTCATATACAAGGGCTATGTTACCTTATAAGTATGAATTGCTCATAAATAACTTCTAATTATAAGATTTTTTTTTGTTTTTAAACAGAACAATTACGATGGTGTGTTTAGCGTGGAAACCTTAACAGTTGGTAGTGGATCCGACACTTTTTATCAATTACAGCTCAAAGTTACCAGCGACTTGCATTACGAGCAAACTCCCTATTTACTGAATGTTATAGCAAAGGTACTTGTCTCATTATTCGTGTATGGTTGTTTTGTTGGCGTTTTAGGTGATGAAAGCCCCGTCCACTGAATAGTTGAAGCGCTGAGACTGCACAGACATATTAGCGGTACCCATGTTAGTACTAGCTCGGGTTGTGTTGCCTAACTTCAGTGATCAGACGAGAAGTGGTATGTCCAACGCAATAAGCCGCTCCCTCCCTTCATTCTTGGTTTTTGTCTAAACTCAAGTGGATTATATTCTTTATGAGTAGAGTAGTTTCTTCCATTTGACAATGGATTTGTTCCGTATAAAATATTGTGATGTACTTTGCATTAATTTCTCAGAATAGATCTATTAACGCAACCAATTTATTCTAGAATCTATTTAAATTAAGAGAACATTAATCTGAGACAGTATTCAACTTTTAAAATTTTTTATGGCATACGACTGTTGATTTTCGAGGTACCACTAACAATTTCTGGTATAGGGGCATACATACCGGTACTTTAAAAAGTGTCTGGAGAGGGAAGAACGTGTTTGTAAAATTTGATTTTAGCACCATTAATAATCAATATACTACCGCAGCACATAAATTTAAGTTTTCTATAAATTAAAATTTTTACAGGATCGTGGGACCCCAGCACTAAGTTCATCAATGACTTTAACTATAAATGTACAAGATGTTGACAACCTGGATCCAGCATTTGAATATACGTTTTATAATGGAGAAATAACCGATGTAAGTAATATGTCGCCTTATGAATATTTCAGTTTTGGTTTGTTGATATTTTAGGGCCCTTCAACTACACGGTCACTAGAGCCCCGTCCACTGCGTAGTTCTAATGCAGAGACTGCCCAGACACTACACTAATGCGACGATTTTTTGGTATTAGCAGTACCCAGTTTTCCCAAGCGGCCACCCATGTTAGTACTAACTGGGGTTGTGTTGCTTAACTTCAGTGATCAGACGAGATCTGGTGTGTCCAACGCAATACGCCGCTCATGAATATGTGCGATAGGTGCTATGAATTGCATTTTGTTTGCTATAATAGAGATCAAAATCTTGGTCAAATATTGAGGAAACTCTGTTCTCTGTTGAGAAATTATCTACTTTTAATTCTTGATATCTGCGATAGCCTCACACTCACTCAAATGCAGATTAGGCCCATAGAAAGTGTGGAAACAACAGCTACCTGTCGAGTCATAACGAGTCAGTGAAAATAGGAAATCTCAACGGGAATCTTGGACTTCAGCTGGCTGTTTAGATGAACTCGGAGGGGTAAAAAGGTCAATTTTTAGGTAGCATAGTCGTGATGGAAAAACGAAATTATTTTAGGCCAGTTAAGTAGATGTGGTACCCACCGCGGTGGGGTAGTGGTTAGCACGCTCGGCAACTGCTTCAGTAGTTCTAGGTTCGATACTGGACCGAGGTGCTTCGGCTTCTTTCGAACGAGAGAGAGGCCGCGAGTGTGCCTTCTTTCGGATGAGAAGTAAAACCGAGGTCCCGTGTGGGTGTACGATGGCACTTGCACTTAAAAGAACCCTCTCTACTGCGCAACGGGTAGATGAGGCAAAATTTCCAGGTGTACGAGCTCGCCCCCTGGCGTCGGTGGAATTCACCAACGAACACTAGATCGACGATAAATAAGCGTAGGGGTACAGCTTTGACCAGCAACCGGCTGCAGAAAAAAACTATGACCAATATATTGCCCTGTATCCATTCAGAGGGACAAGATGGGTACCCGACCCTGCCGTAGGCGGGAAAAGGGTTAGGAGTTGCAGTTAAGTAGATGTGGTATGAACGCCAAATGAAGAGGGATACATTTTAGGACCTTGTGTTATCTAGAGGGTAGGGGTGGTGTTGCACGAATAGTCATGTAACTTATGTCTAAATCGTAATTTGGACATAAACAGTATGCCTTTATTTGTGCAGCACCTTATTTGGGATGAATCCCAAATAACAGACTCAAACTCAAGTAACTGTAAACTGAAATTCGATAATCAATTTATGTAGAAAGAAAATGGAGTGAGTTCTTTATCGGCTTTTTATTCCTATGTACTTTGTACACTGATATATTTAGTTGCACTCATTTATGACAACATATGGCTAGACAAATCACTATAATCATATCGTTATCTTGTCAACTGAAGAATCGCCTCTTCGTGTTTTTGTACTCTATTTTGGTCCCTTTTTAACCACTTTTCTGTTCACCCTACATTACGCCAGGTTACGCCTAATAACGCACTCCCACGTTGGTCTTCAAAGTTTGATAACTGAAGGAGCCCCATAAGATTAATGATTTATGAAACTCCTTACCATGGTTACTCATCAATACAGTTTTGTTGCATAGGCATTTACAAAAATTACCTATTTTAAATTTTTAGCTTTTGGGATTTTTTTCTAGTCTGATTTTGACTTCGATTCGCGGAACCCCTAATGAGATTCCGCGGAACAAATCTTGAAGACCACTAGTTTAGGCCTACATTATCTTTACCCTGTCCGCTATTTATGATCTGCATCTCTGTGATTGACTTAACCAGTACACTAACTAGGACGCAGCCTCTTACCGTATTTACCATATACTGTAGTGCGAATCAGAAGAACATACATTTTAATTTACAAGTATGAATCGTAATTGGTAATTATTTCTCTGTTTTTCTATCAGTTTGATGGCAAGACACAACCAGTCACACTTTCACCAGCAGGTATTCGTGCGTATGATCAAGATACAGGCATTAACACACCTGTTAGCTACGCTATGATTGTAAACAATGTTGGCACACCTTGCGGTACGTTACTTTTGAATATTTCTATTTGAAAGTTAGCTTAATAAAAAGTTAGAGAATCTTGAAAATGTTTTTCGCCTCTGGAACTAAGATTCACCCTCTGTAAGGCTTTTCCGGTCTCCTACAATGCGGCATATTTAAAACCGAGTTATAAATTAAGCCAATTTCACTTGGGGAGGAAGGGTGCACTTCAAGCAGGGCCCGATTTAGATATTGAGTGGTCCTAGGCTATTTCAAGTTTGAGGTCCTTTCAATTATTCTCCCCATTTTGTATGAGTACAATAAAATGCTCCAGCATACTAAAATTAATGTACTGTATTAAACAACTTTTACAATAACAGACTTTGGGGAAATACAACAAAAACATTGCCTTAAATTGCAAAGTCCGCTAAATGCCGAGGCCCTATGCTTCAGCCTACTAAGCTTATGGGTAAATCGGCTCTACCTTCAGGTATAGTAACCAAGGGTCTACAAGTAGGTTTTATACACTTTAATCCGTATTTAATTTGTGCAGCCAGAACCTAAGACAGGAAACTTAAGTTATTGAACCGATTGTCCATACGAGGGCGAAGTAGAATTCAGGACAAGAAGGTATATTACACGTAAGCCATGGAAGCAGTCTTTTGTATCCTAGTGATTGTTTCGCACCCGTGGCAATTTCAACTAAGATACCTGAACTAATCCTTCTATCGAAATACCGATCCACGGATTTTCAGAAGTTGGTAATGTGGATAACGATTACTCTCTTCTATGGACATCCCTATCAGTGCGCACTAAACCAGGTTGTCCCCCTTTCTTCGGTTCATTAATGTCGCCGATACACTGATTAAAATGAAATGTTTTGACTTCCTATCCCAGTTAAGTCAAATTAAATTTAACAACTTGGGTTGCCTTAGAACCTACATTCAAAGATGTGTTAAAATCTTGACAGCCGGATGGTGGAATTATTCGCACAGTTTAGCTTTTAAATACAGTAATTATGGTCAGTTATTTATTATATATATATTTTTTTCAGATGCTTCTTGCCAAGCGATCACAGACGCCTTCGCTATTGATCCATCATCAGGTGCTCTTACCATTGATACTAGTGTAGACCTAAGCGTCGTTCCAGGAGGCATTGCATCGTTTGCAGTCAAGGTAAGTAATCTTTATTGTACCATTTACCTGTATTACTAGTACTTACTAACTTCTACGTTAATGTACGGTAATAACTCACGCACCGGGTGCTAATATTGTATAGATTCTCCATCTGGTTTCGAGCATTATTATACCCAAATTGTATTCGCGCATTTCAACTACAGTACATATAAAAAGGATTCTGTTATGGTCAAGTGATATCACTTATACCGCTCTAGATTTTATTTTCTATTTCATGGAATATTGAATTATCCATTCAGCTTGAGCAGGAGAGGAGGAGGAAGAAGGAAATTAAGGAAAAATAGGGAGAAGGGGAACTTATGGGCAAACAGTGCCACTTACTATATGCAGAGTGACATACATTTTTCAAAACTTAACTTGGAGAAAGAACTGCCTCACATCCTCTCACAGTCCTCTCCCAGTACGTCAATACAGTGCTTGCGCTATAATCAGCCCTATAACCAGTGCCGGATTTGCCATTAGGCTAAGTAGGCTGAAGTCTAGGGCCTCAACATTTAGCGGACTTCAAAACTTAAGGCAAGGGCCTCAAAAGGGCGTGAAAAGAGCCTCAAAATTGAAATATCCTAGGGCCTCTCAATATCTAAATCCGGCACTGCCTATAACAGTCATCTGAAAACGAACTGAGTCCAACTGTCACATTGCGTGATTAAAGTATTGGAGGGCTGACAAGATAACATTAGATAATATTTTAAACTACTGTATTTTACTCATCTACATTTACGTTTTTTTTTGGCAAAACATTGGTAAATAACATCCCCATTTGTAAAGAACGTCATTTACTTTATACAAAATAATTTTAAGACATATTTATTATCAAATATCAATATAAGTTGCGATTGTTGTGTACTAATTATGGTTGACTTTAATAATTTCCATAAAAATTCAGGCGACACAGAATGATGATAGTAGACATTATGCAATGACGTTCGTAAGCGTAGTGCTGACGTCATCATATATACCAACAACAGGTATTTGAAATAAACTATTCATAAATGTGATGGAGTTAGAAGTTGCCACTTTTAATATCCGAGATTCACATTTGCAAAAATCGCTACTGAAGATGTTACAAGTTAATACTTTTCCTCATACTGTGTAGATGACCCACTGAAACGTTGAAAGGTTGGATCGGGCGTCTTTTGTACTCCAATTGAAAAGCTAGAACCATCGCACAGGTGCAACCGACCATAGTATATCAGATCACTCAGTTAGTAGCAATTTGAACTTATCCAAGGTGCACCTCTTATTTTTATACAGAGTTCCACATCTTAGGCAGGTTTCTGGTAGTAGGCCCTAATTGTTACACTGTGATTATAGCAAGTGGTACAACTAGCGTGCACTATACCTCACATTGCAGAGTGGGGCAGGAGTATGACATGTTTGGAAAATGATTTTGAGAAAAAAGTAGGCTATAAGGAGATTATATAAATTCTTTGTAAACATGGGAAGGGGCAGAGTTTAGAGTTGGAATGTCTAGGATGGTATCCTGATATAGATTTCATAGTTTATAAATGATTTTTCCTTCGGAGCACATGTGAAGTGCTCTCAAATTAGAAGCCTAGCTGGCACCACTCGCATTCGTGCTTGCATGCAGGCTAGAGTTCTCAAGATCCTCGAATACAAGAATGATGCTTTTTTTGAATACATTGAGAAAATCGATGCATTTTTAGCTCGGTCAATATAACTTCCTTTCATGCATAATGTGCATGGTGAAATGCACACACCCTGCATGTTGTATTAATAGATCTCTATTAAAAGAGTCAACTTCTAACACTGTCAAATATTTCATGCTTATATATTCTAAACGCTTCTTTGATTTCCACCTGCACTATTGTTGACTTTGACAATTGATGTCCTACATCTGAATTGAAGTACGCCTTTCAACCCGATCAATGATCACCAATTGACGTACTTAATTTAAAAAATATTGTAATTTTTCAATATTCCATCGAGCACTATTGTGGGTTGGAAATCTTGGTACGCGTTAAATCATTCCTGTCTTTCTCATCCACTACCCCGTACACCTACCACCCAAGCTCGCAATCACTATTTCTTATTCTTTCTCAGTAATAGACTTAAGAGATTCATTCTGGCAGGGCGAATAACTAAAGTTACTTCATGTTTTGTTGTCCTTTAAACCCTAACTTCCTACAGGAACAACAACGGTGTGTCCAACGGCAACTACTGAAACTACTACAATCATTGTAACAACTGCATGCCCAACTGGTATGGTGTAATCACAACTGAAATGCTAATCTGTTTTATATCAATTTCAGACAATCAATGTCTAGCATTTTCTTTCTATTCATCCTCCGAGCTCGCATCTCTAATGCAACCTGCATTTCTTTAGACTGCATGAGACTTAATATCGTCTCACTCCTCTTTCACTACTTGCGCATTTCCTTCAAATCTATACTTGCAGCACAGCATTCATGATTATTATTACTATGATAATAATCATCATTATCCCTCCTCTCATCTATTCCCTATGAATTCCGCACTCTGTGTCTGGCATCTTCTCTTCTCATGTTCTTATTTATGCCGTTACTGCCTCTTTTCTCCACGTTTCCCCGATTCTCACGAGTATGCCTAGGTTTCTCTGCCCATGCTATCCAGTAGGCCTACACAGTCATTCCTCACACTTATGTTATCCGCCCTTATTATTCATCTCAAACTAGTCTGGAATCGCACGACTTTTCACAAGAGATGATATTGTATGCATGAAGGCCCACAGGTTCTAGAATCCACTTTTAGTTTTTATCCTTTATTAAATCACATCTCACGTAAGAGATCCCAGTTATTACGTATTCGCCTACTTTCCCTAATTCAATTTTCTCCCTGAGGCAGCCTACTCTGAGAAGAGTGCCAACTCATAGTTGTATTTCAAGTTGTTGGTAGCAGAATTTCTAACCTGAACCACATAGGTATTACAAACGGAAAGTACAAACTGGAAGAAATATATGAACCTTGCCCTTGCAAAACTCAAATGCTCTGTTTCATATTCAGACATTAGAAATGTGGAAGTTTTGTTTAAAGCATCATATCCCAGTCCCTAGCACTATACCTATGAGATGATATCGTATGAATTGACTTTAAGTTTTAATTTCAAAGTGATCACATGCTATCGTTTTGATATCCGATAATATCCTACCCTTTCTACTCTGTTTTATTCCTTTCTTCAATACCTACAAATCTGCAGCTTTCTTTAAGCATTTCATCTATAAAACCTAAATAATGCTTGCAGCATTTAATTACTAAAATTCCAATACTGTCTTTTATCATCACCATTACCCTACATCCCTGCAGAGGCAACAACGCCGTGTGTGTGTCCAACGGAAACTACAACATCATGTCCAACTATAGTTCCTGGTACGGTATTTGATAAGTGCTAAAATACTGCCCACAACTTTTCTGGAAACTATGCATCCTATATAATCTCAAACCTTCATTATCCTGTCATATCTGGTCTGAAATATCTGCCCTAATTCTTAATAGACTTCTCATCCCTTACCTCATTTCCATCCTCTTTAACCCAACTTGAAACCTTCCTCTCATCCACTTACTTTCAAGTTCTCAACAGTGTATTCAGGTAGGTTCACCTACATCGAGGTCTAAAGTTAATTCGTGTTTTACTACAGAGACTACTGCTACTACAACCGAATGCAATTGTCCAACAACATCAGGGCCAGACACATGTCCAACAGTCCCAGACTGTGATTGTCCAACTGATAAAACTGGTATGAAAGATGCATTGATGAGATATAGACACGTGTGTTGTAGTCTCCTGGCATTTGAACGGGAAGTTCACTTGCTCCAATTCTGAATATAAATATTCCACCAAATCGTAATACTCCAGATATGAAATGTTGTGCTATGAATATTGGATTATTAGTAGATTTGGATATTCATTTTTTTTTCTCCTTTTGCCATTCACTAATTTTGATCCAATGTGAAATGTGATGACTGAAATACCTCCGACATTTTCCGCAGGCACACCGTGCGATTGTTCGTCGTGTCCTACTACCATTACTGTGACTACAAGTAACCCAGGTAATAGCTCTTAAGATGACCACCCTCCTCTTGAACCTTCCTTCTCCAGAATCGCTTTTTATGTTGCATTCGAGACCGTCCATATATTACCTACGCAGTTTCTTTTTTTCTAATTTCCTTAATAATCTCCATTATCTTTATTTTTCTATCTTTTCTACTCGTCTTGCGTATATTTCAGTTTCAATTCTCTGGCTATATTTAATTTACCAACGAGGAATTCAATGCCAAAAATGTTTGTTTTCAAAATCGCATGAAATATATGGCTTCTGTAGATTCCAACAAATGATACAGAACCTTCTTTGAAACATGGAGGAATTTTATATAAACAAAAAGAAAACCTCTACCAATCCTCGATGGAAAGTTAAATCAAGGTTTCTGGATATCAACTACCTAAGGCTCTAAACCTGTTGTAGACTTAAAGCACCTCTTCATCTTTTTAACCAGTCTCTTATAAACTTCTAACGAATTTCTTCGCCTTAATATTTTTTCTCTTAAAATGTATCATTACTTAATCAATTCTTAACTTTCAACCCTTTCCTCGCGTTCGTAACTATGGACGCTCTCCGCTTTAGATGGCAGTACGCCCTCTTCAGCTTCAGACAGTACTAGTAGTAGTAGTAGTGGTAGTAGTGGTGGTACAACGATATGCGTAACAACGTCAGAGACAACATCCAATACTTACGGGCCCTTTTCAACTAGTACCATGTATACTTGCTATCCTACGGATACGACTATCCCTCCGGCATCTGTTACTGACACTACAGGTATAGATAAGAATCATTTCTAACCAACCATTGTTGTAATGAGATTCGGAGTGTGATGCTAAACACACCAACACACTCGCATGCAGCTTTTGGCGCATAATAAATCCTTGGTTTCTTTTATTAACACTTTTAGATACCACTACTTTCCCCGTAACTGGTACTACATGTCCCCCAGCGCCACCATGCACAACCATAACATTCCCCTCTTCTACTGCTGCAGGCTCCACAGGAACATCGGAGGACTCAGGATGCACCTGTCCTACTGTACCTGACTGTACCCCTGATCCCAATTATTGCACATGTCCTTCCATACCACCCTCTTGTACCACAATTCCTGATACCCCTCCTAATACTGCAGGCACGACAGCAGGAACGGAGACAACCACCGAGTACATTACGACATTGCCGCCCGAGCCAGCCGATAACTTTTACGTCACTGTCAAGAACGTACTTTCTAACACTGCCAAGAATACAGTTGTTGCACAGATGACAGAAGACAAAGAGGATGTCACTTACAGTTTGACAGGTAGGGTCAATGATTTTACCTCCCTTTACCTAATATACAGTATTATGTAGAAAATTAAGCTTGCATTTGCTAATAACATCATTTCATTGACTGACACATCTCTCCCAACAGTTGGCGTCCTAGATTGTTCTAAGTTATAAAATCTTAAATAAACACCGTCCACTTTATCTTAAGACAACTACCAAAATGTGGCGACAATAAATATATTAGGCACTGTACCGTATCATAACGAATTACACTTTCTTTATCCTTCCAACATGATATTCATTTAGCCTCTGCTTTGGGTTTATAACACGAACTTTAGACCTGTTACGAAAATTTATGCGTATGAAGCACCTACAGAAACCGCAAATGTGCTTAAAGATAATCGTTATTATGGTCCACTGGCATTAATGTTACTTTTCACATAGGAACTACATTCTGTGGTCAACTATCATGAAATTCTGTTTAGTGAAGCTTTCATTACATCCCATGCATTCACTAACACCTCATTTAGGTTAATTGCAGTTCGAGAATGAACTACTTTCGCTAAACAGAAGTTTTTCCAGTTGGCTAAAATAAATATTTAAATTTTCTGCAGAACTTTAAGTTGATCGCATCAGATCAGTCTAATGATGTTGACATCAGATACTTATATAGTTCTTCTGTTGCAAAATGATTAGTAAGGGAAGCTTTTTGAATTAAATGCAAGGGTTCCTCTACTGTTAATTACTTTTATTAGTTAAAAAACTCTATTGAAATGTAAACTCGGTGAATGGTTGGGCTTATAATGACGGAAATTAAATTTAAATCCCATTTAGTAATTTAATCTTATCATCCGTGAATTAAAAGGAGTCTCTTCGATTTCAAGGAGTGTGACTGTTTCTGAGATTTTTCTCTTAAATTTTTAGTACATGTTAGAAACTTTCTTTATCACTTTTTTATTCATACTTACTGTCACAAGTAATCATTAAGTTTTTAGCAGAATAACAAATCTTTACAATATAGTATTTCACCATTCAACCATTAGTCTATTTTGTTTCTAGATTTTATTTATATGGATTTTAATTCTTGTGTTGCCGTTTGAGATTAAATATGATTATAAAAGCTAGGATCCAATAGAAAGGAAGTTATTAATCTTTAACACACGTGACATATTGTCTAAGCTAAAATATTAAAAACAATCTTTTGGGTGATTTATCGCAATAGCAAATTATGAACATGCAGATTTAATATACTAATATGCCCAATTACTATTCTTGTGATATTTTATATAATGTAATGCATTCAGAAAATGGGGCAGACTTTAAAATATCTATAAATAATGAGTGGATTGTGAAAGACGTCATTAATCCTTCGGATGCTAATGGATTTAGGTTACCTGTGGTACGTAGGGTAAAGAAGCTTATCTATTCACCCTTGAGGCTATCTCTGCAATAGAGTTTCTGAAGCTTTTCACTGCACATGACCTCCCCAGTGGAACCCTTACAGAAGAGTAAATCTTCATATGGATTACTGCAGATAGTTGCTAGGTCTCTTTCATATGTATAGAACCTTCAAAAAAATATTTATGGAAGCCTAGGGCTGTACTGACACACAACTCTGTCTATTGAAACTGCTAAAACTCAAATTATCCATGTATTTGATCTGAGGTAGAATGTTCAGACCACTGTACCCAAGTCTCTGCACTGTTTATCTTTTTCGGATGGACAAGCCGATTTCACCTAATCAGGCTCCACACCTACCCCTTTAACTCAAAATACGTGAGTTACGTCGGGAAGGAACTAGCTAGATATATCAAATGTCCACTTGCGAATCCTGATTTGGGTTCTAATTCTGGTATCTGACAATGAAATGATTGTGTGTGTTGGGACTACACTTTTCCGACTTGCAAAAAACGAGGATGGAGTTGTTTTCCTAATTAAACTTAACTAAACAATAAAGTAGAAACATTAATTTCTATGAAATATAATCTTTATTGCACTTTTTTGCTTGTAGATAACCGAAATCTGCCATCAAATTACTTTGACATCAATCCAAGTACTGGTGAAATATTCGTGATTAAGAGTCTTAATTCACATAGAAATCCTTACAATTTGATGGTTCACGCAACCTCATCATTTGCCACAGATACTGCCAGCGTAAGTTACGATTCTAATAAGTATGTCTATATATTTTTTTATTAAGAGTAAACGTAGTGAATATTTATGATTTTTTTTTCTGATATCAGGTGACTATTGAAGTAGCAGATGCTGTTAATCCACCTGACCCACCTGAATGCACCTGCGACGACACAGTGTATATCATTGTAATGTCTGTATTGGGTGCCTTATTAGCGATCGCCCTTATAAGCATAGGTGTTCTCATATGGAAACTTAAAAAGTAAATAACTTTTATTGGCATTTTAAAGCCTCTTTTGACCCCACATTAAAAAGATGAATTGGTTAACCTCAAATTGCTAACAAGTAATAATAATTATGAAATTTTTGAATCATATTTAGAAGTAAACATTTATCTCGGTCTTCAATGAATCGACCACCGTATTTACCGACATCATCATCTCCCTATACAACTCCACAAGTTTCTCAATATCTTGGTTCTTCATCAAACGGCAAATCACTTAATGGCGGCAGAGTTGAAAACGGCAGTTTGTCAAGTTCTGCATTTGGAGAACCCAAAGACAATCTTGACAGGTCTGGATTTAGCATAATATTTGAAAAATCTGTCTATAAGGTAGTCCATCAGAAGTCCGCAATATGTTATTGGCGAGCAGCACAAGTAATGCTTTAAATGCTACTCAATGTTTTTCAAAATGTTCGTGTTGTGAACGCATATCACATAGGTTGCGATCTTCGCATTTGTCCGGCACTAAAATAGACAAGTCGTAAAGAAACCGTGGCTAAATTTTGCTTCATTTATATATTAGAATAGTTTGAGGCGGAAGTTTCAATCTAGTACCCAATTTAGCTCTGTTAGAAAGTTCAAATCTTTGAGGTGCTCGCTGGTGTTCAACGCTTGCCGACTTCGTCTTATTATTGCAATACATGTGTAGTACACAACCCATAATTCTATGAGTGTAATATAACAATGTTGTATTTTATGTAGCCCTGTCACAGAAACGTTTGGAGTCAGTCGACTGAATGAAGTCCGTAGTGATGACCCCATTTGGTAAGGAAATCCATCATGAAATATTCATTGCAATGTACCCTATGTATTGAGGCGAGCGGATAGTGCCCTGAAGGGCCCATTCAGTAGTCTAATGTATATTCTGTTCATGGCCGATATTCTTTACACACTCACAACCCCAAGTTGCAGTTTTCCCGAAGTAGCACGCACAGTAAGCTCTTGACATATAAAGAAATCTTATCACCGGTAAGATTTCTTTACGAGGAAAGGTAAGGTAACGGGACTCTAAGATTAATAATACTCTTGTTTAATTCTGACTGGAGTGGGCTTTTTATTCCTATCCTGAAAGGAGAATCGAACGCACCATTCATTGAATGTTAAGCAAACCCATTTCGTTTTTCTTGAAAATAAGGGTCACGAGAGATACTTAGGTCAATGGTGTTTAATTATGTCAACATGGCACTCTTAAGAATATACTAATAATTTTTTTCTGCAGAACCCTTCTAGACCCAAAAGGCATCAATATTTGTGTAATTTATGTGGAAGGTGAAGAAAAAATCATTATTTTATCATAGTCTTCTTTTAATTAACAACTTTAATACAAGTTAAACAGGAGCAATTATTAATTTATTAATTTTTGCTACATGGCTGGGATGGTTTTTCTTGGAATATTCTGTCAGATATTAACCTTGACTTGCGAAACCTTTGAAGCGGTTTGAAGATCACTGATTTAGGTGGTCAGTTCGTAAACTATGGAGGGTAATATTTGATATTAGTTTTAATTCTTTTTTTTACAGGAATAATGGGGCAACTGACATGGATCCAGAACCAAGTAGTCGATATGAAGCTATTAAAGATACAGTAATAGAAGATGATGATGATGATATAGAGAAAGATCCCGACCCCGATTACATTTATAATATGAAATCTATATTGGTTGACCCTAACACATCTAAAGGCGCTGATAATGATGACAGCAAATCTAATTTAGGAGTACAGTTTGATGACAATCCTGAAGTAATTGCTGTAGAACCATCTAATAGTACCAAAATGGGTGAAAATTCGTTCCTCTGATGATTTTCATTACACTGATTTCTATTGTATCTTCAAAACATCTTTGTGATTGATGGATGATAGTAAGACTTCAAGAACTTTTAATAAGTGACAACGAATTATTATTATTTTATATAGGGCTATATATAATATATCATCCATCTAGTTGCAGGTTTTTTATAAGCAGTGATGCACTAAGTTTTAAGGTTTGATTGTCTACGTCACTCAGCGACCAATACTTCGAGAGTGCTAGCTGATTATTACTGTAATTTTATACCATTATGATAAGCCAAACTCACAATATTTTTAAATTGATGTCATAGTATCGATCACAGCATCTTGAACTCATTTGTATATTAACTAGATAATTGTTACTATAATCATACCTTTCTTTACGACAGTAACCTAGTACAATATTTAAATTTACGAATTAAGCAATATCCTTTTTTAGCGCAGAAGTAAACTTATAAGATCACTCCTTGTGGACATTTAAAAACACTTTAAATTATTGAAATTGTTTATAACATGTCAAGAGAATGTACATAATATAATTCAGTGAAGTTTTTTATAACTCTGTGCTAGTATGACTCAAGCCATAAACACCAACATGATATAATGTTAGTATTCATTGAATAGTTGACTAGCAACTACAATAGTTAACCAAATCTTTATACTGTGGTACCCCGCTTAACGAACGCCTCGTATAACGAATATTCCCTATAACGAACACCGTCAGAAAAGCGCGGGAGTATCGCATAACGAAATTGTTTAACATAACGAACGCTTGTTCAATATACAAAGTGAACTAGGAACTGTATAGGACAGTGGTGGCGAACCTGCGACCCACCGCGCAATTTTAAGTGGCCCGAGTGTTAATGAGATGATGTTAAAGGTGTAATAAAAGTTGGATGATGTTCTCTATTCCCTCCTTTAATAAACTTTATTCACTATTAATAATAACTTATTTTTATTCATAAAATTGAATAGTGCTTGCATCTGACCCGTGGACAAATTCTTGGTTTTCTTTTGGTGTTATTGTGACCCGTCTTCAAAAACGGTTCGCCACCACTGGTATAGGATGTCCAAGATTGTAGTAACTATAGAGGTATTAATCCAATGAGTTATACCAATGTAATGTAATAGAATGTCGCCTCCAGGATAGAACTAGTGTCCGTGGAAATCAGTTTGGGTTCATGCTAGGCAGGTCCACAATGGAACGAATCTTCATTCTGAGGCCGATGATAGAAAAATATAGAGCCGCTAAGAAGGATCTCCATACCATCATTATCGACTTGGAGAAGGCTTACCAGTGTTCCACAACAGGCATTATGCAAAAGGGGGTAGAAAAAGGGTTTATTCGAATAGTTTAGGATATGTACTCGTATGATGGTTCCATTCCACAGCCAGGGTAAGGACACCTTGGGGAAAATACTGGGGGCTCCCCAGTGAAGTTTGGGTGCACCAAGGTTCAGCACTCAAATCCATACCTTTTTATTCTGGTTATGGACGAGCTACTGACGGGAGTAGGAGAATGGACCCCTCAATGCATGGCATTTGCTGACGAGCACCATTGAACTGCACACTGCAAGTAATTGACTGCCTTCTCATTGCAGGGCAATTCCTAGTTTTTGTGAAGTATGAACCCCCCCCCTCCCAAAATGGGTCCTAGAGTGTTTTTGCTCATTAACAATCAGCTCTGCACTTTGTTTTTAACTTCTTAACAATTTTCGCAATTTTTCGTGGCAACCCGGAACGAATTACACAATATAACATAGAGATCTATGAGAAATTGTGTTCCACACAACGAACACCCCTCATAACGAACGTATCGCTGGAACGAATTACTTTCGTTAAGCGGGGTACCACTGTATTGCCTTAGTGTCTTGCAGGTTTCTTCTATAACAGAGGTTCTCAACCTTTTTTTAACATTTGCCAAGTTGTGGAGACCACCAAAGATGAAATTCAAGACATCTCTATCCTTCAATGCATTTTCGTTATACCCTAGAGCTACTAGAGCCCTCTTTTTCATCTCCAAATAATAACTCATCAATATCCAAAACTCTTTCTCTGAAATTATTACAGTTTGTTGATGTTTTAGGGCCCTTCAACAACAAGGTCATTAGAACCCCGTCCACAGCGTAGTTCTTATGCAGAGATTGTACAGGGATGCAGAGATACATTTTTGGGCATAAGCAGTGCCCAGTGCCAGAGTCCACCCATGTCACTACTAGCTGGGGTTGTGCTGCTGAACTTCACTGATCAGATAAGAACTAGTGTGTCTAACGCAATTCGCCGCTCCCGAAATTATTGCAGATTGGCAGTCAAAGACTATTAAAAAATGAAGATGAAGAACGGTGAAAAATCTTACTGCACCTAATAATCGAATGAAATTATTACCATTAAATTTAACTCAAAACAAAAACATTTTTTGATTGTGCTAGGCGATCCCTGAGAAATCCGCAGGCGACCCTCAAAGGGGTCGCGACCCACAGGTTGAGAACCTCTGTTCTATAACAAAGGTAAGTATCACTGTTCAAACACAGAACCAACTTGATTTACAAACTCACAGCTTTTCTCAATCGTTTTGATATATGGTAATTTCTTAAAACAGTAACTTTATGTGAATTGTTGACGAGAATCTTGATTACCTTCCAGCAGGACCTGTCTTACGGCAAGGCGACCGAGGCAACCGCCTTGGGCCCCTTGCTGTTGAATTGAAAAACAAATGTTTTTTGGAAATCAACTTCATAAATCTTGGCACTGGGGCCCCGCTGTCGCCTGCTGCGGTGGGCCCCGCTATCGCCGGCAGCCTTGAGTCCCGAAAACTACGGCAGGCCCTGCCCTCCAGGACATAATTTTCTTTTTCTATACAAATCCCTTATGTACTACTTTTTCTCAGTGGCTCTGTGCTTAACTCACTTCACTTTGTAACTCCATGATTTCAGGGTCAGTTCTGGTTGAGGCAGATCATTATGCAGAGCCGTCTCGAAAGTGGTGCGAACGGTGCCACGTGACAACGCCTCGCTGACATACAGGATCGGCCGGAGGGTGGTGCGAACGGTGCGAGCTCATAAATCCCAGTGCCATTGACTTCGGAAAAAGAAAATGGTTTAATTTTGTTTCTATAATCCTAATATCGCCCAAACAAGGACACAATATAATGGGAGGCACTAGTTCTATTAATTGTACCTTGATACCCTAGGTACGTCTCTGCCTGGCCTAACCAGTTAACTTTACATCGGGCCCCGCTTTCCTTCGGGCCGGCTCTAGGTAAATGGCTTTGTTTGAAGGCGAGAGGGAAGTCCAAAGCGTGCCTTCCGAAAGATGGGAAATAAAACTGTGGTGTGCAAGTACGATGTCATATGCACATAAAAGAACCCTTTCCATACGGAATAAAATCTCAGTAAAGTTTCCTAACTTGGCCTCCCTCAGGCATCAATGGAAAAAAGCGCACCAATGAAGCAAATCGGTGGACTTGTATAAGCAAGGGGTTGCAGCATTAGGCGATGTGCTCCCGGTCCGTCCGACGCTGCCATAGGCAGGTGAAAGGCTAAGAATGTGGATTGATGGGGGAGACCGAAGCTGACATGGGAACAGGTTGTCCGGGGGACATGGCGGTGTGCGGGGTAGTAGACAGGCGGGAGTGGAGGTCTGGAACCCGCAGACCGACTGCGCCACAGGCGGGATAAGGGTATGATGATGATAGTTTAACTATTATTTTCGTTGTCTTATTTCACACATTTAAAAAACTGTTATGCGGTGTTTTCAGTGTTATTTATGCTTTGAAAGCAGGCTAATCAACCTACTCAAAATTTCTCTGCAATCATTTTGGAAGCACCCCGGGGCCCTCTTAAAAACTGAAGTCTACGTTGATTAAATGAAACGTTATCTACGACGTAAACCATAACTGTTTTTTCAGTTACTTACCTCTGACCTTTTTATGTAACTAACTTTTATATTAATATAGCTATTATGATTTTTTTAAATGGGAAAAGAAACTGAAAGTAATTGACTAAATCCGTAATCACTCACAACGATGTACAGGATGCTTTCTTCTCGGTAATATGACAAAATTAACAGCCATACAAGATAAATTATTACATGGCTACCTATAATACCTACTGTTCGTCTAGACCGACAAAGGAATCCGGAAGTTTCTGGAATCAGGTGCCAAAATTTTCGTAGGTACGACAAAGACCTTGATAGCCTATCAATTTCAAGACTTCTGTTTCGGGCAAGAGCTGGGTCACTGGAGACGAAACAGAGGATGGCAAAGATCACAGGTGGAGAGGTGGGTTTGTGGATTGTGTGGGGATCGAGTGGAGGATGTCAGGCATGTGATCCTGTCCTGTCCAGCGCTGGGCCACTGCAGGATGAGTTGGGGAACCCCCACCTTGGAAGAGGTTCTGGGGTTGATGGGTTCTGGTGTGGAGCGGCTGGATTGGGTGCGAAAGGCAAAGGTACTGCTAGGGTGCTGGTGGAGATCTAGGCATATGGGCCTGGCATGAAAAATCTAGGTAGCAAGGTATCCGTCACAAAGGATTACATATTCATATTCATATGTTGAATAATGAGAGAACCGTCACTACCTGGAATACTGGCGTGTTGAGTTCGATTCCAGTGCCGGATTTACCACTAGTCTAATTAGGCTTAAGCCAAGGGCCTCAACATTTAGCGGGCTTCAAAACTTAAGAAAAGGGCATCAAAATTTATATAGCCTAGGGCCTCTCAATATTTAAATCCGGCAGTGCTCGAGTCCCACCAGCGGAAGGAAGCAGCTACTGACTTTTTCCTGCCTAGGGCAGAGTCAGATACCTACTTTTCTCCCACTGTGGATCATAGATGATGTAGCGGGCGGTATGTTCACGTAGCCGTCCCAGGGCCGGCCATCTCTTTAAAGGGGTCCAGGTGCAAAAATCCTTTTCGGGCCCTAAAATCCACAAGCATCGGTGGGGCAGTGGGTAGCACGCTCGGTAATTGCGTTAGTAGTTCTAGGTTCGATGCTGGACCGAGATGGGTTGGCTTCTTTCGGGCGAGAGAGAGAGGCCCCAGTGTGTCATCTTTCGGATGAGAAGTGAAACCGAGGTCCTCTGTGGTGTACGATGGCATATGCACGTCAAAGAACCTTCTGAAATTTGCAACGTGTAGATGAGGTAAAATTTCCAGGTGTAAGAGCTCGCCTCCTGAGAAATCCTAAGGCGATCCTCCAAAGGGGTCCCGACCCGTAGGTTGAGAACCGCCGAAGTGTCGAGACGAAGAAATAGCCTATAGCACAAAGCTAGATAAGTATTAGGTCGATAGCCGGCTGCGTAAAAGATATCGTCCAAATGTTCGCTCATGTGTTCCAGTTGGAAGAAAATGGGTACCGGACAATGCCGAAGGAGGAAAAAGGGTTGTCATTCATTCCATTTTTGGACCTATGTTTGCGTAAGGCCGGATTACCTCAATGGCTGACCTCTCGCGGTTTAGACTAAGGTACCAAAACAGTAGCGTCACTAGAGTTGACGTCACCCGGTGCGGATACACCATGGTGTCACCCCCCCTCTCCCGAAAAAAGCCACTTCTGCTTTGGTGTCACCCCAACTTCTCATGGTGCGAGTGGTGTCACCCGGTGCGGCCCGCACCCCCTAGTGACGCCACTGTACCGAAACACGGGTCCATCCTTTCCTGTGGTTGGCAGCATTTTGTAAAAGTAGACCTTCCGTCATGTATGACGTAGAGTCAGAGTGCTGAAGGTGAGAGAACCACCTGTCCGGGAGCACCAGAAGTGAATATGCCGGTAATCAACTTTCCACGTGGAATGAGCTTGATTATAGGTATTTTGATAAAAGTTTCCTGGGATTGTTGGGATCAAGTATCTGGTATAACTGCGTTATAGAACTAACTTACAAACTTCCGCCAGGTTCAATGGCGTCAATTGTTCTAAAAACTGTGTTCGTTTTATCATCGTTATTTTGTTTAATGTATTCATATTACTGTCAAGACAGTTTGAATGTGATATTTTGGAAAGAATTCGGCAACAGACCATGAATAGTTGGTGGTCATCGTTCAGAATTAATTTTAACGAAGAATGAACGAACTACTGTTCATCTGTGTATCTGCATACAATATATTGAGTTCTGAAACCCATACTTTTTTACTTGGAAGTACTCTTATTCAACATCCATTCATTTCAATATTTTCAGACTGTAGTTTCTAAAGCTTTTCCTGTCATGTGTACTTACCAGCCATTGTCTTTTCAACCTTTAGGTCATTCGATTTCATTTTCAAGATATAAAGAGGTGAGTGCTATCATTTACTAGTTTACCGGCAGTATTTTTACGAAAAATCAAGATATATTTAAAAATTCTTTATTAGAAACCATGAATTTCGAATTGAACTTTAAATATAAACTGATGTTTTGAACTATTTTTAGAGAGTGCTATAAAACTGATTATTGCTAAGATTTAGCCACTTGCATGTCTTATTCACCACCGAAAGAAACCTTAGTACAAGATTCAGTGGGGTTGTACCTTTGTAGGAGTGAAGGTGAGAATATGAACTGGTATGGCACATAAACAAGGGTTACAGCAGTAGGTCGGTAACCGGCTACGTTGAAATACTGTCCAAAAGTTCGTTATCCCTGTTCCAGCAGGACAAATGGATACTCGACCCTGATGTAGGCAGAAGCAAGGTTTGGAGGTACAGTACTGTAGTATAGGGCAAATTAGAAGAACATGACTGCTAGAGATATGTTCTTGCCAACTGAGCCCTGTGTTTCTGTTTTCCAAATTATTTGTCTCTCCACATAAAATTTGATAACACGGATAACACTAGTATAAGTAATTCTAGCTCTCATGGCATCTGTATACACCACGTCGACCAATGAAAAACGAAAGTAGTGGCGAAGGAAACCTGTTCATAAATCCATTTTGAATGAAGACATTATTACTACAGTACTTTGTGAAATTTTCTTCTGGAGTTTCTTGTTGTACATTTCACGTTTCCAATATACCCGGCATACTGTATGTGTGTGTGTTTTTAAAAGTTAGACAGAACATGTCCACGAAACTGATGAATTACAGGATTAATAAGTTCTTTTAAATTCATCGCGATATTTTCTGTGTCTTTCACAGCAGCAGAAAGCCTGGTGTCCTAAAACAAGACTGACATTCTCACCCTTTCCCCGCCAATGGCTGGGTCGCCATCACTTTTGTCTCGTTGGTACCGGGAACACACGGGTGCACCGTTGGGCGGTAATTTTACATTGTCGATTATCGAACTAATGTGACCATAGTGACCATAACAGAACTGGAGTCAAATTTCCTTTAAACATATATTTTATTCTGTCTTATGGAACGTCGTCACAACAATACTTTAGACATTTTTAGTAATTGCCACTGTACAAAATTAAAACTATTTTGACTCGCATACCCAGTTGGTCACCAGTAGTCTGGTACCGAGTTATTTATCAATTTAGAAGTTAATCCTGGTACGATGGCTCTGAGTAGTTGCACCGTTAACCACATAAGCTTTTATATGAACGTAAACTTGAGAAACCACTGATACTGTCCCAAGCGTGTGCAAAGTAACGTTCATCAAATAGACTTTTATAAACAAACAGGTTTGTGTCATCTTGTTTTACTGAGCTCCAGTGTGGAGGGCTTTTACCAGTTTCTTTCATTTATTTATGATGCTTTCGTCGTTATGGACTGTTTTATAAGCCGCAGGTCCAGTCAGCCCTGTTTGTCTTTCTTCAAATGTGGCCCTGATGATGAAGAGCTAGCATCTTACTGCACAATGCATATATACATTGATTTAATTTTTTAATCATCTAAAATATGAATTAGTTCCTCTTCCATAGCTTTTATCGGAATTTGAGGTTCCTCTTTGCAATATTTATATGCAAATTGCAATTTGGAGATTTCGTCTGTTCTAAAATTACAAAAGAATAACAAACTTATGATTGTAAATTAGAAATTAATGTACGATAAATTCAGGATAATATTTGTCTCTTTGTTATCCCTGCCAATTTCTGTAGCTCAGTTAGTAGAGAGTAGGCCTACTAGCTTCTGAGCTTAAGTACTGGGACACGACTAATATGCCCCTCACCTGCACATGAGCACATAAATCAATAATCGTAAATTTATTAATTATATTCCAACATAGTTGCAAATATATATTGAAAAAGAGGACAGGTACTTGTGTAAAAGATAATAAAAACAGTAATACACATTGGCCCCGGAACAATGTACCCACTGTGCCCTCGTCTCGTCAGACCTGGATGTCGGCATTTTTTCATTTTTATAAGAGACGTAAAGTGCATCTTTCGTCAAGCAGGTACACATAACTACTTGTCCTTCTACGAGCCCTGTCTGCGCACCTGATGTGAATGATGAAGTGAATACCGTTCAATGCCAAATGGTAACAGAATCTCTTTCCGGAATGTCATCTTGACATGTCATTGATTATAATGCAAGTTTTTGCATCAACGATGTTTTATGTCAGAAAATTCTACGAACCATCTTTTGAAAAACAGTGCATGTGGTGTCATAATAGATTGACCGTCATTTAGAGCCAATGAAAGTTGTATGGTGGAAATGTTCGAGTAATAATTTTCTGGACAGGTTATTGACACCTTGTTTCAGGAGCTGTGTGGTTAGCTGCAATTTTTACATTTATTAATAGGAGTAAGAAGTAATTATTCACTAAATTCTCACGTGTGATTTAATTTCAATTTGTAACCTGTTAACTATGTAGTAGGCCTATATTAGATTTAGTTGTCAGGGGTGGTTTTACGTCTAAGTGGCATCGTACACCCACACAGAGTCGCTGACTTCACTTGTCATCCAACAAAAGGGAACCTCAGGTTTCTTTTCGTCTGAGACGTAATATGGACTTTAGCCAGTGACGAACCTGAACATCTTGAACTGACAAGTACTGCATATACAATGCTAATTGAACTGTTGAATGCAACTAGAGCATTTTTTGTTCGTTCGTTGGTGTTTAATTAAGATCCTGTCAACTACAAGGTCATTGGAGACGCGTCCATTGCATAGTTCTAATGCATAGACTGCACAGACACTACACTAATGCGACGATTATTGGGTATTAGCAGTACCCAGCTTTCCCGAGCGACCACCCATGTCAGTACTAACTGGGCTTGCAACTAGTGCAATTGACCCCGGGATTGATCATGTATGCATCCTGAATTGGGCCTACCTTTTTTTCCTCTTATGATTGATGATCATGACAACAGCTGCAATGATGATAAGAGCAGATAGAATGCATCCTAAAGCCACTAGTAATATCTGATAAAAGGTGAAGAACAAATTAAGGCATAGGTGATAACTTTGGCTGATAATTTCAACTCAGTCTAGGGGCGAAAAAATCACTTACAAAATTGTAAGAAGAAGCATCTGTTATTTTACTGGCATTGGCACAGTTTTCAACCAAGGCCTGAAATCCAATATCATTTTGAAAGAGTCTGTGCTCAATTGAAGTTTTCAAGTTCTTATAATCAGATAGTGATGTACTGTTATCCACACAATACTCTACTTGGTAGAAACGATCTTTTTCATAACTGAAAAGATATTCAAATGATATTAAATTAAATTATGCACTCGTATTTTGAATTTATTACTTCATAATGAAATGATTGCCTAGCAAGTACTACTTGCTTTCAATGTTTTTAACTTTCCCAGTTCCTGCTGTAGGGTTGAGCATCATGAATGTGGAGGGACCAGGAAGGGAGATAGAAATCGGCAGGGTAGAAGAGGAAAAGTTAAGACATGTGGCCAACTACCTGACTGATGAGCGAGTGCCACAAGCTCTTTAGATAAGTGATAGCAGTGAACCTTGTATTCTGTCCCAGAACCCACATGGAGCCTGTTAAGCCCTCTAAATAGCTTACTTGTTGTTTAAAACTAATAAGTTGGGCATTTTATTTGTTAATTTGTTTACCAATGTGAACTCTTATTGATGGCAATGTCATAGGTGAAATGGCCATACTCGTAGAAAACATCACTGAGAATTGATGCTATGTCTTCTCCTGGATTAGTTGCATTACTGAACAGTACTGACATACTTATTGTATCTGAAATGAAGGTCATAATAGTAAATATTTGCTACGTTGCATGTAACTATCAAAGTCTACATTTAGAATATTGAAATGAAAATGGAGACAGATATTTCTGTTGCACAATGCAATATTTGATAAATTTTTAGATTCAATTTGGTAATGGTTACCACAAATCCAGCTTGTGTTAACTGTTGAAAAGTCCACAGAACTATTCGCACTAACGCTAGCAATCGTTTGAGTTTCTGAATCATTATATATGTTGCTTTGACTGGTATTAACTTCCTGTTCGAAAGTATCCAAATTTTCAGTTGTTATGTCAAATTGACTGTCTTTTCCTGCAGTAGTCGAAATGTTGGACTTATTTGAAATACTTTCTGCTGTTGTCAAACCAAATATATCATCGCTAGTTGTAACAGTTAATGGCAGTGTTGTTCTTAATGTCGTAGTAATTGGGGTTGTTGTCATCGTGGTACTAGTTGTTGGTGTTGCTGTTGTTGTTGTGGTAGTTGTGGTTGTGGTAGTAGTAGTAGTTACTCTTTCGGTGCAGTCATGCCCGGTCCAACCTAAAAATGTGCAAACAGCAGTACTTTACAATTACTTTGTTATATTGCTACTACTTTGATGCATATATTTTTGCACTTTAAACATGTCTTAATTTCAATTACATATGTAAAGACTTTATGTCCAAATTGAATTCTAGGAAGCCTGTCACTGCTTGATTTTGTCTAACGGATCAGCATAGGAAAGGGGTATATGCAATGTTTTTTTATTAGTTCTTTGATGAGAAAATTTCAAGAGCTGTTTTTTTTTGTCGGTGGCATTTGATTTTTGACTGTTGTTTATAAAGTTAGGAGCAAAAGAGTTAGAAAAGGAAATAAGTGCAGTTTTAACAAGAATCTTGGTATTCATCTTCCGGTATTGAGTAGACCTCGTGGACGAGTAGGTGACATCTTAATTCACAATTCTTAAACTATTACGGTACCTCTATCATGTGGCACAAGGAGCACTTCAGCCTCTTCAGGACCCCTCTACCCACAAATCCACCAGTGTCTTCCAGGTACGAACCTGCGTAACTTTAACTCGAGAGTGGGATTACTCTCTAATTGAAGAAGGAGAAATTGATGCACCTCTAAGCAGAGCCTTTTAAACTAGGAATTGCATAAAACTTTTCAGGTATTATAATTTGACAAACGATTTGTCACATACCCTGACATAATTTCAATGTCAGCAGAGCATTCCTCTATTCAACAGTTAAGACCTGACCTGAATTGTTGATGAAAATGGAATTGATTGTAATATGATATGATAGTGAAAGTAGGTAAAATAGTCGCAAAATATTTTATACATACAATATTCATTAACCTTAATCGGATTGATGTTTTACATCATCATTTTCTTCATATCCTTATCGTGCCTATGGCTGAGTAGGGTTGCGAGTTTTAGCTCCTTTTAACTTCTATTATCAACCAGTTCTTCCTCCACCACTCCAAACAGTACTCTTTCCCCCAGTACAACTTGCTCGATCCCGTATACGTGCAGCAGCCTCGTGAAAACCTAAACGGCTACACCAACCCTTTTCTAAGACAACCCCTTTTTCAGCAATGCATAATAAATTCAAATCATCCAAACCTGCCTTAAATGTGACCTGTGGAGCAATTTACGGGTTAGACAAAGCAAAATTCCCAGGTGTAGGAGCTTGCCCCTTGACGTCGGTTGAGTGCCCCAATGAACAGCAGACCAACGAGAAATAAGTATAGGGGTTGCAGCTTTAGTCGGCAGACGGCTGCGGAAAAATACCGTTCAATAGATCAGCCGTGTGTGCTTTCAGAAGGACAAGATGGGTACGGGATCCTGCCATAGGTGGGAAAAGGATCTATGTGTTACTTAGCTGGTCTATGAGTTACCTGCACTTACTACTGGGAAGTGGCCACAACAATCAGAATTCGATTTTCCCTGTATAATATACATTTACTTTCAATCACATGTTTGTGAAAGGGGTGGGGCTTTCTGTGATGATAGTGCCTGTAAAATATCGCTGCCCCACCTTAGCACTTGTCCCATGATAGATAGCTGTCATGCCAAGCAAGGATTGAAAACGTTTTTTGAAAGAATAATAGAAGCCTAAAATTGATTACAAAGGTTCTTTGATAGAGATCTCTGGTCATTAATGCAATAGAATAGATTTTTATAGCCATTTAACACAGCTACTCTGGAGTCTAGTCAGGGACAGTTTTATGAGTTAGAAAGAAAGAGAGAGATGTGGAGACATTTGTAATGAAGTGTAAACCGCAAAATTTGATTCTTGAATGTGTGCTAGAGAGTTTTAGATTAGATTATCAAAAATTCATTCGATTTCAATGTTACCTATATTACACACTTTACTTCCGTCAGATGAACACCAATAGTTCGATGAAACCGATGTCGAACAATTACATAAGGGACCATAGTAGTTTGGTGAGCATCTTGTAGATATTGTTACTGGTAATCTAAAAACAAACCAGTTGATAATATTTGTATTTCAGTGCTGCTAATTCATTTTTTGTCCATCAAAGTAACTTACCTGGTTTTCCCAGTTGTCATTATTTGATATTGTCGATTTCCAATTGGTCCCTTATATTCCGTCCGTAAAAAGTCAACGTAGTCATTATTGCCAGTTTTATCATGATCCCATACTTCAACTTTAACTGTGATAGGGCCCTACGATAATACCACAATACATATTCGCCTTGGTTTATTACAGACTGCAAGTCACGGCTGCATGTGAACAATTAGAGATTAAGAATTTGCGCAACTTATGCCCTTGTTTCAGTGTATTTTTTAACTTGTATTTAGATGAAACAGTTCATTTAGTTGGCTACTCTACTATGCTACTAACTTCGTCCTTGATTTTAGAGATTAATCATTTTTATTTAGTTGTTAGTCTTAAAATTCCTTCAGCAATAATGGAGAAAATGATAATTTTCATATAATGGTATGGGTGTTGTGTTGACCCTAATACGTGATATTTACGTCTACTGCCCTGCTACTGCCATATTATGCTAGGTCTAGGTGAGGATTATGCGGTTTGTAATGGCATCGCGAAACTCTTGTTTAATTTATTAAATATGCATTTGATTCATATTACAACAATTAGTTACTGAACAAATCCCAAAAACTGTAGTATTATTACAGTTCATGGGTCAAGGAGACACAAATGGAGAATGAGTGTTGTTATCGTAGGTTACTTATTTGTGAAGGGAGCGGCAAATTGCGTTTGACATACCAGTTCTCGTCTGATTACTGAAGTTAAGCAACGCAACCCCAGCTAGTGCTGACATGGGTAGCCGCTAGTTTTGGGTAGACACTACACACAGCCGACACTACATACTACACTGTTGTGTAGTGTCTGTTCAGTCTCTTCATTAGAACTACGCAGTGGACGTGGCTCTAATGACCTTGTAGATGACGGGCCCTAAAACACCAAGTGGTCCCATTAACTGCCATGAGCCAAGACCTCCTAAACAGAAGGCCTTTTCACTCATACGTGACGTCATCCTCAGTAGTGCTAAAACCTACTGCAAATGAATGCTGACGCTTGCCCTTTCACAGCAAAGTAATGAGTTATTTATTAATAAAATATAAAACATTTTAAATGTACATTTAAATATTGGTAAATTTTGGTATGAAAATAACTAATTAATTTCCAAATTTTTGTAAGATACACACTACCTATGCTACATACCTATATACACACTACAGATGTTTTTTTTTTCAATAGTCATAGAAGTGTCTAAACCCTGGTCTAAACTATATGAAAAAATTAACTACCCTAGTGGACTGTAGTGCTCAATTAGCATATTTATTTAAAATGTTTAAAACTAATTTCACATTGTGATGTTTTACACTAGTAGTAGATAAAGCTTTTAGTGATAATTTATATGAGTACTTTATGAAGCTGTCAATTTTCAGGGCATGAAGTTTCTTAAATGTACTAAATTTTTTCTGTTGTGGCATTAAAAAAATTTCCAGCTGTAGGAGCTCACCCCAGGGACAGATTCAGAGGCAGATCAGGGGGAGCACTTCAAACAAAGTGCACCCCAAATACTTTTAATATTCAGAATCTCCTAGTATAAATATAGCCCCATAGACACTACCCCTTACACAATGTCCTATCTTCAGTGGTTTAGCCAACTGGACTGGCAGTATATAAATGGGAATAGCAAATGCATCAATGCCTCATCAGTTGCAAAGCTGAATCATGCTTCAGTTAAAATATGTGCCTCATTGAGGCACTGTAGGGGCAGCAATTGGACATTGCTCCCCCTCTTGATCCACCCCTGGCATCAGTGGTGTGCTGCAATGAACAGTATACCAATGATAAACAAGCTTTGTGGAAAACCATGTCCAATATAGCACCATTGTGTGTATTCATGAGGAAAAGGTTGGTACCTGATCCTATCATAAAGAGGAAAGGGTTAGTTAAACAGGGCAACCCCAGCTAGTACTGACATGGGTGGCCACTTTGGAAAACTGCATACTGCTAATACCCAAAAATCGTCACATTAGTGTAGTTTCTGCATAACAACTATGCTGTGAATGGGGCTCTAATGACCTTGTAGTTCAAGGGCCCTAAAACACCAACAAACAAACCTGTCCATCCCACACATTGCCATGTTCTTATGGACCACCTGTTCCCATGTCAGCTTCAGTTTCTCCCTACCCTGGGTGCTACCAACCACCTGCCTTCATGTAATGGACCTAACAAGCTCCTCTTCCCCTCTTCTGATGATGGGTCCAAATCACCTCAGCCTATTTTCCCTCACTTTTTGGCGATATGTTAGAAGTATAATACATAAAATTTAAATATATAAGCATATGCCCTAATTTATATAAGCCTAATGACACTAATTAAATATTAAATCTGCTTACCTTGCTATGTTTGGTCAGTGCAAATCCTTTCTCTTAATAGCTACAGTATAATCCATTTTGGGATGATTTGGAAAGCTAAACACGTGAACTTTAGGTTCACTTCTGCAGTTTTCCTTTCATCCAGGCACAAAAGAATTATATGGCATTTTGCTTAAGCAAATCCATAATAATTTGATTTAGGTAGGAAAATGATTTAAGTTAAAAACGCGACTGAAATATCACTTAAAAACCTGCTTGAAATACAGACAATATGGTCATTTGCATAGTAGGCTAGCACTACTTTGTGTGACGTCACTAGCTTGTGACGTCATGCTACAAAGGCCTTGTTATCTAGGAGGTCTTGCATGAGCCCCAGCTGGGGGCATACACTTTAACAACTGCAGGACTGCCATCTGTTGCTCAACTTTAGAACACATAATCATGTGAGTGTCAACCTGATTGCTTGCTATAACCGGCAAGTTTCGTTTACTTATTGATGCAATAGGTTTATTATATTACAGTAAAACCCTGCTATAACGATCTCGGATGTAACGAATTCCTGGATGTTACGAATGGTTTCCAAGGTCCTGGCAAAAGGATAGGAGTTTGTATTGTAAAACGTTTGGATATAATGAATTGGATATAACGAATTTCCTGGTAATAACGATGATAAGTTATAAAAGTTTGGCTAATTTGGTTAGATATAACAAATGATGGACCTTATAAATAATTTTTTTTTATGGATTTAACACAAACTTCTACTCAATGGTCACCACGTATTGAATTGAACACCACTGACAGGCTGATGATATTAGAAACGTTCATTTTCTCATCATCATCATCATCGCCAACATACTCTTATCCCACCTGTGGCAGGGTCAGGTATGCAGGTTCTAGCCCTACACACCTGCCTATCTCTCCCATGACCCCCCTTTAACTCCACCATTAGCCTATTGCTGACCTCCATTAATTACTTATTTTAAAAATGAAAAATTAATACAGTAGAACTTCGGTATATTGAACTTGCTTATATAAAACTTACACTTATATCGAAGGTTATGCGTCAGTCCCACCTGACAAAGTTTTGCTTTACTTATAATTTTTGGATTTGGATATATCGAACTATTTTTCATGGTCCCCAGAGGTTCGATATATAGTAGGATTCTACTGTAGTAATTGTTAGGGGGGTGATGTCTGGGCCACAGAATTTTGCCATATCAGCTCCCTCTTCATGTCAGGCCTGGCTCAGATATAACTAACGTCCTCCTAACCAAGAAAATTATAATGGTGTGTTGAATTTTGAAAGCCAATGGATTTCAGAGCATATTCCCAAAAATGATTTTTGCCGTTCAATATGACTTGCAAAATCTTTTTAACATTTGCATTAGAGATTCCTGGCAGGAACTTTCATTCCAGGACATTTTCTCTGTATGTCATACTGTAATTAGGAGAAGTGAAGTAACCAAAGAAACTTAACCAAACAGAAAGTAGAAGATAACTTGTCACTTGAAAATGCCAAGGAGTGACCTAAATTGTTCTTGAGAGTCTGCAAATAAATATCTATGCTTATGTTTGTGAAAAGTAAATATTCTCCCCTTTTACTCCTTCCCAGTGATAGGGTTGTGACATTATTTTGAAAATGAACTGGTACTGCATGTCGTTTATTCAAATGTGGTCCAGAACACTTCAAAATGGCTTGTGGTCGAGTTTACTTTCATTATAATACCTTTTAATTTTTCTTAACTCCTAAAATTTATGCATATCTTGCCTGTACCTTCCATTTGGGGACTGTTACAGATATTGTTCCAATGTCTTCACCAAGGTCAAGAACTTCATATTCAAATACTTTTGTAGTTATTCGTCTGTAGTTGCATGGAGATAACCTGTTTCCACCACTGAAATGAATCAGAAAAGCGTGACATCTTTAAAGGTAACCTTACACTAACAATAATAATACTGGTTTCATTAGGAAATGATATTAACAAGGGCTAAATAACTACAATGTAAATGGAATGATGGTAATGAGAAGAATCCAGATTTCCTGATTTGGAGACATAATTGTCATCAACACCATGAGGACAAGAAAATCTAAAATAAGCGTTCTCCTTTCTCATGATGAATTCACTTGCCTGTGATTGGCTAAATGCTCATGCATGTGCACATTGCTCTGTAGTGTGAGATCTGGCAGCTGTTTTTAGACTTAAGTGAAGCATGGATAAAAACAACTTAAAATGCCAAATAATAGTGATCCCCAATAAGTATTAACTGAGGTATGATTTATGTTAATTCTAATTGTGATCAACGATGCTATTGTAATTAGAACTGAATTAGAATAAATGTTGATCCGTTTTTCCTTAATGCTTCTGCAGTATAGCAATATGTGTTTTGTTTGATGCTCACTGGTTGACACAAAATGAATGAAAACGGATTATTGCAATGCTCCCAAACAGTAGCTGTGACGAAATAGAAGTGGACTAATAGAGACCGGGTCTGCGACAACTGGGTGAAAAGCATGTTTTTTAAATTTGTCTTTTTCCCCCATGTAATCATACTACACTGCAAAGCACAGCTGTCATGCGGAGCTGCGCAAAATGTGGACGCAGGATGAGTCACTATAAATTTCTGTGGCTCACATGATAGTATGTAGTTGCGCATGTTAAATCGCAGGGTGACGTGACTCAGTGCCGGCGCCACGTGACCCTACGGAGCGCAGTGCTAATGCCGCAGTTTCCTGCGTGAAGTCGGCATGGCAATAACAAAAGGCGGTGCGAAGTAGAGAAGTTCTCTTGTTATTTGATGCAAGTATGGTGAAAAACTGCGATTCAATGTGCGTTGATTGCCTGCTAGCAAAATTTAGTAGGGCTGCTACACCCTGCATCTCATTTTGCGCCTTGCCTTAAGAATTGCCCACACACGATCAGTTTGGTGTGTCACGTACTTATGTTCCTTTTCGTTAAACGTCATGTGACGTTATTTAATTGTTCACATCAACCAGTAATTCTGTCCATGTTTGGGCATGTGCAGAACCTCTAATGTGAAGAACTGATGTGTGCAAACTCCACACACACTCCCTTCTAACTGGTGTCAGTCCTATGGGATTGGATTAGGTTTGGTGGGTTGGGGAATAAGCCAGGCAGCCATAACAGGGCGAACCCTTAGGAGGCTGCCCACAGGAGATGAGGAGGTAGGTGAGAGGATGAAAGAGAGGGTTAATTTGCAGCACCCAACGTTCTTTACCAACCACCCATGTTGGTATTGACGTGGGCTTGTGTTGCTTAACTTCAGTGATCTCACGGGAACTGGTGTGTCCAACACAACTTGGCTGCACATCTTGCCAATGTGCCTATGTGGCACCGATGTGATAGAATCTCGTCACACCGTGAGTTGAAATTTTTGGTGTGAGCACGCGCCCATTTTTTACACACACACGTCAGTTTGGTGTGTCACATCGATGTGAACACACCGAACTGACCGTGTGTGGTGGCGGTGCTTTGCGGTGTAGTATCATTACGTGGGGCAGAAAGCAATTTAAAAAAAACCATGTTTTTCACCCAATTGTCTTATACACCAATTGTCGTTCACCCAATTGTCATTCACCCAACTGTCGTTCACCCTATTGTCTTTCCCCCATTGTCGGGATCCCATAGAGACCTGCTTTTCATTTCGTTCATTTCGGGCCCCAGTTACATTAAAACATTAATTGCGAATGGACATCATACAACAGATATCATACTCTATATAATTTATATTAATAATATAGGACTTCACATGATATAGGGCAATTATGTTAATGACATAGGGCTATCTGAAGATGACACCTGCATTGCAAGGGTGGTGGATGAAAGGTTATCTTCCTGCACAGAATTGCAACAGGACCCAAACAAGATGTATACCTGGAGCATAAAGTGGGAGTCATTGCCATTAAACCTGCACAAATGTAACTTTCTTATGATAAACAGGTCCTGAAGGTGATTTGATCTTGCTTTTTGCATAGGTGGTGTGAGGGTTAAGAGGGTTGAGATCCAGAAGTTCCTTGGAATTATTCTAAATACTATGGTCACCTGGAGGGAGCACACTGACAAATTGATTGGGAATACTGGGCATGCCCTCCTATTGGTTAGTAGAGTCCTAGGGGACAGCACAAAGGAAAGTTTTTCACTGGTATGGCCAATTGTAGAGTATTATAGTCCAATTTTGTACCCTTTTTAGGCAGGGATTATCTTGGGAAATTGAAATGATTCAAAGGAGGGCAGCAAGAATTGTGTTACATCACTTCTCTCGAAGATTGAGTGTCTCACACAAGATCACAGAAAGTCTGGCAGCTTATCCCTTGCAGAGTATAGAGGAATAAATGATCATCCATTCAAATTGAAGGGGATCAGGGCTCAAACAGACTTGTATTACTGGTCCTTTTCCAACGGTCATTTGGCAATTGAATGCTCTCGGTGAGTATAATATGGCGAACATTCTGCAAGAAAGTGCCATTACAGCAGGTAGGCAATGCATGACAATAGATGCTATGCTTCAGGTGGGTTACAAATTAGGAATGAGAGTCATTCTCTCCACTGCCAATTTGACCTATAAGGGCTGCTTGCAGTGTATTTAATTAAATTAGAATGTAATCATGTTCCCAGTGGCTCACTAATCTGTCAGGGAAACAAACCTCTACTATCAACTGGTCACTAGCTGTATCCTAGTAGGCCTACCTAGGACTAATAGCTGGCCAGTGACAATAGGTAGGCTAAAGTACAGTCAGATTTCTTTCATACTGTATATCATTTACTGCTTTATTGACAACTGTCACTAAAATTTTAAAAAGGGGAATTACAAAAAAACTGAGGGCTGCACAGTAAAACGAAAGTCATTTCTGTGAACAGCATACAAAAATACATAAAAAAGCTCTATTGGTGTTTCCGTATTTTTTGGCTGTTCCACAGTGTTATTAATTTAGTATTTATCAGCTAGTGGCTGGCCTAATGTGCTAGTTCACTGGTAGGATTTATGTTTTGTTCTGGGCTTTATTTTGTTCTAGTGATATACTGCTAGGTTAGTGTGAGACCTCCACTCACTTGGCAATGATAAAGCCCTTAAAGAATGTCTCCTGTGGGGTAGAATGGCACCCTCTCACAGGTAGCCCTGCTACTATTGCTGTGGGTTCCAGACATCTGACTGGGGTGCCCCCAGTCAGAGCTGTCACACAACATAAAGGAGTTAGCCTCAGATTAGGGACTTGGAATGTGGGGACCCTTACAGGGAAAATGGGTGAATTAGTGGACACCCTCAGGCACAGACAGATTAGCATTGCATTGCTGCAAGAATTGAAGTGGAAGGGAAATAGGTCATGGATGCTGGGGGAAGGATACAAACTCTTATATACAGGCAGTGAGGAGGGGAGAAATGGGGTGGGCATTGCATTGAGTAGGGATGTGCAGCAGGGGATCACCTCAGTCACAAGAGTTAGCAGTAGGATAATGTTAGTCACAGTAGTTTGGCAGGGTATAGTGCTACATCTCATAAGCAGGCCTGGGTGACACAGCTAAAGCAGATTTTTTGAGTGACTTTGATGAAGTCGTGCAGTCAGTAAACAGCAGAATTAGACAGAGCAAGGGAAATGAGTGCTTAATTATTGGGGGTGACTTTAATGCCCACATGGGTATGGATGGTACAGGTTATGAGGAGGTACATGGAAGATGGGGATATGGCTTCTGGAGACAGCAAGAGCAAATGGCCTTGCGTTGGCCAATACATGGTTCAAGAAGAGGGAAAAGCACCTAATCACTTTCCAGTCACCACAGGGGAGGTCCCAGATAGACTTTTTGTTGGTTAGGAAGCAGCGCAGGGCAGAGATGCGTGACTGCTGGGTGCTGCCCAGTGAGGATTTTCAGAAGGACAGTGGCTATAAGCTGCTCATGATGGAATTACAAATGGAGGGGACAGTTAGGCAACATACCTGGAAGGGAGAATCAGTTGTTAGGTGGTGGAAGTTGCCCACCAAGGCAGTGGAATTCCAGCAGGAGGTTCTCAGCCCGGTTGACTGGGACTCGGATGGGTCAGCCAATGCCATGTGGGACAGGGTTGCTAGGAAGATTAGGAGGTGTGGAGAGGCACTGTTAGGTAGGGGCAGAATAGGAGGAAGTTATCAGGATAGGCAGACATGGTGGTGAAATGAGGACGTGGACACTGCCATCAAACTAAAGAAGGTAGCTTTCCATAGGTGGAGGGAAATAGGGGATCAGGTTTCAAAGATGAGCTATGTTCAGGCAAAGAAAAATGCCAAGAGGACCATTGCCCTGGCCAAGTATCAGAAGTATGAGGACATATATGAAAAGTTGGGAACAAGGGAAGGAGAGAAATCAGTTTTTAGACTGGCAAAGACCAGGGATAGAATGAGTAAGGATGTTACCAGGGCTATAATGGTCAAGGATACCAGTGGTAGGGTCCTGTTCCAGCCAGCTGAGGTAATCAAAAGGTGGGAGGAGTACTACCATGGCCTCTTAAATGCAGCCACCTGTGTGACAGCCACAGAAAGCAACCCAATCACCACTCAGGCAGTGGATAGGGTGAGTGAGGCTGAAATTGTCAGAGCCCTTCAAAAAATGAAAGGTCACAAAGCAGTAGGCCCAGATAAGATCCCTATTGATGTTTGGCACACCTTGGGGACCACAGGAATTACATGGCTAGGGCAGCTATTTAATAAGTTAGCAAATGGTGATAGGATGCCATCTGCATGGAGAGAGAGTTGGATAGTTCCATTCTTCAACTATAGAGGCATAAAGCTAATGAGCCATTCTATGAAGCTGTGTGAGTGTGTCATAGAATGTCACCTCAGAGGCCAAACAAGCGTCCGGGGAAACCAATTTGGGTTTATGCCTGGTAGGTCCACCATGGAACCAATCTTTATTCTATGGCAGGTGATAGAGAAGCAAAGAGCAGCAAAAAAGGACCTCCATGCAGTATTTGTTGACTTGGAGAAGGCCTATGACAGTGTCCCTAGACAGGTAATGTGGAGCGTTTTAAGAAAGAAAGGGGTGGATGAGGGCCATATTAGGATAGTGCAGGATATGTATGAGGGTTCCATTGCTAGGGTTAGGGCAGCATGGGGAAAAACTGCAGGTTTCAATGTGCAGGTGGGTGTGCATCAAGGGTCAGCCCTTAGTCTGTATCTATTCATGCTGGTGATGGATGAGCTGCTGACAGGAGTGGGAGAATGGGCGCCTCAGTGCCTGGTGTTTGCCAATGATGTAGGAAGGGTGAAGGAATCCAAAGAGGATGCACAAAAAGTCCTGCAAGACCTTAAGACAGCAGTGGAAAGAGGGGGTCTTCAGGTGAACATGAAGTGACCCTGCCTCAGGCGGGAGAAGGGTGTGATGATGGTAATGGTAACCTTGTGGGGTGTCTAATGTCACATGCAGTATTTACAAGAGTCCTTTCTACAGGGAGTGAAATATAATGTACGTGCTACTTGGCATAATTCCCTAGCATAGGATTTCATTCCTAAGCGTCCATAAATTGCTTCCTGCACTGGGGTTGAATGACGTTAAATAACCAAATTGAAGTTGGAAGGATGACGTGTGGTTATCACAGAGAGTAGGGAGATAACCGCTGAATAAATCATCCATACAGTATGTTTGAATATTTCTTCATTTCTTAGAACACTTAATCCTCGAAAATGGGAACATAAAATCTACTGTTAGTAAACATTTACTTCAAATGTAAGTGTAGTCACTTGACACAGACTTCAGCTGCTTAACAACCACTGTTACACGACAGAGGAAAATTTGTCTCTGTTGGTTTCTTTAGTTGAAATTCCGTGGTCGTTAATCGGTTTGGATTTAGAGAATGGACAGCTACAGTACTTTGAATGAAGATCATGCCTAAAACTATAAGGAACTGACTGCCAGTGATAGACTTGCGGACTATTTATAAGGATTTTATCTTTTAAGTCTGTAGGTCTAAGCCCAGGTGCCAAATTGTTTACTGATAAAGGAATTAAAACATTGGACGGTAGGCGGATCATATCGTTGACCTTATAAGTAGATAAGTTGGACTAAGGATTTGTGCTTTAGTTTCATGACAAATACAGTAGTTAAATAAGATACGTAAGTTTGCGACATTTACAATTTTGAAAATGAAACCAACCCATAAACTCGTGTCTGCTAGTTCTGGTTGTTCCACATACTAAAGTGATCAGATTTTCCAGAGACCAAAGCGGGACGGGGGCTTTTGGTGAGTGCCCCAAGTAGGGGTGGTGAGACATGCTTTCCTGAAGAGTAAAGAACAAAACTTGTGACTTCGTACCTACTGTGCCTTATAGCTTGAATGTGTGTCCATCCAGCACAGGATGTATCATCATCCTTATCCCGCCTGCGGCAGGGTCGGGTTTGCGGGTTCTAGCCCTCCACCTCACACACTGCCATAGTCTTACAGACAACCTGCTTACATGTCTCCTTCGGTTTCCCCTGCCCCGGGTGCTCGGGCCGACCACCTGTATTCCTGAAATGAACCTAACGAGCTCCTCCTCTCCTCTTCTCATTACGTGTCCATACCATCTCAACCTATTTTCCCTCATGTTTTTCGGCGATGTCCACCACTCCCAGACTACCTCTAATAATGCTCATTCCTAATTCTATCAACTCTCGACACCCCACTCATGTACCGCAGCATTCGCATCTCGGCTACTTGCATTCTATTGACGTGGTTCTTCCTCACTGCCTAACACCATGATCCATTTAGCATAGCTGGCCTAACCACTGCCCTGTAAAACTTTCCTTTCAACTTGATTGGAACCCTCCTATCACACAGGACTCCGCTTCCCTGTCTCCACTTCAACCATCCCCATTAATTCTACGGGTCCAGCACAGAACGGCTGATGTTTTAATTTGATGCAGACGATGATCAGTTGCCAACCTAGAAGGATCATTCTGTATGGGTGCTCTGTACACGTATTTCATCAAAGTGGGAAAACGGGCGTCCCGCCGGGACAAGAGAGGGACGGCGGGATGTGAAGTCTGAAATCGGGACTGTCCCGCTTAAATCGGGATGTCTGGTAACCCTACACATACTCTCTTTCATCTCACCAGGGGTACTCATCCTCCGTGCTATTCAAAGCTGCTTTGGCCTTGCTCTACCTCGGCTGTTTTCGATAACACTCGCGATTCTTGCCAACCTGCACGTTTTACTTTTTACATTTTAACAGAGGCGATATGATGAAACTACGCATGACACTACAGTTGTCATGCTATCTCGCGCCATCAACTTTAGGTGGCTGAAAATTCCCAGGCCAATTGGTTTTGAAATTTAAAAGTTAATAAAAAATCCTTTATTATCCCACACTTTACTCCGTACTTGTCTTATGACTTCCAAGAAGTGGACTGGCGACTGGAAATAATCGCCGAAATTAAGGACGACTCTCTATAAACCTAGCCTTAATTACCAAAGCGCCTAATGAGATAGCTCTTTTGGTATTCAAATTGTGCTTTCTACAAATGGCCAGTGTTGGTTACATGCAATAATTCAAAAGTAGCGTTTTTGAATTCTCACCCTATTTTGCGAAATACATACTGTACCTAGGTTCATCCTGGTCTTACTAACGGTAATATAATGCACAGCATCTTAAGGAAGTGAAACAAATTCTTACTACTGATCGTCGATGCAGATGACAAATGTGAAGTCACATCCGGTAAATGTGTCACAGCTAATTTTTTGGACTGGATAGAAAATTCCAAATTTAACTTGGAGTAGAAATGAACATGTTACAAGTGCTGGTAACTGCAAATGTATATAAAGTAAAAGCACTTTCAATCACATAACATTTCATCCTCAGACATGAAAAAGTAGGTTATTACCCTCTCGACTTTCCCCACAGTATCTTTGTTTGATAGTCATTAATATACACGTAATATCATTGAATATTTTCAGTTTCTTACCGTGATATTGATGATAAGTGATGTCGTGAATGCATTTCGAAAGGCAACCATGATTAAGTATGAAACAGTAATCCCGTATTAAAATTCTTGTTTGATTCAATGTCACATTGAAATTTAATCTGCTATGGTTGAAGTTGGGACCCAACATATGAAGGACAACAGACTTCCGTTGTTGAAAATAAGTGATGATTGCTATCGCAAGAAATAATACCAACGTCAAAACAACCAATTAACTTCGGAAAAGGTCATGTTATCCTTACTCATACTTAGTCATTTTCAAATTCATTTCACTGAGTTGAGAAGGAAGTTTGAGAGCAGAACTTAAAACAGAGGATATGGGGAGTTAAATGTGTTTATGATTGGATAACTTGGGAGGGTGTAACTGAATTAGGGAACTAATATACATTACAACTAAAAATTGAACTAAATATTTATTTGTACAATATTTAGCAACATTTTGCAAATCTAATTTATGAGTAGGCCTACAGTTTGATGACAATCCTGAAGTCATTGCTGTAGAACCATTTAATAGCACCAAAATGGGTGAAAATTCGTTCCTCTGATGATTTTCATTACACTGATTTCTATTGTATCTTCAAAACATCTTTGTGATTGATGGATGATAGTAAGACTTCAAGAACTTTTAATAAGTGACAACGAATTATTATTACTTTATATAGGGCTATATATAATATATCATCCATCTAGTTGCAGGTTTTTTATAAGCAGTGATGCACCAAGTTTTAAGGTTTGATTATCTACGTCACTCAGCTACCAATACTTCGAGAGTGCTAGCTGATTATTACTGTAATTTTATACCAATATGATAAGCCAAACTCACAATATTTTTAAACTGATGTCATAGTATCGATCACAGCATCTTAAACTCATTTGTACATTAACTAGATAACTGTTACTATAACCACACCTTTTTTTACTACAATAACCTAGTACAATATTTAAATTTACGAATTAAGCAATATCCTTTTTTTAGCGCAGAAGTAAACTTATAAGATCACCCCGTGTGGACATTGGAAAACACTTTAAATTATTAAAATTGTTTGTAACATGTCAAGAGAATGAAGTGAAGTTTTTTTTAACTCTGTGCTAGTATGACTCAAGCCATAAATACCAACATGATATAATGTTAGTATTCATTGAATAGTTGACTAGCAACTACAATAGTTAACCAAATCTGTATATTGCCTTAGTGTCTTGCAGGTTTCTTCTATAACAGAGGTTCTCAACCTTATTTTGTCCCGCGACCCTGTTTTTTTAACGTTTGCCAAGTTGTGGATTTGTTGTTTGTGGGAGTTTTAAGGCCCCTCAACTACACGGTCATTAGAGCCCCGTCCACTGTGTAGTTCTGATGCAGGGACTGCACAGACACTACACTAATGCGACGATTTTTGGTTACTAGCGGTACCCGGTTTTCCCAAGTGGCCACCGATGTCAGTACTAACTGGGATTGCGTTGTTTAACTTCAGTGATCAGACGAGAACTGGTGTGTCCAACGCAACTCGCCGCTACCCCAAGTTGTGGAGACCCCCAAAGATGAAATTCATGACATCTCTATCCTTCAATGCATTTTCGTTATACCCTAGAGCTACTAGAGCCCTCTTTTTTTCTCTCCAAATAATAGCTCATCAATATCCAAAATTCTTTCTTTGAAATTATATCAGTTTGTTGGTTAGTGTTTTAGGGCCCTTCAACTATAAGGTTATTAAAGCCCCGCCCACAACATAGTTCTTATGCAGAGACTGCACAGACCCTACACTAATGCGACGATTTTTGGGTATTAGCAGTACCCAGTTTTCCCAAGCGGCCACCCATGTCAATACTAGCTGGTGTTGCGTTTCTTAACTTCAGTGATCAGACGAGCACTAGTGTGTCCAACGCAATTCGCCGCTCCCGAAATTATTGCAAATTGGCAATCAAAGACTATTAAAAAATCAGGCGTGGATCCAAGGGGGTGTTTTTGGGGTTGCAACCCCCCCCCCCCCCTCCTTTTTTTTTGGTGTTGAATTGAAAAAAAAATATTTTTTGAAAATCTATATTTTGATTTAATGTGTGTTTCAAGAGAATGAAGTACTGCATTGGTAAGCAATCAACTTCATAAATCTTGGCACTGGGGCCCCGCTGTCGCCTGCTGCCGTGGGCCCCGCTATCGCCGGCAGCCTTGAGTCCCGAAAACTACGGCAGGCCCTGCCCTCCAGGGCTTAATTTTCTTTTCCCATACAAATCCCTTATGTACTACTTCGTCTCAGTGGCTCTGTGCTTAACTCACTTCACTTTGTAACTCCATGATTTCAGGGTCAGTTCTGGTTGAGGCAGATCATTATACAGAGCCGTTCCGAAAGTGGTTCGAACGGTGCGAGCTCATGAATCCCAGTGCCATTGACTTCGGAAAAAGAAAATTGGTTAATTTTGTTTCCATAATCGTAATATCGCCCAATCTAAGGACACAATATAATGGGAGGCACTCATCATCATACCCTTATCCCGCCTGTGGCAGGGTCGGGTCTGCGGGTTCTGGACCTCCACTCCCGTCTATCACCCACCATGTCCCTGTCCACCCCATACACCGCTATGTCCTTACGGACAACTTGCTCCCAATTCAACTTCGGTCTCCCCCTGCCCCGGGTACTACCGACCACCTGCATTCCTGGTATGGCCCTAACGAGGTCCTCGTCCCCTCTTCTCATCACGTGTCCATAACTCATCAGCCTATTCTCCCTCATTTTTTCGGCGATGTCTACCACCCCCAGGCTACCTCTAACATACTCATTTCTAATTCTATCAGCTCTTGACACACCACTCATGTATCGCAGCATTCGCATCTCGGCAACTTGCATTCTATTTACATGGCTCTTCCTCACTGCCCAACACTCTGACCCATATAGCATAGCTGGCCTAACCACTGCTCTGTAGAACTTCCCTTTCAACTTAATTGGGACCCTCCTGTCACACAGGACTCCACCTGCCTGTCTCCACTTCAGCCACCCCCCCATTGATTCTGCGGGTCACATCTGCGTCTATCTCCCCATTGCTTTGGAAAGTAGATCCTAAGTACCTTATCTCTTGCACCTTTTTTACCAGTTCGCCCCTGGAACTGACGTCACCAGTATTCGCCTGTCCTTCCCAATTGAAAGCTAAATACATGTTGAAGAAGAGTATTTAGCTTTCAATTGGGAAGGACAGGCGAATGGGAGGCATTAGTTCTATTAATTCTACCTTGATACCCTAGGTACGTCTCTGCCTGGCCTAACCAGTTAACTTTACATCGGGGCCGGCTCTAGGTAAATGGCTTTGTTTGAAGGCGAGAGGGAAGTTCAGAGCCTGCCTTCCGACAGATGGGAAGTAAAACTGTGGTGTGCAAGTACTATGTCACATGCACATAAAAGAACCCTTTCCATACGGAATAAAATCTCAGTAAAGTTTCCTCACTTAGCCTCCCTCAGGCATCAATGGAAAAAAACGCACCAATGAAGCAAATCGGTGGACGTGTATAAGCAAGGGGTTGCAGCATTAGGCGATGTGCTCCCTGTCCGTCCGACGCTGCCATAGGCAGGTGAAAGGCTTGGAATGAGGATTGATGCAGTTGCATGACGTTTTTAGTGATACCCTATAGTTTAACTATTATCTTCGTTGTCTAATTTCACAAATTTAAAAAACTTTTATGCGTTGTTTTTCAGTGTTATTTATGCTTTGAAAGCAGGCTAATCAACCTACTGTACTCAAAATGTCACTGCAATCATTTTGGAAGCACCCCGCGACCCTCTTAAAAACTGAAGTCTACGTTGATGAAATGAAACGTTATCTACGACGTAAACCATGACTGTTTTTCCAGTTACTTACCTCTGACCTTTTTATGTAACTAACTTTTATATTAAAATAGCTATTATGATTTTTTTAAATGAGAAAAGAAACTGAAAGTAATTGACTAAATCCGTAATCAATCACAACGATGTACAGGATGCTTTCTTCTCGGTAATATGACAAGATTAACAGCCATACAAGATAAATTATTACATGACTACCTATAATACCTGCTGTATGTCTAGACCGATAACGGAATCCGGAAGTTTCTGGAATCAAGTGCCAAAAATTTCTTACCGCTTTTACGTCAAAGTGTCCCGGCCGTTTTCCATTTTACCCGGTTAGGTGTTTTTGATTCGTTGGTGTTTTAGGGCAAAATTATTGCCAAAATCAAGTATTTTTAAGAATAAACAATGTTGTTGTAATGACAGAATTGCAACTTGAATGAGTCTGTGCTCAATTGAAGTTTTCAAGTTCTTATAATCAGATAGTGATGTACTGTTATCCACACAATACTCTACTTGGTAGAAACGATCTTTTTCATAACTGAAAAGATATTCAAATGATATTAAATTAAATTATGCACTCGTATTTTGAATTTATTACTTCACACTATGAAATGATTGCCTAGCGAGTACTACTTGCTTTCAATTTTTTATCTTTCCCAGTTCCTGCTGTAGGGTTGAGCATCATGAATGTGGAGGGACCAGGAAGGGAGATAGAAATCGGCAGGGTAGAAGAGGGAAAGTTAAGACAGGTAGCCAACTACCTGACTGATGAGCGAGTGCCACAAGCTCTTTAGATAAGTGATGGTAGTGAACCTTGTATTCTGTCCCAGAACCCACATGGAGCCTGTTAAGCCCTCTAAATAGCTTACTTGTTGTTTAAAACTAATAAGTTGGGCATTTTATTTGTTAATTTGTTTACCAATGTGAACTCTTATTGATGGCAATGTCATAGGTGAAATGGCCATACTCGTAGAAAACATCACTGAGAATTGATGCTATGTCTTCTCCTGGATTAGTTGCATTACGGAACAGTACTGACATACTTATTGTATCTGAAATGAAGGTCATAATAGTAAATATTTGCTACGTTGCATGTGACTATCAAAGTCTACATTTAGAATATTCAAATGAAAATGGAGACAGATACTGTATTTCTGTTGCACAATGCAATATTTGATAAATTTTTAGATTCAATATGGTAATGGTTACCACAAATCCAGCTTGTGTTAACTGTTGAAAATTCCACAGAGCTATTCACACTAATGCTAGCGATCGTTTGAGTTTCTGAATCATTATATATGTTGCTTTGACTGGTATTAACTTCCTGTTCGAAAGTATCCAAAGTTTCAGTTTTTATGTCAAATTGACTGTCTTTTCCTGCAGTAGTCGAAATGTTGGACTTATTCGAAATACTTTCTGCTGTTGTCAAACCAAATATATCATCGCTAGTTGTAACAGTTAATGGCAGTGTTGTTCTTAATGTCGTAGTAATTGGAGTTGTTGTCATCATGGTACTAGTTGTTGGTGTTGCTGTTGTTGTTGTTGTTGGGGTAGTTGTGGTGGTGGTAGTAGTAGTATTAGATACTCTTTCGGTGCAGTTATGCCCGGTCCAACCTAAAAATGTGCAAACAGCAGTACTTTACAATTACAGTAGAAATCGTTTATAACGACACTGGATATAACGTACAATCGGATTTAACGAGCAAAATAGTCAGAACCATGAAGTGCAATACAAAAAAAGCATTAATGTTGCTTACAATGAATACATTGGTTAGAACGAACAAATCGACTACAGAAAACACATTTCTAGGGACAGTTTTTAGGCTGTGTTCTGTCTTTGTTTATGACAGCATGCAATGACAATAATTCTCCATCAAGAAAACAGGACATTAGAACAGCAATGGCGAAGGGGGGGGAGGCTGAGGTGAACATGAAGAAAACAGAGAACTTAGCTTTCAGTTGGAGCGGTCAGGACCAAGGGGGTGTAGTTCGTTGTGGCAATGAGGTGATACCAGCAGTGCAAGAGTTTAGGTATCTAGGATCAGTGTTCCAGAGCAATGAGGAAATAACTCCGATGTTATCCATAGAATCAATGTGGGATTGCTGAGGTGGAGACAGGCAAGCGGTGTGCTTTGTGACCGCCGAGTCCCAATTAAGTTGAAAGGTAAAGTTTACAAAACTGTAGTTAGGCACGCTATGCTATATGGAACGGAATTTTGGGCAATAAGGAAAATTCACAAGAGGAGAATGCAAGTGGCAAAGATGCGATTGTTTCGTTACATGAGCGGGGTGTCACGTGCTGACAGAGTCTGCAACGTGTACATTAGAGGTAGCTGGGGGTTGGGAAACATCACAAAGAAGATGTGAGAAAATAAATTGAGATGGTATGGGCATGTGATGCGAAAGGGGGCGGAGGAGCTTACTTGGTATATTATGGGACAGCTGGTGGCATCAGGTGTAGGGGGAGACCAAAGCGAACGTGGTAGCTGGTTGTACAGAGGGACATGATTGCGTGCGGGGTAGATGAAAGTCTGGTGGGGATAGAGGGGTGTGGGGCACTAGAACCCACAGATCCGACCCTGCCATAGGCAGAATAAGGGTGTGATGATGATGAATACATGCAGTATTTATTTTACAATAGTAATAACATACTGTAATCAATATAACACCGCTAACAAGGATCCCTTCATTATAAACAATAGTATCGCTTTTAGGGAACACCGGCTACAACGTGCAAAAACAGTCGGTCCCTAGAAGTTGCCAATACTTTGATGCATATATTTTTGCGCTTTAAACATGTCTTAATTTCAATTACATATGTAAAGACTTTATGTCCAAATTGAATTCCAGGAAGCCTGTCACTGCTTGATTTTGACTAGCGGATCAGCGTAGGAAAGGGGTATATGCAATGATTTTTATTACTTCTTTGATGAGAAAATTTCAAGAGCTGGTTTTTTTTGTCGGTGGGATTTGAATTTTGACTGTTGTTTATGAAGTTAGGAGCAAAAGAGTTAGAAAAGGAAATAAGTGCAGTTTTAACAAGAATCTTGGTATTCATCTTCCGGTATTGATTAGACCTCGTGGACGAGTAGGTAACATCTTAATTCACAATTCTTAAACTATTACGGTACCTCTATCATGTGGCACAAGGAGCACTTCAGCCTCTTCAGGTCCCCTCTACCCACAAATCCACCAGTCTCTTCCAGGTACAAACCTGCGTAACTTTAACTCGAGAGTGGGATTACTCTCTAATTGAAGAAGGAGAAATTGATACACCTCTAAGCAGAGCCTTTTAAACTAGGAATCGCGTAAAACTTTTCAGGTATTATAATTTCACAAACGATTTTGAAACGTTATAAGGAAAATTCAGTTTGTCACATGCCCTGACATAATTTCAATGTCAGCAGAGCATCCCTCTATTCAACAGTTAAGTCCTCACGTGAATTGTTGATGAAAATGGAATTGATTGTAATATGATATGATAGTGAAAGTAGATAAAATAGTCGCAAAATATTTTATACATGCAATTCATTAACCTTAATCGGATAGATGTTTTACATCATCGTTTTCTTCATATCCTTATCGTGCCTATGGCTAAGTAGGGTCTGCGAGTTTTAGCCCCTCTCCTAACTTCTATTATCAACCAGTTCTTCCTCCACCACTCCAAACTGTGGTATTTCCCCCAGTGTAACTTGCTCCCGAGTTCACTTGCTCGACCCCGTATACGTGCAACAGCCTCGTGATAACCTAAACGACTACACCAACCCTTTTCTAAGACAACCCCTATTTCAGCAATGCATAATAAATTCAAATCATCCAAACCTGCCTTAAATGTGACCTGTGGAGTAATTTAGGGATTAGATAAGGCAAAATTCCCAGGTGTAGGAGCTTGCCCCTTGGCGTCGGTTGAGTGCCCCAACGAACAGCAGATCAACGAGAAAGAAGGATAGGGGTTGCAGCTTTAGTCGGCAGCCGGCTGCGGAAAAATACCGTCAAAAAGATCACCTGTGTGTGCTTTCAGAGGGACAAGATGGGTGCCCGATCCTGCCATAGGTGGGAAAAGGATCTATGAGTTACCTGCACTTACTACTGGGAAGTTACCACAACAATCAGAATTCGATTTTCCCTGTATAATATACATTTACTTTCAATCACATGTTTGTGAAAGGGGTGGGGCTTTCTGTGATGATAGTGCCTGTAAAATATCGCTGCCCCACCTTAGCACTCGTCCCATGATAGATAGCTGTCATGCAAGGATTGAAAACGCTTTTTGAAAGAATAATAGAAGCCTAAAATTGATTTCAAAAGTTCTTTCATACAGATCTCTTGTCATTAATGCAATGGAATAGGTTTTTATAGCCATTTAACACAGCTACTCTGGATTCTAGTCAGGGACAGTTTTATGGGTTAGAAAGAAAGAGTAAGATGTGGTGACATTTGTAATGAAGTGTAAACCGCAAAATTAGATTCTTGAATGTGTGCTAGAGTTTTAGATTAGATTATCAAAAATTCATTCGATTTCAATGTTACCTATATTACACACTTTACTTCCGTCAGATGAACACCAATAGTTCGATGAAACCGATGTCGAACAATTACATAAGGGACCATAGTAGTTTGGTGAGCATCTTGTAGATATTGTTACTGGTAATCTAAAAACAAACCAGTTGATAATATTTGTATTTCAGTGCTGCTAATTCATTTTTTGTCCATCAAAGTAACTTACCTGGATTTCCCAGTTGTCATTATTTGATATTGTAGATTTCCAATTGGTCCCTTATATTCCGCCCGTAAAATCTCAAGGCAGAAATGACCGTCAGGTGGATCATAATTCCGTACTTCAACTTCAACTGTGATAGGGCCCTACGATAATACCACAATACATATTCGCCTTGGTTTATTACAGACTGCAAGTCACGGCTGCATGTGAACAATTAGAGATTAAGCATTTGCGCAACTTATGCCCTTGTTTCATTGTATTTTTTTAACTTATATTTAGATGAAACAGTTCATTTAGTTGGCTACTCTACTATGCTACTAACTTCGTCATTGATTTTAGAGATTAATCATTTTTATTTAGTTGTTAGTCTTAAAATTCCTTCAGCAATAATAGAGAAAATGATAATTTTCACATAATGGTATGGGTGTTGTGTTGACCCTAATACGTGATATTTACGTCTACTGCCATGCTACTGCCATATTATGCTAGGTCTAGGTGAGGATTATGCGGTTTGTAATGGCATCGCGAAACTCTTGTTTAATTTATTAAATATGCATTTGATTCATATTACAACAATTAGTTTATGAACAAAGCCCAATAATTATAGTATTATTACAGTTCAAGGGTCAAGGAGAGTCTAAGAATGTGCTAGACGAAACATCATTGGGATCCTCGAATATAAGCAGATAACACATTATTTATGTCTGTACACAAATGGAGAATGAGTGTTGTTATCGTAGGTTACTTATTTGTTAAGGGAGCGGCAAATTGCGTTGGACACACCAGTTCTCGTCTGATTACTGAAGTTAAGCAACGCAACCCCAGCTAGTACTGACATGGGTAGCCGCTTGGGAAAACTGAGCACTGCTGATACCCAAAAATCGTCGCAATAGGGTAGTGTCTGTGCAGTCTCTTCATTAGAGCTACGCAGTGGATGGGGCTCTAATGACCTTGTAGATGGCGGGCCCTAAAACACCAAGTGGTCGCATTAACTGCCATGAGCCCCAACTGGAGGCATACACTTTAACAACTACAGGACTGGCATCTGTTGCTCAACTTTAGAACACATAATCACGTGAGTGCCAACCTGATTGCTTGCTATGACCGGCAAGTTTCGTTTACTTATTGATGCAATAGGTTTATTATATTATTATAACTGTGTTCTCTAGTTTATGCTAGCTTTTTACTGTAGTGAATAATTGTGCATTTCAAAATTCAAAACATCATTTTATGCTGTAATTAATTTTCATCTTAGGGGTTTTTCTGTATTATAGGTGAGAACTGATAATCTAAGGTTATTGTACTTTGGGTTTATCCAATGGACTGAGAAATCTCTATATGTGTTTGGGGCTCATGCCTAATGCCGATCTAAATTTCAAGAAATATTTTGCAATTGTATTTTTATAGCAAAATGGCACAAAGCATTCCTCGTTCTTTGAAAGTAGTTAATGGAATTGTAAATTCTGATGACATTCCCCCTTCTGATGGTGAGTATGACCACGGACCTATTGATATTGTAGAGATTTCACCAGAGCAAGTCAATGAAGTCTCTGGTAATGGACAGATTGGTGACAATATTTTGGATAATCATGAACCATCAGATGTTCCAGGAATGGTGGAAATTCATTGTGCTGCCAAGCAGGACGATACATTAATTGAAGATCTGCATGTACTCACAAGTACAGGTATTCCCAAAGGGGTGTGGCGTCCCCACTCACTATAAAAAGAAAGCCATCATTGCAGACAAGCTGGAGGAAAATGCATCTCAGTTATTCAAAAGCCTACCTAAGTTCAGATGTTGTGGATAAAAGAAAAACTGATCTCATAAGTTTATTAAGGGGAAAAATTGCTGTTGAGTGCTTTGAGATGCTGTTGGATGATGGTATTGTCACTGACATTGTCCAGTAATCATCGAAATATGCCAAAAAACCATTCATTCCTTCCTACTAATAGATGGGTGTATAAGAAAATTTTTAGGAATACTATTATTCACTGAGTATCATTCCCTTCTTCAGGAACAGATATAGTGGTGTGCGGATGAGGATATGGATGTTCAGAGTGGGAGGAAATGTATGAGTTGAAACACACACACATTGAAATCAAATGCTATCTTCATTTCAACGGTAGTGCTGAGCTGCAACAAATTCCTGCCCATGACTGTGATAATCTCGTCAACATTTGCTCATTTATGTAGAAACTAAACACAAACTTTCAGTAATTTGGAATGTTTACAGAAAATTTTATCACAGATGAACAAATGGTACAATATTATGGTCACCATTGCCTCAAACAGTTTATTCATGGCAGGCCTTTGAGGTTTGGAGTCAAGAATGGATCATTTTCTGCTCACTAACAGGTTTTTACTTCAAAACAGAAGTGTATGAAGGAAAAGGGGAAGAAGTCAGGAGAACACAACAGTGACTGGACGTGGGACATCTGTTGTGTTGAAAATGATTTCAAGTTTAGACGCACCTACCATGCACACAATTTATTTTCATAATTTCTTCACTGAATATTATCTTATGAGTCATTTACAGCAAACTGGTATTAAAGCAACTGAACTGTTTGAATGAACAGAATGAACAACTGCCCAATCTTAGCTGACAAGGAGAGGAAGAAGAAAGCTAGGGGGACATATGGCTACCAATTTGCTCCAGAGGATGAAATGCTGGCTGTCTCTTTGAATGACGACAGCTGTGTTAAAATGCTTACATGTATGGAGATGGAGTAGAACTGACTAAATATATAAGGTGCATTCAAAAAGTAATGAGCCAGAGGCATAATGATGGAAACCAGTACCTGTATGTTAGAAGTATTGGCCCTGGCTGTTGAGGCACTTGTCCCACTGTGACACGAGGCAGTGAATGGCTGTCTCATAAAATTACCTGGGCTGTGATATGAACCAGTTATGCACGTACAGCTCGACGTCAGCGTCTGAGGTGAATCAGTGGCCCCTCAGAGCCCTTTTCAGGGGACCAAACATGGCATAATCACAGGGAGATTAGGCATAATCATAGGGAGTTCCTCCAATTTGAATTTCTGGAGGAGTGCCATGACTGTGTTGGCCCATATGAGGTCTTGCATTGTCATGGAGCAGAATGACCCCATGGGTGTGATTGCCTGGTTTTTTGTTTTGACCACTTGGGTGGTCAAGGTTTGTGAGTAACGCTGGGCATTCACTGTTGTCCCATGTGGCAAGAAGTGTATCAGAAGAGGGACATCTTGGTCAAATTTGCATTGCCATCTTTGCAATGTGACTGGCAGCATTGGACGATGGATGCATGCTGCTGCTCGCTTTGTATCATCATGTGACGTGTATGTGTGTCCTCTAGTGATGGGCTGTGACCTTCCACGCTCTGGTCAGAACCACACCTCATTACACATGCCACAATATTACCATCCTGTCACCAGTTTACGCATTCCAGCCTCCAGCTCGTTACTTTTCGAATGCACCTTATAATAGGCATATGGGAGGTTTTGATAAACTAAACTGGAATGTCCAAAAATACAAATTAAGAATTGAAGGAAAATGTGGTATTAGCCCTTGTTAGCAATGCCATTAAAATTACATTGGTGAAAGCACATGTGCTGTATTGTCTAGCAAATGGTATAATGTCATTGCTGGATTTCAGAAGGATGATTGTTAGAGCCTATATTGCAATGTCATCAATATCTGACCCTAAGAAGGGAGGAAGGCACCCTCTTCCAAAGCCATCAGGCAGTGGGGTTCCAGTTGATATGAGCACTTTTGGATCAGGCCATTATATTGAATGAACAGAAATGGGAAAACAGAAAATATCCACTGTGTAAGAGGAATGCCCATCAGTCTTCCTACAGACACCTTCCAGTGGAGACTACATTGATGAGGGCCAATTATGACGTTCCAGGTTGGCCATCCGTCATCTGCCCTGTTTGGTTGCCTTTTACAACTTGCACTGAGTGAGAGTGTCATGTACCTATTCTACCCTGATATTACTGAAATTACTGATCCTGAAATTACTGAAAGTGGAAGACAAAAAAATTGCTGACCTCCATTAGTTACTTATTTTAAAAATGAAAAAATAATACAGTAGAACTTCGGTATATTGAACTTGCTTATATCAAAATTACACTTATATCGAAGGTTATGCGTCAGTCCCACCTGACATAAAGTTTTGCTTTACTTATAATTTTTGGATTTGGATATATCGAACTATTTTTCATGGTCCCCAGAGGTTCGATATATAGTATGATTCTACTGTAGTAATTGTTAGGGGGATGATGTCTGGGCCACAGAATTTTGCCATATCAGATCCCTCTTCTTGGCAAGCCTGGCTCAGAAATAACTAACGTCCTCCTAACCAAGAAAATTATAGTGGTGTGTTGAATTTTGAAAGCCAATGGATTTCAGAGCATTTTCCCAAAAATGATTTTTGCCGTTCAATAGGACTTGCAAATTCTTTTTAACATTTGCATGAGAGATTCCTGACAGTAACTTCCATTCCAGGACATTTTCTTTGTATGTCATACTGTAATTAGGAGAAGAGAAGTAACCAAATAAACGTAACCAAACAGAAGGTAGAAGATAACTTGTTACTTGAAAATGCCAAGGAATGACCTAAATTGTTCTTGAGAGTCTGCCCAATAAATATGGAGCAGAATGAGCATAAAGGCAATTACACTCAGCTCTTTTACTACCTTCATAACATAAACTGGGAAGACTTGTTGTTAGATTCTGACCCACAAGGATCTGTTAACAGGTTCTATGCTGCCTTAGGGATGGCTATGGATACATTTATCCCAACTAAATTGTTTGTCAAGAAGCCTTCAAGATTCCCTGTATGGTTTAGTTTGGAACGGATTAGAGTTATCAGACGTAAAAGGCGGCTTTTCACATATAACAAATACCATCCATCTCCAGCAAGTTACAAACGTCTAGAGCTGAGGTAAAGGACCTGTTAGTGCGTGACCGTCATGAATTTCTGATGCACCTGCTGAGGAAACGTAATTCTTCTCGAATATTTTGGATAGATTATAAATGCTTAACAGCTAAGGGTGGACAATCTCTAACACTTCTCATAAATGATAAACCCATTTCTGACCCTTTGGAGCTAAGTAAGACTTTTTGCGAGTTTTATGCTTCTGGAGTCTCGAACAGTTCATTGAGTTCTTTGAGTAATGCTGGAGAATATCCTTTCCTCCTACCAGAGGGGGGTGAGAGATTGCATATTTCCAACATCTCTTCTGAAGAAGTATGGCTTGCTTTAGGTACTTTAAAGCCCTCCTTCACCCTTGGCCCTGACAATGTTCCTGCAACCTTACTAAAGGCCTATCATGACTTACTATCTCCAATGTTAGCTGCACTATTTTCGTTTTGTCTAAAACACCAGTTTGTACCTTCACAATGGAAGTCAGCTCATATTATACCAGTTTTAAAAAGTGGTTCTCCTCAAGATATCGGAAACTACCGTCCAATTTCAATAATCTCATCAATTGCCAAGACATTGGAATGGATTATTAATAGCAAGATAAAATCTTGGTGTTCCTCTTTTATAAACTCTGCCCAACATGGCTTTATTACTGGGAGGTCCACAGAGACAAATTTATTAGTACACATGGACTCAATTACCAAGGCTTTTCAGCAAAGGCACCAAGTAGATGGCCAAGTAGAGGCCTTTGATAGAGTCTCCATCCCTCTCCTTATTATAAAGTTGGAGCAGTATGGCCTATCTCAGCATGTGTTGAAATTCCTTGGCAATTACCTGTCTTCTAGACTAAACTTCGTAAAGATTGGGTCTACTGTAGGGACATGTCATTACCTTCAGCAGGAAGGTGTACCACAAGGAAGCGTGTTGAGTCCTCTATTATTTTGTTTGTACATTAATGATCTTTACTTAAATATCAGTATTGAGGTATCCTTTTTGGCCTTTGCAGATGACCATAAACTTTCCAAGGTGATTGATGACCTATCAAATGCAGATAATCTGCAGCTAAACTATAATAAAACAGCTGTTATTTCATTCTCTTGGAGTCGAAACCCCATTTTATATCCCTATCGGTTTGCTGACGGCTCACCGGTCCCTCGCAGTGATGTAGTTAAAGATTTGGGGGTCTTTCTGGACCCCAAACTGACTTTCCGTAGTCATCTCCATCACCTTTACCTTAATGTGAAGCGTGTATACTATTGAATTCAGAGTGTAAGGGGTATGAATCAGCACCCTGCCTTGTGTTCACTTCTTTTCAAGGTCCTAATTAAGCATAAAATTTCTTATTGTGAAATATGTTGGTCTATTTGTAGTAACACTCATTTAGTAAAGCTGGCTAAGCTTTTACACGTATTTCTTGGCTTCATCGTTTATTTACCAACAAGATAGATAGCCCTGAGCTTCTAAGGTCTATAAAGTTACATATTCCTGGTCGCTGCTCACACCAAAAGAACGCCTTTACTCACAGGTGAACCTAACAACCCTATAGAGCAAGCACAGAGGGACTTCAATAGACTAGCCCTCTCCCTCGACGATTTTTTAATACCCCTATCAACATTAAAGCTAAAACTAATTGCATTATTAAGAAGGTGAAAGAGTGAGATCTTTATATCTAACTAGCAGTTGAAAGTTGCTTTTTAACTTATACAATTATTTTTAATAATATTTATTGAATAATTTTAATCTCTTATATTTTTATACTTAGTATTATTATAACATTACTAAGGAGTTAAAGTTGCCGAGGGTTGGTTGGTATACATGGGTTCCCTTCCCATCCGCTTCTTGAGGGTTAGCCTGTTATTGTGGATGTAAAACACACCCTTCAATTCAATTATGTTTGTGAAAAGTAAATATTCTCCCCTTTTACTCCTTCCCAGTTATAGGGTTGTGACATTATTTTGAAAATGAACTGGTACTGCATGTCGTTTATTCAAATGTGGTCCAGAACACTTCAAAATGGCTTGTGGCCAAGTTTACTTTCATAATAATACCTTTCAATTTTTCTTAACTCCTAAAATTTAAGCATATCTTGCCTGTACCTTCCATTCGGGGACTATTACAGATGTTACTCCAAAGACTTTTCCAAGATCAAGATCTTCATATTCAATAAATTTTGTACATATTTGTCTGTAATTGCATGGAGATAAGTTGTTTCCACTACTAAAATGAATCAGAAAAGCGTGTCATCTTTAAAGGTAACCTTACACTAACAATAATCATACTGGTTTCATTAGGTAATGATATTAACAAGGGCTAAATAACTACAATGTAAATGGAATGATAGTGATGACAATTCTGAATGATAGTCCTGATATGGAGACATCATTGTCTTCAACACCATGAGAACAAGAAAATCTAAAATAAGCGTCCTCCTTTCTCATGATGAATTCACTTGCCTGTGATTGGCTAAATGCTCATGCATGTGCACATTGCTCTGTAGTGTGAGATCTGGCAGCTGTTTTTAGACTTAAGTGAAGCATGGATAAAAACCACCAAAATGCCAAATAATAGTGATGATCCCCACTAATTATTAACTGAGGTATGATTTATGTTAATTCTAATTGTGATCAACGATGCTATTGTAATTATAACTGAATTAGAATAAATGTTGATCCGTTTTTCCTTAATGCTTCTGCAGTATAGCAATATGTGTTTTGTTTGATGCTCACTGGTTGACACAAAATGAATGGAAACTGATAATTGCAATGCTACCAAACAGTAGCTGTGACGAAATAGAAGTGCACGAATAGAGACCTGATTTTCGTTTTCTTCATCCTGAATAATCAAAAAGTCCCTATTATAGGTAAAGTAATGACATTATTTGTGAATGACATTATTACTGAAATTTAAGGTCTGCCTAAAGAAATGGTAACCTCGTGGGGTGTCTAATGTCACATGCAGTATTTACAAGAGTCCTTTCTACAGGGAGTGAAATATTATGTACGTGCTACTTGGCAAAATTCCCTGGCATAGGAGTTCATTCCTAAACGTCCATAAATTGCTTCCTGCACTGGGGTTAAATGACGTTAAATAACCAAATTGAAGTTGGAAGGATGACGTGTGGTTATCACAGAGAGTAGGGAGATAACCGCTGAATAAATCATCCATACAGTATGTTTGAATATTTCTTCATTTCTTAGAACACTTAATCCTCGAAAATGGGAACATAAAATCTACTGTTAGTAAACATTTACTTCAAATGTAAGTGTAGTCACTTGACACAGACTTCAGCTGCTTAACAACCACTGTTACCCCACAGAGGAAAATTTGTCTCTGTTGGTTTCTTTAGTTGAAATTCCGTGGTCGTTAATCGGTTTGGATTTAGAGAATGGACAGCTACAGTACTTAGAATGAAGATCATGCCTAAAACTATAAGGAACTGACTGCCAGTGATAGACTTGCGGACTATTTATAAGGATTTTATATTTTAAGTCTGTATGTCTAAGTCCAGACGCCAAATTGTTTACTGATAAAGGAATTAAAACATTGGACGGTAGGCGGATCATATCGTTGACCTTGTAAGTAGATAAGTTGGACTAACGGTTTGTGCTTTAGTTTCATGACAAATACAGTAGTTAAATAAGATACGTAAGTTTTCGACATTTACAATTTTGAAAATGAAACCAACCCATAAACTCGTGTCTGCGAGTTCTGGTTGTTCCACATACTAAAGTGACCAGATTTTACAGAGGGCAAAGCGGGACGGGGGCTTTTGATGAGTGCCCCAAGTAGGGGTGGTGAGACATGCTTTCCTGAAGAGTAAAGAACAAAACTTGTGATTTCGTACCTACTGTACCTTATAGCTTGAATGTGTGTCCATCCAGCGCAGGATGTAACATTATCCTTATCCAGCCTGCGGCAGGGTCGGGTTTGCGGGTTCTAGCCCTCCACCTCACACACTGCCATAGCCTTACGGACAACCTGCTCTCACGCCTGCTTCGGTCTCCCCTGTCCCGGGTGCTGGGGCCGACCAACTGTATTCTTGAAATGAACCTATATAGCTCCTCCTCTCCTCTTCTCATTACGTGTCCATACCATGTCAACCTATTTTCCCTCATTTTTTTCGGCGATGTCCTCCACTCACAGACTGCCTCTAAAATGCTCATTCCTAATTCTATCAGCTCTCGACACCCCACTCATGTACCGCAGCATTCCCATGTCAGCTACTTGCATTCTTCTGACGTGGCTCTTCCTCACTGCCCAGCACTCTGATCCACATACAATAGCAGGCCTAACCACTGGCCTGCAGAACTCCCCTTTCAACTTGATTGGGGCCCTCCTATAACACAGGACTCCGCTTCCCTGTCTCCATTTCATCCATCCCCATTAATTTTACGGGTCACAGGACGGGTCCAGCACAGGATGCCTGATGTTTTAATTTGATGGAGACGATGATCAGTTGCCAACCTAGAAGGATCATTCTGTGTGGGTGCTCTGTACGCGTATTTCATTGACAAGTTAAAAGTTGCCGAAAAGTTGAACAAACGGACCTCCCGCCGGGACAAGAGAGGGACGGCGGGACGTGAAGTCTGAAATCGGGACTGTCCCGCCTAAAAGACTCGCTTTCATCTCACCAGGGGTACTCATCCTCCGTGCTACCCAAAACTGCTTTGGCCTTGGTATGCCTCGGCTGTTTTCGATAACACTCGCGATTCTTGCCAACCTGCACGTTTTTACTTAGAGGACATTTTAAAAGAGGTGATATGATGAAGCTAGGCATGACATTCCAGTTTATCATGCTATCTCGCGCCATCAACCTTTGGTGGGTAAAATTTCCCAGGCCAATTGGTTTTGAAATTTAACAGTTAATAAAAAATCCTTTATTATCCCACACTTTACTCCGTACTCGTCTTATGACTTCCAAGAAGTAGACTGGCAATAAGTGGACTGGTGACTGGAAATAATCGCCGAAATTTAGAGACGACTCTCTATAAACCTAGCCTTAATGACCAAAGCGCCTAATGAGATAGCTCTTTTGGTATTCAAATTGTGCTTTCTACAAATGGCCAGTGTTGGTTACATGCAATAATTCAAAAGTAGCGTTTTTGAATTCTCACCCTATTTTGCGAAATACATACTGTACCTAGGTTGATTCTGGTCTTACAAAAGGTAATATAATGCACAGCATCTTAAGGAAGTGAAACAAATTCTTACTACTGATCGAAGATGCAGATGTGGAATCTGATGTTACATCCGGGATATGTGTCACAGCTACCTTCGTGCATTGGAGTGTAAATTCCAAATTGAACTTGGAGTAGAAATGAACATGTTACAAGTGCTGGTAACTGCAAATGTATATAAAGTAAAAGCACTTTCAATCACATAAGGCTGAGGACAGACGAACGACAATCGTCACCTACAAAATTGTCGGTGGAAATGCAACCAATGCATTTCAATGGGGATAATCAGACGAACGACAGAAATGCAACCACGACAAAAAAGACGGTGCATGTTCCATTTTCTGACCGACACTGGCCGACAAACTAATTGTTTCTATGTGCATCAAAATAGACGACGACTAACAGTCGTTAGTCTGTGATGACTTGCCTACAAATTTGTAGTTTGTCGTCAGTCGTTCGTCTATCATCAGCCTAACATTTCATCCTCAGACTTGAAAAAGTAGGTTATTACCCTCTCGACTTTCCCCACAGTATCTTTGTTTGATAGTCATTAATATACACGTAATATCATTGAATATTTTCAGTTTCTTACCGTGATAGTGATGATAAGTGATGTCGTGAATGACTTTCGAAAGGCAACCATGATTAAGTATGAAACAGTAACCCCGTATTCAAATTCTTGTTTGATTCAATGTCGCATTCAAATTTAATCTGCTATGGTTGAAGTTGGGCCCCAACATATGAAGGACATATGAAGGACATTGGTATTATTTCTTGCTGTCGCAAGAAATAATGTCAAAATGTCAAAACAACCAATTAACTTCGAAAATTGTCATGATATCCTTACTCATACTTAGTACAGTAGAACCTCCAAAGTTGACCACCCCTATATGTTGACCACCTCCCTAAGTTGACCAAATTTTCACAGACTGGATGTGCACCACATTAATTAATGGATGACCAACCTCCCCATGTTGACCACCTCTGTAAGTTCTATGTTGACCACAATGACTGTGACACATGATATTGATTTAACCTCCATAAGTTGACCCCTTGTCTCCGTTGTGCCTGACAAGAGCCTTGTGAAGGGTGACAAATACAAGATTGAAGAGTATCCAAGGAACATTTCACTGGATTGCGTAGCACTAGCTCTTCTTGGGGAAAGCTAAAGAAATTAGTGATTGGTAAGTCAGCAAATTCATGTGCATTTATGAAATTGAAGACCACCCTGTAACATGGAGATCAAACAAATGTGCATGGATGACTGCTGCCCTGTTTGACGACAAGTAAGGGGTGTGGATCAAGAAATGATCTATCCTACAAACAGTAGACAACTGCCCTGAACTGCAAGTCAGTCACTTGGCAAATTTGACACTTAACTTTCTTCTTCCAAATGCTACCTCAAGGATCCAACCTCTTGACCAAGGTGTTATCAAATCATTCAAAGTGTTTTACTAAGCCCAGCTCCTGGAGTGGATTATTGGTAAAACACGTGTCACCAGCCTGTGGAAGCAGCTTCATTTCCTTCATCTATTAATGCTCTGGGTGCTGTCCTTTGGATAATTCTGCTTGGAAAAATATAACCAGAAACAATGTTGACATGTTTTAGGAAAGTTGAATTTATCACAAACCAACAGACAACATTTTGGCCTCATCATACAGCCCATCCTCCATGGCAGAATTTTAAGGAGTAGCCTTTGCAAGTATTGTTGAAATGGGCAATGAAGTGAAAACCTCTAATGAATCTGATGCAGCTGGGGGAGCATAATCCCCAACTACCAAATCAATAGCATTGGGGGCTAGCTATGCCAATCCACTAGCAGTAATAGGCCCTAGTGTTGATTATGTAGCATTTCATACAGTTGTATCCAATAAAAGCAATAATACCCATGTATCAGTACAGTACATCTAGTTCTCCATAAGTTGACCACCTCCCTATGTTGACCACTTTTCTTCCGCCCTTGGGTGGTCAACTTACAGAGATTCTACTGTATTTTCAAATTCATTTCACTGAGTTAAGAAGGAAGTTTGAGAGAAGAACTTATAACAGAGGATATGGAGAGTTAAATCTGGAAGGGTGTAACTGAATTAAGGAACTGATATACATTACAACTAAAAATTGAACTAAATATTTATTTGTACAATATTTAGTGACAAAGTCTTCATAGTAATTTAAAATTGGTATTTGTTAAAATGTAATAATATTCATAAAATCCCGCCTCGGTGGTGCAGGAAGTAGTGCGCGGTTTACTGTGCCAGCGGTTCCAGGTTCGATACTGGAGAGGTGGGTTGGCTTCATTCCGGCAAGAGGACTTTCCGAGTGTGCCTTCCGTCGGATGGGAAGTAACGTGTGGTGTATCATGTCATTTGCACTTAAAGGAACTCTCTCTCTCTACTATGAAACGGGCAGATGAGGCGAAGTTCTCAGGTGTAGGATTAGGAGCTTACCCCTTGGCGTCTGTGGAATGCCCCAACGAACAGTAGACCGACGACAAATAAGGATATGGGCCGACTTTAGGCGACAGCCGGCTGCGTAAAAATACTGCCCAACAGGATCGCTCATGTGTCCTTCCAGATGGACAAAGATGAGTACCCAACCCTACCTTACGGGGAAATGGGGTTTGTAGTTGCTTCCGGAAGCGGCTTATTGCGTTGACACACCAGTTCTTGTCTGATCACTGACGTTAAGCAATGCTAGTTAGTACTAGCATGGGTGACCGCTTGGGAACATTGGATACTGCTAATAAGTTGCTCAAAATCGTCGTAACAGCGTAGTATCTGTGCAGACTTCGCATTAGAACTTGTTTTCAGCTGCACTTATGTCATGTTGAGGTCTAAGTCAGTCACCATCATCATTGGTGAATTTGTTCGATGGTTTGAGTGATTGAAGCTGTAGTATTTTATATTGTTTAAATACCATCTGTTCATTTACTTTATGGTTACAACCCTCCATTTAACTTCTTAGTAATGCTCATACCACAACGAACCTGATTTAAAAACTCCGCAGTTCTCTTTCTCTCATAGTTGGCCGCTGTACTATCCGCTTGCAGCTTTCAGAGTTATCCCGTCCTTAGTTCTGTTGAGGTTTACTTGGTAACCTGACATTTTTCTATGCTTTTATGTGGGACAACCAACTAGCAATTTAAAGCAACTGTTGCCAATTTCAAAGAGGATCAATATTATTAACGATCCCTGCATGTTGTACTAGACGACTGAAATGGTTGTGGCATTTGGTTTGCAGCCGGCCATGAAAAACCATCATCAGTTTTCGATTTCCTCACTCTCCTTTGTCAGTCATGGATGTCCGACCCTGCCGTATGTGGAACTTAGTCATGGAAAATAATATTTAAACAGCTGAGCACGACGTTCTCCTAAACCGCCTCGTGGCACTGTGGGTAGCCCGCTCGCTAATTGCGTCAGTAGTTCTAGGTTCGATACGGGACCGAGGTGGGTTGGCTTCTTTCGGGCGAGAGAGTGAGAGAGAGAGGCCTGAGTGCGCCTTCTTTCGGTTGAGAAGTAAGACCGAGATCCCGTGTGGTGTACGATAGTATTTGCAAGTGAAAGAACCCTCTCTACTATTCAACGGGGAGATGAGTCAAAATTTCAAGGTGTAGGATTAGGAGCTCACCCCCCTGGCGTCGGTGGAATACCCCAACGAACAGTAGACCGACGACATATAAGGATAAGGGTTGCAGCTTTGGTCGGTAACCGGCTGTAGAAAAACACTGTCCAATATATCGCTGTTGTGTCCATTCAGAGTGACAAGACGGGTACCCAACCCAGTCATTGGTGGGACAAGGGTTAAGAGGCTTTTTTTAGCACATTCTCTTGAAATACTGAGCTGTCTACCTTCCGTTTACATCTTGATAACATTGTATTTTTGTCATAACTAGAAATGTCTATGTTTCAAACTCCAAAATGTAAACGCTGACCGCGAGCCATGTTTAATATACAGTTGATTAGTGATTCCGTAAGAAGAGTACGTTTTTTTAGTAATAACTGAGATCTTTAAGACGTTATAGCCCTTCCCATATGTCACACAGTACTTTCATGTAATTGTAAAGGTTGAAGAACAACAGTTTAAAGCACTCTGCTCTGTAATGTGCCCCACCCTTTATTCATTATAGAGCTATTTTTAGCAAAGATTCCACCTAAACAGGAATCACATTGAAAGAGGAGCAGTCTCTTGTGGGTACCTTACTAAAAATTTCACAACTTTGGATCTGCATTAGAAGTCCTTGACATACTCACTTTGGGGACTATTGTTCTCTGTAGGAGCTGTAGGCACTGTTCTGACGGTATCTCCTCCAAAAGACGACAGACGATAACTTTATTGAACGACCTCGGGATTTTATTTATCGTACGATCGTAGTGTTATTTGTCCCAAATGACTTCTTTATTTCTCTCATGTGCATTCTACGAAACGGATCACCTGCTTAATTTAGTACGGTAATTTCACTCTTTATAGAACTGTAAGATTTATCGAGAACCCTTTCTTTACGATTATTAAAATAGTTGCGTGTGAAATACCACCCATATCATAAACGCATTGGATGTTTTAGCGTTTTTTTGTTGTTAAACGGCGTAATGCAGTATTTTTGAGGTATTTGGTGTGTTTACTGTTTGTGATGCCCTTTATTAACGTCTACATAGAATCATTAAAACACCTCTCCGTTCAATATGAGGATTTTCCTTAAATGTAAACGACCTGCTTCGAGCATTAAATATGGCTGTTTTTTGTTGTAAAATTTAAGATGCTTAGTTTAAAATCAGTGTTAAATGATGCAACTGAAAATAAGATATTAAAAAAAATAAGTTCATCTTCAAGTTATATAATGAAGCAACGACATAACTTCGCCATCAACAGGAGCTTAAGGCACTAAAGAAGCAGTCTAGGAATCTTTAGAGTTAGTTTTCGGATTATATATTGATATTTTACTTTGAGATTCCAACTATACTTTGTTGAATTTTGGCCATTCTTGAATTCGGTTAGTCTCAGATTTAAGTATTACTGTATATTGAAAAGATATTTACAGGAGAGATGGTGGAGAGAAAAGAGTTGCTATGTGTTGCATCGTGATGCCAAACGGAATTTGGCACTGATTCTGCGTGTGATCATCTCATTAAAGGTATTGTATTTCTTAATAAAATGTCTGTTATGGCTGACATTTATTGCTGCCCGATATTTTTAGTATCATGCACATAATATTTGAGGTAGTACCGTAATAGCAATAGTTTTTTTTTACCTCCAGCAATGCACTCTAGCACATATGCGTTCATCTTAAAAAAAAAACTCAATATTTCTAAAGATGCTACAGTGCCTTTGGTTCATCTTTCATTTCACACGATTAAGCAAACGTCTTCTCGCATTAAGTGGTCATGCATATTAAAGGTTTGCATTGTTTGACGCAATTTCACTGTGTCATTTTCAACCATTATTACCATTTTTCCGGTTGCACGATGGATCGATTCTGTCCGTAATGGTGGTAGTGTTTTTAAGGCGAGACAAACCGATCCAGTGATTTCTGGTCGATGAGAAGAACTGTAATTTCTGCACACAAAGTGGTGTAGATGGGATGGACGGCAATCTACTTTGCTTATTCTTATTCCACCACTGGTAAACTGCCAAGTTCCTAGTTCAGGTTCCTTTCATAGCTTTCTGATATCAAAAAAATAATCGCTTTTTTGTGTAAGCTTTGTCCTATTTACAAATAAGGAAGGTCAGATTATTTTGAATTGTATAACTTCAGGGTTTGTTTTTCTACCAGACTTTATAATTCATTTTTAATCAGTTTGAAAGGTTGACGGTCAACGATAAGGCTAGAGTTTCAACTACAGCAAGTGGTTTGAGGCTAGTAAAAGGGTTGTGTCGCACTCAGCCACATGCATTTGCCGTTCAACAGTTCTGCTCCTGAGTTCCTTGTACCTTGTTCTTCCTTCCCTATTACTATGCTATCTTGCCCCCTTCCCCCTTTCTCCAGAATCACGACGGGAAAAAGGTTGAACAAAAAAGGCAGCCTTTTTTCAGGTTTAAAGGCTAACTATTGACGCCATGTTGGGGATAATTAATCTTGTGGCCTCTGTTTGCTGCTGACGTTCATTAAGAGCGCCGCCGCCACGACGCTGCTCATGACCATTGATATTTAACTAAATATTATTTAATAAAGAATATCTGTGATAAAACTGTGATAATTGGTAAAGTCGTTTTAAGAATGCATGAAAAATTAAAACCCATTCAGAATGCTGTTGCCGATCATCGTTTTAGGCCCGGTGCACACATGCGATTTTTACTCGCGCGGCCTCGCAAATGCGGCATGAGATACATTAGTACCGCGCTCGCACATTCGGTCTCGTAGTAGCTACCTCGTGGTCTATTGAGCGATGTACACATCCGCGCGGTTCCTTAGTTTTGACATACGGTGGGCAAACAGTTGCCAAATGTGTACTGGCGACATTTCCCCGCATGTGCGCATTGAATTGCTGCGGCGTCGCTGCGGTGTCCCTGCGACACCCGCGCGAGCAAAAATCGCATGTGTGCACCGGGCCTGAAATCACGCAAAGTAACCGCGCGGATGTGTGCATCGCTCAATAGACACGAGGTACTACGTGACCGCATGTGCGAGCGCGGTGCCGCGGCGGTTTCGTAGGGAACTGCGGGCATTTCCAGACGCAACTCCGGCTTTCGGAGCCGCGGAGGCACCGCAGGTATGTGTGCACTCCCCCATTGCAACTAATGTATCTCATGTCGCAATTGCGAGGTTCGTTGGTATGTTGAATTGGATGCGTTGCGGCCAAGTTGCGTTGGACACACCAGTTCCCGTTAGATCACTGAAGTTAAGCAGCGCACACCCACGTCAATACCAAATTGGGTGGTTTTTAAAGAACGTTGGGTGCTGCAAATTAACCCTCTTCCTGGTCCTTTCACCTACCTCCTCATCTCCCGCGGGCAGCCTCCTAAGGGGTTGACCTGTTATGGCTGTCTGGCTTACACCCCAACCCACAAACTAAACCATCATCATCATAATCCATCGTCAATTGCATCCATCTGGATTATCCAGCGTGTGGTTTAGTGAGGATTTAATGTAACGCTTCACCGACAGGATGTTTAGAATAAATGGTAAATGAGCACTAGACGATTTGTGCAATATCAACGTATGATGACTTGAATGTGATCAGTAGAAAGAGAGAGAGAGAGACAATGACTCATACAATAAAAAAATTTCAATTATAGTCGCTAATGTTTGCTCCTAATGTGCTATCACATCTTGAATTATAAACGGGGTTAAATTTATATGAAGAATTAATTCATAGAGTGAGAATTTATTTCTATACGGTGCTTTGTCTCTGTCTTTCTAGCCATGCTATACTCTTTAAGAATTTCAGGAATTTGATAAGTGAGTTTTTGAGAAAATAGTTGAAATTTTTATATTCTTCAAAGAAGAAAGTTAGGTGCAGGTCATTTCCTTTTCTTTCCAGCATATTGTCAATCGCGTCTTAAGATAGCTTTTTTTTGTTGTTGTCAATGGTGAATTACCTGAAATATCTTCGCCCCCTATTACTAAGGCATCAAAAAGTTTTCTAGTACTTTCTATTTCTTTTACTGGAGACCTTATGGTATGACTTATAATTCATCTTAGCTACATTTCAACAGTGCCTCACAATAGCTGGTCTTCCCTGAAATAATATAAGAGGTCATAAAAATATATGATTAGCAGTAAAACCTTAGACATTGGTAGATGGAATAAAAAAAATGCAAGTTTAAATTCCAAAATAGAGACAGGATCGATACTGAAACCTGAAAAATCATGATGTGGTGTGGAATTTTATAGCACTACTCTCCTATGGAATTTCAGTTCTGTAGAAAATTTGAATATTAGAAATATATAGAAAAACTAAAGCTTGGATATAAATTCAAGGTATTGATTGGAAAATGTAGGGGTAGTTGATGATAGCGTTAATTGACACAAGAAAAATAATGGCATTTAAAGTTTTCAGTGAATTCTCTCTCCCCCTTTACTACTTCCTGCCTACTGTATGTCAGAGTCTGATACCCAATTCTATTCCTATTAGGACGCATGGGCAATGCAGCCGGCTGCAACCTCTATGCTCATTTATCGTCGGGCTGTTTTTTTGTTCATTGGTCTCTCCGGCACCGGGGAAGGGGGGCAAGCTTCTACACCAGAGATTTTCGCCGTTCTACAAGTACCTTGTGGAAAGGGTTCTTCTATAGACGGGTGGCATTGTACACGCATCACCAGTGCCGGATTTACCACTAGGCTAAGTAGGCTAAAGCCTAGGGCCTCAACATTTAGCGAGCTTCAAAAGTTAAGAAAAGGGACTCAAAATTGAAATATCCTAGGACCTCTCAATATCTAAATCTGGCACTGCATATCACATTGGGCCATGGCTTTTTCTTCCCTCCGACGGAAGGCCTGTGTCTCTCTCTTTCGCCCGAAACAAGCCACCACCTAGGGGCTGAAATTTCGAACCACTGGTGGGATTGCGAATGCTAGAAAGGTCAGGTTGTAGTGATTATAATTATAGTAAGTTTACCATTGCAATTTTTAAACAGTGGTCAGTTTTTTTTGTTTCATTGGTGTTTTTAGGTCCCTTCAACTACAAGGTCATTAGAGTCCCGTCCACTGCATACAGTAGTTCTAATGCAGAGACTGCACCGACACTACTCCAATGCGACGATTTTTGGGTATTAGCGGTACCCAGTTTTCCCAAGCGGCCACCCATGTTAGAACAAGCTGTGATTGCGTTGTTGAACTTCAGCATTCAGACGAGAACTGGTGTGTTCAACGCCATACGCCGCTCCCAACAGTGGCCAAGACTGAATCAATTGACCTAGAGAGCTGCAGAGAGGAAGCTGATTGCAGTTGGATGTGTAACCAAACAGTCTGTTGCTTAATAAAAAAATAATGTTGACAGTTGTTCAAATGACGCAGCTGACTCGGTTGATTAGACAATCGTAAAAGTAAATGAAAAAAATTGACAGTGAAGGACGATTGTCTTTGATTTCCTATAGAGTAACTGAGTTAATTGCTTGTGTACTAGAAGCAACTGTCTTCTTGTTTGAAGATTCTAGTATGCAGTAGACACTTGTGAAGTCTGAAGGTCAGTGGGATTTGTATAATGTCTGGCGAAATACTGTTTGATATAGTGTGCCAAAAAGTATTTTTTTCTACGTATTTATTTCTTCGCAGGATTAATTATTACATGAAAAATAAGCGCGGTATTTCTAGTATACTGTATCTTCGGTTTCCTAAGGCGCCCTCGAATGATTTTCAGATGGAATCTATGATATAAATTGAAAAAAATGGCAGGTAATTGTAATTTTAATGTTTAATGTATTAAAAGAATCGATGGCATTATTTTGGAGTTGGTTTCTAAATTATTAATGCGCATGTTAATTTATTGTTATTCTAAAGCCTAGTTCCCTGGCACGCGACACCGACGAGAATAGCGCTTGAGCAGACAGTATAATGATGACGTAAACCACAGGCGCTAACAGAAATTGCGCCTGGTTTGATTCCCTGGCATGAGCGAATTCATGTAAGCGATTAATAGTTTTCAATATGAACGTTTGGTGGCGCCAAAACCGAAAAAAATAAATAAACCAATGAAAAGTTAAAAGAAGACTATTTAAAAATTCAAACAGCCAATCAAATTCGAGCGACACATTCCATTGACAAATGCAGTTAACTAACTCTCAACTCCACTTCACCATTGATTTCACGCTTACTTTACAGAATGGTAGTGTAACTACGTCATCAGTTTATGTGGATTGTCGTCTGCTAGCGCGCTATTCTCGTCGGTGTCGCGTGCCAGGGAACCAGGCTTTAGGCAGTGATTCTCAACCTTTTTATCGCCACGGTACACTTTTACTAATTTCAAAATTTGGCGGCACACTAGCAACGACACATTTCTAGGTACACAAACGCCAAAGAAAAGCCCTGAGAGAGAAGCCCTGAGTGCACCTTCTTTCGGGTGAGAAGTAAGACCGAGGTCCCGTGTGGTGTACGATGGCATTTGCACATGGAAGAACCCTCTCTATATGGAATGGGTAGAGGACCAAAATTTCCAGGTGCAGGAACTCGCCCCCCGTCTTCGGTGGAATGTCCCAACGAACAGTAGAAAGACGATAAATAGCATAGGAATTGCAGCTTGGATTGGCAACCGGCTGTGGGAAAACACTGCCCGATATATCGCCCTTGTGTCTAGTCAGAGGGACAAGATGGGTACCCGACCTCGCGGCACACTCTCGTGAATCTCACGGCACACTAAAGTGCCACGGCACAGTGGTTGAGAATCACTGTTCTAAGGTATGGAACAAATGCGATAAGGAAACCAAAGGTACTTTATCAAAAATTGACATTCATCATCACCATACTCTTCCCGCCTGTGGTAGGGGAGGGTCTGCGGGTTCTGGCCCTCCACTCCCACCTATCTCCCACCATCTACCCATCCACCCCACGTACAAACATCTCTTCGCATAACCTGCTCCCACATCTGCTTTGTTTTTCAATGCCCCAGGTGTATCCAATTACCTGCATTGGAGCTAATCTGCTCCTCCTTGTTCTGTTGTTGTTTTAGGGTCCTTCAACTACAAAGGTCACTAGAGCCCCGTCCACAGCATAGTTCTAGTGTAGAGACTGCACAGACACTACACTAATGCGACGATTTTTGGGTATTAACAGTACCCAGTTTTCCAAGCAGCCACTCATGTCAGTACTTGCTGGGGTTGCGCTCCTTAACTTCAGTGATCAGACAAGAACTGGTGTGTCCAACGCAATTCGTCGCTCTCAGCTCCTCCTCCCCTCTTCTCAGAGTAAATCAGAAATTCGCACTGTCGTATTAAAATATTTATTAGAGATCTTAATGAAACGATTTTAAGAGTGGCTTTGGCAGAATCTTCGGTTTTTGCTCATCATTCTTGAATCGTCGGGAAGATCCCCATCATGCCGGTCGATAACATCTTTGAAATCAAATGTACCCAGAATAGTGTTGTCGTATCCTTAGTCTGCACCTGCAATGTCAGATTCCCTGATTTGATCCATAAAATAGCCAACTGATGAAGTGGATACTGTGACTAGTATTGTGGATGTTTTTTTCATCTCATGGCTAGCTGCTATAATTTTATTTTTTGGATTAACTCTATCTGGATTGCAAGCGCATTTGGAATAAAATGTTATTTCCATAAATAATTGAATTATTTGTCTAAATACGACGTTACTTTGTAATTAGTACGAAACATTTCAAATTCAATTGTTGATTTTGGACTTGATATTGACAATTTGCTCCTGAAATCACTTTCAAACAATAATTACCTGTATGTGTCATACAATTTAGTGTGAAAAGTGTTAAATTAAATAACGTGCGAACTCCATTACTGGTGTTGAGTTGTGACAAACAAGAGTAGATTAGTAAGTCGGAAAATGCTTTAAAGAGCAAAACTTGCTATTTTCTCTTAATTTGAACTGCAAATTACTCGACGTAACTTAATGATTTTTCTGTATTTTCTTGAGAATCAACTCAACTGCTACTACTGCCATATTTGAACTTGTAAACGCACGCAGCGTTATTTTTAATAGAGTAAGACTCGTGAGAGTGTTACGTTAAAGTAACAACCCTGAATCTAAATTGAATTACATTCATTATCTAACTGGAGTTTTGCCCTGTGTCGGGTTGCTATGTAACATGATCAATCACATTATCATGTTTAATTGTCCAAATTCATCCGTTTTCTTCTGACATTTCATGTAGTCTCGAAATGCGTTTTTTTCTTAGGCCGAAGTGTTTAAGTTTGTGGGAACTCAATATTAAATTTTGAAATTCAATTCAAAAATTACCGTCATGATTATTATTTTTATTCTGGTATTAAAACGCCTCTTATTGTTTGGAGCGGGGCCCTAGTATAAAAGATAAGAGAATAGAGGGAGGTGGTTTAGGGATGTTATGGGAGCGGCGAGTTGCGTTGGACACACCAGTTCTCGTCTGATCACTGAAGTTAAGCAACGCAAGCCCAGTTAGTACTGCGCCCTATCCCAGGCGAGATAGGGGTATGGCGATGATTAAAACGCCTCGTTGTCAGGATATTAGAATAGTGTTTAAAGAGCTAGACAGTTTTTTCGTCTTTTCATCAGGCATACTTTTTGTTGTGACAAGGATTTAGTAAGAAGATTTATTTCTTTTATTGAAGAGAAAATAAACAGATGTCTTTGTTAAGTTATGTATCTTATTATTTTGCAACGGAGACGAAATTGTACATCAGTATTGATCCAAACTGTCTACCGCTAATTGCACGTCTAAAATTAGACATTTTTCTAAGTCCTAAGCCCTTACTTAATTCTTTATCACAACTAATGATAGAAAGAAAGCGATACTCCTGGCAAGATAAACACTTAAACACGAGCGTTGACATAGTATATCGCAAATTTTCCAATTATCATTATAACATTAAGATACATCTAATTGCAAGGATTGGGTATAATCCTTTTCAGCATTACGTTTAGTAATGTGTTGTTGAGGCACTCGTCTACAAGCATGGTACCGTCTTCATCTCATACCCTTACAGCGTGTTGAATATGCTAAGTGGTCCGCCGTTTACTTTCAATACTGCTAATAGTCCCTACTGCACTCGATTTGTCTTAATTTAAAATTGCACTTCCTTAAATGTTTCCAAAGGCAGAATTATATGTTAAACCGCAAAAACAAAGTCCAACCAAAGGATGTCTCTTATGCCTCATTGACTTTGAAAATTGCTGACTCTTGGAGAGCCCTTTAACCACATTTGAATGGACATTGACTTTCACTGATATGAGAAAATATCAACCTGTATTGTACTTAAGACAGAGTAAGGCTTTCCGCAGGTAGCGTATTGAATCTTTGTCGTCAGCAGTTCTAGGCTCTATCTACGTTCCATCACATAGATTTCCCAGTTTGAGACCTGTTTGTTTATTCGAATACCTACGGTAACTTACCAAGGATGAGTTAAAGGAAGGTCTTGACTGATGTCCCAAGTTGTTGACGTCACATAAGGTAGAAATTGCATATTCACTAACTTGTGTGACGTCTGTATTTAAACCTATACAGCTAGTCGTATGTCAAAGCAACGAGCAACTACTAATCCCTTTCCCGACTATGGGCAGGGTTGGGTCATACACACCACACAGGGCCACCGTTTCATTTTCCATCTGATGGAAGGCGCAGTCGGGGTCTCTCTCTCACCCGAAAGAAGCCAACCCATCTGGATCCAGTATCTGTGTTGAAATGAGTTAAATGTTTCCTTTTCCTAGAAATAAAACTTCAACTATTCGGTAAGGGTGCTGCGGGTACTAATAAATATGCACTGCACTACGTGCAGACAGTGCAATAGATGAATTTGGTGAGATTGTTTATCATAGGCGAATGGTGATGTCGAAAATTTTGATTAAGGTGAATTTGGTTTATAAACTGTGTAACCACTTTCTATTTATCGATTCACCAAGCTAGAAATACTGTTTAGTTTCAAAATACTCATTGTTTAAGCATAGTATCCATTCAATTTCTTTAATTTAATTTTATTGATTTACTTGCAAACAGCCTATATATGGAATTTCTTTTGTAATTAGCATGCTGATATCAATAGACTTGATCATAATGAAGTCTGTCATACATGGCAGTAACATGATTTATTCTCTCTTGGATGAAAGTGATAAGCACCAAGATATTTTGTACCGACTATTCGAGTGTCATCATGTTGATGTCGTATGACTAAATCAGTCATCAACATGATTAATCTTGGATTTTATACTGAATGCCCATAATAGCTCATGTCTGTTGAGTGTCATCATTACTCTTTGATAACTGATACGATGACGTTTTTTCTTGAATGGGATGTAATCCAGCCTATGACATAGTTTCTGAATCGATTGTACGATTCACCGTAGTAAGATGTTATTTCGTGAAAGCCATGGCACGGAAAAAAGTTGGAAGGCGGAACGTGATCAGGTAGAAAAACATTGATCTGCTCAATGCCGATGCTGCTTAAGTGCTGTTAGTTGATTTATTGCACTGAGCTTTTTTTTTAAATTGGTTTCAACTGCGACAATTTGTAAAGTTCATGCTAAACCATTTCTTAAAATAAAAGTGCATTTTTTGACAGCACCAGACAGTGGGTTGCATTCCTCTGTCAGCACTTCACTGAAACATTTCTTGAAATAAAAATAGAGTCCTTTGGCATGATGTTCTTTCAAGACAAATTTTTGATAAGTGAATACACGATACATGCAGCAATGAGCATCCAAGATTATTTCTGTAGGTGGATAGAAAAGTTGTTTTTTTCTTCTTGTTATAAATTCTGTGGATTGGGGAAGTAGTTGACGGAGCACCTACACTCCCCTTATTTGTTAATGTCTCATGTGACATCAATATAATATGTGTTTACTGATTTGCCATTCAGTTAAACATGTCGTTTTCTACGTTTGTCATGGGACTCAATTATCCAATGACATGTTTGAAACCGGGACCTATGGTAATGAGATAATGTTGCAACATGAAGTTTGATTACCTCTAGGGCAGACTCTAGGGGAACAGCAGTAAGGGAATAGGCGACTTAGCTGACGTACTTTACCTCAGTTACCAGAACAAATCTAGACTGGACTTATTGAAAATAATCTAGTTTTAGAAATACTTTTTCTTGTTATTTGAATTTGTGATCTTATAAATCAACTTCTGTCATCAAATTCTAGGCCACTAGTTTACAAGTTATACTTGGGGTTATTGATTTTGCACTCTAGGCAGGATTTGCATTCATGATTGTGGCCATTGAATTAGATTAATAACATATTTAAACGCATTTCTAAACAGTTTTTTTTTAATTTGTGTCGACTATCTCTAAGAATCAAGAATTTTCAAAATATCACGACCTGAAAAAGTTAGGGAGCGGCGTATTACGTTGGACACACCAGTTCTCGTCTGATCATTGAAGTTAAGCAACGCAACCCCAGCTAGTACTAACATGGGTGGCCGCTTGGGAAAATGGGGTACCGCTAATACCCAAAAATCGTCGCATTAGAGTAGTGTCTGTGCTGTCTCTGCATAAGAACTACGCAGTGGACGGGGCTCTAATGACCTTGTAGTTGAAGGGCCCTAAAACAACAACTGAAAAAGTTTATTTTGAAAGCCTCTGGATGAAATAGGTTTTAATAATAATCAGTTGAATAACGTGTTTCGAGACATAGCTTCAAATTGTTTTCGCGAGCTTTTGGTAATCGTATTAAAAATGTTTAAATTCGTACAGTGCACTGAACTACAGGAATGTGATTTCAGTCATCTGTCTACAGTGTTTGACTCGATAATTAAAAAAAAATTAAATAAAATAATCTTTCTCTGTCTCTTTCGCGCCTCTTTAATTAAAATCTGAATAGCCAGATATGTTGTTTAGAAATTTGCGTTTCATGTAAATATGAAATGATAAAAAAAGAGTTTTACAGTTTCATACCTATAATTTATTTTAATAGGATTTCACAATATGTACTAAATACCGTTACAATTAGCACTGTAGCGTTAAAAATGTTTTGAATCCTATTATAACAATTAAAGGTAAAGCATAAATACTGTTTACAATTTATAATATAATTAAACACTAATGCTATTATAATTATCCTCAATGGATACGCGTTAGAATTAGGCAGTTGTCCTGTCTTAGTGGTGTCATTGTCGGAAATTCACCTCATTGGCTAGAGGCTCGATCTGATATCGATCAATTGGATTCAACTGGACCTAATTATTTTTAGGGCTGTAGAACTGAAAATTTATCGAGTCGTCCAGTTGAGGTGCTCATATCGGCACTAGCGTGCCAAAAATCCTGTCAAAACCAAAAAGTTTTTCCGTGCGCCCTTAGGCTGGTCTAATTTTGACGTTAACTCGACCCTTGCCCTTACATGGAGTGCACCTGAGTGTCATCTTTTGCCTAAAAATGGCTTCAGTGGTATGGTGGTGATATACCATGTTGTAAGCCATCCCCATCCGCTGAACTTTATGGTAGTTAATTACATAATGGCATGCTTTTTGGATGATCCTGTGATTGAGGTTCGTAATTGATTGTCAAAAGCAGTTATTGAAATTTTTGAGCATTTCCATGTTTTATTTACTTAATTTTGTTGTTAAATATTTATAATAGGGCGTAGGATAATTGCCATATTGTTATTGAAATCAAATTTTAATGCAGCTATAGTCTGACGTGCTAGTTGAATAAAATTTGGCCTATGTTTGCAAAGGGCCACCTCCAGTACGTTTGTAATAATCTGAAATGTCTCTTAATTTACTGAATAGTAGGATTTGTGTAAGCTTAGAAATAGCATCCACACAAATAAACAAGAATAAAAGAGTATATTTCATATTCAGGTTTGAAATATTATGCATCCTGAGTGAATCTTAAACCGCATTAGACCGTCGTCCAAAATCCCAATTTGTCGAGCTCAATGAATATTTTTGTTGTAATTTGGTTTGAGGTCGTTAACTAATCTCCTGCTGCTGTTTTATTGGTAAAAGAGCGTTGCAAACGACATAGTCAGGAGACAAATTAAAATTACTGTTCCTTTAATTTGTTGGGTTAGAGAAACGTGCTGTTGTTGTAGTAGAGAGGAAATAAACACTCTTTGGCCGCATAAAATCATTTTGTACAACGTTAGGGTGTAATCTAACCAACGAAAGGGTGAAATTACTTTATTGGTAAACGAAATCTTTAAGGCTGGAATTTCTTGAAGGCCAATGAATTATTAATCATTTGTGATATCGATTTGTTGTACATTGATAGGCGAGAGTGCATATAACAGTACTGCTAGTAAACTATTTCAAAATCAGAATTTATACATTTTAAAAGCTTAGTAAATATTTATGAGTTACCAACGTTGAAATAGTTGGCCATCTCATTGTTTATATCAAGTAATTTAAAGTGAATTCAAAATGCCTTGGAATATTCTTAGGGAACACTCTCATGATATTGCCAGTGTTCGCACGTAACATATCTTAATAGGAGGCTTGGCAAACCAGGGAAAAATTAAGGCCCATTTGGCACAGGTCTCTTACAAATAAAAAGTTGTTTCAAACACATTTCAACTTAATGGTCTATTCAACGTGTTCAATGAGATAGGTGATGAATGTTATTCTGAGCTTTTCAAGTGTAATAAAAGAAATTATTCTGACAGCAACTTGTTTTACTAACTTTTCAGGAGCGTTAGGCTGATATGTCAATGGGCACCTTCCTTCTCTCTTAATCTCTAACAATCTGAAATGGAAAATTTGCCAAAAAAAAAACCACTTGGCTGTTTCCCAAATGTTTCCAATCGAAAATGAGTGTCTTGAGGTTTAATGTTTTTTTTAATAAGGTTTAGCAGTTTCCAACTTTAAGTGACAAAATTCTTTTGATTGTTGATTTCTTTTCTCAATGTATTCTTATTGACGTGAAGTGGACATTAAATGTTACTTAAGTTGTCCACATTTCTGAGATTTACTTCAACTGTGACAAATGACTATTTCCAAATAGTTGGGATAAGAATTATTCTTGCCAGATTAAAGACAATCGCAGTGAGATCTTTATCATCATCATCATCATACCCTTATCCTGCCTGTGACAGGGTCGGGTCTGCGGGTCCATTGAACATGCTCTGACTGCGGACACCCCAGTCAGGTGTGTGGAACCCGCAGGAATATTGGCTGATTGTCTGTGTGGGATGCCGGCCTACCCCACTGTTCCAACACCGCATTATACAACCAAACTATGAATGTTGTTGGCAGGTAAATTAATGCTTTGTCGGTTAGAATATAGCTTGGTGTCTGACCTATTGCACAATATCTATAATGCAACAGGAGTCAAGCTCATGCCTAAATACTAACTGCGGACAAGTGTAGACAAATCCTAATTGTCAACAGTTACATTGAGATCTTTATGATTAAAGAAAAACTAAATTTTGTTGCCTGAATATCATATACTCTAGAAATTACCTGCCTCGGTGATACAGAGGTAGCGTGCTCGATTATGAGTCAGTGGTTCCTGGTTCGATATTGGATTGCGGTGTCGCCCCTGGCGTCGGTAGAGGAAAAGTGCCACAATGAAGAAAATAGGCCAACGATATATAGGTAAGCAAAGAGGTTGCAGCATTAGGTTGGCAGCCGACTGCGTCAATACATCGTTCAACAGTCGCCCATATGTCCGAGTTGGACAAAAATAGGTACCCAACCCTGTCATAAGTACCGGTATTAAAATGGTTATTACATGCTTTTTTGAATGCAATATAAAAATTATAAGCCTATCCTTATTATCTTTGCTTTCATTGACCTACCACTAATCTACTCCCCACCGATAGCAGAGTTGAGGCTCCATGAATGACAGTCCCAATTGATTGGGAAGAACAAGGACAGAAAAGCAAGAAAAATAATAGATATTAATAGAAAGGTTCAAATTGACTTAAAGAGAAAATGAAAGAGAAAGGCGACACGGGGATCTCCCAAATTAAAAGCTGAACTGTGTTTTACGTGATTGATTGTCGACCTTATATAACTGCTACCAGTTTAATCCGTTGCGGTAATCAAGGATACAGTAGGTTTTGTCAAGAATTTTGCTAATTCACAAAACAGTCATCACCCTCTGCACTGCCCATCTCGGCAGTGCAGAGGTTGTGTGTCACAGTATCAGTGGTCCCAATTTCAGGTTCGATCCAGCACTAAGGTGGTTTAGCTTCTTTCGGATGAGAGAGACAGAGAAAGAAAGAGAGAGGCCCTCAATAAATGCTTTTTCCGTGGGGTGTACGATGCCAGACGCCTGGCTGGGGTGCCCCCAGTCAGAGCATGTTCAGTGGACCCACAGACCCAACCTTGCCACATGCAGGATAAGGGTATGATGATGATGTGTACGATGCCATCCGCACATGCCATCCATTCACTTACTAAATGTAGTCAAATTCCAGGTGTAGAGGTTCGCCTCCTGGCGCTGTTGGAGGAAGTAGTGCCCTAACACAGCGTTTCCCAAACTGTGGGTCGCCAAAATTTTTTGGAAAAGATTTATTTGTTCGTCATTCATTCAATTTTATTTCAATAATTCTTAAAATTCCGAACTTTATTTCGTTATGATATAAATAGCAGGGTAACATTTGACTATACTAATTGGGGCCCATATTTCGACCCCTATTTATGAAGCAATCTCTATTCGGGTCAGATTATATTATATGGGTCATAAGATGGCCACGCTATTCCTAAGTGGGTCCTGAGCCAGAGAAGTTTGGGACTCTCTGCCAGGGCCGTAACTAGGGCGTGGCCAAGAAGGCGGCCGCCACGGGCGCAACTGGCTTTGGGGCGCAAAATGTTTAAGTTTTTTTTGTCATTATTGGGTTACGGGCAAGCGAAAGTTAGACACTTGCCACAGGCGCTTCATACCCCCGTTACGGCACTGCTCTCTGCTCTAATGAATCAAAATAAGCCGACAACAAATTTGAATAGAAATTGCAGAATTAGGTTGGAAGCAGGCTGTGTAAAATGCTGTCGCACCTGTCCCAAAGCTTTATACCCGACCCTTCCTTAGGAGGGAAATAGGGTTCGTGATAATGATGATGGGTAATTTACAGGGCGATGATCATTACCTACATGTTACACATTTAAAATGGTAGATAAAAGATTTTCAACTTAAGACATTAAAGGGTAATAAAATGAGAATATGTTGGACTAGATAATTCAGGCACTAGCAAAATGTTTCTTTTGAAACGTTAACCACTTGTTTGTCAGTCATATCAATGTTATATAGGGTCAGAATGTTATTTACTACATTATTAAATTTATAATTTAGGTGATAGTACCTGGTTGTGGTTTCTATTCTCTGTTTTGCTATGGCAAACAGCTGCTTTAGAGCAGACCGTGTATTTGAGCTCAGTGATTCGCTTCTTTGCCCGACGAGTACGTTAATGAAATTTTTGAAGCATCTGTGTTTTGAAGCAACAAGGAAATTTACCTCCTCGAAAATTAAGGTTACTCATTCAACCACGACTCTTATTTACCACATATCAAAGACCAAATGTTCACTGGACATTCTCATTATCTTTCCGAGGTATAATAACGTTTACCGGTAGTTATATTCTTTGTGTAGATAAGCGCAGACAGTAAAAGCATCCCAGTTTTCATCCAATAGACAATTAAAAGGCCTTATAAATAACGATGTTAGGTTTCTTCTTAAAGTTTAATTGACATTTTCCTCTAGCTAGAACAACGTTGTCATTTCGGTCTAACTATGCATTTCATATTGTGGCAGCTAAAATGATCTAGGTTTGCAGCTACATGACTTTAAAAATTCTTGATTGAAAGGGGTCAACTTTTCTCGCCTTGAAATGTCATCAAGAATGATGTTTTATAACCTAAGTTCGTAGGATATACAGTAGTTGTCAAATTGATAAATTGTCTTCGAGTTCTCTATATCAAGGGTGGCCAACTTTTGTGTACATAAGATCTACTTTTTATCTTAAAAAAAGTGTCGCGATCGACTTGTCATAGGCGTAGTCAAAGTGGGAAGGAGAGGTTCGATACTGGATCCACCTCGGTCCGGTATCGAACCTAGAACCACTGACGCAGACCTAGAAATACTGAGCCACAACGTCACCGAGACGGGTCTTAAGTCAAGACATCGCGAGTGATCGACCAAAATTGGCTTTGCGATCGACTTGTTGGCCACCCCTGGTCTATATTATGGAAAGTCAGCCAGTTGCTTAAAAATAAGCGTTCAACAGATCGCCTACGTATCCCAGTGGGACAAAATGGGTGCTAGACCCTGCCATAAACGAGAAAAGGGTTAGTTAACAGTTTTGCCTGTATAATCGAAGTTAATTGATTGATAATTCAAATCAACTGAAATTAGAATTTCAGATGTAATATGTTGAGTCTTCTTGGAGTTTGGAGGGATACCCAAACTACGACGAATCCCGAATCTACGACGTCCCGACCTCAACGAATCCCGTCCCTCCGCATTCCTGTGGCCTAAGCAGTGAAATCGGTAAATGGCGGTGGTAGCATTTTTATTGTGCCTTTGGTGTGTTACGAATCCGCCTCGGTGGAGCACTGGGTAGCATGTTCGGCAACTGTGTCAGTAGTTCTAGATTCGATACTGGGCCGAGCTAGGTTGGCTTCTTTCTGGCGTGGGAGAGGCCCCGAGTGTGCTTTCTTTCGGATGAGAAGTAAAACCGAGGTCCCGTGTGGTGTGCGATGGTACTTGCACGTAAAAGAACCCTCTCTACTACGCAACAGGTAGATGAGGCAAAATTCCCAGATGTAGGAACTCGCCTCCTGCCGTCGGTGGAATGCCCCAACGAACAGTAGACCGACGGTAAATAAACATAGAGGTTGCAGCTTTGGTCGGCAACCGGCTGTGGAATAACACTGTCCAATATATCGTCTCTGTGTCCATTCAGATGGACCAGATAAGTACCCGACCCTGTCATAGGCGGGAAAAGGATTAGGAGTTGCTTTGGTGTGTTACGTATTTTCTTATGCCTGTTGTTTATTCTTGTGAGTAACATTTTTAGTTTCGCCCAGCAAGGTTTTTGAGATAAAATTTACTCTGTACTGCAACATAATTTTTAGGATTTATTTTTAGTCATCTCACGGTATGTTGCTGCCCCTTAATATTTGTAGGTAGGCAATCACTGCGTGACTCTGTAGTATTGTATACTGTTATTGATTCACCAAGCACTTTTCTGAGACTTGAGTCTGGCGGGACTGAGGCGTATGACAGGTTTTAACGTGGAACACAAGCAAAACATTGCATTTTATTTATTCCTGTGTGAAAGCATTAATTTTTATCGAGTGGTTATGTCGAACATTGCTAAGTGTTGTCATTCTTGCTGTGTAAACTTTTTAAAATTCCGAATTTCATTTCTGATGAACTGCTAATAATACAAACCACATAATATCATAGAACATGTGGTAACATGTATTGTATTTTACAGTATTTTTACAGTGTATTTTACGGTGAAATGCTGCATTCTCATAATAATTTTGGCGAGGATGATATATTACCAGGCAATCCCTTCTAGAGTTACATTACCGTTTACCTGTCAGTTGTGTCAAAAATTTGTCTTGGAATGAATATGTAACTTATGTGTCTCTGTTGAAACTGACCTTGCTTTTCCAAATTAATGGTATTATTTCCTAAAAGAGATATAAAAATGATCAACAGTAATTCGATTGCACGATAAATAAGTATGATATACTAAGAGAATTCTGCTTTCACCTGACTAGAATAATAATAAGAGACGCATTTTATTTGTCTGTGATAAATAATTTCATTACGTAACAGTGGAAGTTGTGGATAATTAATTGCTGATTCTTATCGCAGCGATGCTTATTTAATACCGCCATATAATTTTATGACATCGACGCTATTAACACATTATCGCCACATTCAACGTAATCGATTTAAAGGAATGGACTGGAATGATAAGAAATCGACGACCCACCCTGGTATTAGGGACTTATTGCAGCATTCGCTTGGAAGACGTAAAGAAAGCTACCCAGACCTAATGACCCTAATCCTGCCAAGACATAAGAAAGAATAATTCCTTCAGCCATGATTTAAGGATGTTATACAATAATAATAATATCTTTCGGTTCAAGCTGTCGGTAAACCTTAGTTTCATCTTATTGTGCATTCATTCGTATGGTCCAAAATGGGGCTCACGTTGATGGCAGAGTGTTTAATCTGTTAGCTGTCACTAAAGGAAGGGGGTAAAGTGACAGGATTATGGTGGCACTTATAAGAAGTCTTTTTCAGCAAAAAACTGATAATTGTAAATAGTGCGAAGGCTTTTAATTGACTCTCTGAGAGAAGCTATCCATCAAGGACCAGGTTTCGGAAGTTCAATGTGGTATTAATGACCAGTCTGGTAAGTGGAAAACTATTCGTGATCCCGGTTTATATGCATGCGACGTCTACGCCCCCACTTTGCCGTGCCCCCAAGTTAAGCTGACACCTTAAGACCCTTGCTACATGTTTTGTGGTACTCCTCCAGGACAGTGACTAGTGCCGGCTCGATGTCATAATCGTTTTAATCTGCTCTTACGAACAATGTGAACCTTACACCGTTTTATGTCATTGGTGTCATGGGCTTGCGCACAACAATTTGTGAAGGAATTTTTTTGTGTTCACGGAAATTAAAAAGAGAAGAGAACGTTAAAATAAATGAGAAGATACCTGAAACCAAACGACGAGTTTCGCAGAAAAGTATAATAGACTACTACTATTTAAAATTTAATACAAATCTACGTTATATTATGTATCTATCATGTCAATCAATCAATTATACTTATGTCAGTAATTGTATTTATGTCCCTTATTACTTCTGTATTTTTTCTTGTGATTATGGGTTGTTTATGCATATGGCTAACACAGACAAAGGATCAGACAAGAATTGTAGTTTTTCGGAAACAACGGTTTTCAACCTATAACCCCCCCCCCCCCCCCCCATATCTAGTCAGAATTACATTTTGTGTTTGTTAAGTAAAAAAAAATGTTGATAACGTCGCGACAACTGCTTCATCAAGTTTACAAGAATGACTTCATGTACCATTTAAAATCTAAACTGACAAAAACAATTTTATTTCTATATGGCTTTCGATTCGCCATGGTAACAGACATATATCGGCCTGAAAGTATTCATAAATGGAAAATTGTACATCTGTTATATCCTTCAGTCTCCTTTCAGTTTTTAGATATTGTTAGGAGTTCAGAATATGCATGACTGACACGCGAGTGTCTGAATGCAATTTTGATTCTTCATGAGACTCGTCTTGTGTGGATCGTTACTCATTTTGAGTTACCATCCCAACTATAATAGAAATTGTAATTCAATCGTGAATGAACGTCTGCGTTTAATTAGGACAGACAGAAGTTTCACTAAAACTTGGAAGATACAACATTTGCCTCTAAAATTGGTTTCTGAACCAGACATTGCATTTTTCGTAAAGAATTTTATGAATAGAAACTTTTGCATCGAAACATGATATGGATTTGTGACTTGTGGATGTATAATTTGAAATATAAATAGCTCAATATTGACAAAAATTGCGTGAATATTATGCTTGGGTTAAGGCTTTTAATATTGATATTGATTGAAGGTAACAAGAAAAGACTATTGTTGTTTAATGGCAGATAGATGCCAATGTCAACTGACTTTAATACAAGAAGCTATATTTGTCATCCTTAATTTTCAACAACTCTTTTCTCAAAAAGTAAAAGTGAAGTTAGCAGATGTGGTAATGTTGTGTGTATTATGCACTAGAAATAGCGAACTTATTAATTCGTGGTGCTGAGACCCACCTCTATGTTGCTGGACTCGTGCATCAGTGGTTGCAAATTCATGTGTGGTGTGGACGAAACACCTGGACAGTGAAAGAGCCCTTTCCACTTGGTGTAAAAAGTGTGTACAAAAAATAAGCAAAAGGTGCAGCATTATATTTGGTAGCCTACTATGTAAAAAATATCTTTCAATAAAGCCCCAGTGTACCGCATGTGAAACAATAGTTACCCACACTGTCATAAGAGATCATCATCTCAGATAATCATCATTAAAGATCTCATTTGTGCGGGTTCATATAGGAATAAGCAAAGCCTATTGGTCTCAAAGAAGGATAAGGGTCATATGCCCTGGAGCAACTTTGCTGCAATAGAGGAGAATGTTAACAAAAATTGAGCCTAGCAGGTATTTATAGAGGGCTGACTCTTGTCTGGAAACTTCGCCATGCCTCTGGGTGCCTTCCTTAACAGAGACACACCTTCAAAAGATTTAATATGCCTTGATATGTCTCTTGAGTTCACATTTTTCGCATTATCCAGCCTGACGTAGTTTGACACCGAATAAATTTCTCGCAGACAATAATCTTCTGCAGCTCGATTGTGTAACAAAGGCATTCATAGAATTCCGTTGTATCTGTCGCAGTCTGCCACTGTTAGCCTCTCCTTCCGTATGCTGGATAATAGGAGACTGAATTTTTCCAAATTTATCTTCATAGAGGATTTTATTTTAGTGTATCAACAAAGAAGATTTTAAATATATTTAGTACATGGGATACTTGCATGTCAGCAAGAAAACAACATTGCAAAATTTTAAATGAGTCACCAAAAAATTGCTCGACTGCAAATTACAGTTATATGGATTGATTACTACCTACCAGAAAATGGTCTCTGTCTCTCTCTTTCTGCCCCTGTCATTTCATTTATCAAGTGTCTAAAAGCGAAAAAAATTAATGACAGTTTCCTGTCCATGTAATGTTATTGTGAAATACTTAGGTGGTTTTTTATGACGTGTTGAAAGTAGTCTTTTCGAAAGGTATTGTCATATGGTGTTATTTCTGATATGTAGATAATAAAGTGCATCCCGAGTCTTAATACATGTTGTTTTAAGGGAAACCATCCAAAGTGACATTATCTCCACCACTACTTTTATATCAAAAAAACGAGAAAACAGGGAAAGATCACGTTGCTGCTATTTTTACTTTTGTGTTTCAGTCTATCAATACACATTCGTGAGTGATGGTCTATAAATTTATTCTCCAAATATAGTTTGATGTCAATTATATCAACTTCACTACTTTTTTTTACTGTTATCGTTTCAGAAAGAAGTGTAATTTTCCAAAACATTTAACAAGACGAAATTACATAGCAAGGTACTATTCTTTTTTGTTTTTTTTTTTAAAAATAGATTATAGTGCCCACAAAAATACTTAGGGCACATCTCATGGTATATTATTACTGCTTTTGTGAAGATATTTTTCAATTATATTTTATAATTCGCCCATGTTCTTTCTTCCGACTATAGTTCCTTAAATTTAATTCAGGGTCCTTTCTGAAATGTCACAGACTTTGATATTTCAGTTGATTGCAACTTTAATGATATTGATTCATTCTTTACATGGAATCCAGTTGTGTGGATATTTGTTGTAGAGGTGGATAGAGGGGGTAATGGAGCGTAAATAGGATTAATATTTAGTAATGTTCAGATTAGTTAAAAGTTACATGGGTAGAATCGAATCTAATTATTCTCCCCCTATCAAACTGGCGCAAAATGCCATCTCGTGTGTTTCCAGTGTCCACCTTCAAAGACAGGGGGCTTTAAAAGAAAACTTAATGTCCGATATCATAAGCTTTCCTCGCGTCGCAGATCATCTAAAGATGCAGAGGGCCTGACATTTTAAATCTCAGAAATACGCGTTCTTAAGCACACTACATACCCTCTAGTCCTGCATGAGTATCCATTTTTTTTCACTATCCCACCTGATGGGAAGTTTATTCGATCCTCTCATTTGTCAGAAAGATGTTAAGAGAAAGATGTGAGAAATGTAACCGCATGCGGTCTGGAATATTCCGGTTGCTTACTGTTATTGTCAATAGGTCAGACACCATGCAATATTATAACCAACAAAGCATTAATTTACCTGCCAAAATATCTAGTTTGGTTGTATAATGAGGTGTTGGAACACGTGGGGTAGGTCGGCATCCCCCCAGAGACAACAAAGCCAGTATTTCCTGCGGGTTCCAGGCTCTTGACTGGGGTGCCTCCAATCAGAGCATGTTCAGCGGACCCGCAGACCCGACAACTCCACAGTCGGTATAAGGGTATGATGAGGATGATGATGATAATGTGAGATATGTAATTTAAAATCTACTGGTGTTTCTTATGATGTTGCTGATAAGCAGACTTTAATAAGCTCATAAAGATGTAAGAAACTAGGGCTGCGAGTTTCACTGTTCAATAACTTCTCAATTATGCCGTTCAGTGACTTCTTACGTAATCTTAAATGTTTTGAAATAGGTGAAAGAAATCTTTGCAATGTCGAAATGCAAAAATCTTGTTAGTTTGATGCGTATTCACCACTTTGAAGTCCAGAAACGGATTGTTGTAAAAGTCGATATTTTGTGCAGAAGAGAAAGAATTATTTGAAAAATTTTTCTTGTGATACGTCCTGCATCCCAATGTGCATAATATCAAAAGTGCTCCATAATCAATAGTGAATTTCAAATGTTTCATGGAGATAGTGCAGTCGTGTCAAGATTGAGTGAAGATGTCAAAAATGTTGCTAGCATAGATTATTGAAAATTTCTTTCACTGATGTCACACATAGGTATTATTAAGAAGAAGATAAGTCAATTGATTTGACAGAAAAAGAATCGAGATTAAAATATGCATTCAAAAATCTTATCCACTTATATCTTGATACTCTAACATGTGTGAAGGAAATACCATATTTCACTAAGAAAGTCCAAATAGATGTTTTAAGGCTCGCATTTCAATCTTGAATCCTTTTTTTTGAGTTGATATTTCATGACATGAAAGTCGAACTAACGTTTTCATCACTGAATTACTGATTACAATTTTTTAATGCTTGACATTCATTCCTTTGCTATTCATCCAGCCCGTGCATGTTCTGGAATGCAATATAAGGGACCTATCTACCTCTGTATGTCGTAGTAGGCTACTTAAATAGGATGTGGAACTCCGCCGGCAATCAGCCATATAAATTCAAAAACCGCCCATGTGTTTGCAAGATGCTCCTACTTCAGTTCTCTTCCTCTTTACTTTTGTCCCACTCGATTCTGCCACTCAGGGTGTCTCTGTACTCTGTCTTTCTGTTTCTGCCCCTCCTCTCCCTTCTGCTGTAGTTTCTTATGCTGCCGGGTACGAAGTAGATTCGTTGAAGAACACGATTCAAAAGCAAAGCAACTCCTAACCCTTATCCTGCCTATGGTTGGGTCGGGTACCCATCTTGTCCCTCCGAATTGACACAAGGGCGATATATTGGACAGTGTTTTTCCACAGCCGTTTGTCGACCAAAGCTGCAACCGCTATGCTTATTTATCGTCCGTTTACTGTTCGTTGGGGCATTCCACCGACTCCAGGGGGTCCTATACCTGGAAATTTTGCCTCATCTACCCGTTGCATTGTAGAGAGGGTTCTTTTACGTGCAAATGCCATCGTACACCACACGAGACCTCGGTCTTACTTCTCATCCGAAAGAAGGCACACTCGGGGCCTCTCCCTCGCCAGAAAGAAGCCAACCTAGCTCGGCCCAGTATCGAACCTAGAACGATTGACGCAGTAGCTGAGCACGCTACCTGTGCACCAGTGAGGCAGGTTTTAAAGAAGAAGATTCGTATTTCAGAAAACATACAGGAGTTGGTAAAGGAATAAGACGTTATGTATTGAATATTAAGACAACAGTAAAACATGAATTTGAAGAAATCGATATATTTACTGAATATTCCTTTTATTGTAAGCGAATATGAACTCAACTTTCTGCTATTCTAAATTGAGTAGCAGGACAAATTCCTGTCTTATCAATTTCTTGAGAAATCTCGTGATTTAGACTAGTCAGCCGTAAGTTGCAATATTAGAAATACCTATTGCTTTCACAAATCATTTATCACAGAGGATTTTTGTACTTGAAAATATTCATGAATAAAACATCTTCTGTCGACTTTGGAAGCAAAGAAAGAAAGGGTACTTGACGTTAACTCGGCATAGGTTCAACTCTCGCTGACACAAATGGTTTCTTTCGAGTGCAAAAGAAAGCTTCAGTGAACCTTTCATAGAATGAAAAGCTAAACTAGTTGGGGAGGGGGGGGGGGTCCAATGTAGCACCAATAGAGCCTACATCTTCAAATGTCCCTACACATACACACGTATGTGTTGTTGCGGGGCTGTTGAATTGAATTATGCAACATTGTATCACAATTGTCCTATACATTGCTCCGTTTACACACCTACTTTAAAAACTGGATTCAGTTTCTTTCGTCAGGTGAGTTGAAGCAGTTTTGTAACAAAAAACTGAAGGCGTAAGGCTTACTTGTACAGTACTCTTGTTTCAGGCACTCATGAGATTGAATACCTTAATGCCCATACCTACGCTACTGGCCCAGATATTTTCAACATGGGTGCCGAAATGAATCGGCACTATTCAGTGACAGTCTCGCAACAGTGTCTTAATGTCGAGGGGCATAATGATAGGCCTATAGGTTTCGTGTTGTCCAAGTTTTGGCTAGATGCCATATCAGGCTGGAGACAACTAAACTTACTTCAACTCCTCTGGATGCCATGCATCTCCTTGAGACTTCCAGGATGTTCGGCCGTGGATTGGGAGGAGGCATGGGGAAATTGACTACTATGTCACCTAATTCCTGAGTTGGCATGGGTACTTCTTCGCCTACCTACACATTGTGGGAATAGCGGTCTCTCCAGAATGCTTGTTCTGCCCAGGGACGGATGGAAGGCAGGGTGGATCGCCTGAACCGCGAGAGTATTGTAAATACCATGTTAATGAACGAGGACTCCTGGAATGCGGTGGCATGCCACATAGAGGGAATACTACGTGGAAAAACCCCCACCCATGACCCTCGAGTACCAGGACCGACCGTGGCATCGGGGCTGACCACGTCATCTCCGAAAATAACCCTAAGGGGCGAAAACGCCCCCTCCAGCCGATTGATCAGACCGGACATCTGTCTGACCGCCCGTTTTCCATTGGAGGCTGTCGCCAAAGAAGCGTGTTGGAGGCGTGTCGGAGCCGTCCCGTCAGTGCAGGGTGACCCAGAGATGTCGTGGGGGATGCTCCTCCTCAACCACCAGGATCAGCTTTCCCAGGGATTCGGGTCGCCACGCACGGCAAACACGTAGGTAAGCGTTTTCTTACGGTATTTCCCAGAGGAGCCTACGTCGACCAGGGCCAATTATGATGTTCCAGGTTGGCCTTTCCTGGGTTTACCCCGTTTAGTCGCTTTTTACGACATGCGCTGGGGGAGGTGCCGTGTGCCTATTCTACCTCGAGCACCCACGAGTCGATTCCCTGTAAGTCACATGCTATTTTTATTCTTGTTGAGTCGAGTATAGATCATTAGGAAGACTGGGAAAGTTGTGCTCTGTGGTCACTGTATTAACCAGTGCCTTAAGCTGTTTGGGATATTTCTATTTTGTGAATGTCAGCAGCCAAGTATTTGAAGCTCAGATGAACTATAATAAATGGTTTCCTGATCATGTGGCTGTTAGAGATTCCAATGTAATTCTGTCGTTGTGATATATGCTGTATAAAAGTTCAGCCATAGGGCACAGGATAAATGCTATAGTATTTTTTTATGTTTTAGGATATTATTCTGAAACTCGCATTGTGTAGTGAGTGAAGAAAATATCTCCTCGAGAATATTTTCCTAAGATATTTTTTTTAAAATGGGGTTTATAGATTTGATGCAAAATATCATATTTTTACACGAGATTGAAAAATGAACCAAAGTTACGCTTGGGAGTTTATGAAACGCTATACTTTATCATGCGTTTGCTCTTTATGACGTGTATTTCTATTTAAGTATTTAAATATTTGCTGCAGGTAAATAGCGATCGAAATGCTCTCAAAGATCGTGTACTGGAGGGTACTTAAGTTTCATTACAGATTTGGATTTTCTGAAATCCTTCGACACATCCACGCAAGATGAATTCATTCTTTTGATTTTTAAAACTATTTTTTCAAAGTTCTAATCCAAACTAAATAACGTTTGTAATAATGATCTGTTTTACAATGGACACAACGGATTAATGTCCATCAAGGTACTAATGAGGAAGAGATTTTCACAGCCTGGAGTTGAAATTGGCACCTTGAAGAACATTAGTGTACTGTGTCCACTGCAAAGAGGCCCAATTTTGATGCACTGTTTTAAGCCATGTGCTGCAACATATGAATGTAGTTAAATATTTTCATTGCGTGAACCTTCCTGGATGGCTCAGTGGTGGGAAACCTCAATAGGGAAACCATTCATTTGTTTTCCTTGTATAGAAAAGCCGTTATCCCATATAGTGCGTGTGGTCGTTTTTATGTGGAATGCAACATGCGCGAGGATCCGCAAAATTTCGATGTAGGAGAGCTCGTCTCCTAGGGTCACGTTAAATAAGCAGCAATTGTGACACTAGGTCGCTAGCCAGTTACATTTTAAAGTATGGTTCATCAAATTGTCTTCGTGGGGCATCAACGCAACAGTCGGGAAAAGAGGTCTACGTTTGCCATTCATAATATTCAATTATTGTAGACAAACGAAATAGTTTCACGTCTGTATGAACCGCTTTTTAAACAGGTGACCCATTAAATAACAAGGGTTAAGCTGTTTTTGTTGGCATTACAGCCTTATGGATGTAATGCCAACAGATCGTCTTACCAAACGTTACTTCTCGTAGCCTGCATTTGGAACATTTCAAGATGTTATATACAATTGTGTTTTGAGCGCATACTCTCTTAACTGTGTGTTTTATGCGTCAAAACAGAAGTGGTGACAACCTCTTAAATTTTGCCTGCGTGAGGACTGAGGATATTTAAGACTTATGACAAAATGACTGAGGATCAAAATTTACTTTTTCTTCTTTCATAATGATGTCGATTATTTATTTCAGAGTTTATTCGGAACACGCATGAGGTTCAGCACTAAGTCTATACCTCTTCATCTTGGTTATGGACGAACTGCTGACGGGAGTAGGAGAGTGGGCGCGCTCAGTGCATGTTATTTGCAGACAATGTAGGGAAACTTAGTGATTCCAGAAATCAAGCAGAGAAAACGGTATTAGAGCAGCAATAGAAAAGGGGGGACTAAAGCTAAACATGAAGAAGGCAGAGTAATTAGCTTTCAGTTGGGAAGGACAGGAAAATAATGGTGACGTACTCTCTGGGGGCGAGCCAGGGCATGTTCAGTGGATCCGCAGACCCGACGCTGTCACAGGCGGGATAAGGGTATGATGATGACTCACTGGGGGCGAGCTGGTGACAAAGGTGCAAACGATAAAGTAGCCTACTTAGGATCAGCGTTCCAAAGCAACGGGGAGATAGATTGGGATGTTATCCATAGAATCAATGGGGGATGATTGAAGTGGAGACAGGCAAGCGGAGTCCTGTGTGATAGGAAGGTCCTAATAAAGTGAAAGGGAAGTTTTACCAGGTAGTGGTTAGGCCAGCTATGTTATATGGAGCAGTGTTGGGCAGTAAGGAAGAGGCACGTAAATAGAATGCAACTGGCCGAGATGCGGATGCTGTGGTACATGGGTGGCGTGTCGAGAGCTGATAGAATTAGTAATGAGTATATTAGAGGTAGCCTGAGGGTGGGGGTCATCGCGGAAAAGGTGGTATGGACACGTAATGCAATGCGAAGAGGGGAGGAGGGACTCGTTAGGTCCATTACGGGAATACAAGTGGCTGGAAGCACCCGGGGCAGGGGGAGACTAAATCAGACATGGGAACAGGTTGTCCGTAAAGATATGGTAGTGTGATGGGTGGACGGGGACCTGGTGGGAGATAGGTGAGAGTGGAGGGCTAGAACCAGCAGACCCGGCCCTGCCACAGGCGGGATGCGGGTATTATGATGACGATGACTCGGAACACGCATAAAACTTTTGCACAAAAGCTCGCTGTTGCCATACAAGTTGGAGAATTGAACTCGAGTCGCCTGCATACAAGGCGACGTAGAAATTTACTTGCTTTTTTTAAATCCCTTCGCTGGCATTGTTGGTCTAGTCAGGCTGAAACAAAGTGAGACTGTTAAATGTCACCCTTTTCTTGTAGCAATATTTTGCAGTGTTGTATCTCTCCATGTCTATCCGTCTTCGTACTACTGCTGTCCAGAAACGCCATCATGTATTAAGATTTGTTGTATCTCTTGCTTCGGAGCTCCTAGATACAATAGACTTAATGTTGTCCTTTTAACTTGTCACCAGCTGTCATTTGCAGTGTCATCTAAGATTTGGTAGGCAGTGAAAGATATGTAACTTGTATCTCTAAATTACGTAATGGCTGAGATTAATCAATCATTTATCTACTTTCTTAATTTATTGATGTAAAGCCGCATGATGATGTCCCTATTCTCCTGGCGTATATGTGACTTTCGATTCAGAAGTAGTGCTTGAGAAAAATTACGTATCATTATTGCTATTGATAATATAATTTCAGGCGGTTATAGGAACTATACCCAAAACTGAACAACGTCAAGCACATGGTACATCGTTCATATAATTATTCATCATTAGATCGTTGACATTTTTATATTCTTCACGTACGGTATTGTGTTTTTGTCGTCGTTGTTGTCAAATCGTGTTATCAAACTTGGGTCTTTTATTTCTCTGCTCCTTTCTTGTGATATCACCATTGATCGAACTATAAATCATAATGGTGCGATTCGATAGAGGACCGTTTGCAGTAGTTGATGCTAATTTTTGTTTAGGGTAGAATGGGATGCTTCAACATTAGTTGAATTAAAGGCGATCAACTTGTGAGTTTCGATCGCCATTTTTTTCTTGTTAGTACACTAAATCTAGTGGTAATCGGATTCTCTTCTGCAAAAGGAGATGGTCGATCATGTTGAAAACGTTTTCATTCAAAACATACGTATGCTTTTCTTGCCGTTGTTGTCAACTTGTTGACATAATTTTTTACAATGGAGATTTCAAACAGAAACTTGTCATTATTGACATCACCAATTTAAGAGAGTAGAAGAAATTTAAATCCAATGCTCCCGAGTAGGCGTAGTAGGACTCTGGAATCCATCTGTCAGTCATAGTCAGGTCCGGCTCTAGACTTAGGCACACCAGGTTGTCACATGCCACGTTTGCAGACCCGGATCGTGAGTTTCAGGCGCCCTAGGCAAGTAGGTCCATCGCCGCCCCCCATTAAATGTAATGCAGTTCTAAATTTTCCGAGCGTTCCATCCGGCCTTGGCGTTTCTCCCATTGCCAGTGCATTGCTATGACTCTGCAAAAAGGCGCCTCGAGAAAGCCAACATTTGTAAACGGCCCCACCAATCAGAGACGTTTGGGAGCTCCAGGACTATGAACATTTTAAATAACCGATAGACTGCATGGCAAGGAAGTACCTCTGATATTAGCCGCCGCTTTAAAATTTGCCACCCTAGGCAGCCGCTTAGGCTTGCCTGCCCCATGAGCCGCCTGTGCACGTTTGCACACATTTGGATTGCATGAATTTAGAAATATTGGTTGCCATAACTACAGAGGCAAACGGGTCCACCCACAAATATAAGGTTAACATTTTAACATAGGCCTATTGTCTAACCGTCTAATGATTTCGGGACTCCCTTCATCAGAAATTCGCAAGACCCCCTTGCTGTCGGGCAAGCTGACACCCTAGCCAGTCCACCACTGCATGAGATGCTCTACTTACGGTGACTAATTGTAAGGCTAAAAGACTCCATTATTTTTTTTAATTAAGAAAGTGATGTCTCTTCAGTAATTCACATACCGTATAATAGTATTGTATGATTCTTGAGGCACATCTCTTTCTTTTCCAAACCCATGTTCTACCTAGGACGGTGTTCGGTGTTCACGAGCGCCTCTTCAGTGATCTTACCCCAACTCTGATATTAGGCATAGGTCCTGGTTGCTGAACTTTCAAATCTTTCAACTGCTGTGTCCGAAAGAGAAGTAGGCTACATAATGCAGTATGCAATATTTATTCTTCCTTAAAATATCTATTTCCTGCCTATGGCATGGCCTGTTCCCATGGTTTCGATGGATCAAGGCATATTCAGAGGATAGAAGAAAAGGGAAGGCGGAATGGATTCATGGGCCAATTGTTAGACATTGGTCTTCAAAAAACTAGCTAACGATCGAATTGTCTGTTAAGAAATGCTGGTGATACGATAGGTTATATATTTGATTTGATGCGTAAACAGTAGTTTTCTAACTTTGCATTGACTTTCATGAATCTGAACTACTAAAGTTTATTTCCGTTTCCGTGAAAACAGATATGATAAGTGTTAATTATAGTTTTTTTCTTATTATTGAAGGTCTTTTATTGCAAATATCTCATAAGTACGCTTTGATAAAAAAAAAAGTGTCTGTTGTCATTAAACTGCACTGACGTAATTGTTTGTCTTCTTTCGCTTAGATGACTATACTAATGGATTCACACGGTCTTAAATTACAGGTAATCCTAAGTAATATTAGTGGTGCATGCCTACGAGTTAAGGGCACCAATCAAGTAACTTGATGGCGTTGACGTTACCATTAGTAGTTTTGAGATAAAAGCATTTTAATATAGATATTCATTAGATCTGCCTTTATTTTTATAGTGAAGTTGCATAATAAAAATATTCCTGTAAGCCAAAATCAATAAAAAACGAATGAAAACCCAATGCAATAGTCTGGTTAAATATACGGTATGCTGTCGACGTATCTGGATATCAGCCTCCACCCAAGAATGTTAACAGTCGTTAGCAAAACGGACGATATGCAGACTGATATTGTGGGAAGCCAATGGCTTTTTTTATTGCGACGTGTTTCATTGTGCCATTTACAGCTCACAACTTTAAAGGTGAATTTATTAAGAATCTCAAGTCGATAAAACACGCAAATCCACGGTCGCTGTGGATTAGATATTGTGATGGTGGACAATCAGTGCTGGAAGGATTAATATCTCTGTTGACGACGTTTAATAGGTAGAGACGTGACATCCCTTGAGGAGTGCACCAAAGTATTGAATATTAGGGACTTGCTATGTTTGCTGAATAATTAATCTGCAGAGATTATGGCCTCAAGCAGATTTCACACGAGATGCTGTCAATTGGTTATTCATAATTTTAATATCAACAATTAAGGAAATGAATAGAAATGCCCGTTTTTCAAAAGGGAAACAATATCCAAACGGGATTAGTAGGATGACAGGAATCTTACTTGGCCACGATGTCCTTTCTGAATCCACAAATTAGGATTTTTCCTTCTTCATCAAATCACAATTTCAGAAACCTTAAACAGATTGCCTCAGTTGCACTCCTAACTTTTCAATTGCATGCGAAATAAAATTGTTGACGACTTCCAGACTGCTGTTTTTATACCAACCTGGGGCAGGGGATCCAAAAACCCTACTCGTTAATGATATTTTGTTAATAACATCGATCACCTGGTCATTTCATTGGTCCAACGATTGGTGAGAAATTGCCAATAATGAACAAGTCTTACGTCACTCGTTGATCCTGAAGCTGGGGTAGTCCGCTATTGGAGTGATAGCGAGATGTGTTCGGCTACTTTGCTCGTCAGCTGTGGGATAGTGCCCACATGACCTATCCGGTTGTAACAGTATATAAAGTATCTCTTGCAGAACCCTTTCTAAATACTGGTAACTTTGAACTTGATAGTTGGAAATAGTGATTTGTCATAGCTTTTATAGAGCTATGTGGTAACAGTGGAAACATTTGCTGCTAGGAACCCAATAAAATGTACGATATCCTGCAGTTCAGTGGCTCGAATTCAAATTGGGAATCAGTTCTTTGAAGTGCAAGGTTGCTTGGTTGCAAAGTCGTTGCATCCGGCAGCATCTCATTCACAACTAACTCACAATCAGTGTGTTGAAGCAAGTAACTCAGGTTATTTACGCTACTTTTGTGTTATTCATATGTAGGTTTACAATCCGTTGACAACCTTAGGCTCATTGACTGTATATATTATGTCGATTTAACCAAAGTGATTCAATCAGGTCCGGTACTCATCAATGTCCTAAGCTGCTCCTATACTTCCATACACGTCCAATTTGCATTTAGAACAGCACTAGGCAGTGGCAATTCAACAATTGCTATATTGTGACAATTCAGTTGAGTTGCAAGTAGGACTACAAAGAAGTTCCCAATCAGATTTACCGCTGCCGAAGGCTATTTACTACATGTATATCAGATGACCACATACGATTTTAGTCCAATTTAAGAATTGAAGTACATCAGACTGGTCTTTTATAACGAAATTGCTAAATTGGAAGAATGTGGAATCGTATGCAGAAGATGGCATCTAAGGACTTTCAAGATAATAGGGCCTGTTGATTACCACTTTAGTGATCAAAATCAATTACAGGATAAGAGTTTGATGTACATTCCGTGCACTGCAGATATTTGTTTCTTACAAAGTACCTCCACCAGCCCTTCTTTATTGCAGCAGAGCCTATGTTATACCCGATACGTTTTATTGTCATTACATCCGTACTTCATCATTATAACATCCTTTGCCTGACAGTCTTTTCCACTGCCAACTTCTCCAACTCACCTGAGTCATAATTGCGTCAAGGAGCTTGTCTGCAACACTGAGAGCCCCAAGTAGACAGGAGGGGCCTAGACGCATAAATTAACGACGAACGAAGCACGACCTTGCGAACCAGAAGTTGCTTACTAACTTTTTTTTGGCTGGGTTGGTGAAATGGGGTTGCTCACTGAGTGTCGGACTCCTGTCGCTGGACTACCGACTCAATCACCTACTATCACCGTTTATCACATTACTTCAGACGAGGCCTTTGTTGTGCCCTTAAGACTTAGCGTGGGCCTGGGAGTCTTCTTGATCCTACTCACTCTTCGCCTGCAGCAGATGGACCACAGGCGAAGAACGTGTCATGAGGGTCATCGTCCATCCCAGGGCAGGACGGGCACTCTGCGGAGCTCGTTTCCTACTTGAGGAGCAGGTTGTCCGTAAGGATATGGTAGTGTGTGGGTTGGACTGGGACCTGGTGGGAGATTGGCGGAGACCCGACCTTGCCACAGGCTGGATAAGGGTATGATGATGATCTACTGCATTTTCTCGCGAGAGTAAAAAATAATATCAAAAAATCTGGCATTTATTGCTTCCGCTATTGGTTTCTGTTATGCTGTAATCTGTTCATCTTGAAAGCTACTCACTAGTGAACTTATGTTTGGACAATTTTTGGCGACTAAGCCGAGTAGTGGTTAAGTCACATAATGCTTGACTACTTTCCTAGGGTGGATCAGGCTTACCTATGGTAATTTGCAGTCGTCTTCTCAACCCAGAGATCTCTTGAGTGACCTTGTGATTTTAATCAACATTAAATTAATGTAAGTTTATGGAATTCATATGAGAATTAATAAAAATATGTGAAGTGAATGGTATTATCAGATAAGTTGAGTGTAATTTAGAACGTCTGATTATTTTATATTTGTCACTTACATAAACGTATTAGTGTATTACTAATAAAAAAAAGTTGATTGAATATTGGTAACGTAATTTGACTTGTAGTATATGCTGTACCAAATACAGGTATCTTTGTCTTCGAGAGAACTTTTCCTTCCGGCTAGTCAAAGTAATTTATTAATAATTCATGTTATATAATATTATAAGTAGGATTCTATTCGAACATCTTTACAATATATTACATGTAGTTAATATCGCTAGGCTTGCAGGCCTGAAAAATAATGATTAGAAAGCCAAAAATCAATAAAATTTTCTTTTCCTGAAATTCATACACCAATATTTGAATCTGAAAGCAGACTATTGAAGTATTTTTTGATGAAATGAACAATTTGTTTCATTTTTGATAACCCACTAGAAACGAATAGTAGTACATTTTTCTATGGTGTTGAACGTCCAAAATATAGAGGTCAATCGATAATCGCCTGAAAGGAATCGTGTGGTCAAGGGTTGATGGTTCTTCGGAGCATCAGTGGCGTTAACTCACTTTTGTCAATGGCAGGAAAGCTCTTTCGATCTTCAGATTAGACATCGAGGTTAAACTTCAGGTTGTTTTATATGGTCACGTCCAGAGCATGAAGAGCCTGATTTTGTTTCGTTGATGTTTTAGGGCTCTTCAACTACTATAGTCATTAGAGCCCCTGGACAGCCTGAAAGGGCCTGACGAAGACCCATGTGGCGTCCTTCGAGTACGTTCTTTGTTCTTTAGATTTCTAATGACTACTACGACACTGACGCAGCAAATGCCGTGCTATGTCATTGGGGAAGAGGTGGTGAGACAACCCAACTAGCAAACAGCCAGCACCCTGCTCTTCAGGAGCTGAAAATACAGGCTTCTACTCATAACAGTAATTCCGCATACTGCAATTAATGCACCAGTGGCTCAGAGGTAGCGTGTTCAACTACTGCGTCAGTGGTTCCAGGTTCGAAAGTGGATCTAGGTTGACTGGCTTCTTTCAGGCAAGAGAGAGAGAGAGTTCTTGATTGCGCTTTCCATCGGATGAGAAGTAAAACCGTGGTCCCGGGGAGTACGCGATGTCATTTGGACATAAAAGAGCCCCATCTTCTATGCAACGGGTAGATCAGGCAAAATTTCTGTGTGTATAAGTTCCCCCTGGCATCGGCGGAGTGCTCCAGCAAACAGTAGGCCGACGATAAATAAGCTTAAGTAGTTGTAAAACAGATCGCCCATGTGTCCATCCATCATCATCACACCCTTCTCCCGCCTGAGGCAGGGTCGGGTCTGCGGGTTCTGATCCTCCACTCCCGCCTATCCCCCACCACCCCTCATGCCTCCATGTCCCTTTGCACCACCTGCCCCCACGTCCGTTTTGGTCTTCCTCTGCTCCTAGTGCCCCCAATTACTGAAGTCCCATAATGGACCTGACAAGTTCCTCCTCTCCCCTCCTCATCAAAAGCCCATACCACCTCAACCGATTCTCTCTCCATGTGTCCATCCAGAGGGAGATAGATGGGTACCCGACCCTGCCGTAGGCGGGGAGTGAGTAGTTGCTTTTGCTAATTATTGCATCGTAGATTTCTTTGAACCACTCTTCTTCATCTTGATAAAGGACATCATTATGGGGTTGGATAAGCTTAAAAAGTCTGATACAATCTCGAAGTTAAGTCTGATTTGAGAGTTTGACTATTTGAATAATAAATGTAAGTTATTGATATGACATTGAATGTTTTTATATGTTGTTCATCTACAAATAACGTTGGATGATAATAAGTCATTGAAGTACCAATTTTAGCTGTCGTAAAAATTATTAGTTTCCTTCATAACTAATTTAACAAGTTATGAAAAGAGAAAGGGCAAAGTTGGTGCACTTCCGGTAAATACTTACATAAATCTATATCTGATAAAAGTTGGCAGCATAGCATACACTGTAGGAGTTAATCATGATCATGGTGGAAGCAGCATATTTTTTTTAAATTGAGAGCAGCACTTCAACTATTGATGTCATTTTTCTTAGAGCAAAACACATTTTAGACTCGTGTATATCTAGAACGTCATTTTCCACAGAGTAAAGATAAACGATTGTTTGTGGAAGTTTTCTACTCTACAATATAATTTCCACCGTATTTTCATTCTAGTAGAGTGCTTATTGTCTCAGTTGTAATCCATATATGCATTCCATCACAGCTTTCGGCAACGTTCCTTGGATTATTTATTGTCTCCCTGTTCGGTGGTTGTATACAGATATAGGATTGGAGGGGGACCATTGGCACCCTATACCTGGGGAAATTTTTAACAATAAAAAAACTGTTAAGTAAAGGTTTCACCATACATGCCACTACAGCTTAATTTAGGTTTTACTTCTTTTCTGCAAGGCATCGTTAATCAACTGCATACTTAGGGTGCAGCACGTGTCCTGGGCACTAATGTTAATTTTTATACCTCCCTTCAGTGGCGTAGAAGTAGCACTCTTGAGTCGTATGCTCCTGGTTGCAAGCTCAACTCCGGTCGAGACAGAAGGAAAGGATACGGAGAGAGAGAAATTTTATTGAAGTTGTTCTCAGTCAGCTTGCTATCCAATCCGTTATCAGGGGGCATATCCCGAGACTCCTCTTAAGTCACCTTAGCTATAAGTCCCAAGTTGACATATTGCTTAATTTATTGCAGTTCTCCATCCTAAAATTACTATTGAGATAACAAGAAGTTGCCAGGTCTCCTGGGCCATGGAGATTGGTAGGGCCCCAGCTTCTAAGTAGATGTCACACGGAATTGTCTTGTATCACCAAGAAAGAATTCTCTTGATGATACCATGGCGATTTGTTTGTTGTCAGCATTTGATTTGACAGTCCTTCGAGGCAAATGGCCTCCTTTCCAAGTCTATTTACAACTTCATCCACTAAGATGTTGTTACCGAAGTATTTTTTGATCTGTATGTTTCCTTCCATCAGGGTCCGCTCTAGCGCTTACGTCGCCTCGGACAAAAGGACAAATTGCCGCCCCTTAAGAATATAATGCAAGTTCAAGCAGCGCCCTTTGCGAATTCTGTGTTAATTTTTCAATAATTGTGTAATATTTTTAGCTTTTAGTCATAAACAATATTCTGTGAATACGCTACGCATTGTAAATGTTTAGGGAACGAAAAAAAACCGATGTGTGAAATTTTCTATTACTGTAATTGGGTATTTAACACATCAATATTTTTCTCCCACTTACTGCCAAAATGGCGCTCCGGATTGCACCCGCTAGAGCGGGCCCTGACTCCATGCAGCAGGAGTTCATTAAGTGCAAGTGATATCGTACAAACCACACGGTGCCATATAGTTATTTCCGATTCGATTAGGGTGCATTTGGGACTCACCTCTTCCCCGGCAAGTGTGCCTCCATCAGCAAAGAACGCTAGCCGCAGAACCACCGAGGCAGACAAATACAGGTCAAGAAATTTCAGAGTTTCCGTTTCTTCGAGCTGTTTTTTGTTTTGGTCAGAGTGGCCGATTGGGAAGCTGAATATACTCACTTTTTTCAAACGCTTAAGATACCGCCAGTGGAGAGATTAAAAAACATTATCAACTTCTTTGAAAAACCAAACAAAGGAAGCATCTTATGAGGGACCAACCACCATGCTTCCATTATTACTTCATGATCACTTTATTTCTTTTAACTGCGACCACTTAACAAAATAGCAACTTCCTGTGTATTCAGTCACTAGGACACACCTATGCATTTTACTGTATATGCCTTTATATACCTCACGACAAGGGTAATGACGTGAATCCTTATCAGCACTTCGTTTTAGTGTTTTACTCGATTAGTTGTTCTCAAACAGACGTATTAATTTGTACATTTACTGTGATTTTGAAGCCTGCAGTTTTCATGAAAGACATCTTTAAATATGACACGTTCTTGTGTCTTATTTTCATCGTGTTAGTCAATTAAATCTTAATTGTAATTTCCTTCTTAATGGATAATATCAATAATCGGCAGGTTTTTGTATAATAATTTGTCTTTTGTGTTAAATTGTTTCCATGCAATTTTGCGAGGCATTTAAATCCGAGAATGCAGAGGAATTGCTTGTAGTGTTACTACCTTGTAGAAACCGTAGCGCAGCGCAGTTGAACAGTAAACGCAGTGGCGACGGCGGAGCAATCCTCCTAAAAAGGAAGAAATCCGATAGACTATTATTTGATGAGTGCGAGCATTACAAGTCAAAACAACGACAGTTGCAGTCACCAGTCAGGGAAATGCCAGCAGTGTGCTGTGCCACACGAAGCGTTGATCAAGTTGGTGCACTTCCTTGAACCGCCTCAACAAAAATTCGGAAGAGCGCAGGTCTACTCTTAACCATTCGTGATACTGACATACTTACTTGAAAGTGTCAACAGTCAAGATCAATTTCAATCGTATTTCTTTAGAGAATCGAAACTATATACATATTTTTGAATTAAGCGTCAAATTATTGATTTGAAGTTTTTTTAGTATTTTGCAGGCATCATTTTTATCTATAATGGCTAATGAATCCGAATTCGTCATATCAGGCCGTGGATTTGATCCCGGTCATGTTTCTAGTATCAATTCATTGAGTTATTCAAAACTTTCGTACTATGATAGTGCCGTACCTGTGACAGATGCGACTGACTTGGAATTTCAGTATGAAAATGAAAGTAATTTCTGGATGTACGACTGTGATGGTTTTAGAAATGATACTGCGTGGTTGATGAATTGTGTTAATAATAATATCAACGATTCCAGTGATGATTATGGCGATTTTGGAAATATTAGTGAAGGTGGAACTTACGTGTTATCTTGGTGGCAGCAGTTGATATGGAGTTTATTTTGTTGTGGGATGGTTGTCGTTGCCACTGGAGGAAATGTCATTGTCGTATGGATAGTTTGTACTCATAAACGGATGAGAAGCGTGACTAATTACTTTTTGGTCAACTTGTCCATCGCTGATATAATGGTATCAACTTTAAATGTTATTTTTAACTGGATTTACATGATAACTGGTGATTGGCCATTTGGTGAAGTTTATTGCAAAATATCCAACTTTGTATCTGTATTATCAGTATCAGCTAGTGTTTTTACGATGATGGCTATTAGTATAGATCGGTAAGCAATTTATTAATATTTATTACAACATATTACTCAAATTGTTGCATGGCTGACGTGGCTGTTGATGCAATTTGTTCACAAGCAAGTGTGTCTGTCTGATCATACGTGAAAAATGTCGGAAAATTCAATTATGCATCATAATATTTAGATAAACAGTCACCTCCAGTCACGGGCGCTAACGGAACTCTGGCCCTAGGGAAACGTTTTAAGTAATTATGTCGTTATTTATATAAGGACCAACGTCTATTATAGCTTATACTAGGAATGCAGATTGTAGGGGGAACACGGGGTAGAGATTAGGCAGGGCAAACTGAACTTTGGTGGACCTGCTCCGCGCACTATGAAAGAGATATTGACGTGTAATTTTAGTCTGTATGTAGCACATGATGTTAACAATACAGAGCACAAAAAGTTATAGAAAGATTAATGGACTCCTAATGATATATTCGTAAATTGTAGGGCCTACTCTGTAGGCCTATTTTTCCTATCTCATTTGGGCTTTTTTTAAGGCATTTCATTTGGGCTCACGTTTCTTCAGTAAAAAATACTGCGGAAAGAAGATAGGAGAAATGACATTGTAAATTACGTTGCGCAAGAGTGAAAAAGGAGTAGGAAAAATTGTGATAGTTTTATTCAAAAAGTGACCTAAGAAGTAAGTCCTATAATGGAGCTGTCTGCCACAAATATATTGTACTTTATTGCGAGAAACTTGGAGAGTGTGTAAATATGACTACAAACCTAAAATGAATGTAATTGAGACATTTATGGAACATTTCAGAAATGCTTTCATGAATATATTGCAACTGCGATGCAATTCGTGATTACTTTTAAACTTTCCTCGGCTAAAATTTGCATATTTCCATATCATATTTATCCAATGTATCATCTTGTTTACTTTCTAGTTACTTCCTGTACCGCTCTTCCCTCCTAAATTCTTTAGCATCGCTATATCCCACTGCAGAATCCATTCCTAACTGTTGTTCTAGCTCCCTAGCTTGCAATGCTGTTTCATAATTCACCCATGAAATTCTTTAACATACCCGAATATGGTTTGTAAAACAGGTAAAATCTTTATTTTGATACTAAGGCATTTCATATACCACACAGAATCCATGTTTTACTTTCTACTCATTGGAAGCCCTACTTATTCGATCCTCACCTATGATTTGCCTGTGTCAGACACGTTACTGACTTGTAGTAAAAATGTGCATCTCGATCTAAATTCCTAGTTGGTTCAGTAGATCTGTTGAGATAGGTGAACGTTGGGATTTTGGAATCATTTTCGGGACACACATTGACTGCCGAAAAAAAAGCTAATCATAACATGGTTGTGAGAAGTACTTAAAAGCATTTAACTATCTTTAAAAAATATGCGCAATCCTTTCGGAAGACTGCAGTATATTCTGATAAAGCTTAAGATCTTCCGTTTTCAGTTACTGATATGACTAATTTTAAAGAATGCCCTAGGCAAGCACACTTTCTCCTATGAGAAGTTGTGCGTGTTTCCGAAATTTACCTCCAATATTTAACTACAGGTTTCTGTTGCTGTTGAACGTATTATGTTTCTTCTCAGTGCAATTGAATCTACATAAAATGAATTGCATCTGGAGCTGTGGGAAAGTTCACAATGCCTTTAAGAACGTTAACGTGTTGATAGACTTGACTGTCAACACGTTAAGCTACTGAAGAGAAATCATGTTAAGTGTTCTCTGTAAAAAACATCAAGGATAAGGTGAGGCAAATTAAACACAGTAATTGATGACGATGTTGGGTTTAGTGTTTGTAAGAAGCAGTAGTGGAAATGTAGGAATGTGTGACATGACTTAAAAGCACTGTGCCGACAAACAATAACTGTTTTGCAAGTGTCTCGTGCGAATTCTGCCTCACGCAAGACACTGATTAAGATATTCTGCAATTTCAGAAGTTGCACAAATAAAAATAGAGGTCTCGGGACAAAGTAATGAAATGGTAGTCTTCTTAGCATGCTTGATTCTTCCGTTCACTTTTTGGCAGTAGTGAGAAAAGAACAAAACTCCAAGTGAACTATGCGTTGGATGAAATAATGAAGTGGTCCTGTGGCAAAATTCCCTGGTGTTGTAGCTCGTCCCCCTGCGTCGGTAAATAGCTTTTAGAGCAAACAGTCCTTAAATCACCAACCGAAATTGAATCAAATCCTGACTTAGGGCTTAGTCACATTCACATTTGTAGAATCGCCAAATTTCTTCCCTAAATTTTAACTGGAATTCATTTTTTTCAAGGAGGGGGATTAGACATCATCTTTCAGCCGTTCCGTCAATTTCCAAATGACTGAGTAGTGCTATTCAATTTTTCAACGTTATCAATACGAGATTTTCTTTGAGTTTTACAGCAACTGGAATAAATTTCTTTTGTGTGGAGTCCTGCTGAATGGTTCCCACCTTGAACAAACATTCCCCACTTATAAAAGGGTCGAGTGAAGGGTTCAGCAGGCTCGAGAGAAAACCAAAGGATCAGATAAATGGTATAAAAGAGAGAAAAACCAGAAAGATATAAAAAGAAGAGATAGAGGTTGATGGAGTGAAAAGACCATTAAAATGAAGGAAGTGGATGGGAATCCACTGGCGAATTATTGAACCTCAGTTTTACACTTCTGGCTTCCGACCAATTACCATAACAATTGTAGTTACCCCTTAAGACTTGCAGAGGCAGGAATCTTGTGAAGGGTCGGCTATGGCTGTTCGCAGGCCCGATGACTAGTGGGTCTCTGAAGATTTCGAAGTACAGTAATAACAGACTGCTGACTACATACGAGCATATGGTAAATATGGGGAAGGGGGACACAAATGGACAGATGGACAAAGTGGGAGAGATAAAGGCACAGGAAATTCTTGGACAAACTTGTTGGAAGGTGTTGTTACATGACTGGACTCTTCATCTAATGCCACAATCCATGAATTCGAAGTTGATCCTACTCTATTCAATTTATCGAGTTGAAAAATTTCATGTTAAACTCCTGTAATATTTTGATTTGCAGCTTCATGTCACGAAAGTATAAAAACGCTTTCTTAGAATTGGAATATTCGCAAATTTCAGCGAAAATTGTAAAATGTGCATTATCTCTATAAAGGATTAGTTTTATATCTCGAAAGTTCTGTGAAATGAAAATATCATTTAAATATCAAATGTCCAATATTAAATGTCAAATAATATTTTGAATTGATAAGTATTTCCGGAAAAAATGTGATTTCCGTTTCGCATCGTCTCCCCATTTCCTCGTCGTGATCTTCCTCCATCTTGCATTTCAAATGTTACGATGTTCAAATGTTAGACTGTGAGATTGTCGATTGATGATAATAATTCTTCCCTAATTATTGGGTCACTTTGAAAGATGCATAAAGGTCGATGCTTTTCCTAAACGGGGCCCTAATTTTCTAAAAGTATCCCTGAATTCTTGATGTTCAACAAGATGTTGAGATTAACGTTTTTTTAAGTCAAGGGGAAATATTTATCGTACAATAGTTACCCCTGGATAACTGTAGCAAGAAGGGAGACGGTCTCGTTAAGTCCATTGTGGGGATGCAGGTTATTAGAAGCACCTGGGTCAGGGGAAGACTGAAGTTGATGTGAGAGCAGGTGGAGCGGTTACATTGCGTTGGACACACCAGTTCTCATCTGATCGTACTAGCTAGCTAGTAGCCTACTAACATGGGTGGCCGCTTGGAAAAGCTGGTGTGTTGCTGATGCCTGGAAATCGTGGCATCAGCGTAGCGTCTGTGAAGACTCTGCATTAGAACTACGCAGTGGACGGGACTCTAATGACCATTGTAGCTGAAAGGCCCTAAAACACTAACGAAACATTAGTGGGGACAGGCTGTACGAAGGGATATGATAGTGTGTAGGATGGATGGGGATCTAGTGGGAGACAAGCGGGAGTGGAGGGGCAGAACCCACAGACACCACCTTGCCACAGGCGGGATAAGAGTGTGATAATAATTTACTATTGGATAACGTATAGCAAACGTTTAACGAGGTTGCGTGGGACCTAATAAATGTTTCAATACAGGATTTCGTAATGACAGTTGCACTCATCGTGGTATGGATGTTACGTAACACGCGTTAGGAGAAACTGCAGTGTTTCAATCACAGTCATAATTTCTTCAGTATCGAATTTGGTCAGTCGTAAATACTAAGGCCACACACATTTAAAACTTTCATGAGATAGGGCAAGAACTGCCACTTTGGTCACGTAGGTCCATTTGGATTGGACAAACAAATGATTGTTTTTATAACCATATAAAAAACGAATAACGATCTCAACAAAAACTGCGCTTAAGCCACAGGCTCTCTGCTTGTTGAGTTGGACCATTGTCTATGGTTTATTGCACAATGTATAATTGTTTAGGGCATATATGTTTTTCTTGCATACTGTTGGAATTATCTTGTCATTTTATTTATTTGTGGTTCGCTGGTTGATGGGCCGACGTGGGAAAGATAACATTACGTGAAGTACTCTCTAATAGGTTTGCAGGATCATGAGTAGATCATTCATTTGTTTGGTGGTTAGCCTAACGTTCTTAGAAAAACGTTTTCCATACAAATTGGAAGATGTGCCGATAATTGAATTTTCCCCGTGTGGGTTTTGGCCGGTGTAGAATATTTAGGTCCATTCTGTTACTGTATCCCTGCTTGGTCGTAACAGATACAAAGAGTGCTATTGTCCTACTCAGATTTCATATAATTGTACATATCAATCAATTTTCTATTTAGTTTTATGAGCACCACATCAATTCTCATCAACATTGTAATTACTAAGGGACACAATTGCTCTCATGCCATTAATGTTCTGACGAATGAAGGAACTAGGCGTGTGTAGTTTTATTTACAATTGACGGATGTTAATGTATTGTCACCCAGTAAAAATGTACGTCAAGTTTTATTAGAAAATACTTTAAGTCCTTGTTTGACTGATGGCTCACATACTTGTCATTTTGCAGACCTTCAGAGCCTACACTCCAGAAAGAGCGCCACTTCCATGTTTCAGCAATTATTCAAACTACTGGAAGGATCGCTTATTTGAGATTTATAGACGAGTGCGGAAGACCGTAACACCTGTCCTTTGCCCATGTATTAACATTCGAGGTGTTGGAAAGCTCAAATTGACAATATACTGTAATAAAGCTATCTACAAACGGCAAAAACACTAACTACCCTAAATTACTTATCTGATCGCCTAGGACCAGTAATGAGTAGGCAGTCCTTGCAAAGAAAGTGCATTGCTACAGGTATCATCGTTTGTCAAGAGTGACAGATCAACTAGTATTTAGCAGCTGTTTCCTATCCGTGTGCAACCCTTTTCCCGCTGCATGGCAGTGCTGGGTTTCAATTTTTCATGTAGATAACAAGAAAAGTATTAGTCGGTCTTATTAGGTAACCCCTCTTTACCTAATGGGTGCAATGTCTTTTTACGAAACTAGGGAATGAGCCCCTTCACCTGGAAATTTTGCCGATAGAAAGGGCTCTTTTACGTTCATGGTGCTCCCATTTGTGACCATGGGACTCGCTTAGCCACAAAGACATTGTTGGTAAGTTACTACCGGGACATGGAGCACTGCATTCTACATACAGTTCACGTAGATGAAATAATGCTTTCACGGATGCTAGCCCTGCTATAAATTCTTGTAATGTATTTGACTCTTATATCCTTCCAATTTATACATGAGTATATACCGTAACAAACAATGAGACTCACTTATCTTCCAGAGCAGATGTTCCTGAACGTTTTTTTTGGTTGACGGCGTCGAGCTGATTTGATTCAGTGTGAAGTCAATTCAGGCTATAAAGTAGGTTCGATCCTGGTCAGAGGTAATAGTTTTTGGGGGGGGACAAAAAGAAATCTCATGTGTGTCGTTTTATTAGATGGGACCGTAAAACTGTGTTCCTGCCTGATGCACACAATATTGCATGCTCGTAGCCTAAATGCACCACACATACTGTCTACTCTTTCCAAACGAACGTTTTGAGTATATCGTTAAATTCTCAGTTGCTCTCCTTCTGCTGTCGATAAGTGGCTATCGCAGCTGATAACCTAGCGGTAAATAGCATTATCTAATCAATTATGAACTGAATTCCTGATTTCTTACTACAGTACTTTCATCTCTCCTTCATATGTGAGGTTCGGATTTGTTCCCCTGATACTGGGACAATACGGGAGAAATGTTTGAGTCGAGTGATGACGAAATGCTATAACCCTCTCGTTATTTAATAACATCGTTTTATGTTCTTTCTAGATGTTGTTGATCCAAACGTGCATTTTACTGCCTTTAAATTCTCTTTTTTACGTACAGGTGATATTGGACACACTACACGGACCATGATTTTATATCCTTGGGAGGACGTGGGGGTTTCCTTTTTTAGGCGAATATAAACCATCCGTCTCACGCAGGATAGAGCCTCCAACCTCTGACTCACGAGTGATGGAGGTTATTACTTAGCCACCGTGAAATGTAATACAGTATTAGAAAATCCCTTTATCGCATCATCTGAATCTCATTAGACTTGACCGGCTAAGAAAATGGGCCTTTTATAAGCTTTAATAAGAAAAACATTAAGGGTGACAAATTAGGAACATAGACAGACAGTTAGATAAGAGGTACACGGTATACTACTGTAGATGAGAAATGATTTCAACAATGGAAACATTGTGATAGGTGAAAGTTAGTCAACTGAAAAATGCTGAAAATTCAATTTCCGTTTTGTGAACTATCTATAGATCTTTAATACGGCTAAGCCCTCGAAGGCTATTATAGAAATTGAATGGTACTTGTCTGGGGGTTGAATAATTTCGCCATCTATTCATGAATTTGTTATATAAGTATACTCATGGTGTATCTGAGATATCAGTGTCGTTTATGATTACTGTACGATGATTGAATCGGAAACTTATTTTTTTTTCAAAAGAATTACGGTTCGTAGGTTAGAGTCAATTGTAACGTTTTATTTGTAGTCGATTTTTATTCAAATGTTAGGTACTTTTGTGATTTCTATGTAAAAGAGTGTTTCTTTTTTCAAAGTTGTTTTCTCCTACGCAATGTCTTTTGTATTTGAATAGGGGGTTATGGGGCTACTATTTGAACGAATTGAATAGTTATACTCGTAATCTTAAACTCGTTTGATGTCAATAAATATTTGAAGAGTGTCAACGTGTAAGAATATAAAGCACATCAAAACACATACCAAAACACCATTAGTTCAATAGCACTTTTGTTATCAATAGGTAGGTCAGGCAAGATGACAGCGGAAGCAGAGACTAGCAGCGAATTTCCCTATGGCTTTTATGTACAAAATATGTTGTTTATCTAATGAATACTTGTCTCTAAATGAGATGTCAATGTATCACGTTTCGCCGTCGGTATTCCTTTAGAGTTGTCAAATAAATCATTGTGTATTAGTGCTATAATCAAGGGGTTGAGGTTTCAACTGAAAGCAGTTGAGGTTACAGCCTCAACTGTCAAGTACCGAAAATACACAATTTTGGATTTCTCATGTTAAGTAATATGTGATTTGAATACATTATATTTATAGTGTTTAGTTTTGGCTTCCGATAGTGGGCGTTGTACTGTTCTAGATGGCCCTAAGTGAATCTCTAGGAGCTTTGTAGACATAAGTTTTTTGGGGCCAAACATCCTTCAGTAGTATACCCGGTTTTTTCGTGATAAATTTTCCTTAATTCTTGATGCATCTTTTACACTGAACGATTTTTGATCACCACTGACCCAGTTAGATGAATCTGAGATTCAATGATTGAAAGCGGGTCGGATCATGAGATTTGGACGAATGGCTTATACATAAGTAGGGTTTTAAGCCGGAAACTCGGAATGCCAGTAGTATCTGATAACAAACATCGGGTGTCCTTTGCAGATTTCATTACGACGTAAACATGGCTTGAACTTCCAGTGCAGATGGCCTTTTAACTTGGCAATTTGATTTTGGATTAACGTCGCGCTGCTATCCTGATTCGGTGGCGTGGTGTAGTATGTTATTTGCACGTAAAAGAACTCTCTCTACTATTCAACGGTTAGATGTGGCAAAACTCCCAGGTGTAGGGCTCGTCTCAACGACCAGCGGGCCAACGATAAATAAGCATAATAAGGGTTGCAGCTTTGGTTAGCAGCCAGCTGCGTAAAAGTACCGTTAACATTCCTGATCGAATTAGCCTCGTCAGTCCTTTTATTGCCGTTTTGGAGGGTATTGACGGTAGGGTTGCACTTTTGAAAAGTAATCCATGTCTTATGTATTTATTCTGATATCCTTCATTTACACACTTATAAAGTTGCAATGTGCAGAGCAGTTTAAGAATATGCTGTCATCGGCGGTCATAGGTGATTATGAGTCAAAATTGGGCAGAGGATTAATACTGTAGGTGATATGTTAGTATGTTCCGCTGCTAATGGGTTGGGGAGTAAGCCAAGTAGCCATAACAGGCCGAATCCTAAGGAGGCTGCTCGCGGGTGAGGAGGAGGTGGTAGGAGTAGGGGATTTAGGGAAGAGGAAATTTGCACCACCCATCGTCCCCTACCAACCAGCCATGTTGGTACTAACTTAGGTTTGCGTTGCCTAACTTCAGTGATCCTACGAGAACTGGTGTGTCCAACGCAACTCCACCCCACTTGTAGGCTTAACGTGGAGGGACAGGATCATATAGTAGAGGTGAAGATAGACAGCAGGGATGACTTATGTGTTTTATGATGGTGCTAGGTCAGTGTTTGAATGGGGTATAGAGGAGGTGATGAGTGAGCGACAATTTGCGTTGGAGGCACCAGTTCTTGTCTGATCACTGAAGTTAAGCAACGCAACCCCAGCTGGTACTGACATGGGTGGCTGCTTGGTAACACTGGGTACTGCTAATACCCAAAAATCGTCACATTAGTGTAGTGTCTATGCAGCCTCTGCATTAGAACGACGCAGTGGACGGCGCTCTAATGACCTTGTAGTTGAAGGGCCCTAAAACACCAAGGAATAACAACAACAACGGGGTGAGGAAGGCCTACAGTGTATCTGGGATAGTTTAAGAATGTAGAAAAGGAGAGACGAAGGTTACTGATGGAGAAGAGGACAGTCTTCTAAATAGGTGAGGCACCTGATTGCGAAGAATCTGAACTCGCCAAATTGACCCAGCCGTTGGTGGAACATACAGCCATGTAATGAAAATAATGCTGTATCTAGACGCTAACTATATTGTACGTAAGCCTTGCTTTCTAATCAATACTTGTGGATTGCCCTTGAAATGTATTGATCCGGGAATGACGAAATGAATATTTGCGTGCAATATTCATGCATACCTATTAGCTATTCAATAACCAACACCTTTAGCGTTATTTCTTTACATGTTTTGCTGTCGATTAAGTTAATTTATTGATAGCTGTCACCTTCTGGACATCTTACTGCCAGTCCATATACAATGTATATTCATTCATGAGGGCTATGATGAACGTTGTTTCGTTTATGTAGTTCTGTAACATTGGGCTATGGCCTTCTGGTAGTTTAATTGTTGAAGCCATGGGATGGTCTTCTACATTTGAAAATCTTGCCGATCGATGCCTATGTTATTTTAAGACAGAGGGGAATATTTTGCATTCAGGAAACATCCTACAAGCAACACAATACCTGGGTTTTGCTTCCCAATACAGGACGCGCTTGGGTCGTACCTCTTTCCTGAAAGAAACTATAGGATCGAATTTGAGAATCGTCAGTTCACGAATTTGAGCCACCACGAGGGGTTGGAATTGGCTGGAATTTGCTGAAAATTCCTACGAGAGGAGCATTGTAGCTGTTAATAATGTGAATACCCGAAATACAGTAAAACCTGTCTAAAACGGACCCTGATCGTTCCCATATTTTTTCCCGCTTTTACAGGTTTCCGTTTTACAAAGGGTTGTGTTTTAATGAAACAAAGTACAAAAAATATGATCACCTTTTATTAGGATGATGAAATTTAAAATAAAAGTCCATAAACTAAAAAAATTACTCTGCCCCCACACAGGGGCTGATCCAGAGGCGGATCAGGGGGAGCACTTCAAAAAAATTGCACCCTAAATATTTTTAAATATGCAGAATCCCTTAGTATAAATCTAGCTAGCAATTACAATAGGTCCCCCACTGCCCTTTAGACAATGCCCTATGTTCAGTGGTTTAGCCAACTGCAGATTGGACTGGCAGAATAGAAACGGGAATAGCAACTGCAAAAATGCCTCAACAGTTGCAGAGTTGAACCATGCATCAGTTGACGAATGCGCAGTGAGGCACTGAGAGGGGAGCAATGGCTGCATTGCCCCCCCCCCCCCGGGATCCGCCCCTGCCACCACATGTCTTTTAAAGTACATTGTCGTTGCTTCACTATTGGGTAGCTCTGTGTGTATATGGCCGTAATGGTCCCTAGAACTTTGGTGCATGTACAGTCATACTCAGTCATTGTAGTGTTATGCATAAAATAATCCGTCTTAGTCAGGTTATTTATGCAAACGGTTCACAAAACTTATTCCGTTTCCGCGTTAGGTAGTTTTCCGGTTTAGGGTAGTATTTTAAATGGGAAATCATTCCGTTCCGAAATTTATTTTCCGTTTGGCAGGGTTTCCGGTTTATACAAGGTCCGGTTTAGGCAGGTTTTACTGTATAATACACTGCAATAATTGTTTTATGAACTCTGATTCCCTCTCCCCATCCCCTTTTTCATATGTTCTCTTATCTACAAAATTTATTTGACACAGTGTAGAGATTTTATTGTGATCTTACTGCAAGAAACGGTCGTAACGGTTCACCTTTTCAAAGTAATTTTCTTTATGTCCAAGAAAATAGCAAAGAGGAATTTAGATTGTTTCTAAATGCGCACAGTTTCTAATTACTTTCATTTTCGGAATAAATTTACGCATAAATGCTACTTATAAATAAGCTCTGATGTAGCACAGTAATTGTTGTATACGTTACATAGTTTTGTTGGTAGAGTGCTTTTAATTGTAACTCAAATTATGCAGACACTCTCAAATTATTCTGTTAACAGAGCGACCTGAAGTGAGCACACATTCCGTTGTATGTCGTCATCATTATCATAATACTAATAATACGCTTATCCCGCCTGTGGCAGAGTCGGATCTGCGAGTTCCAGCCCTCCACTCCTGCCTATCTCCCACCAGGTCCCCGTCCACCAGACACACAATGCCATATCATTACGGACGTCCTACTCTGACGTCTGCTTTGGTCATCCCTGCCCCGGGTGCTTCCAACCACCTGCATTCCTGTAATGGACCTAACAAGCTCCTCTTTCCCTCCTCTCATTAAGTGTCCATACCATCACAATCTGCTCTTCATCATTTTTGGCGATGTCCCCCTCCCCCAAGCAACCTCTAATATACTCATTCCTAATTCTATCAGTTTTTGACACCCCACTCAGGGAACCGCAGCATTCGCATCTCGGTTACTTGCATGACCAACACTTGATGCATTTAGCATAACTGGCCTAACCACTGCCCTGCAAACGTCCTTTTGTACTTTATTAGGACCCTCCTATCACACATCTGGACCTGCAGCTTTGCGACCTTTCATCTTCTTAAGGGCTCTGTATAGCCCTAATTAGCTTGTTATTTATTCTTTTAACTAGGGCGACCCCTTGCTGCAACTCACTATTTAATTCGGTGTACCCGGTGTATTCGGTGTATTTAAGTTTTTAATTCGGGGTACCCACCCCTAAAGGTTGGTCCGCGGGAGTTATTTTATGCCCTACGGAATGATGTCTCTTGGCTTTGGCCTCCTCTCCCTGTAAAATATTCTGCTGTTTGTTTGTTGGAGTTTAAGGTCCCGTCAACTACAAGGTCATTAGAGACCCGTCCACTGTATAGTTCTAATGCATATAATGCACAGACACTACACTAATGCGACGATTATTGGGTATTAGCAGTACCCAGCTTTCCCGAGCGACCACCCATGTCAGTACTAACTGGGCTTGCGTTGCTTAACTTCAGTGATCAGACGAGAACTGGTGTGTCCAACGCAACTCGCCGCTCTAAAATATTCTGCGGGCTCTCATGATTTCAGCTATGAATTATATTGGCGATCTCTTGATAGTGTTTGGATGAAGGACGCACCAAGGTGTTGAGTGTACTTTCGGGAATGGGCATAAGATTTCAACTTATTAACAGTCATGATCGTGAACAAACTCAGTTGTGGTTAGTGGCTAACTTAATTATTTACTCGATAAATTAATTATTATAGTGGTTTCAATTTAGTTAGATGAAAGACTCCAAACTTTATTCGACATTTTGGAAATGGCGTGCTTATCTTGGATCCGATCTTCTTTTGTTCATTTCTTTAAGGGTAATAATAACCTTCCGTCCACAAGGTGACGATTTCTGGCACTCACTACAAGGTGGGGTCTGTGATGACCCCAAAAAGACTTTTTGATTTTCAAGGCTTAAATATGCAGATTAAGGGCATTATTATGGATATTAAATTAAATACCATCCATATAAAGCTTTAGCAATGAAAATAATTTGGAAACATGCTGTAAAAATGCTATATTACCCAAGAAGACAAGACATCATCATCACTATACCCTTATCCCACCTATGACAGGGTCGGATCTGCAGGGTCTAGTCCTCCACTCTTGCCTATCTCCCACCAGGTCCCCATCCACTCCAGACACTACCATATCCTTATGGACATCCTGCTCCCATTTCTGCTTTAGTAACCAGTGTTTCTGATCAACCACCCATGTTGGTACTAACTTGGGTTGCATTGCTTAACCAGAAATAAAATATACTAATTACTTAGGAGACCTGCCAACTTCCCTAGATAGGTAAAGAAAACATCGGAGAACAGGTACTCAAAGGTTGGTTAAGATTGGAGGCACAGTTTTGTAGGTCTGGGGTCTGCCGAGACCCCACCTTGTGGACGGAAGGATAATTGACTCAGATGGTGGGTGTGCAACACTCTCTAGGTTTCCTGTTTTGACTTTTATAGTATGCATACTCTTGAACCTGTATAAACCTGCGTTAGACCCCTGTATCTGTGCAGACTCCTGGATTGTGCAGCCAAGTTGCGTTGGACAAACCAATTCCCGTGAGATCACTGAAGTTAAGCAGAGCAAGCCCACGTTAGTACCAACATGGGTGGTTGGTAAAGAATATTGGGTGCTGCAAATTTCCCCTTCTCCTATGGCCTCTTCGCCTACCTTCTCATCTCCTGCGAGCAGCCTCCTAAGGGCTCGTCCTGTTATGACTGCTCGGCTTACTCCCCAACCCATGAAATTAATCCAGTAGGCCTAATCTGTCGACTTGTTACCTATTCTAATGAATGGTACGGCACACGCCTAGTGGCCCCTCAACTTGAAATTGTCATCGCGGATTTCGAGACTTCTCATCCAAATGACCAAATGTGAGGAAGAGAGCTCCCTGGAGACGGCCCTGGTTAATAATATTATTCAATTATTATCTACCTAGTTCTTCGGTCCATTCGCTGACGCCGTGAACATGATGATATTCAAAGCATCAAGATGCTTTATTTCTCATCTGACGGAAGAAGGTACCCCATAGGAGCCATCTACTGCCACTAGGCTATTTGAAATTTCATTTATTTTTTTTTTATATCGTTATCTTTTTCCTGCATTTCTTGGAATTAGTTCGTTTAAAAACGTAAAAAATTGTAGGTTCCACTCTTCAAAAGCGTTTCTTTTCTTTTGGAAACACTGTCAAGTAACAGAAGATAAATTCGGCCTCATTTTGAAAGTTAATTTTCTCTTTGAGATCATTTGTAACCGCTGACAATTACTACTTCTGATTGTATTACGATAACCATATATAGAATGAGGTATTATTCGGTAGAATTCCTCATTGAGGAAATGAACCAAAAAAGCAGCCAAAGGTTCAACAGCAACATACTGTATTTCACAGCGGAAACCAATGACTTTGCCAACAGTAATGTACAGTATTTGCAGAATTCATTTTCATCCTTTAATGTCTTAATTTATATTGTCTCGGGATCTCTAGAGATTATTTTCGGTGATGTATATATGTGATCCACCGAAAATAATTTTCTATTTCTGCACTAGTATCGAGCTGAGACTGGTCAAGCTTTCAGCTCCAGGCCACCATAATATAATTTTAATTAATGTCCTTCGTAATAGTTTTGATAGTGATTTTTCTATGAAATACGGGCGACTGAAGGACAACTTCGAATAAAAACCAATTTCGCTCCTTTCTCGCGTTTCATTTACCGTTTTTTACGATTTTCTCTACCATAAGAAATGATAGCTATTCAATCTGTAAGGAACTTGTTGAGTTTTCTGGTTTCCTGAAATTGGATCTCGTTGATTACAGAATTTCGTAGTTGGATACCTTACTATTTATATAGCTTGCGGTCTTTGGGAGGTTGGAATGGCAAATAAGGATCCGGTAAGGTACCCATTTTTGTCCCACAGGGAGGTCGCAGCCTTTGTCCCACTGGAACACATGGACGATCTGTTGGACAGTATTTTTACGCAGCCGGCTTCCGACCTAATAGGGAGCGGCGAGTTGCGTTGGACACACCAGTTCTCGTCTGATCACTGAAGTTAAGCAACGCAAGCCCAGTTAGTACTGACATGGGTGGTCGCTCGGGAAAGCTGGGTACTGCTAATACCCAATAATCGTCGCATTGGTGTAGTGTCTGTGCAGCATATGCGTTAGAACTACGCAGTGGACGGGTCTCTAATGACCTTGTAGTTGACGGAACCTTAAACACCAACAAACAAACAAATCCGACCTAATGCTGCGGCCTTTATTCGTGTTTCTCATCTGTCTATTTTTCTTTAATGAACCACTTTTCTTCCACCGATGCCAAAGGGGGCGAGCTCCTACTTCAGGAAATTTGACTAATCTACTCTTTGGATGAAGATAAGGTTCTTCCACGTGCAAATAATATACATACCGTACGAGATTACGGCTGTCCTTCCCACTCAACGAAGACGCGCTTTGGACCTCTCACACCACCGAGGCGGGGAGCGGCGAATTACGTTGGACACACCAGTTCTCATCTGATCACTGAAGTTAATCAGCGCAACCCCAGCTAGTACTGACATGTGTGGCCGCTTGGGAAAACTGGGTACTGCTAATACCCAAAAATCGTCGCATTAGTGTAGTGTCTGTGCAGTCTCTGCATAAGAACTATGCTGTGGACGGGGCTGTAATGACCTTTGTAGTTGAAGGGCCCTAAAACACCAACAACAGCCACCGAGGCGGGTTGTGTTGGAGCACTACTAAACTGTTGAATATTTTTTTAGCTGCTTTTACAAATCAGCGGCGTGTTGTGAACGAATAACTCGTTATAATTATTAATTTGGAAGACAAACGTTAAGTCCATACCACTGCTCATTTCAAAGGTCTTTCAAACGTGTTGTTAAGGTTCATACGAATTGTGTTCCCCTGTACACTGTAGAAAGTTTCAAACTAAGTGGCCTCCTGTGGTTCGAGCCTTGTCATACGGTTATATTGACATTATTGCTCAATTATGGCTAAATAAATATATTTATCTGCCTAAATTGTTTAAATTGTTGGCTTAATTTTCATTAGTCATTTGAGGCATTATTTATTATTTGTATGTGAGTAAAAAGAAAGGAACAGTGATGAAGTGGTTTCGAAATAGAAAGGTTGCTCACGTACTTTTTGAAATGACGTCCCCATTCATAACTAATGTATTTTTCGATATTCAATTTAATTGCATTAAGATGAATGGGTGGCTGTCAGATTGATGCTCGATTTTGCATTTTTTCAATATCTTGCATAGCATATGTATGTAAAGTTTATCCATTACTTTGCTTTAAGATATCAGTCCTTCAAATAATGTTTTTAATTAGTAGATTTATTTCTGGCGACGCCTGTCTAACTTTTTTTTCTTCCTAAAAATGTGGGGCAGCTATCTTATTACAAATGAAATATGTAATATTTAAGACAAACTAATTATTAAGTCCTTTAATCTTAAATTGCTTTTTTTTGGAGGAATGCGAGCCGCTTATATCATTATTATGAAATGTAAATAATGCATGGCACTTAAGATATCACTAGGTTCCTTGTTGATGTTTCTTATTAATTTCATATATTTACTCTTTTAATGGATGTTGAGGTGGCAGGTGTCCAGAATTTTGGACTCACCGAAGGTAACCATACATAACTAAACACTTATTTACATTGTTGTGTTGATACCCTGCGAGTATATCGATTCCATTGAGAAATGAATAGTGGTTGTCCATCCATTTGAGTAGGAGAATGAAAATAAAATTGCAGAAGTTGAAGGTCGCTCTATCAGGCCCGGCTCGTGGGTTTCAAGCGCCCTAGGCAAGTGGATCCGTCAGCGCCCCCCATTAATTTAATGCAGTTCTAAATTGTCCGAGCGCTCCTCACATCCTTGGCACTTGTCCCATTGCCAATGCATTGGTATGCCTCTGCAACAGGGCGGCTTCAGAAATCAAACATTTAGAAAAGGCCCCACAAATCAGAGAAGTTTGGGGACCCCAGGACTACGAACATTTTAAATGACAGATAGACTGCATGGCAAGGAAGTACCTCTGAAATTAGCCACCCCTTTGAAACTTGCCGCCTAAGTTTGCCTACCCAATGAGCCGCCTGTACGATCTATTAATAGATGCATTGCAATGAGAGATCAGAGCACCGGATTTCTTGCCATCTATAATCCATTTTGAAAGTCATATGATTATTTAAGATTACGTGGCATGTAGATGACCCCCGAGTTCAAATCCCCTTCTGTGGAGATACGTATATGGTGTGGTTCCAGTCTTGCGCTCTTTACAGGATTGGTATCTGTCATACCCCAAGCAAAATGGCAATAATATATTGTAAATGAAACGCTAAGCATCAGGAATCCTGAGAGGAGAAACGATAAAAAAATAACCTTGAGGGGGAAATGTCACCCATGTGTGTCGGATCCTCCCCCCACTTCAGGGAAGAGGTCATTACTCATTGTCGTCATTTGTAAGAGTAGTAAGTGACTGCACCGGAAAGGTGAATGTATCAATACACTAGCAGCGTGTTATAGGTCCACCCACACAGTAAAAGTTCCAGTTTTCAGAAACTCTGATCTGTCAGGAAGTTTGACCTCATGTTTATGACTACTGTGGACAAGATGACTCTGTTGTTTAGCAATGAAATAAGTGGTCCTTGTGGCCAAAAGCAGCGAAGTACTAATCAATAATGACCACAGGCGAATTTTACCATAACAAGTTAGATGTTTTAACGAAGATGCCATTACCTTCTGAGTAATAGTCCTCCTTCTCATTACATTTGAGACGATATTTCAAAATGTCATCTCTGCGCCCAGGAGTTAAGCACGGATGCAAAGTTGTGGTCTCATGTGGTGTGTATGGTGTCATCTGTAAGGCGTCACTGTGTAACATGTGTAGATAGACGAGAATCCCAGGTGTAGCAGGTAAATTATGTCCTGAGGTAGATACCGTATGCCGAGGTTATAAGGTAGCTCAACTTACATTACACATTTTGTGTTTCCGCCTAGGGTGACATTACACACATGATCGCCACTTTTGATTCTTTCAATTGGAGGCATTTAAAATTTTCTTCTCTCCTGAAAGGATCTAGGGTCAAATCGGGACACTATGATGTCCGCGCTCGCTATCAGTTCTCAAGTTACGTATAGACCACGGAGACTCCTGAAGGGTCCTGGCGATTTTAATCTTCACTTATAACTCACCCTATTATTTAATGTTCTCTGCTTTATAAAAGTTACTGCTTTGCCGGTTAAGACCTACTGTATTCTTTAGTTTCATGGATTGGGGAGTTAGCCAGGCAGCCATAACAGGACGAACACTTAGGAGGCTGCCCGCGGGAGATGAGGAGGTAGATGAAAGGACGAAGGAGTGGGTTAATTTGCAGCACCCATGTTGGTATTGACGTGGGCTTGCGCTGCTTAACTTAGTGATCTCACGGGAACTGGTGTGTGCAACGCAACTTGTCTGCACTAACGCAACTTTGCTTTTAAGGGTGCATTATATGGGTGGCTACATCCTCTACACCTACCTCCTCCTCACCCGCAAGCAGTCTCCTTAGTGTTCGGCCTGTTATGGTTGCTTGGCTTACTCCCCAACCCGTCTGCATAACATACATGAGTATATCTTTATGGCCTAAGGCCCCCAAAAGGGGTTTTCGGGCGTACTCGCTACTGGTACCCAACTGCACTACCGAGGTCAGATCGTGTTTTCAAGCTGTTATGGGGATTATACTGTTTTGGTTAGTTATGAATATTTCTAAAGGTTTAGTGAGGTTTCCAGGAGATTATTACTATGCATTTAGGACATATTTTGAGCATGACGTCAGTTTTTTGAATGTTTGCGTGATCTTTGTTTTCGTCTTCAGACATTTGCTGTAATAATTAATTCTATCGGTTTAAGAGGACATTTAAGGAGAGAGGTTCCTTGTTCAAGACGAGAAACTGGATAACTGACATTGAAAATGTAGACTTCATTGTTGCTTGTTAATTTTGGACATGTCATAAATAAAACTTATATTTTATGGATTATTTGAAACAAACATGAGTTAATCTCTAACGCTATCAACCTTGCGATCTGATTAATAGCCGCTATTTACCTAGGAAAATTCAAGCTAGCATTAATAACGGACCTATTCACTGTGTTGAATTCAGGAACATAATGAATTAGGTAACTTGGTAACAAGAAATTTTTCATTTGTTTTTCCTCTCCTTTACTCCCCTTCTTCCTCCCTTGATATAAAAACTGACTTGAATCGATATGTCATTTTCTTTTTAGAAGTTTGGTCGTTAAAAATGTTTATACAATGGTTAACCGCTAATGAACTTGTCATGTTGGTTGATAGCGTTTTTGCAGTGAACTGAGACTGTCATTGTATCATCCCCTTTGTGATGTAGAATTGAATGTTATTTTTTTCTTCCAACTTGTTTAAAAGGGGTCGATACTTTTCAATTTTTGAGTGGTAACTCTCTACTCTCCATGTTCAATAATTGCTTAATATTGCTCTAAAATCAAACTGTAATTATGGGAGCATCTAGGGAACAAGACAACGCTTGAAAAGGTTCTTTTTTGGGGGGAAATCAGGAAATGAAGTTTATTCAGGACTAAAAATTTCAATTTTCATCCTTGTCACCTTCATTATAAATCTATGGAGCACCCGATAAGAGCTCTAGGATCTATCAGTAATGCACTGACATATGTTGAACGATTTTTAACATGTAATTTGTGTGGCGTTTCAAGGTTTGACGTCAGTAAACTATTGGAAAACATTGTTTTCTGACTTTTATACGTACGGTGTCAGTGAAAATAAGTAGCTCGCGTGGGTCCTAAATTTTCTTTCTTTCAACGCCTATATGAACTCACCCCTTTCGTATTCTTATTCAGTAAGGCATATATGGAGATAACAAAAAAAACTGACAGCCATATAAAATCAATGTAAAGGTATAACCGATCTCTAAAATTTGCTCTTTATGTTCAGTATATCTAGGGGTATAAAGAAGTAACCTAATCTTTCTTCAAGTTTCTTACACATAAGTTTTATTATCACATTCTGTATTATTCACATAAGCTTAACAATAGCATTTCTGCTTTCTCCCTCTCTCTCCCACGAGCATAAACGAAAATTTGCAGTAACATAAACTTAAAACATTTCTTGGCATTTGTTATTATAGCCGAATTTTTTTTGCTTTTCTTTTACTTTACCGAATTTCTTGAAATTCAAGTCTTCTTCCTCTTAAATACTTATTATGAAAAAAATTTTTGGATCGATGAAAATATGCTATTTCCAGCTGTAATAAGATATCCTATCGATTTACATGTTAAAATATGCAGATGAGACTATTTCTACATCTGAGATGGATTGTTATCCCTCATTTCCAAATATTTAAAAGTATTTTGTTTCAAGATTCAAAAATACAGTAGTATGATGATGTTAAATGTAGTCAGTTGGTAGTATTCACACACTTTCCATCTTGCTAATGAATTTTTTTACAATTGCTGACATTGTTGTTTGGAAATTCAGCGCCGGCTTTAGGAAGTTGGAGGCCGTGGGCAAGTGTAAGTAGACGGCCCCAGGGAAATCTTTGGGGCCTAGGGCTTATTGAAGTCCAATAATGTTACATTGATTAAAATTAAACAAATAATACTATAAATAATCATTATTATTATATTATTAATATTAACTATTTCTTACTCTATGATAAGTGCTCATTGTTAATCAACAAGTATTAAAAATGTTATGATAATTCCATTTTGGGGGGCCCTTCACACTTGGGGGCCCAGGGCTTCAGCCCTATTAGTCCCTATGTCGATCCACCCCTGCTTCAACCCCTATGGTTAATTATCGTTGACGTATTTATAGTCATTGGGGCACTTTACCTCCTCCGACGAGATGCCAGGAATCTGGTTCCCATACCTGGAAATTTTGCCCAACTATACGAATATTTGTTTAACCCTTATGTCAACAACCGGGTACCCGGGTGTCCACCTGGCAATTTAAAGTAAAAATTTATTATTTTATTATTTAAATTTTTTTATATCCTCCAGGATCATCTCTATTTCACCTTTTTTCTTTCATTATATGTAAAAAATTTTGAGTGCCAAGCATCATAACATATTTAATTTTTTTTTTGAATTTGCCTATGCCATTTCAACAACCAGGGTACCCGGGTACCCAGTGGCTATTTTGAATATAAATCGTTAAAAATAGTTATCCAGAAATAATTTATGCCACTAAGATGATTCAATAATTACCATAGAACTGCACAGTCTTTACATTTTGCTACAGTGATGGCATTTTCACCAGAATTATCACAAAATGTTGTTGCATTCCATGCAAGACTTTCTTGTTTATCTATTTCTTTATTGGTGTTTTGTCCCTAACATAATGCAAACAAGGAGCACTAGAGGAATTGCCTTCAGATCACATGGCAATGGACAATCATCATCAAACCCTTATCCTGCCTGTGGCAGGGTCTGGTTTGCACTTTCTAACCCTCCACAACTGCCTATTTCCCAACACGTCCCCATCCACCCTATAAACTACCATTTCCTTATGGACAAGCTGCTCCCACATCTCCTTTGGTCTCCCCCTTCCCTGAGTGCTTCCAACCATTTGCATTCCTATAATGGACCTATGAGTTCCCCCTCCCCATTTCTCATTATGTGTCCATACCACCTCAATCTACTCTCCATCATTCTCTCTGGGATGCCCCCCACCCACAGGCTACCTCTTGAATACTCTCCTAATTCTATCAGCTCTTGACACCCAACTCCTGTAATGCAGCAATCTCATCTCAGCTACTTGCATTCTATTTATGTGGCTCTTCCTCAATGCCCAAAACTGACCTATATAACATAGCTGGTCTAACCACAGCCCTGTAATACTTCTCTTTCAAATTGATTGGATTGCCGTCCATCACAAAGGACTCTGCTTGCCTGTCTTCAATTCAAACACCTCCCATTGATTCTATAGAAAACATTCCAATCTATCTCCCAAATGCTGTTGGAGTGGCTGAGTTGCATTGGACACACCAGTCCTCATCAGATCACTGAAGTTAAGCAATGCAGCCCAAGTTAGCACTGACATGGGTGGTTGGCTGAACATTGGGTGCTGCTAATTTCCCCTCTCCTACAACCCCCCACTCCTACCTCCCTCTCACCCACAAGCAGCCTCCACAAGGTGCAGCCCATTATGACTACTTGACCGACTCACCAGCCCATTGATGTAACATACTAGCATCATGCAGCTTTGTTACCAGCTCACTTGCTCGCCATTATTATCCTCTCCTTCCCAATTGAAAACTAAATAATCTCTCTAGATAATTGACAATGAGGGTCCATATAAAATATAAATTGTATCTCTCTTTCAAGAAATCAGAGGTGTTTATGTTGGATGCAAAACACCTTATGAATACTTGTGTTGCAAATTGCAATGCACAGAATAGATTAGTAATATTGACTTTTAGAACTGATGTACGCCTTAGAATGACACACCAGGCTTCCAATTATCATAAACAACAAAAAAGTAGCCAACTTTAAGAAAAAAACATCAGTTATTCAATAAATTTAGTAGGTGGGTACCCTGGTTGTTGAATAACGTAGGGAAAGTTGGTTGTTGACATAAGGGTTAATGTGCAAATGGCATTGTACTCATCACATAGGGCTACTGCTTTGCTTTCCATCTGACGGAAGGCTCAATTAGTGCCTCTCCCTAGCCGAAAAGACGCCACCCTAGAATACAAATTTAAACTCACGGTTCGTTGAATGTTCTGCTGTAGTTATACTACCGATTGTCAGAGCATAAACTGTAATCAGATTAACAACTGAAGTTAAATTATAATTTGGTAGAGGATTGGTATCAGACAGGTGATCAGAATTTAATTCTTAGCTGTAGATGCAGTATGTGGTGACTCAGCCCTTTCGCAATGTGATGGACTTGATATATCGAATGTAAAATTATGCATTATAATGAAATTACGAAGTGACGAAATTACGTTGGACACACCAGTTCTCGCCCGATCCCTGACGTTAAGCAGCGCAACCCCAGTTAACAGCTACTGACATGGGTGACAGTTGGAAAAACTGGGTACTGCTAATACCCAAAAATCGTCGCGTTAGTGTAGTGTCTGTGCAATCTCTGCATAAGAACTATGCTGTGGACGGGGCTGTAATGACCTTTGTAGTTGAAGGGCCCTATAACATCAACGAACCAAAGACTGCAAGGAAATCATGCTGTTAATTTTACCGATTGACGCACTCTTTTTTTTTTTTACCATACTAATTTTACATAGTGGTCCCTTGGGCTATCACTGCTGCTGCTTAAATAGTTCTGTCACTGATTGAGTCCTTTACTAGGCAAACGTGATTTACAATTGAGTGCCCCATAAAGTGTTCATTTCGCTTTTTTGAATGAAGCTTTTGAATGTTGTATGGATGTAAAGAAATTGCAATTTCCAGAAATCCAATTTATATTAAAAAAAATTACAAAATTCAGAATTGATGATATGTGAAAGGTCTGGTACCATGTCTTTGATTGCTCGGCTTTGCAAAAGTCTAATCTTTATGTAGACCCAATTGATACACGGTAGTTACCGAAGATAAAATGTAATATGCCAAACAGCTGCTTTCCACTTGAATAATTAAAGAATTGCTATTTACTATTGACAGTTATTACTCCTTAGAGTACTAAATGGTATATTTTGACGTAATTCGCCATTTGCAGTGTTTTCTAGTGTAAATAATGTCATGATGGCCCTATTTATGAACCCTTGGTAAATAGTAATTTCTAACAATATTAACTACAGATAGATATAAAGCAGTGATCTCTGCTCCTTTGTCAGTAGGTTCCGGTATTGCATTTCATATTGTGACGTTTAAATTTGGTATCAGCTGCTCATAACTAGTTGTTAGCTCATATTATCACACCCCCAACCGACAAGCGAGGACATCTTATTGACACAAATAGCAATAGTTTTGGTCCAATGGTCTCTATCCGGTTCTGGCATGGAAAATTGATTATTATGTAGTGCATGGTGGTTATTTGTTGTTGCTGAACTGTGATATAAAAAACATGCAATCATTCAACTTCACGCATGATCTTAAGGATCTTATTTGAATTTCCTTTCAATCTAATTTTGGATTTTGAGACGATCCTCGAATTTTATACTCTAGTGGCATAAATGTAAATTTATTGGTGTGTTCGAGTTGGGAAGTCTCATAATCACATTTTTTTGTTGTATCTTACACTATCTTTCCTGATGCAATTTATTTAAAAGAAATTTCTTATATTCCGGAAGTTTCCTTTATTTGTTTATTATTCGTGCAATCAACTTCACCATTATTTATGTTTCTAATTTTTTTTTCTGAAAGTCTTCTGGGTACTTACTTTTAGTTAGATGGGTTTAGAAAGGCGAAATTTACTTACAGTATTTGGCTCGAAGAAACAGAAAGAAAATAATGGAAATAACATCTTGACAGGCTATAAGTTCCATTTTCCAACCAGATATTTGCAAAAATTGGTTATATCACTAGGGCGACCAACAATTGCTAAAATATACCTCCTTTCTTTCCTTTTTACTGAAATATTATCCGCGAGAGCTCGAGCTGTAATCTTGTTAAATTGAAGAGGGGAGAGAGAGAAATTATTTCTTATAGTGGTCAACTAAATCCCACTAGGTTATTTGAGAAAGTCTGTAGCACCTTCAGTGATGAACTTTAGTAAGCTTTCATTTCATACTGTTAACACAGTACGCATTTAAATAACTCATTCTTTATCTGAAATTTTTGTTGAGGGCCATTTACATATTTTAAGGCGACTTTTTCGGGTGATGTAAGACATCATTTGGGATATAAAATACATAAAGAGCCAACTGATAAGAATAAATTTCATACCTCTAGTGTGGACCAACCTATGAAACGTTTTCAAAGATGATTCAGCTACTGCTTTTTAGTGCGCTACTTGACAGAGGAACCAGATTGGATTTTATTTTAGGTACTGTAGTAAAACAAGTAACGCACTTGTTTTATTACTGTACCTATAGTTTTTGGTTAGGTGTCAATGTCCTGCTTCCAGTTTCTTGAAAATTCCTTGCGATTTTCATCATCATCATAGCCTTATCCCACCTGTGGCAGGGTCGGGTCTGCGGGGCCACTGAACATGCTCTGACTGGGGGCACCCCAGCCAGGCGTCTGGAACCCGAAGGAATATTGGCTGGGTTGTCTGTGGAGGGATGCCGGCCTTCTCTATTTGTTCCAACATCGCATTATACAACCAAAATAGAAACTTTGGCAGGTAAATTAATGCTTTGTAGGTTATAATATTGCATGTTGTCTGACCTATTGCACAATAACAATACAGTAAGCAACCCATGAACACACATGCGGGTGTGAAAATTCCTTGCGATCAAGAGGGTTTAATCATTAATTAGTCCGCCAGTTCTTAACCTGGATTCCCCAGCCACACATCCAAAACGGGAACTCGTGACGGGTTAAGGTCATTTCAACTATAAATAGAAACTAAGGCGACCTTAGCAGTTATAATGGATATAATTGTCGCATTTAGGAATAAAGCCCTCAACTAGTGTGGGCATTCCAAGCCACCTGATGAGGGGGGGAGCGGCTTATTGCGTTGGACACCAGTTCTCGTCTGATCACTGAAGTAAAGCAGCGCAACCCCAGCTAGTACTGACATGGGTGGCCGCTTGGGAGAACTGGGTACTGCTAGTATCCAAAAATCGTCGCTTTAGTGTAGTGTCTGTGCAGTTTCTGCATTAGAACTACACAGTGGACGGGGCTCTAATGACCTTAGTAGTTGAAGGGCCCTAAAACACCAACAAACAACAACCTGATGAGGGCAATTCGTAAAACATGGATTTTTATTTTTCTTTTGAATTTTTTCTGTTCCTGACTGTATGGCGATGGTCCATTCATAGTCATCATTCATTTCCCCTTTCAGTCCCTTCTTCCTCTTATACTCCGATCGTTTTCGCCTTATTATGGAAAAAAATTTCAACTGCAACAAAAAAAAATGCATCGACCGGGAATCGAACCCGGGCCGCCCGCGTGGCAGGCGAGCATTCTACCACTGAACCACCGATGCCTATATATTGTTCGCATTCAAACTTATAAACAAGTTTCGAAATGTGCTTTCAAGTTGAACAGCTTTTTTGCCTATTACTCATTTGAAGCATTGACTTCTGACTGACTGAATTTCTGTCTATTTACCTTTGCCCTCTTCATTGGTATATTTGTGCCTGGAATAGGAACCGTCTGTGCCCTCCTCGGTTCCAGACAATGTTCACGCCCACTGTGTTCTGACAGGTTATTGTCTGACAGCTGCCTAACCCTTGGTTGACGCCAGATTTCGAACTTAGGGATCAACAACGGCTAAGATAGAGTTCCCTCAACCTCTTTTTAACCACGTCTTTAAAACCAGAAATTCGTGCGGGAATAGGAAAAGATGCTACGTATCACTTTTTATAATAATCCTTTTATAACTCTTTCACCCGGGAACTACCACTAAGCGAAAAATTGGGCATTGCAAAGGATTGGACAGAACTCAGCAGCATGCCATTCGTGGTGAAACTTGATTTTGGAGATGGACTGATGACCTATTTTTTTTAAATTAAAATACTTCTTACTTTGGGCGTCCGGTGAAAATCGTCCCTTAGGGAACTTTTTTCATGTTCTCGCGAATTCACTGATGAATCGATCGACAATTGTAAAGGGCTGGAAGTATCTAGTCATTTCACAGTCCTATTATCTCTTCTCTTGCTAAACGAGTGGAAGGTGATCGATAAAAAATGCTCCACTTTGATATGTACTAAAGTGAATAGACTGAATTAACCATAAGTCGTGGGTTGGCAAACGTCTTTTTCATTTTCCACAAAGGATCAACATCATCATCTTTTCTGACGATAAAAATTGTTTATTTTTACTCTAGTTTATCAGCGTGGCATCCCTTGACAGTTGGTGAAATTCTTAAACGAAAGCAAAGCAATTCAACCTAATTAAAAAATGCGAAGTTCTTGACCTTTGGGATAATAGTTATTAGCTTTCGCTAGATCATCATCATGCCCTTATCCCGCCTGTCGTAGGGTCGAGTCTGCGGGTTCTAGCTCTCCACTCTCGCCTATCTCTCACCAAGTCCCTGTCCACGCGGCACACTACCACATCCTTGTGGACAACCTGCTCCCATGTCTGCTTTGGTCTCCCGCTGCCTCGGGGTGCTTATACTACCTGCATTCCTAAAATGGGCTTAACCAGTTCCTTCCTCTTCTCATTACGTGTCCATTCCACCTCAATCTACTCTCCTTCATTTTTTCCGCGATGTCCACCCACAGGCTACCTGTAATATACTCATTCATAATTCCATCACCTCTTGACACTTCACTCATGTACCGCAGCATTTGCATCTCGGTTACTTGCATTCTATTTACGTGGCTCTTCCTCACTTCACCAGTTCGCCCCTAGAGAGTACGTCACCATTTTTTTCTTGTCCTTCCCAATGAAAGTTAAATACTCTGTCTTCTTCGTGTTTATCTTTAGCCCTCCCTCTTCCATTGCTCCTCTAATATCCCTTAGGGCCTTAGGCCCTTCTCCACTTGTTCTCTGGAGCCGCTAAGTTTTCATATATCGTCGGCAAATAGCATGAACTGAGGGCCCATTCTCCTACTCCCGTCAGCAGCTCGTCCACACCAAGAATGAAAACGCATGAACTTTGTACTGACCTTGGTATGCTACACCTTCACTGAGAAATCTCCATTATTTCTCCAATGAGTCCTTACCCTGGCTATGGAACCATTATGCATATCCTGAACTATCCGAATAAACCCTTCCTCTACCCCGCTTTTGCGTAATACCTCCCAAACTGCCTTCTCCATGTCGATAATGATGGCATGGAGATGTTTCATGCGTCCCTACACTTTTATATCATCTGCCTCAGAATGAAGATTGGTTCCATCGCGAACCTACCTGGAATGAACCCGAACTGTTTCCCACATAGACTAGTTCTATCCCGGAGAAAACATTCTAATAAACTTTTCCAGAGCTTCATAAAATGACTCATAAGCTTGATACCTCTGTAGTCACGACAGTCTTGGACATCACCTTTGTCCTTGAAGAGTGGTACTTCCAACTCTCACGCCATGCAGAAGGCATATCTCCGCTAGCTATCCTGTTGAAAAGTTTCCTTAGCCACCCGATTCTTAGAGTATACCACACTTAAATGGGAACTCTGTTTGGGCCTACCGCTTTTCGACCTCGCATTTTCTTAACATTCAGTTTAGATAACCAACGTTCTGCGCAGAAGTTCTGCTGGGTCACTCGCAGTTTGTGTATCAAAATAGGTTTCCAGGTTATTTGAAACTTTTTTACGTTGCTAAGGCTCTGATTATCACCTAGGTATCGCCCACCATCCTTCTATACTAGCGCCTCTCTCGGCAGGCTCATGTTTAACTACATATTCTCGCACACTGGCCCATACTGTTCAACTTTGTGCCCTTCTTATGGGTGGACTCTTCTGTATATATGATTCAGAGTGCTTAAAGAGATAATGTAAAACAATACCAGTTCCTCAAATAATTAATTCAGCCCCTTAATTGAAATTCATTCAAATAACGCAACGTAATGATAATAATGGGAAAGAGCAACTGTTTCCTGTTGACTCAGTAGGCTCTATGTTGTCATGCTACCAGGAATCTATTCAAACATGCCGAATCAAATATTTTGCAAATCACGTTCACTACATATTAAATAGTGCTGCCTCATTACACACAAAGTTATCTTAGCAAAGTTTCGTAGCTTTTAAAATATTTTCAGGACAACCGTAAGGGTACTTGCCACCCCAAACCGAATGCTACTTTGCTGTCTCACAATCAAAATCAAATAATGTTTTAGAATACACCGGATATTATGCACTTAAAAACAAATGCTGCAATGCAGTACAACACTATGCATGTAAAGGAACAAATATTTACAGTATATTTTGTTAGAAAACTATCAAAATTTTCACGCCTATCCCCATCCACTACACATATTGCCTTGTTCGGCAGCTGTTCCAACATTTCTCTGATGGGCACAACAAGCTGTTCCTCATCTCGTAGTATGTGATATGTCCATACCACGTTAGTTATCATTCATTTCTCCTTTCAATCTCTTCTCCCGCTTATACTCAGACCATCTTCACCTTATGCAAAAAAAAGGTTTCAGAGGCAACAAAACGCTGCATCGACCGGGAATCGAACCCGGGCCGCCCGCGTGGCAGGCGAGCATTCTACCACTGAACCACCGATGCCCTGCTTCTGCGTTAATTCAATTTGATAAGCAACTTTCAAAATGTGCTTTCAAGTTGAGCAGGTTTTTGCCTATTAATCATTTGCAGCATTTACTTCTTAGAGACACTTAGCATGAAATTGATTCATATTTCATAGTTGTACTTATGGTTGGTTGATTTGGGTTGTAGTCTGGTAATAACATTAGCTGTGAGAGTAGGTTCGCCCCTGGCTGAGGTTTGCTCCTTCATGATCTCTAATACCTTACTTTCTGTACTCCTTTTTAGTGCTTAATGAGTTATCCAGAAATAACAGGTAGATAACAAGGATACTCTGACTACCACAGACGCTCAAGTTGCGTTGGACACGCCAGTTCTCGGGAGATCACTGAAGTTAAGCAGCGCAAGCCCTAGTTAGTACCAACATGGGTGGTTGGTAAAGAACATTGGGTGCTGCAAATTTCCCCTTTCCTGCACCTTATACACCTTCCTCCTTGCCTTCCGTGAGCAGCCTCCTAAGGGTTCGTCCTGTTATGGTTGCTTGGCTTACTCCTCAACCCCTGAAACTAATCCAATCCAACTGCTGCGACAGTGATTCCTGGTTCAATGCTGAATCGAAGTGGGTTGGCTTCATTCGGACGAAAGACCCCGAGTGCGCATTTCGCCGGATGGGAAATAAAGCCATGATCCTGTGTGGTGTACGATGTCATTTGAACGTAAAAGAACCCTATCTACTACCCAACAGATAAATGAGACAAAATTCCCAGACGTAGAATCTCGCCCCCTTGCGCCGATGGAGTGCCAAAACGAACAGTAGACGGACGATAAATGAGCATAGGGGTTGCAGGTTATATGGGTAACCGGCTGCATAGAAATACCGTCCAACAGATCGCCCATGGGAAGACCGAGATGAGTACCCAATCCTACCGTAGGCGGGAAAGGGTTTGTAGTTGCTTTCTTTTACCAAACGCAGGTGCATATAAGTTGGGAAATCCTTTAAAGGAGGATTCCAACTTTGAATACCGGTAGAATGAGCCAATCGGTAAATATTTACACCAATAGTGAATGAACTATCAAGTGCAATGTCAGGCGGAGTTCCTGGTAAATGTTGTACACTGATAATTATATGTTTCGATGATCGGTTTGGAATCGGGATGGATGAGCGGGAGTGGAGAGCGAGACCCTGCCGTCGGCAGGATAAGGGTTTGATCATGACAATGATGATGGTTTAGGATAGGGCATTCATCTTATAGTCTCTGATAATCCTGATTGAGGACAAAAAGCGGAACAAGAAGAGAAGAGGAATGGTTGTGAGATTTTTGACGGTTTACAATGCGGCGCGAAAATATTTAGATGCTAGACAAAAATTGCATCGACCGGGAATCGAACCCGGGCCGCCCGCGTGGCAGGCGAGCAATCTACCACTGAACCACCGATGCCTTACATTGACTCTTATTTATTCCTCATCTTTAGACTATAGTGTTATACACTTAATTTTTTTATTGGTGTGGTTTTCGGTTCAGCAGACCTCCATTGAAGCCATCTTGTTGCACAGAGGGCATTGACACGTTAGAGAGGTTCCTTCATGAAGGGTTAGCGAACGAATTCGTTCCGCTAATGTTGCACGGAGAATTGAAAGCCTCCGAACTGATTTCTTCGTTTTCGTCAAGCTTCATTGGGCAGTGCATCAAAGAATGTTCGTCAACAGGCTGTTGATAGCTTGTTAGCACATGAAGTTGCTAAATAAGGAAAACAAGGAAATTCAGTGAATGCATTTGATTCATTAACTTTTGTTTTCTAATTCGATGTCACTAGCTTAGAGCACTGAAGAACAAAACAAGTGACGTGCACCGTAAGATGTGCTTAGGGTTACCCTCTCGCTGTTAAGAAGTCGCATACTTCATCCAGAATCGTACCAGTGCTCAATGAGCTCGATTCAAGTGCACTACCAATTGAGGTACAAATGAGAGCTTTTTAGTTCAAGAGGCATGTACACTCAAAGGATTGAACGGTCGAAGTTAGCACATTATACTGTATACTCCATCATTGAAAAATAGTCCTTTGACTTCATTTCAGATCTGGAATTGAATGATCGTCCTTAACAACAATCATGTCGTAGTAACAAATGAAAGGCCTTTTTTCAATTGGTAAATTTCGTTGTGTATAAATCATGTGAGAAAAGGGCTATCAAACCTAGAATTGAGCAAATGCACCGTCTCACCCACGTAAAATTCACTCAACAACAGGCCGTTAGATACTGCTCATGCCAAAAACAACTCCTAACCCATTTCCCGTCTGTGGCAGGGTCGGGTACCCATCTGGCCCCTCTGAATGGACACAAAGGTGATATATTGGACAGAGTTTCTCCTCACCAGGTTACCGACCGAAGCTGCAACCCCCTATGCTTATTTATCGTCGGTCTACTGTCAGGTCTACTGGCATTTCACCGACGCCAGGGGGGCCAGCTCCTACACCTGGAAATTTTGCCTCATCTACCCTTTGCGTTTTAGAGAGGGTTCTTTTACGTGCAAAGCCATCGTACATCACACGTGACCTCGGTTTTACTTTTCATTCGAAGCTAGGCGCACTCGAGGCATCTCTCCCGCCCGACAGAAGCCAACCATCTCGGACCAGTATGGAGCCTAGAACCACATACGCAGTTACCGAACACGCTACCCAATGCGCCACCGACGGCGGGATATATAGTGCTCCTATCAAAGGATTTTTATGTTGTTTTTATCCTTCTCAGAGATTAAGTGGTTGGACACTTGAATTATAAATGGATGGTTTCAGACTCGATTGTAGCCACGATGGAGGGTTAAATTGAGGTGAGAGGCTAGCCCCAATGAGAATCTTCCTTCAAAGAGGTAGCAAAACCATGGTTCCCTCAGCGCGCCTTCCGTCGAATGAGAAGTAAAATCGTGGTCCCGTGTTGTGTTAGAAAGCAAACGCCGGTTTTCCTTTTTTTTTGTTGTTTGTTGGTGTTTAAGGTCCCGTCAACTACAAGGTCATTAGAGACCCGTCCACTGCATATTTCTAATGCATATGCTGCACAGACACTACACCAATGCGACGATTATTGGGTATTAGCAGTACCCAGCTTTCCCGGGCGACCACCCATGTCAGTACTAACTGGGCTTGCGTTGCTTAACTTCAGTGATCAGACGAGAACTGGTGTGTCCAACGCAACTCGCCGCTCCCCCGGTTTTCCTCCTGTGGCAGGGTCAGGTATTTGTACGAGGCGGCGACCCATCCGATGCTTACTTGTCATCAGTCTATTTCTCTTAATAGCACACTATTGCCGCCATCGACGCCGGGGGACGAGCCCCTACACCTGTAACACCTCTCTTACGTACAAGTGACATTGCACATTCCATACGGGGGCACCACGACTTTACTTCCCATCCGAAGAAAGAGGCAGTAGGGGTTGATCACTTCTCCCAGTTATGTCAAGTCGAAAAGAGCACTCAACGAGATCATGGAGTACCACATGGATCATCTAGAATAGATGGAAAAGATTTTCCAGGTATAGGGCTGCGCCCCCGGTGGCGGCCGTGGAGGGGAAGTGTCTTAATGAACGTATCCTCCAACAGATCGTTAATGTGTTGCAGTGGTGCAAAAATTTCGCCCAGGGGTGATAGAAGAGTTAGTGACACCAGACACTACCAGAGGCCGTAGAAGGAAACGAACAAAATGCATCGACCGGCAATCGAACCCGGGCCGCCCGCGTGGCAGGCGAGCATTCTACCACTGAACCACCGATGC
>JAAFCE010008833.1:25139827-25500087 GCA_013389805.1 Trigoniulus corallinus | reverse complement strand
GGCCGCCCGCGTGGCAGGCGAGCATTCTACCACTGAACCACCGATGCGAACATGACGACAAGAGCCATTCTCCGAAGATAGGTAGTTTGTCGTTACTCCCAAATTTGCGGTGTGCAAGCAGTTGATTGTGCAAATGCTTATACTGTTGGGTTTCGTTTAATGCGGTTTCTTTTTATGCGATTTCGAAGTTGTGCGGTTTGAATTTGATTAAAAAAAAAATTTCGCCAAATATGCATACTGTATGCTTGTTCAGGAAGTATAGTCAGTCTAAGGCCCAAGACACTAATGAAATCCACCGACCATTGTATTAGCCAGTCAAAGAAGTCTTAGTCTGTCAGAAATTAGCATACCCAATAGGGGGTTCTACACTTGTACATGACACTTAACAATCATACCATTATCATCACACCCTTATCCCGACTGTGGCAGGGTCGGGTCTGTAGTTCCACTGAACATGCTCTAAAATTAAAACTTATTTCGGAGGTGATTTGAACATTTTTCACCATGATGATAAGGAAGAACTGCTGGTGGACGATATCTTAAATGACGATGATATTATTAAACTAACTTTAGGTGCGGGCTGGTGTCATACCTCAAAGTGTCCGCTTTCACGTCAAAGTGTTTCGGCCGTTTTCCATTACCCGGTATCATTCGGGCATCTGCATTCGGACCTAGATGGTGGGCACTTTGAGGTACTCAAAAATTGTCTCAAAGTGTCCCACCGGACACTTTCAAGTGAACCCTGAACACTTTGACGTGTGACACCGTCATCCCTCCACAGACAACCCAGCCAATATCCCTGCGTGTTCAAGACGCCTGACTGAAGTGTCCCCAATCAGAGCATGTTGAGGGAACCTGCAGACCCGACCCTGCCGCAAGTGAGATACGGGGGGTTGAGCTAAACCTCACATATTATGCAAATAAGTTTATATGTGCATGGGAGGGGTTGCAACCCCAAAAAACCCCATCCTAGATCCGCACATGGTCATAACAGTCATTGCAACGGTCCCGTATAACACAGTTGGGTTTGTTTGTGTTTTAGGGCCCATCGACCTCAAAGGTCATTAATGCCCTAATAACAGTTATGGTAGGCATTCATTGTTCTATTACCCTGCAATGACTTGTTATGACCGTTGCAATTTTCAACAAATTTGGGCACCCAAGAGATCGGTATGTACGCCAAATTGACGTACGCGAAATTTGTATGTACGCCAAATTGTCATACGCCAAATTTGTATGTACGCCAAACTATCGTACGCCAAATTGCCATACGCCAAATTGTCATGCGCCAAATTGACGTAGACCCGGTGTACACCCTTACCAGAAAGACAAGTGAATTGAAATACAATTTTATTTAAGATTATATAAATCTTTTTCAGTTTCCCAAAGAAATTTATTAAGACACCTACTTTCTTTAACATCAAAAACCTGTTTTATGCGGTCGTGCATTAAACGACCTTATCCCCCGCATAAAACGAGACCTGACTGTATATGTAAACCTGGATCGTTCATGCGTTGCAGTGGTGCAAAAATTTCCACTATCGCCTTCCAGGGGTGATAGAAGAGCTAGTGAAAATGTGAAATCAAAGAAAAAATGCATCGACCGGGAATCGAACCCGGGCCGCCCGCGTGGCAGGCGAGCATTCTACCACTGAACCACCGATGCCCACGTCCGATGCCTTCTCTCTTTTGTTTGTTATTGGCGTAAAGAAGATTATTTTTTTTTATCTGGTAAATTCAGTTCATTCCCCTTTACATCATAATACAAAAAAAATCTATTAAAATAGCGGACGGGTTGCAGTCAGCTGTTTAAAAATGCCGCTTATGTGTCACAATGAATATCACCTGAGCAACAGACTTTGTAGTTGTCGAAAAAGGGAATAGTAAAGTGAATTTTGGGTCTGAATGAACCTATTCGAAAATATAACTTTTAGTGAAATAATTTCTAGTATCAGGTGTTTCTGAGTTCATTTGTGAGGAATTGTTACATTAACATGGGAGTTTTCATTTGTCAAAAAAACGCTGGAAATGAATTTATCATTCAATATTCAAAAGATAGTTTAGGAGAAATTAATTTGGTTATTATGATATTTTTTCAAGCTTTAATTAATAAATCATTTTAATAAATCATAAAATTCATCTCAAGTTACAAACTCGTCATGAATTTTTATTAGTTCAATGTGAACGGCGTCATTTTTAATTTTAATTCCTGAAATTTTTGATTGAAAATTGCGCTAGACAATAAATGGTAAAGAGGCGGCAATGTGCTGCAAATGTAATGAATGCACCGAAAGCAAAATTAACTGTAGAGACTACGTTATGCAGTATATAATTCCGCATCAAAAATGAAATTGTATCTTATGTAAAGGTCATGCATCCAACTGACCCATGAGATTAATTAAAAATGACTTCTTTGCATCCACTCATTAAAAGTACAATAACAGCATTGGTAATAATTAATTGTTGCATTGACGAATAATTCCAAACGTAAATACTGTCAGCTTTTGCAACTCGCTTAGTACCAAATTTAATTTACTGTTCATATGAATCAAAATAAGTTTGTTAATTTTTCATTTTATTATGGCCTCTGAGTTTATGTGCTGTGAGGCGGTGATGGTTTATCTGCAGAATTGAGAGCATATTGAGTTTCTTAACATTTCTTTCAATAAGGCGGATGTTTATTTCTATTAATATCCTTGATAAAAATAGCTCATTTGATATTGAATTACTACTTTTGGTTCATGGATAATTTCCGATCGATACGCCCTTTTATCGTTTTGATATTGATAGTGATTCTGTTCAATTCAGGTGGTTCCCTTCGTGCAGGAGTTACCTTACCTGTGCATCTGATCCGTTGAGTAGTGAAACTCTGTCACTTAACCTTCCGTCCACAAGGTGGGGTCTCGGCAAACCCCAGACCTACAAAATTGTGTCTACACATGTACCACTTTCTCCAATCTTAACCAACCTTTGAGTACCTGTTCTCCGATGATTTCTTTACCTATCTAGGGAAGTTGGCAGGTCTCCTAATTAATTAGCATATTTTATTTCTGGTTAAGCAATGCAACCCAAGTTAGTACCAACATGGTTGGCTGGTCAGAAACACTGGTTACTAAGGCAGAAATGGGAGCAGGATGTCCATAAGGATATGGTAGTGGCTGGGGTGGATGGGGACCTGGTGGGAGATAGGCAAGAGTGGAGGACTAGACCCTGCAGATCCAACCTTGTCAAGGGTATGGTAATGATGATGTCTTGTCTTCTTGGGTAATATAGGATTTTTACAGCATGTTTCCAAATTATTTTCATTGCTAAAGCTTTATATGGATGGTATTTAATTTAATATCCATAATAATGCCCTTAATCTGAATATTTAAGCCTTGAAAATCAAAAAGTCTTTTTGGGGTCATCACAGATTCCACCTTGTAGTGTGTGCCAGAAATCGTCACCTTGTGGACGGAAGGTTAAAAGTGAAATAGCCCTTTCCGAGACTCCGATCTATTATGCCCGATGATTATGTTTGCCGCCCGCCGGCAAATTCAAAGTTTGCTCCCTCCCCCCCCCCCCCCCCCCCCCCCAGGTTTGGCATTGGCCCTGTCGTCGGAAATGACCTAACGGTTAATGTCATCGAAGAGTCCCCCAACTAACTTTAGTACCTGCAGAATGTTGACAATGTACGACACGTTTTAATGTCTTGAGTTGTGCAGCCAGGTTGCGTTGGAGACACCAGTTCCCGTGAGATCTCTGAAGTTAAGCAGCGCAAGCCCACGTCAATGCCAACAAGGGTGGTTGGTAAAGAACGTTGGGTGTTGCAAATTAACTCTCTTCTTTGTCCTTCCTCCTCATCTCCTGCGGGCAGCCTCCTAAGGGTTCATCCTGTTATGGCTGCCTGGCTTACTCCCCAGCCCACAAACTAATCCAGTAATTGTTGTGTTGGTTTTTATAAATTGTGATTTATTCTTTACAGTAATTTTACCGCCCGAGGTAAATGAAACCTCTGCCCGCCCTCTAGATCTGGGTCTACCCCTTTCATCCACATTGAAAAAATACAGAAATCCATGGATGACCAAACTGACTGACGTGGGGGATGGGGCATCCCAGGGCAGGGCATTCACAGACTGTGTTGAAAAACTTGTTGAATCCAAAGAGGAAATAGAGAAGGACCTAAATTAAACTAGAACAGATATAGAAATGGGCGCCTGAAGCCAAATATGAAGAGGGCAGAAAATGTGGCTTCCAATTAGGAAGGAAATAGAAATAATGGTGACATGATCTGTGGGGGTGACTTGATGAAGATGAAGGAATATAAGTACAGTACTTGTGATCAGCGTTATGGGCAGATAGAATTAGGGCTAAGTACGTTAGAGGCAGTTTGGGAGAAGGACATTGCGGAAGCACTCCCCTGGCAGAGAAAGGCTTGTTGTTGTTTGTTGGTGTTTTAGGGCCCTTAAACTACAAAGTCATTAGAGCCCCGTCCACCGTGTAGTTCTGATGCGTAGACTGCACAGGCACTACACTAATGCGACAATTTTTGGATACTAGCGGTACTCAGTTTTCCCAAGTGATCAGACGGGAATTGGTGCTTCCAACGCAATTTGCCGCTCCCCAGAGAAAGGCGAAAGCAAGCGTGAGAGCAGGTCGTATGGAGGGATATGATAATGAGTTGAGTAGATGGTGTACTTGGTAGAAAGTAGACGGGGGAGACGAGGGGTCAGAATTTCGAAGATATGATGATGAATATACACAGGTTCGTTTCTAGCAATGTCGGAACTTTTCTTCCTGATACTGAGACCTTAAAAGTCAAATTAGTACTCTCTGGAAGGGTAAGGTATTAGCCTCAATGTTAAAATGTAAGGGATCTCGACGGTTAGTGGATCATTTCGCAGTCATATTGGCTGGGTGTCCTGTGGTCGATTGCCCACTGCATGTCCATATGGTAAATGACGCGGAGCTCGTTCCCCGATTTCCTTAAAAGAAATTGCTTCTAGGGAGAAGGTAGGCTAGTTTCTAAAAATACCTTTTTATTCAGTAGCGATGGATATCCGAGCCTGCCAAAGGCGTGAAAAGGGTGAGGAATAATTATGACTATCATAAGTAATGAATGAAGAGCTTTTCTAATGCCTTTTGTTAAACAATGCGATGACTTCTTCCTCATCATAACTTTGAAGCTTTTATTAATAAATTAATAGTCGTTTTGCACCGGCAAAGACGTGGATAGATAACAGTGAAAATTTGCTACAGCTGTTGATTATAAAGTTATATAAAGAAGTCGCCTGGAATCTGACGTGCCGAGGCGTTTAAGATAACTCAAAAATTCAAAATGGTAATGTAATCGACATTATGCAGTCATCAAGGGATGCTTTTCTTTTTATTTATTATACAATATACATTCTGTAATCTATTATATGTAGCCTTCTCAAATCTCATTTTTATTTGAAAGTCATTTTTGATGTAGATGTTACTAAGATTTCATTTCCAGGCGACTGGAATTGTTATTATTTTTTAAATTTCTTGGCTTCTTAAACCTTATTTAACTTATTTGGTGTATAAATTGAAAGCATTTCTCGTGGAAATGCCAGACATCAAAAACTCAAAAAAAAAATGATGTATGAGGCAACATAACCCCGTTTCAGTTTGTTTTGAACAACTCGGAGTGGATTTGGATAAAAATACCGTAAAATTTATGACTGATGACCAGACTCCTTAGCATAAACTGATATAATCTCTTGTTGGTTATTTTCATATATAAACGAAAGCGTTCAAAAGACACACACCCGTCTCGGTGACGCAGGAGATAGCGTGCTGCGTTAGTGGTTCCAGGTTCGATAATGGGTCAAGGTGGGTTGGCTTCTCTCGGGCGAGGCGGAGACCCCGAGTACATCTTCCGTAGGATGGGGATTAAAGCCGTGGCCCCGTGTGGTTGTCGACGATGTTGGCACGCAAAAGAACCCACTCTACTATGCAACGGGTAGATAAGGCAAAATTCCGAGGTATAGGTTGTTGTTTGTTTGTTAGTGTTTTAGGACCGTTCAACTACAAGGTCATTAGAGCCCCGCCTACAGCATAGTTCTTACGCAGAGACTGCACAGACACTACACTAATGCGACGAGTTTTGGGTATTAGCAGTACCCAGTTTTCCCAAGCGGCCACCCATGTCAGTACTAGCTGGGGTTGCGCTGCTTAACTTCAGTGGTCGGGGGAACTGGTATGTCCAACGCAATTCGCCGCTCCCCCAAGGTATAGAACTCGCCCCGTGGAGTCGGTGGAGTGTTGCTATGAATAGAAGGCCGACCATAAATAAACAGCCACCTTCGTAAAAATATTGCCCAACAGATCGCCAATGTGCCCATCCAGAGGGTAAAGAAGGGTACCCGGCCTTGCCAATGGCGAGAAAAGGGTTAGTAGTTGCTTAAGAAGTAGGTACTCTTGATGCACAGGTTCAATCCTGGCTAAGGTGATGGATTTTGATGAGGTGGTCACCTGTGAATATCAAAGCTTTATCTATCAGGAAAATAAATATATGGCAGGTTGTTGGCGCTAGAACTGACAAATTGGCGTTAAAAAATCCAGTTAACTTTCTGAGTTGGGGCAGTTAACCTAGCCAAGGCCGGCACCACTGGGCCTTCAGAGCCTGCTGCTGCAAGGGGACATTTCCAGGCATACACAATTACAGGTGTATTCAAACAACATTCAAAATAACGGGGAGGGGCGCTTATTTGAGATTTGTAGGCGGGCACTGAAGACCTTAACACCAACCCTGGACATAGCAACTTCAACAAACTACAGCTACTAATCCTTTCCATGCAATTTTTGTTCCACTGGGACCCATGGGTGGTTTGCTGGAAAGTATTTTTACGCAGCCGCCTACCAACCTTCACAACTTTATTAGGTTTTTACATTATGATGTGAGGGTAATGAACTTCAATTTGCCGCTGACGAATAATCTTATTAAAGTTTATAATGAAGAACTAGTTATAAGCATTCATAAGCATCGGTGGTTCAGTGGTAGAATGCTCGCCTGCCACGCGGGCGGCCCGGGTTCGATTCCCGGTCGATGCATTTTGTTCGTTTCCATCTACGGCCTCTGGTAGTGTCTGGTGTTTATTTTGCACCCCTGGAACACATGCGCTTCAGTTGGAGGGTATTTTTACGCAACCCGCTTTCACTTTAATGCTGCAGTCCCAATCCTTATTAAACCTTAGCCCCATTTTCTTCATTGGGGCTGTTTTCCTCTACTGACTCATGGAGAGCGAGCTTGTACACCTGGAAATTTTGCCGATCTACACGTTGCTTGTAGAGAGTTCTTTTACGTGCAATTGAATTGTACATATGACTTTGCTTGAAGGCGCTTTAGGGGTTTTCTTGCAGCCCTTAAGAAATCATCCACACCGTTCAGGATGAACGAAAACGACATTTTTGTCGTGTGTTTCTTTCTGTGGCCCAAAATGCATTCGGGACACTCAAATCGATGAACATAAGAAATTGATCCATAAGCAGTACAAAAGCTTAAGGCTGTGACATGTTATACTTTCCAAAAGAGGGATTTGAATCCACGGTCACATATTGCACATATCGGCACTTTGTTCTTGCAAAAGTAGTTCCAATTTAGGTAAAAAATTGTCTTTTTTACCTTCAATTTACTCATCTAATATTATTTAATAGAATTGAAGTACTTTTTTGTCATCTAGAGGCACTTTAAGCTATAGTAAAGAAGAGAGAACGCAAGATAGCGATGTGAATGAGCCCAGTCCCTTTCGACAAAAATTAGGCCTTAAAACCTGAAGTTTTTTATCCAGAATATTGGGCCTTTGGGTTTGATGATACCGTATCTTAAGATTGTTCCCTGCATCATTTAGCTACTCTGAAACGCACAAATTTAACGCTCGGGAATTGTAACTAGGTCTTTAGGGCTGTTAAGTTCAACTGCTGTTGTATACTCTACTTAGATGGTTTCTTAAATGATGATTTGGTAATCTTTAAGTCGACTGCACTTAAGCACCATTTAATGCGTAACTTCTTGTACCATGTGACACCTGGTGAGGTGTTACTACTCGCTGAAAATAAAATACAATCAAACGTTGAGTCAAGGATCTCAAAAAACAAAACAAAAATATGGATCCTAAAGCGGCTGTTTGTGAACCAGACTGTAGTTAGTGCACAGCACGGCAGTGACATAATGCACAATTAGTCTGTTAAAAAAATCGATTGAATGAACACTGTAATGTGCAGCACTTGCTCGGTCGTTTGATGCTGAAGGCCAGAAGGCCTCTGAAAAACATGGCGACAGCCGCCAATAGTAGTCGACAGCGGCGTGCTAAATTTATTACAAAAGTACATGATGGTTCTTTTAGAATGTAAGGCCCATTACCTCACTGCGTGACGTTAAAGGTAACTACTGTTCGTACTAAAGGGGCTGTAACGCTCGATCAATGCTAACGTTCACCAGTGTGTCAGTTGCTTCTCGCTGTGTCCTCAGACCCGGCCCCAGGTGTGTGCAAACGGTACAACCGCACAAGGCCCTACTGCCCTGTATGATTCACATCTTACAAAATTCAAAAATCAACGATATTATTTTTACTTACCAACAGCCTGTAAATTTTAGGCCCAACGATGACTTTGCCCTGTGGAAACCGTAACTTGAATTTAATTCTTGCAGACATTTCTTTCATTCATAGTTTTTTAATTAGATTGAGGTGCCGGTTTTTATCGGGCTGGCTCTGTATATCCTTGTAGTCCGCCATCATGTCTCTCTTCTTTATTTCATGGAGTTCCTCGGGAGTGGCGAATTGCGTTGGACACACCAGTTCTCGTTTGATCATTGAAGTTAAGCAGCGCAACCCCAGCTAGTACTGACATGGGAGGCCGCTTGGGAAAACTGGGTACTGCTAATACCCAAAAATCGTCGCATTAGGGTAGTGTCTGCAGTCTCTGCATAAGAACTATGCTCTGGACGGGACCCTAATGACCTTGTAGTTGACGGGCCCTAAAACACCAACAAGCAATCAAACAACAATGGAGTTTCTCAGTACGTAGAGTGCGCTTACCTCTTCAAAGTTCTCAGGTGCGTTTTTGATCGAGATGGTGGTTTACTGTCCGAACAAGGGTGGGGAGGGGGGGGTAAAGTGTACCTTTCGTTATATAGAAAGTCATGGTTATGTGTGTGTGTGTGAAATTTGCTGTCTGTCTACGAAGCCGAAATGCCCCTGTCAAACCGGAAATGAGATCATGTAATGATCTTTGCTGGCTGTTGTTGCCAATAAACGTTACTCGCATCTCCGATTACTTGCCGATTTCGCTAACCACAGAGCAACTCCCACGGGTAGGTGGGGAAAATTTCTAGGTGTAGGACTCACCCCCTGGCGTCGGTGAAGGGTCCCAACGAACAGTAGACTGTATAGGGGTTGCAGCTTTGATAGATAGCCGGCTGTGGAAAACACCGTCCTATAGAGAACCCTCGTGTCCATTCAGAGGGACAAGATGGGTAGCCGACCCAGCCATAGGCGGAAAAAGAGTTAGGAGATGCTTGCTTCCATTTCGCTATTACAGCCGGTAAGAGAATTTTTGCATAAAAGTAAGCCTGCCTGTCCGCCTCTGACGATGGATGACGTTGAGGCTGAAACTTGTCATTATCCCGTAACATCCCCCATCATTTACAAGAAAATAAGCAGGTGTAGATGGGTTATATCGTGGGGGTGTGATGTTGAACACTGTTGGAAATATCTACGGCCTACGAATACTGTATCTGGGTGCAGGTTAATAGGCATCTATAATCTTAGAATTTGACTGACTGGCAGTGCCATAACGAGGACATGAAGCGCCTGTGACATGTGTCTATCTTGCACCTCCCCGTAACGCAATAATGACAAAAAACTTAAAAAATTTGGCTCCCTAAACCCATTTGCGCCCGTGGCGGCCGCCTTCTTCGCCACGCCCTCGTTACGGCACTGCTGACTGGTAATACGACTTTGTCTTGCATGGCCGTTTGTCCATTTTTTTCCACCTAGTGCCTGCGACCCCAAATGAGGTCAAACAAAATCAATTATTAAGTTTCATGTGGATTTTCATCTCAAAAATCGCTGTCTATCACTTAGGGAAGTTTCAATCAGTTTATCTCTTGCATGAAATGTTGAACCACTCTTTTAGTTCAATTTCGATAAAATTGAAGGCATGTTAGAAATTGGCCTTAGAAACTAGTAATGCCCTTAAAATATCACAAAAATAAATCGTGACTGATGAAGTGCGGAAGCGCACGTTCAATTTTTTTCATGGGTCAAATTTTAGTGAACATTAAATATTTGTTTTAGATGTTGTTTTTTGTTATACTATATGTTACTACTTGCGCTAACTTCATAAAACGTCTGCCAATTGCTGTTTCTTTCCTAGTTTCAACATATAAGCTTTGAGATATAGTTATGTTATTAAAGTATTACAGAATTACAGTTGAGTGTTGACAGAAATGAAATTTCATCAAACAAGAATCGACTTTGAGCAAACGGATATGAAATAGCTTAACTAGGACATTCTTACTCATTGATGCAATCACAACGGTATCCATAAACATATGAAGCCATAACAATTCTCACTGTAATTTAATCCATTGATAAATTTAAGGAAATAATCATTCTTAACCCTTTTCTCGTCTATGGTAAAGTCAGGTACCCATTTGTCCCGCTAGGCCTACTAGCGGAAATAGAACGGTATCTATTGGATAGTATTTTAACGTAAGTCTATGGAAGCAACTTCGCTCACCGACGCCAAAAGGCTACCTCCTACTCGAGAAAATTTTGCTGATCCGAAGGTATATTTACTCCTTCAGTGGCGGTTCTAGCATACACGAGGCCCTGTGCAGGCCCTGTGCAAATTGAAAGTGCGAGGCCCTTTCCAAAAATTTGCAACTTGCAAAAGCGAGGCCCCGTGCATTTGCACAGTTTGCACGTGCCTAAAACCGCCACTGTACTCCTTTGTAGAAAGGGTTTTTTTTACTCAACGTGTATTGGGGCAAAATTTCCAGGTGCAGGAGCTCTCCCCCTGGCGTCGGTGGAATTCCCCAAAAAAACAATGAACAGTAGACCGACGATAAATAAGCATTGGGGTTGCAGCTTTGGTCGGCAACCGGCTGCGGAAAAACAATGACCAATACCATCTGATCAAATTTGACCTAGACTGGTTAATAAAAGCAACGTTTTTATGTATTTTAATACAAATCTTTATTATTGCCATCAAAATAGGCTCCTTTTGAGCCAATACAAGCATGCCAACGGTTAATCCAATTTTTCATACACTTCTTATAGGCCTCGGCCGGGATGACCTTTAGTTCCTTTGGCGATTTTTTTTATGGTCTCAATCGACTCATGGCGTGTTCCCAAGAGCGGATATTTGAGTTTTGTAAATAGGAGAAAGTCACAGGGAGCCAAATCTGGAAAATATGGTGGTTGAGCTATGATTTTAGGATGATTGACTTTTCAATGATTCCGTAGCTGTAATTCCATTGGAAACACAAAATTTCAAGCAAACTCTTTGGTCAATTTTTTCCCATTGTAAAAAAATCGCCAGACAAACTTTTTGCACTGTAAACAAATGTCTGCCAAACACACACTAATTGATGAATCCTGCTCAAACTTCATGTGAATGTCAAAGAAGGTTGTACTAACCTAGAGAAACATAAATTTATCCATTCAGTTTACTAGGGGTGGTTTAACTGGACCAGTCCGGGTCAAATTTGATCAGATGGTATATCGCCCTGTGTCCATTCAGTGGGACAAGATGGATACCCGAACCTGCCATAGGCTGGAAAAGGGTTAGGATTTGCTTTGGATATGAATATGTAATCCTTTGTGATGGATACCTTGCTGTTTGGAGTTGCTTTGTAGAAAGGGGTTTTTTTTATATGCAAGTGACATCGTTTACACCTCACTGCCCCACGGCTTTACTTCTCAACTTCGAGCTTCTTTCTTCTCTTAGAGCTCCTGCCTCAGTAAGGAGCAATCATCCTACCATGGATTCACGAGGTCAAGCACGCTATGCACTGAACCGCCGCGGAGACGGACAATTGAAGTTCAGTGAATCAGGGCTTCATAACAGACCACCAGTTCGCCATCTCATACAACCTTTGACAATGTCAATGTTTTTCTATGTGATGACTGAGCGTCTTCTGCCAGAAAGTAATAGCTGTGGTCTTATTTGCGGGATGGACAATGGCTATACGCTGTCCGCATTGTTAAGATTTGCACATATTGGCTGTTCTCTCAAATTCTACTTATCGCTTCACTGTTTAATTTGAAACGAAGCAATTAGGCGATAAATTTGTAGATGGGAGGGGGTAAACTTCATACCCGTTTAAGGATTTCTGTCATTTACATCAGTGCCACAATCTCAATGACGTACACAGTGAGGAAGACTGAAAGGACTTTTCTGATTGAGATTGCCTTTTGACATCTAATTTGTCAAAAGGTAATCTCTTTCTTAGCTATACTGCTATACTAATATACTTTTATTTGATTAGCAGTAGTAAAATGTACCTTAGAGTAACGAATTATGAGACAGACACTTTGGGATGGGGGATGTTGCGTGTGTGTGTGACCTGGAGATAAAAGAACCCTTTCTATTTGGAATAATGGTGACATTTCCAATATAGAAGTGTGCTTGTGATTTTCATAAATTACCAACTAATGGACTAATAACTAACCAATAACCAACTAATTGGCTAATAGCTAATCTCTAACTAAAAGACTGATAACCAATCATGCTGCAGACATAGGCAGACAGTAGGCGTAGAATAAAATCAAAGCATTATTATCACACGGTGCCCTTGTAGCCTGGTTGTAATTTACTGTAGTTTGTGTATTGACTTGAGATAGGGCTCTCAGTACGCTGTTAGTTTACTATTTATCAGCACTATCCAGACCTTATACCAAATCAATATCCTCTCAACGTCATATATTGACCAAGGCATCACTTTGAAAATAAAAATCCTTTTATGCTTTTTGTTGTCATGAGACCATCCTTGTCGCTGATATTGTTGTTACGTTTCAAATTTGGATGACATCTCGGCACTTTTGACGTCATGAAAGTGTTAAGGACCACATCAATTATGGTTTTAAGATATTTTACTGTGCTGTAAAAATCGCATCTTCTTGAAGCTGTCATGGCCGGCCGATGTTTTCTTTTCTTTTATTAAGGATGATGATTTTTTATAGCGGGAAGGTCAGTTATAATTTAAGGACTTGAGCCTTCTGTATATGAGAGAGACTAGATTGAGGTGGGATGAGCATGTTATGAGGAGAGGGGAGGAGCAACCAGTTAGGCCCATTACAGGAATGGAGGTTATTGAAAAGTAGGCTTACTCGAGACAGAGCAGACGTGGTTTATTTTATGTTTGTTTCGTTGGTGTTTAGAGCTCTTCAACTGCAAGGTCATTAGAGCGCCGTCCACGGCATAGTTTTAATGCAGAGACTCCACAGACACTACGCTAATGCGACGATTTTTGGGTATTAGCGATACTCAGCTTTCCCATGCTGCCACCCATGTTAGTACCCTAGTAGCTGGGGTTATGTTGCTTAACGTCAGTGATCAAACGAGAACTGGTGTCCAACTCAATAAGCCGCCCCGTTAGACGTGGGAGCCGGTTGTACGAAGAGGTATGACATTGCGGGGCGAAGTGCAGCCAAGTTGCGTTGGACGCACCAGTTCCCGTGAGATCACTGAAGTTAAGCAACGCAAACCCACGTTAGTACCAACATGGGTGGTTATTAAAGAACGTTGGGTGCTGCAAGTTTCCCATTTCCTGCATCCTCCACACCTTCCTCCTTATCTCCCGCAAGCAGCCTCCTAAGGGTTCAACCTGTTATGGCTGCTTGGCTTCCTCCCTAACCCATTATTGTGTATATAAGAACGATAGTTAATCATACTACACCGAATTTTTTAATAGAAATTTTTATTAGATGACATCAAGTGAGAGATAGGCGCGAGTGGAGGGTCAGAACCCGCAGACCCACAGGCGGAGTGAGAGTATGAGAATGATGAACCCTCTGTATATAACACCTTTTGATCCATTAAGAATTTCGGTTCAAAGTGGAAGGTGAATTATTTATTTGTCATTATATGATTATTGATTAGTCTACATAATGAATTTATATCTTGATGAAATTAGTCTGTATACACCTAACTTTTGAAAATTGCATTGTTAGTTAATTGGCTTTTGTAAGAGTTTATGAAGTTGGCCATGACCTTCTTCTGACTACCCATATTATTTTGGCTTTGCGGTCTACGAGACTGACTGGTTGATGTGCATAATTAGGGTGGTTAATATGTGGACGTCGAGTCTCAGAAAAAGGTTAAAAATAACCTATAATCGACATTTGACATATCTGAAGTTTTGATCAATTAAAAAAGTCGTTATTTCTCAAGCAAGCTTTAGGGCAGCTTGCTTTATTAGGAATAATTAGGACCTAATTGTTGATGCTTCAGTTTTATTATGCTGACGTCATTAAATTGTACGGCATGTCGTAATCAGAAATGAATTCACTTTTGTATGATAACACACTAAGAAGCTTCATTAATTTCTTTGGATTACTGTTTTAAAGCTTATTTGATTAACCAAGTAATTTTTGCATTTCGTTTTGTCACAGCAATATTAAGCTGCAATTAGTATTACCTCACTGGTCTTTGTTACTATTCAAATTGACAGTTTAATATCTCGTAACATCAAACAACTTTTTGATCTTAAAGTTGTAATAGCAATTTTCAATGGATCAAAAATTAAAATAATCGTCGAGCATAACTTTAAATGTGAATTACTGAAATATTCACCTAAATACAAACTGCACTACACCATTTTTTCTGTATTGGTCACTTGCATGCACTGCCTGCCAAGAAATGTTGCAGTGCAGGTCTACTGTCCATTTCTGGGCATGTGACAACGTCTATCTTATTGATCTTCTTTCTTGGCCTGATAGTAATCACAGAAGTCGCTTTTAAGCATATATGTGCATATTGTGGTTATGCAGGATTCGTGGTTTGCCCCAAGCCGAAGTCGGTGCTTTTTTTCTCTCTGATGAAAATGAATTGAAATGAATTCCATATTAGCTAGGCATAAAATAAATCTGAATACCTTAGGAGAGTTCTAGGAGGTCCCAGGCGCCTTACAATCGTAGGACTCAACTAAAAATTTTCTGATATTCAGTCGGCAGTCAAGCAAGTAAAACCTTTGTCCATTCTCCCTTCTTGACTTATTACCATGCTATTTTTGCTGAAAAAATGACAGCTTTATTAAGGACCCTGACATTCCCTTGGGGTCTATCAAAAATCGATCAGATGCGTAGTGCAACCTTGTAATCACAGACTGGCTTTGTATAATAAACAGAATGGACATGCGCACTTAGAGATTGGAAATTATTACTGGTAATAATTCTTTAGCTAGAGTAAGTCAATGAAAGCTGAGAAAAATTACACTTTAGGGAGTATGCCTTGACCAGGATCGGGGCGCTTAAACAAAAAAGGGTTAGATTTGATTTATAAACAACAAAGGGGTATGAATGTGATGGAAAATAACAACGTGTGTATGGACATGCGACGACCCACTTCGGTGGCGCAGAGGCGCACAATGGATTACTGCAAAGTGCTCTCCTCCCATCGAATCTTCGAATAGGAAGTAAAGCCGTGGTTCCATGTAGTGTAACGTCTTCTGCATTTAAATTTACGTATAGTTCAGCAAAATTTCCAAACGTAGGAGTTCGCTCCTTGGCGTCGGCGGATTTGTTGGTGTTTGTTGGTCTTTTAGGGCCCTTCAAGTACAAAGGTCATTAGAGCCCCGTCCACAGCATAGTTCTTATGCAGAGACTGCACAGACACTACACTAATGTGACGATTTTTGGGTATTAGCAGTACCCAGTTTTTCCAAGCGGCCACCCATGTCAGTACTAGCTGGGGTTGCGCTGTTTAACTTCAGTGATCAGAAGAGAACTGGTGTGTCCAACGCAATTCGCACGCCGCGGAGAAAAAATAGACCGACGATTAATAAACATAGGGCTGTAACGTCAGCTTTGGAACCATTTGCCTAACATATCTTCCACTGCATCGTTTATGTGTCCCAATGCGAAAAAAACTGGATACGCAAATGGGAACAGGGTTAGTCATGATGGTGATGTATGAGCATATGATGAGTAAAAGAATATTGGTTACTCATGAATGAAACTACGGTAGTGGACATCATGGATTTTGGTTTCTTGACTGAAATGAATAAAATTGTAATGTTGACGCTACCATAGGCGGGAAACTTATACCTCAGGATTCCTGCCGTTTTTTTTATCGTATTAACCCTCTCCTTCGTCCTTTCACCGACCTCCTGATCTCCCGCAGGCAGCCTCCTAAGGGTTCGACCTGTTACGGCTGCCTGGCTTACTCCCCAACCCACAAACTAATCCAGTATGGGTTACAAGTGTATCGCTAAAAAAGGGCGATGAAAGAATAATAGGATGAATATTAGGGAATTGATGATTGGTCAATGGTCCCGTTGTTGAATTTATTGTTGGCAGTCGTGGGTACATATGTGGAGGCGTTTTGTCAATGGAGAAGTGGTTTCTGTTATAAGGTTGTATTTGAACATCCTGATGATGCTGAATACGTCTGGAGCCACTATGGAAACAAATAAATCTTGTTGGTATTTGCCATACTGCCCAGGGATGATAGTATTATTGTTAATTTCTTGAAAGAGAAACTAATGTAGGCGGAATATGAATTCATTCTCTTTCCAGAACAATTATTGTTTTTGACTACATAAATAATCATTAGTGTAAATCACTACTATAAAATATTATCTTGCTTCATATTAACATCCGTTGAGACTATATTTTCGTCGCGGTTTGCACTGGACAACATATACTTAGGCCATTAGCATTAGATTACAAATGGATTTTTCATTTCTGTCGCGACCAGCAGTAATTTTAAGCTGGCTGTAGTGCAAATGTCACAAATATCTTTCAAGGCGAATATGTAATCTTTCTCTGCACAGATGTACACTATAGGTCCCAATAGATATGACCACTATTTGTCTATTCCACCTCCTCCCTCTCCTTGGACAAGTTTTTATATCAGGCTGACAGCCGGTCACAAGAAAGCACAAATCCTGATATCGGCCCTTTTAGCCACAGCTTGCGCAAGGGAGGAGAGAAAAAGACACAGATAATGATGTCTGTAATAAGTGAAAGTGCGTTGGCCCATTAAGAATAGTTGTTGCAGATCCTTGAACTTTACATTTTCAGTCTTTTCTAGTTTGCCCCATAGAGACAAGTTGCTCATCAGAATTGCCAGCTATATATCATTGTAATCATTTTAATGAACATGTAGTAAAAACATAAGAGTCAACTATTCCTAGTAAATGGAGACAGCGCACTCTTAAATCGTTTTGCATCATCTGAGAGAGCGCCGTTAAACTGCGGGACTTTTATTTTAGATGAATGCAGTGCAATTTTTGTTCAGTTTTGTTCTGCAGTTCAAAATGCGTAGTGTACATTTTTGCAGTTTAACAAGTAGCGGTAAATTTGTCTAATAAGTAGTTTTATGATAATAGAAGCCAAATTTAATGGTGTTTTCATGCAGGATATAATTTGAAAACATCTATAAGGTGTTTATACTTTTCATTCAAACTGTTGTTAGTTTCCTGTGTACATATTCAACGATGAATGTAGTTTATTAGCGTTAAATAACGATCCTAGCGCAAAACTGTTATAGTTAAGCATCTGAAACATGATATGATATATTAATAAATTTATAACGTTTTAACAGGTTGCCGTTGTGCTTCATGTACGAAATGCTAGAACTGTTGTCACAGATTTTGATGTTAAAGTTTCCATTAGTGGATCACATCAATTCTCTATGAAATGAATGTCCTGCGAAATGGTGCCGTGCATCTACCAGACGATATATTCTGGAGCTGGAATATTGGTTTTACTTTCATGTGGCTGTTGTTGCTATTGTTATGGCTATTTTTCTCCTTTTCTACTCATCTCTCACAGCGTTTCTCTTTTGAGACAGATAAATGCAGCGTAAATGTGACTATAACCTGGCAACCAAAGAAATTTCATCTTTTCACGCCTTTAAGATACTCATAATCATAATCAAATGCTGACTACTAAAGGACAACGAATTTGTTTTTTTATTTTTCTGAAAGGTGCGTTGCAGGGATTCATAACCCATCACTTGTCAACTCTTCAGACTTATTGCAGATTGCTCAGTGGTTCTCAAAAATTACTTGTATGACAATTCCTGCTAATTTCTCCACTTCTACATCTTCTACACCTACCTCCTCACCCGCGAGCAGCCTACTCAGGGTTCGGCCTGTTATGGCTGCTTGGCTTACTCCCCAACCCCCTTAGCGTAACATACTAACAATTCTCTCCTTCCCTCCTCCTCCTCTCTCTCTCTCTCTCTCTCTCTCCCTGAATACTCTGGTATTCAGTAGTTCTGTCTACCTCCTCACTTCTTTTCCGAGTCTAACGCAAGTCAGTGCAGAGAGCAGCAAATTGCGTTGGACACACCAGTTCTCGTCTGATCACTGAAGTTGGGGTGGTACTGGGGTTATTACTGGGGTGGCCGCTTGGGAAATCTGGGTACTGCTAGTATCCGAAAATCGTCACATTAGTGTAGTGTTTGTGCAGTCTCTGCATCAGAATTACACAGTGGACGGGGCTCTAATGACCTTGTAGTTAAAGGGCCCTAAAACACCAACAAACAACAGCAAGTCAGTGCAAGCCCACGTTAGTACCAACATGGGTGGTTGGTAAAGAATGTTGGGTGATGTAATTTTCCCTTCTCCTACGACCTCTACACCTACCTTCTCATCTCCCGCGAGCAACCTCTTAAGGGTTCGTCCTGTTATGGCTGCTTGGCTTACTCCCCAACCCATGAAGTTAATCCAGATCCAAATGAACGGGGTTTTCTGCATGGAGGTAACTTCAATCCATGATTGCCTCAAGCTACGTAAGAGCGGCGAGTTGCGTTGGACACACCAGTTCTCGTCTGATCACTGAAGTTAAGCAACGCAAGCCCAGTTAGTACTGTCATGGGTGGTCGCTCGGGAAAGCTGGGTACAGATCTCCTCTGCATTTGCAGTTGTCTGGAGCTCCTTTTATCATCAATCCCGTCCGAGTAGTTCCGGTTCAGTTTTAAAAATGTGATTACTATGACTTGTGATCCCCAACTACATCACTCTGCCTTAAGACTGCATGTACTGTGTACAACATCGGGTAGAGGTTAATGGTGGGAATAAGGGAGATATTAACTAGCAAGTCAGAAAGGTAAAGATAGTTGGGAAGGGAGTGGCTGCAGGTGGTGTTGTCGACCAGTTGCAGCACTTCTTTTAGGTCTCTTCCTCCGATATGCGAGAATACAATGAGTCATTTTTTGTACCCCCGAAATTTCACACAGTAAAAGGTTTAGTATTTCCTACGTATTACATAATCAGGATATTAAGTATCGGCACGGAATTGCAATCTGCAATCCACTTCCACAGTGGAAAGATTGCTACCATAAAGGAGAAAATACTCAGATGTTTAAATTTTGATGGAAAATGGTGCAATGAGACATCGTTTTCATTAAATTGAAGTGGCAAGCAGTCTTATTAAAGCAACGCAATTAACTGGAGGATTTTGAAGCCCTAAACTTGTGAAACTGTGAATGGGTAGTAGCGACTAGCCCATATCACTCTATGTAGTGATTTCTGCAATATACCTTTGGGAAGAAACTGTATTCCCAAATATGCGAATGAGTGACTAGAATTAATGCAAGTATGTGTTGTCATGGATACTTGGTTAAATCTTGTGACCTTCATTTAGTATGAGGACGTAAAATTAAACTTGTTTTAATTCATTTTAAGGCGGTTGCAATACAAATTCCAGTTTGTTGTTGTCGTCGTTTCATCAGTCTACGGAATTATTAGATTTTTACTTTTATGGTGTTATTCGAGTGTTGCTAAGCGACATTTGATTTTGCTAACTCCCCTACCTCATTTTAAAGACCAATCAAAAACATGTCTGTCAATATTTACTCTAGGTGATTATTTATTACGTCAGTATTTAAAACGGCAAAAGTATGCATCGACCGGGAATCGAACCCGGGCCGCCCGCGTGGCAGGCGAGCATTCTACCACTGAACCACCGATGCTTACATGTGAAGTCGTTTATGTTGTTACTACTCATCCTTTAGCTACGTTAAGTTATGTGGCCTTTTTTGTATGTGTTTTAATTTTTTGTAGTGCTTATTTAATACCGTCTTGTTGTTCAAGGGGCGTTGACACCTTAGAGAAGTTTCTTCACCCAGTTGTTATGAACTACTTAATTTCAAGGTTGAACGTTTAGGCCACTGAAGCACTTGTTCTCAAGCAGTTGTTTACCTGCCCGTTAATAGTACATAGTTAAACACCGTGAATGACCTTTTCGGAAGATCCTCTTGCTGGTCATCCAGTTCTCAACTGAAAATGCGACCAGGATACGATCAGCAGTTCATCACTTGAGTCAGAGATTCCTTAATATTGGGCCTTCAGAACTTAGTAGATACTGTAGTTTGTTAACAAAGACCATTCATCATCCCGTTCTCGATTTTGGGAGAATCAGATGCAGAGTTGCATCGTTGTTTTTTTCGGACCTGAGACCGAGGTCCGCCACTTCACGAAAAAAAATCTGATATTAAAATTTATTTTTCCAAATATTTTAACGTACCCTACTAATAACTTTTTCCCGAGGTCTCGCAAAATCTCCAACTAGCCATAGATACCGGAAACACGAGAGTGGACTATTGAATCAGTTATGTGAACTCGGTTATATGACTTATTTATTTAAATGAGCTCGGACCATCAAATTATATTTACCAGAGTCTGCTGCCTAATAACAAAAATGATCTTTCGGCAATAATTTTAGCAAGCAAATAAGCTTTTTTATTAATAAAATAACTTATTCTAAATTTTATTTTATTGTTTTAATAAAATTAACTTCAATTGTTAGGCCGCATTCTAAAGTGTTGTGGGTCGGGTGTTTGACACCAATTTTGGACACCTGTACCAGTGGCGTAGCCAGGAAAATGCTTCGGGGAGGGGTGTTACGTCAATAAACTTTTCCCATCGTTCAAAAGAGTTTCCCGGAAATTTCGGGAGGTGTTTTAACACATAGAACACTCCCCCTGGCTACGCCGGTGACCTGTACTTTTACATGCAGCTGGTATCGTACACTCCACACGGGTCACCTCTTTTCATTCATCTAACGGAAGGTTCGCTTGAAGCTTCTCTCGTTTGAAAGATGCCACCGAATTCATGAGCCGAGCGCACAAACTGCAGAACCACTGAAGTTAGTTATCTTAGCCACCTTACCACAGCAAGCATAATCTCAAGCTACTACTCAAGTTACTCAACTATCCAACAACTACTAACCATTTTCCTCGTCTTTACCAGGGTCTGGGCAGGATCGGGGCGCACTGGGACGCATGCGTGATCTGTCGGATGGTATTTTTACCAGGAGCGGATCCAGGGGGAACAATGCAGCAATTGCTCCCCCCTCAGTGTCTAAGTGTTAGACACACTATAGTGGTATTTTCGATGTGATCTACTTGCATATCTCATACGTTTTTTTTCTAATTGCATTTCCTCTTTCAACACTACACAGAGACAGAGAGAAAGGCGAATTGATTTTTTTTAGTGTTTCAGGTACTAGAAATTGGGTTTATACTTTTTAGCTATCTTTATTTGACATTATTCAAGAGTATATTTGATAAAATTCAGTCAACGTAATAGGCCTAGCGTTAGTATTAGATAATCAAAATGCAATATATTGCACAACGAAATTTATGACATAAGAAAAGAAAATAATCTTATAACACATCCACAATAAGTCAATTTCTTATTAAAATTGTACTACATCAAAAATAGTTTTATATGCACTATATATAAAAAATAGGTGCGCAGTATATTTTTAAACAAACCACACTTTCTTTGATACCATATACCATATTGGATGCCATTAAAAAAAGCGATAAAAAGAAATGATTGGTATTTCAAACAATAAAAGGTCCTTTAAGGTTTCAATTGCTTTTCTTTGTGCAGTGAATTATTTTACAACCACCTTACTTGAATGGAGTCTCCAGCATAAGTTGCTTTTGTATACATGTTTTCTTCATAAATTGCCCCAGTAATTTAATAACTTGTCACTGAAACTTATTAACCACAAATTAAATAGCATCGATTTAGTGAAAGATCCGTGGGCGTCCTTAGAGGGAATCGAAAGGGAGATTTGCCCTGCCTTTCCCCCTTCCGCATCTAAATAAATGCTTTTGGACACAAAAGCACATCCAATTCTTATAACATTGCTCCTCTCCTGGGACTTCCACTGGCAGACCTGCGTAGTTTTTAGATGTTTCACAAAGAGCCCAAGTGAGAACTCAGGTGCTCATAGCCTCCAAAACAAGTTGCCAGATACTGTACATGACAAAATGAAGCGCATTTTTGAACCACAGGGTTTTGTATGAATATATTATATATGCTGCGCGCTAAATAAACTGGGATTATTGCGTTAGGCCAACAACCGGCTAACACTCGTCCCTCGTGTTCTTGGTACTAATGAGTTGTCAAAGAGTCAAACCAAACTCAGTAACTTGTCCACAATTTCCACTTATTGATCGAAATTAACATTCATATAAGAATTTTAATAATAGTGGTGTATTGTTCTGAAAAGTACCCTAATCCATTACGGCAACTACCAAATCTGACAATCCTGCTACCAAAGACCTGTGTCGGCTCATTTCCCTAGTTATTTTTGGAAACTGACGTCACCGGAGAGGCATTTAGGCAAATAAATAACCTAGTTCATTATACAGTCATTCCCTGCTGGTGGAATGATGAACATGCCTCGACGGCTGAGTGGCCTTTGATTGTAGACTCCATTCTGGTCGAGGCAGATGATTTTGGGCTAAAGATGACCTTAGGTGTGTACGACATCACGTGCATGCAAAAGAACCCTTTCTATATTGAGTAACAATACTGTAAATTGGTAAAATATTTGTGGTCAGTTAAGGGCAGGGCCCCAGCAAAGTAAAGAAGACCCCCCCCCCATGTGCAAAAATACCGTTCAGTGGGTCACTAGCAGAATAATGAATTGGGCTTCTACGTGAAATTTCAATGTCTCAGTGGCTTAATGGCTATGTGCTACATTTGGAAGTTCGTGATTGCGGATTCGATCCTTGTAGGATGGTGTGTATGACCCAAAATTCTACGGAAAAGAACGTTTTCTACAGGAACTAGGGTTGATGGATAAAATTCCTAGATGCAGAAGCTAGCCCGTTATCGTCGCTAAATTATTTCTTGAGTAGAGAGGCCCACTTTAAAAGCGAATTGAACCAAACTAAATTTAATATCTGACGAACAGTACAGTACACTTGAGTGTTTTGCACACTTGAAATAAACCACCCGTCTGCGTCAGGAGTGAACAGCGGTTGCGACATTACACAGCTGGCATCAGTCCCTCAGGGAACCCATCTCCACCCCAGAGAAAACTCCAAACCGTCATCCCACCATTAGATTTGTATTTCAGTGTTTACTTAAATTTTGATGTTGCATACTTAAATTTTTTATTGTTCGTTGTTTGGCATCTTTTAAAACGCTCTTTGAGAGGCTTCTTGTAAATCCGCTGTCCTCATCTCATGCCAGAAACCCACGGGCTTATTATTACGTGTAGGACTCGCGTTACAGCATTTAGGACGATGCATTCAGTAATCTAAAATACAGTAGAATCTCGTTATATCGAACCTCAGGGGACCGTGAAAAATAGTTCGATATATCTGAGATTCGATATATCCAAATCCGGGATTATATGTAAAGCTAAAATTTACATTGGGCGGGACCGGCGCTCAAGCTTCGATATAAGCGGGAATAAACAGGATTTCGATATAAGCGAGTTCGATATACCGAAGTTCTACTGTAAGTCTAAAATCAAATTTTGAAATGGCTGCCTTTTTCAAGTTAGCACAACGGATGTTTACGTAGTGCTAAAGTGCCTTACATTTTGATTTTCCGTACAGTAGTTGATGTAAAAGCTAAGAGCCACTCAATGCCTTTGTAGTATTTTTGGTAAAACTACAGTAAATATCTGGCAGATGTAAGAGATCATCAGCATTAAAAATGTATGGGCAAAACTCAACTTTAATTAGCTGTTTTGATTTCACTCATTTCAAAATGGTGTATCATGGAGGCCCGTTGTCGAGGTTTCAAGTTGATATGTTAATCAACCATGGTGTAAGATAAACTTTGAACTTTAATTTTTAATGACTGTAAATTAATTATCATGAAACATATTCTTTCCGTTTAGCATATAGTGTACATGTACTGTAAATAGTGAGAGCTGTCTGAAGAGAAAGTTAATTCCGTATTATTGAAACCTGCAATCTACATATTGAAGTGTTGCGTAGTAAAAGGGTTATGATAAGGACTTGATGTGTTTGTTAAACGTACGTACAGTACGTAAAAGTGTTAAACTGTGTTTATCTGTTTAGTTAATTGAAGTAAGACCATCAAACATTTGCTATTTAAGCGACCATTTTGAAGGTGCATCAAACTCTACTATGTATAAATTAACATATTGTAATTACTGCTGCTTCTTAAAATAACCTCGTTACACATTAGTGAATCTTGGCAGAAAGAAATAGCTAATTTCAACTAAGACCTGTCGAATATTTAAAGTCGATCTTTTCTGTACTGTTCTGAAAACAGAAGGCGAGCTACTACATCTGGGAATTATGCCCATTTCCATGTGCCTATTCAACTATTCGCCTGATTGTCCATAGGTGAGAAAAGGGTTAGAAATGAAAACGATGACAATGACGTAGAGTGAGGTTTAAAGTGCAGGTGCTATTTTGCATGGAATTCGACTGATAGGTCATAAATAGCGTATCCTACTTCTCGTGGTCCAGTGATGGACAGCAGACTGCACTGTGAGACTCGCTGACCAACACTTGTCTCTGTCTGTATCAAGCCTATTGTATCAACCTATCCAAGCGAGTTGAATAAACATGGAGTTTTGGAGTGCTGTCGATCTACGAGCAAAACACTCCTAACCCTTTTCCCGACCAAGGCCGGGCCGGGTACCCATCTTGTCCCTCTGCATGGACACAAGGGCGATCTATTGGACATGGTTTTTTCACAGCCGGTTGCCGACCAAAGCTGCAACCCCTATGTTTATTTATCGCCGTTCTACTGTTCGTTGGGGAATTCCACCGACGCCTGGGGGGCGAGCTCCTACACCTAGAAATTTTCCCTCATGTACCCGTTGCATAGTAGAGAGGGCTCTTTACCGTGAAAATACCATCGTACACCACACGGGACCTCGGTTTTACTCATCCGAAAAAAGGCGCACTCGGGACTCCTGTCTCGCCCGAAAGAAGCCAACCTACCTCTGTCCAGTCGAACCTAGAACTACTGGCGCAGTTGCTAAGCGTGCTGCCCACTGTCGATCTAGGAGGGACGGTGGATTAAGTCCAGTGTCAGGATGAGGCAAATGTCAGATAGTAAGGTCATGTTCAGAGTTTCGGGCTTCTCAGGGTTGAGAGACTTGCAAAATAGCTGTTTGTTACCTAAGTTGTTACCTGAGCTTTTTTGTTACCAATTCCAGGGACGGACAATGATGCAGACAACTGCATATGTTAGTGGTGCAGTGACTGGGTTCATCCTGTGGCTGGTTTTTCTGGAAGTTCCTCCAACTACCTGGAACGCCGGCTTAGATTTTGATTGTAGCATGTTTTTCCCTCTTCGACCCACATTTTGTCTCTTTTTTTATCCCCCATAGCTACTCTGATATTTTTCTTACATAAGGATGTAAAGGGAAATGAACTCTATTAAAAGTTCACGCATTAATTTCTTAACGCTTATAATGAAATGGTAGGAAAATGCTGTCGTGGGCATCGGTGGTTCAGTGGTAGAATGCTCGCCTGCCACGCGGGCGGCCCGGGTTCGATTCCCGGTCGATGCATTTTGATACCTTTTTCTGCTGTTTTTGATGTTATTGACAGAATGTCTTCCCTTTCCCAAAAGTAAACCAACGGCCTCCATCAAGGGCGAATTTAAGTTTTGGTTAAAGAAAGAAGGTGCATTAGCCACTGAACCACCGACTTAAGAGAGACCATTATATAATATTATTGATTTTGAATTGACAAAGATTTAAATCATTTGAGTACCGGTAATTTAATTTCATAATTTTCGTAGACATCTTTTCTGAATATCACGTATTACTTTTTCCTGATTACAATAGCACCAAATATTTTTTACTTCCGTCAAATTTGCTGAATTTTCATTTCTGAAAAAGAGTTTTTATTCTACTGTTAATTAAATTTTGCGGCCCTTAGCACAATTTCTCTCATCCAGATGGCACGTGGTGAGACAAATCCTTCAAGGTTGATATTGAAATTAAATTTGATGCATAATCTAAATTCCGGATTATTTTCTTCTATATAAATATATAATTAATCCCAATAGAAATACCGATTTCTTACTGCATAATAAGAAATGAGTTATTACCTCATTTTAATAAAATGCTGCTGTAGTTTTCATCGTAATGTGAAATCAATTTTAAATTACTTCATTTTATTTAACGATTCCTCTCGGATGAGAGCAAGGCCGGTTAGAAATAGGCCAAATAAGTGTGGGAGCAAGTTGTACGGTCGGACATAGCATTGTATGCGGCAGTTGGGGATCTGTTGGGAAATAAGAGGAAATAAAGGACCTCCGACTCTGCATAGTAGGGGCGGATCCAGAGGGGGGAGCAGTGCAGCAATTGCTCCCCCCTCAGTGCCTCAATAGGGCGCAACGGATGAGGCATTTTTACATTGCTTATCCCCGTTTCTATACTGGAGGTCCAAATGTTGCAGTCCAATCTGTAGTTGGCTAAGCCACTGAAGATAGGGCATTGTCTAAGGCAGTGATTTTCAACCAGGGTTCCGTGAGGTCCGCCCAAGGGTTCCGCCAATGGCAAGGTAAAATATAAAAATAACAATGAAAACGCAAGAAACGAGAACGACTTTTGGGCTGACTTTTGTCTGTCGAAGATGAACTTCGGGTGTCTCTCAAACATTAGGCCACAAATTCAACTGCTTTTGCTAACACATACACACCTGTATCAGTTAATGTTTTTTTTTCAACCACTGTATGGGGTTGCGCGAAAAGTCTAAATGCTTCAAAGGGTTCCGTTCCAATAAAAAGGTTGAAAAACACTGGTCTAAGGGGTAGTAGAGGACCTTTTGTAATTGCTAGCTAGATTTATAGTAAGGGATTCTAAATATTTGGAGCGCACTTTTTTTTAAGTGCTCTCCCCTGATTTGCCTCTAGACCCGCCCCTGCCGCATAGGATGGATAAGGGTATTATGATTGTGCTACAGCTCCTTTCTGAAGGAAGTCTCGGACTCATTTATTTCAGGATATCTCATTTACCGACACCAAACGGCTAGTTGTTGTTGCTGTTTTAGGGCCCTTCAACTACAACGGTCATTAGACCCCCGTCCACAGCATATGCAGAGGCTGCAGAGACTGCACAGACACTACACTAGTGTGACGATTTTTGGGTATTAGTAGTAGCCAGTTTTTCCTAAGCGACCACCCATGTCAGTACTAGCTGGGGTTGCACTGCTTAACTTCAGTGATCAGACGAGAACTGGTGCGTCCAACGTAATTTGCCGCTCCCCACCAAAGGGCGATATTTACAGTTATGCATTTACCACTCTGAAAATATGCTTTATTATTCCATATGCTCTTAACTGGACGTGACAATTTAAAAATCACAGGAGGGATTTGCTTATCATCCCTCCCGATTAACTCGTCTTCCCTGGGCCATAGAAGTTGGAAATGGTCAGGAGGATGAAGGAATATAACAGGGAACCAATTTTAAAAACTGTTGGACCTCGTAGAAACTTTTACACAATTATAAAAATTAGGAATGTTTTTCTACATATATTGGGTTGATTTGCCGCCAAAGGAGCCAGCCCTGGAGCATGTAATCAGCTGCTACGATTTCCATCCTAACAATATTAAAAGAGTATACGGATGAACAAAATTGCATCGACCGGGAATCGAACCCGGGCCGCCCGCGTGGCAGGCGAGCATTCTACCACTGAACCACCGATGCCTACACGCTGAAGCGTTTCAACCTTCTAAACAACTTTTAACCACCAACTTTAAACAACCATTTTTTTTTGGGTGTCTATATATCCTTTCATGCATTGACTTCTCAGTGAACACGTTGCATAAAAATAGTTAAATGTTAATGCTGTTCGTCTTCTTCAGCACAGTTCTGTGGGTAGTAGGAGCACCCGGGATAAAGTGTATTCCCCGTCATGTTGCAAGTAATGGCAGTCGCGTCCGCACTTCCCTGGAATTTACTTTTACCCAGTAAAATAACTGTCTTACAGTGAAAAGTGATGCAAAAGGTTAAAAAAAACAACATTGGTGCATCGACCGGGAATCGAACCCGGGCCGCCCGCGTGGCAGGCGAGCATTCTACCACTGAACCACCGATGCGAACACGACGCTAAACCCCATTCTCATGAGGTAGGTAGGTTGTCGCTACTTCCAAATAAGAGGTGTGCAAGCAGTTGATTGCACTGTTGCTTATCTACCATATGTAAGCCTGGAATCGAACTGGCATAACCGTTTAAAAATCGATAATGCTAATGTTATGATCTACATAAAGCGTCTTCTACAGGCCTGAGGCTCTTTCATCCTCTGCAGTATCCTATCGGCTGTTTGTTTAACCATTTCTAGGTTTCTTTCTACCCAACATTTTATTTTTCCGGCCAATTCCGTTCTCCTGCCCAACCTCTCCGATATCGTGGGTTGACACGAGATTGTGTTACAACCATAGAAAGGTGTGATCCTGTTATTTCGATTTTCTCTGTACGCTACTTACTCTTCCGCCGGTTCTATTTCCCCTGTTCATCTCCTATGTACAGTATTCAGTGTTCCCCTGTTCACTAAACTGTGTACTGTGAGAGATTCCAGGTGTGCCACAAAATACTTAAAGAATAATAAATAACAGCTGTCTCCGGGCCAGTGGCGTCACTAGGGGGGGGGGGTGCGCGGAGTGCGGGCCTCACCGGGTGACACCACTCACACCATGACGAATGGGGGTGACACCAAAGCAGAAGAAGCGGCTTTTTTTTCGGGAGAGGGTGACTCCAACCCTAGCGACGCCACTTCTCCGGGCACAGTTGCAAATAAGAAGTACCCATAATGGGGGCTCTGCTATGTGGCTTTTGGGTGCAGCTGTATTGTGTTGGACACATCAGTTCTAGTCTAATCACTGAAGTTAAGTAACGCAACCCCAGCTAGTACTGAGAATAGTGGTCACTGCTAATACCATTGGGTATCGTGGTAACAGTGTAGTGTTTGTGCAGTCTCTGCATTAGAACTATGCAGTGGACGGGGCTCTAATGGCCTTGTAGTTGAAGGGCACTAAACAGCAACGGAAAGAAATACTGTTTGGTCTGCTGCAAAATAAATCTTCCTCACCTAGTGTATTGAAGGGTTAATAAGTTTGGCAGACCCTCGTCGGTGGCTCTTGGTTAGAGGTGAGTTGGCTTCTTTCGGGCGAGAGGAAGGTGTGCTTGGGTAAAAAAGTGCCACAATTAAACAAAACAGGCGGACGATAAATAAGCTTAGAAGTTGCATCAGTAGGTAGATTAACCGGCTGATTAACCAGTACCGCCCAACAGATAGCTCCTGTCTCCTAATGGGGGAACCCTGCTTCGGCGAAAAAAATGGCGTTGACGTGTCCAGCAGCAAGGTAAAAGTAGATTTGTGAAACGATTGTACAGTACAAGTAAGTTATGTGTAAGATATGAGTTGAGATTGTTATTGCTACTTTTCACTGATGATTTTTGTTTGTGATATTTTCAGGTATAGCGCCATAATGTTCCCATTAAGGCCAAGGATGTCGAAGAAAGCAACGTTAAAGATAGCATTTGTTATATGGTTCGGTAGTTCTGCGCTATCGTTTCCTAATATTCTTTACTCAACTACAAAAGTCCTAAACAATGGCTCAACATCAATCTGTTTTTGGGAATGGCCGGATGGAGTTTCTATAAATAGTTACCAAGAATACGTGTAAGTACATTATCATTTTCAGCTAACAATTTTTTTTTAGTTAAAAATAAGCAAATCTTAGCCATTTCATCTGTATTTAGTAACAATATTGCAAATCGGCCTACCTGCTAAAATGTCATAATTAAATCGCTGTCAGTCGTACTGCTGACATCTTGAGCAAGAGAAGTACTGTACTTCCCTTTTTCCAGTTAGAATTTCAAAGTAATTGCTTTTTTAAAAAACAAATTGAACCCGTGTAAGCGTTGTTCTACATGTCTTATTTGGCATTCAGATTAATTAAAACTAGGGGACGTAAACTCTGCAATAGGGTTTAAATCTCTCCCCGTCCTAAATGACACATGCACACATATCCGGTCTTAAAAGAAGACAAAGTTAATTATGTTAATTTTAACGTCGACCCCTCTTCTGCTGAAGGTTATTTCCAAATGCCAAGGGGTGAGCTCCTACACCAGGAAAGTTTGTCAATTTACATACACTGTAATTCGTGAAAGGGTTTTTTACTTGCAGGTAGCATTCTGCACACTACAATGTATCAGTCATCCTTGCCTTTATTTCTACTTCTAAACGAAGACATACACAATTAGTGGCGGCGCTAGGGTCGGTGTCACCCCCCCCATCTCCCGAAAAAAGCCGCTTCTTCTGCTTTGGTGTCACCCAATTTCTCATGATGCGAGTGGTGTCAACCAGTGCGGCCCGCACCCCCTAGTGACGTCACTGTACACAATAACTTTTCTCTCTCCTAATCGGTCCCGCGAAAGAAAGCTCCCTCCTTGTCAGGATCGAACTTGTTGTCGCGGACTCACATGTCAAGTACACTACTGCTAAGCCACCAGGTGATTGCGTTTGACACACCAGTTATCATCTGATTACTGAAGTTAAGCAACGCAACCCCAGCTAGTACTACCATGGGTGGCCGCTTGGGAAAACTGGGTACTGCTAATACCCCAAAATCGTCGCATTAGTGTGGTGTCTAATGGACGGGACTCTAATGACCTAGTAGTTGAAGGGCCCAAAAAACACCAACGAAACAAACGTCAATACGAATGTCTGAAGTAGATGTCTACTTTATTTCTTGGCGACGAGTAATTTCTAGGTACTGTAGATGAAGAAGTGTAGAGGAATCATGAGAATTTCCATCACAAGAGTCGCACCAATGGCAATGGACACTTCCTGCCCTTAAGATTTTAAAAATTAAAATGTTATACAAAGACGGTTAGTCCTGGTTCACACGGCAACCTATTCGATACAATATTTCTCGTACACGATTTTATCGAATACGAGACAGAGTTTCACATGGCGACTATTCAATTCGAGTTTTCACGTATAGAGGGACACTGCAGGGAAGCACAGATAACAAGTGAACTAACAGTCGTCATCACGAATGCACGCATTCAAGGGGTCCACTTATTACAGGCCTGGGAGCGGCTTATTGCATTTGACACACCAGCTCTCATCTGATCACCGGCCGTTTGGGAATACTGGGTACTGCTAGTACCCAACAATTGTCGCATTAGGGTAGTGTCTGTGCCGTCTCTGCATTAGAACTACGCAGTAAACGGGGCTCTAATGACCTTTGTAGTTGAATGGCCCTAAAACAGCAACAACCAAACAGTTACAGGGCAGGGTTGAGCCAACTACACTATATGGATCAGTGTTGGGCAGTGAGAAAGACTCAGGTCAACAGAATGCAGGTAGCTGAGATGCGACTGCTGCAGTACATGAGTGGGGTGTAGAGAGTAGATAGGTTTAGGAATGAGTATAATAGAGGTAGCGTGGGGGTGGTGGACATCACTGAAAAAGTGAGAGAATAGATTGCAGTGCTATGGGCACGTAATGCGAGGAGATGAGGAGCTCGTTAGGTCCATTTGAGGAATGCAGGTGGTTGGAAGCACACGGGGCAGGGGAGACCAAAGCAGACGTTGGAGCAGGTTGTCCATAAGGATATAGCAGTGTGAGGGGTGGACGGGGAACTCGTGGAAGATAGATGGGAGTGGAGGGCTAGAACCCACAGACTCGACCCTGCCACAGGCGGAATAAGGGGTTGATGATGAGGCAGGTGCACAAGCATCCCACATTTCAAAATCTGGAAAAATTTTTGCTAAAGTTTCTTTTCTGACTTAGTACGGGGAAAAAGTTTGGTCGTGTGAACAGCACAATAGCAAAATAAGTGCCACTACTTCTCGTATTCGAGAATCTCGCATCTCAGTGACAAGTTCGGTCAGTATACGGGAAAATTTTTTTCTCGTATTCGAGATTTCCCCGCATGGCCTCCATCTGAACAATCCCATATGGTTTTAATTGTCACTTCTTCTGCCATGTGAACGAGGCCTTAGGGTTAAATTACGAGAAATAATATCGTATTCATTCTAATAAACAACTCTCTCTAATAGACAGAGCACCTTCCAACTGAAAAGAAATTTAAATGCCAGGAGTGGCCAGATCTTCACTGAGACCCGTTTATGAAAGGTTGGGTTGGTGTTACCCAGTATGGTAAACTCATGGTTTCACCCCTCCGCAGCCCTCATGCTCATTGTGTCACCCATTCTTCCATCCGGGTCCAGTTATGCAAACTATGTACTGTACCTAGCGTTCCCTGAGCCCTGCTGACCTTTTCTTTCTTGCTTGTAGGTAAATAGAATTCAATAAAGATTAAAGTTAAAAGTGACACAAATTTAACTATGATCGGTAATGGAACCCGACTAGACCAAACTCTGTCTGCTCTGTAAAACTTTCAATTTTTCATTTTGGTGTCATCAGGTGCGGTCCGCACGCCCCTAGCGAAGGCTCTGTTATTTCCACCCCTGTTATATACAAAGTACTTTTTATTAGAATAAATATGGTAATTTAAATTTTGAACACAAATATGAATTTGATTCTAATGAAGAAATTATTGAAATTGAATTATTATAAAATGTTGGAATTTTTTAAGACAAGTTTGATGTAAGAGGGAGCGGCGAATTGCATTGGACACACCAGTTCTCGTCTGATCACTGAAGTTAAGCAGCGCAACTCTAGCTAGTACTGACATGGGTGGCCTCTTGGGAAATCGTCGCATTAATGTAGTGTCTGCGCAGTCTCTGCATAAGAACTATGCTGTGGACGGAGCTCTAATGACCTTTGTAGTTGAAGGGCCCTTAAACACCACAGAACAACAACAATTGATGCAAAAAACTAAAAAAAAAGTTTTAACCAGCGCCCTCTAAAAGACAGCACAGCTTCTGGCTGGAAAAAATTATAGACAGCACGCTGTTTATTTGCTTCTGGAGGGACAAGCTTTCACTCATCACCATATTGACCCGAATAGCTGCATCACATTATGAATTGAAGATGAGACATGAAATGAATGAATATTTAAGATATGTGTCGAACTTTTACGTTTACAGAAAGAAACCACTACTTTGAAAATGGTTCAGACCACCTTGCCCACGAGCACTTAAGAGAAAGCGTACTCTAAATATTGATCTCTTCAAGTAATGGTAACCTTGCAGTGAATAAGGAATGTTGCATTCGATACGAATCACAGTTTCCTTACAGATTTTGGCAATTTCAACCTATTATTGGCAATGTATCATGCAAGTCTAGTGCATCATTACTCTATAGATGTTAACGGAGATATGCACGTTGACAAAAAAATATGGGAATGAAAGATGGGTGGGTGATTAATATACTACTATCACAATATTATACAAGACTTTCGGAATTAAGTCTTAAGAATTAATTTCTGGATATAAGCATAATACAGTACTTCTAGGAACTGTTATTGATCTTATATTTAAAATATCTTAAGTCCTATTGAGTGGAGAAGTACGAACATCGTTAAAAGATAATGGTTGTTTACATGACTTACAGTATAATCTTTTATGCCTGGACTGGTACCTCATTAGTATCATTTGAGCCCTGTGCATTTATAAGAAGTAACTAAATTCAACTGTATAAATTATATGCCTGACTGAATTGTTGTTGCGTAATTATAATATTGAATAGGACAAATGAGATGATGAGAATTAGCACTTCTGGATACAGAATATAATTCAATATGCGACACATGCGTTATTGGTAATGCTGAACACAGAAAACTAAGGGTTAACCTTGAAAGTAGTAAGGTGTATATATAGAGAGAGTTATTATTAACCTCTCTTCTGATGTCCCGAAGTGCTGGGAGGACTCCTACGTTGACTTTTAATGAAGAATTCATGGGGCAGACAAACAAGGTCGGAGCACGCTTACCATCTACTCCATAATTACTCATTGCCCTTCAAGTTGTTTAGTCCATGTGCGTAGGAGTAGAGATATTATACAAAGGTCCAATTTCCTCGTCGGTGTGACCTTTGAGAGTTGCAAAGAAGATGGATCGGCTGCTAGGAGTTGACCAGTCAGTCGCCATTCAGTAATTACTTGGCTACCATAACTCCCCCGTCTATGCAATCGTGTACCAAACTGGGATTTACTAAGTCCGAGAGTGATGGCTAATCACTCATCTCCTCTTTAGTTCGTTTTCTGCGTCCATTATAAGAAAAAGGCAAATGGCAAACAATAATTTATAAACAATATGTAACCTGGGGCCTCTTGTTACCGAAGGTCCTCATTTAACTGCTTTGAGTAAAAAATTTAAAGACTTTTGAGCTTCTAAATGTGATCTGATGTTCATGAAATACTTTGCGAAATGTACTATTTCCTTTTTTTCTTAGTACTGTACTAGCTGCTGTTGTGTTGCTCAACTTCAGTGATAAGATGACAACTGGTGTGCCCAACACAGTAAGCCGCTCCGATCTCAGTAAGCTACTCCTTACCTAAGGAGTAGAGCTTCTTTTAACTAAGGTGACACCTTGCTGCAGTTCACTGTTCAATACTGTATCCCTCCTTCCCACTTAGTTTCTTGTAAGAAAGCTACACTAATCCTCCATCGCTTTGGGATCTTAACTAATTCGCCTCTTTTGTGCTTTAAACAGTCCCCACTTTCAACGTCCCTAATCTAAGAGTAACCCCCTTCTCTAGATGAGATTGCTCTGACTGGGGGCACTACAGGCAGGCTTCTGGAACCCACAGAAATATTGACCGGGTTGTCTGTGTGGGATGCTGACCTACCCCATAGAAGACACTCGATGCTTTATGTGCCACGTGAGCCGAGGTCTGCACCCCCGTAGCATGGAGGACGAATGATAACGATGGCCTGGGGCCCGCTCGCTCACCCCCAACGCCCATCGGCACTGGGGGTTTTAATCCTCAGCACTGTGAATTGGAAGTTTTTTTTAATTTTGCATCAGATGGGTGCTAATTTTTACTTCCCTGTCCATAGTCCTGGCCCACGATGGAACCCAGCAAGGGAGCGCCCATTCGGGTCGCCAGGGTTGCTTGGACAGGTAACCGTTAGAGAGCCATGACCCCCGAGAACCAGGATCAATAGGCATCGGGGACTGACCATGTCGTCTCCGAAAGTAACTCTAAGGGGCGATCACGCCCCCCTCCAGCCAATTGATCAGGCCGGGTATCTATTTGACCGCCCGTTTTCCATGGGAGGCTATAGCCAAAGTGGTGTTTTGGGGGCTTAGGGTCGCAACCACACCCCTCGACGTGTCGGATCTGTCTCGTTAGCACGGAGCGGCCTAGAGACGTTACTGGGGATGCGCCCCCTCAACCACCAGGATCCGCTTTCCGCTGGGATTCGGGTCTCCACGCATGCCAAATACATGGGTAGGCGCTTTCTTATGGTCCACTCACAGAGTAGCCTACATCGACCAGGGTCAATTATGATGTACCAGGTCGGCCTTCCCTGGGTTTGTCCCGTTTTGTCGCCTTTTACACCATGCACTGGGGGAAGTTGCTGGTTGCCTGTTCTACTCTGGGAATACTCGAATCCATCTTGGTAGAACCACCGACATAACTTTGCAGTGTAAAGCCTCTCACCATCTGGCCCAGTGACGTCTCTGCCGGCCTCAAGGTCCTCCTACACCACAAGGATGTAGATCCAACCGAGAACCGTTGCCCGGCGGGAACCCATTGTGGAGGTGGGCGCCTGCACTTTGTAACAGACTCTCGTGGATTTCACAATCGCAGACACTCCTGAGGTCGGTTTCCATGGATGTTGCGTTCGACCACTCATCAAATCCATGAAGCAGACCAAAGAGAGTCATAGTTACTCCCGCCAGTTTATGGCTTAGGGCTTTAACAACTCAAAATACGGGACTGTAATTAAAGCAAATAACAAAGTGCGAAATAGCCAGAAGTCATTTTAATTCAATAATCACTGTCAAAGTTACACATCTAAAGCTAACCAAAACAACTTGAAGAGATTCGTTTGCGTCATATTTTCCATGCCAATATGAATAAGGTCCTGGGTATTTTTGTCTGAAATAAATGCAAGTCGAGATAAGCGTTAGGAATGAATATTAGAGGTAGCCTGAGGGTGCTGGACATCGTGGAAAAAATGAAGGAGAGAAGGTTGAGGTTGTATTGACACGTAGCCTAATGAGGAGAGAAGGAGCTCGTGAGGTCAATTTCAGGAATGCAGGTGGTTGGAAACACCCGGGGAAGGGGGAGCAGGTTGTCCGTAAGGATATGGTGGTGTGTGGGGTAAACGAGGACCTTGTGGGAGATAGACGGGAGTGGAGGGCTAGCACCCGCAATCCCGACCCTGCCACAGGCAAGATAAGGGTATGAGGAGGATGACACAGTATATATAAATACCTCAAACCTAACGAAAAATGTAGTAATGGTAATTGTTGAACTTGACTTACTTATGTAGCCTATATGCAGTACCTTGTTAAAATAATTAAAATACCTGATCAGCCTGGGCAGTGCCGGCCACGTCCGTGTCCCCATTTTTGATCCTGGGGAAAAGTTGTTGGCCATCATCCGGACGAGAGATAAACTCGCAGTACACCTTCCGTTGGCTACGAAATAAAGCCAAGAATCCTTACTGCATCATCATCATAGTAATACCCATATCCCGCCTGTCGCAGAATCGAGTCTACGGGTTCTGGGACCTCACTCCCGCCTATCTCCTATTAGGTTCTCATCCACCACACACACACACACACACACACTAACATATCTCTTTGTACGACGCGCCCCCACGTCTCCTTCGGTCTTCCCCTGCCCCGGGTACTTCCAATAACCTGTATTCTACCGAAATGTATTCTGCGATTTCCCTCAACCCCAATTGCAGATATATTGGAAAGTGTTTTTCCGCAGTCGGCTGCCGACCAAAGCTACAACCCCAATACTTATTTATCGTCGGTCTACTGTTCGTTGGAGCACTCCACTGACCCACTGAGCCTCTACACCTGGGAATTTTGCCTTATCTACCCATGGCATAGTAGAGAGGGTTTTTACGTAAGAAATACCATTGTAAACCACACAGGACCTCAGTTTTACTTGTCATCCATAAAAGGCACACTCGGGACTTCTCTCTCGTGTGAAAGAAGGCAACTGACCTCGATCCAGTATCGAACCTGGAACCACCGATGCATTAGATCGAGCACGCGATCTATCGCGCCACTGAGGCAGTTTGATACATTTTCTGAAAGATTGTTTTAAAATTATTTTAATGATTTTAAATGTCTTTTATCTCCTTGTAGATACAATGTATTGATCTTGGTACTGACGTACGTTCTTCCTATAAGTTCGATGGTATTTACCTATGCCAGGATAGGCTGCAAACTTTGGGGTAGTCAGAGCATCGGCGAGTGCACAACAAGACAAATTGAAAGTATACAGAACAAGAGACGGGTAAGAAACAAGTTTACAATTTATTTAAACCACAGAAAGGGAAAGAGGATGAAAGGTGGAAGACTAGGAAACTGCAAATTGCTTAAAGGTGTTCACTCAAAGTGAACATCGGCACAATATTTTTATATCTTACTTCTTTAAAATCCCAAACACACACTCAGGATGTTTGCTAACATTGAAACTTGTATTGGAAGATCAGTGGAAGGTAATCTACAGTATGTGATTTTAATAGTCGAATATATTCGTGTTGATATATCCGTAAAAAGCAGTAGGCAAGTTATATTTTATATACTGAATTTACATATAGATAAGGTATACTAGCAACACGAATATTTTCAAAGAGCGAACATTCACTTCAATGTATAAATTGCAAGACAGTGTTAAACTTAAGAACCAATTCATATAGTTTACATTCAGATCTACTTTTCCCCAAACAGCACATCAAAGAAAATCGTGCACAGTGGGATCATCTAGCGTAATTGAAGTGTTTTCTATAAAGTAAATGCATCAGTGCAAATCACTAACCACTTGGGTCCATATTTGTTATTGCTGGTTTCTACAGTGTACATAATAGTTCATGAATATCAATGCGATCTTTTACGCCACGCAACTGCTGCAGACCCCTGAATAGCCACACATTGGCCAATGATTTTTTTTTGGCACCATGAAGAAGAAAAAGCGCTTCTTGAATCTGGTATTTGGTTAGTGCTTATCAAAAGCATGTATGAGCAGTAAAGAATAGCGAAAAAGAAGAGCGCATATCACCTTCACATTCCTTAAGTCCCTTACAATAGGTGTTTTAACTTTTATGGTGCAGGGATATCACGTATCTTACACCTTAAGCAAGCAACACCGATGACATTTGCATGTGAGCAGACTAAGGCCACTCACACACAACCACTTGCAGTGGCCACTAGTGGCGACCACTAATTACTTAAAGCCTGGTTCAGTGGCACGTGCTACTGTAGCAAGTACCACGTGAGCAGATGAAGCAACACATAAACGGGTGACGTAGGCATGCCATTTTGTTGGGGGAGGCGCACAATGGGTAAAAAATGTGCAGTTGAGAGGTAGTCAACTGCTTTCAGTGTGTGGCCCTGAAGCGCACATGTGATTGGCTGATTTTACTGCCGACAGCACCCAGTGCAAACTTCAAAATGGCTGTTATTTGTTCGCTCTGCACGCCACCTAGCGGACATTTTCAAAATCAACCGGCACGTGTCCTATCTGCTGCCTACCACTGAACCAGTACAGGCGCTGTTGACTTGGTGACAGTGCTTTATGTCACCATTTTGCTGGTTGTGCACGCACTGTATTTGCTTGTAGCGCTTGCCACAGAACAAGGCTTTAGATGGCCACCATCACGCATTCCTTGATTCAGGGCGCTAAGTCGCCTCAAATTTAACAGAAATTTTTCAGATGATGAGCTGATGAGTGTCAAAGCATCGCATTGCATTTCAGTAGATATCGAGTAGTAATTATTGAAACAAACATGTCACCGGGACTCTGGCAAGGTTAAATGTTGTCAGGGCAGTATAGAAAGAAGAATGAAAGTTGCTTGCAGATGGCATCATGCACACCACACAGGCCAAAAAAAACCTTTAGACTTTCTAAAGAAGACGTTTTGACAATCATCAGAATCGTTCTTGCATCGCTGGGTTTGCATAATGTCTGACTACTGGCATTCAACAAAATGTCATAGATTGTTTTGACTAATGCTTTGTGCAGTGACGAATCAAGAACTTGAAGGTTTCCAGCCCAATGTATCCTAATTTTCAGAGCCGGTGTTAGGGCTAGGCGGCCGAGGCAAACGCCTTGGGCCCCGCGCTGATGAATTGAAAAACATTTTTAAACTATATTTTGATTTCATGTGTGTTTGAAGACATTAAAGCACTGCATTGGTAGGCAGTCAACTTTTTAAATATTGGCACTGGGGCCCCGCTTTCGACTTCTGCCTTCCGCTCAGCAAACAGCCGGCCCTGCTAGTTTTGAGGTACCTTTCATAATGCTGAAAGTAGTGCTACCAAATTAATTGGGAGAGGCAAATTGAGTTGGACACACCAGTTCTCGTCTGATGACTGAAGTAAAGCAACGCAGCTCCAGTTAGTAGGCCTACTGACATGGGTAGCCGCTTGGGAAAACTGGGTACCGCTAGTATCCTAGTATCCAAAAATCGTCGCATTAGTGTAGTATCTGTGTAGTCCCTGCATCAGAACTACACTGTGGACGGGGCGCTAATGACCTTGTAGTTGAAGGGCCCTAAAACACCAAGAAACAAACGACCAAATTAATTTATTTCTTAATAAAAATGCTGACCAACCAATCTTTTCCTCAAATGTCTTTTGCCTTCACAGATATGAAGTCGCTAACTTTCGGAAACCCCAAGCATGTTCCTGTTGCGCCTGTGCGGTGATCCACTACTGATAGTAGACACTCCAGCGAACAAAATGCATGAATGAAGCATTCCGTAGTTATGGATACCTAAAATCATTCCTTGAAAACCATCTTGGAATGTCAATGTAAACCAATCTTGTCTGATTAATATAGATGAAACAACTCCCCAAAGAGTTTTGTTTTGTCAATAAATAAGGGTAAATATTAAAATTCAATTGCATACAGAAGTTTGTTTAGTTTTAGACAATTTTTAATGTAATTGCGTAGTAACAAACTTCCTGTATAGTACACGGGACTGCGGCTCCATTGTGCTGGTCGTCAGACCGTATAAGTAAAAATGGGCCCTATTTAGTAAATAATTCCATTGTCCATCCTATGGTGTGGTCGTTATCGTATTATTAATATTGTAAGTGTAATTTAACAGCGGCTAGTAGGCTATAGGTAGATGGCTATTCCAGGACGACCTTAAAGGCAATGGTGGATGATCTCACAAGACCATATCTGGGACTGCAAACGATTAAAATAGAGATTCAATTTTAATGAAACGACTGTTTAGTCTGTATTTTTGTTAAGTAATGAATTGATTTCATAGCATTACTTATTTATTGAGAGCAAGGGGGCCTCAAAACTAGGTTGTGCTTTAGGTCCTCTCAATGCTTAAGCCACCACTGCTGCTTAAAGGCTGAGGGTTCTCTTATCGATTGATGAGATGAACAATACCCCTTATAGTAAACGCGTGTGTTTCACGGTTTTTTTGGGGGCGGATTTGGAGCACGGAAATCTTGAGAGGGGCGGAAGTTTACAAAATACCGATTACGGCTATCCAAATGCAGTCCCCAGGTTTTACATCAGCGAATTCAACGTTACCCTTATTTGTTGCTTAAACCGCCTAAGGTCTCAAGTCAGTGCCACTGTAAGACTTATAACCAGTCATGAACTTATGTCATGGGATATCTCAACGTGATTAAAGTATTTGTATCAATTAGTGAACTATTTTTTATACTGATTCTATCTATTTACAGGTTGTCAAAATGATGATTGTAGTTGTACTAATATTCGCCATTTGTTGGTTGCCATATCATATATATTTCATCGTCATTTACTGTTATCCAGACATTCCTAGAAGTCCTTCCATTCAACATGTATATTTGTTTATATATTGGCTAGCAATGAGTAATTCGATGTATAATCCTCTTATTTACTGTTGGATGAATTCAAGGTAGGTAAAATCCCATATTTCATTCGATGAATCTTCATAAATTTTTACAGTTGTCAAAGTAATAATCCAATTGCAGTTTGAATTCAGAAATAACATCTTCGTCGACATTTCCTCAGAAAGAATCAGAATTAATTAAATACGTTTATTAATGTTTGTTGATCATTGTATAATTTACACCTAGCAGATACAAGAGATACTTTACAGCATTCACTCTCTGAACCCTTGAGGTCTGTCTACGGATTGTCGGCGGTTCTGTAAGATGCAAGGACAGTTAGAATATTTCGGTCAATATATGAAAATGTTACATCCTAAGTGTTTTGTTTGATGCTTTTAAAACGATTGTCTTGTGAAAAAGGGTCCTTAGGCTTCAATAAACAGTCCAAATAGGAGCCATAATACAAAAAGAGCCACACTGGTTTATTCCCTCAGCTTTGCAAGACCATTACGGAAATCGAAAATTGTGGTGTCCTATCCAGACATTTCAATGCACTGCTCAAAATTCTTGAGGAAATCTTAGAAACCATTGACAAGATTGTTACTTGAAATCCTAGGGCAATTCTTTGCACTTTCTACCCTTGTCAATATTAGGTTTTCAATTCAAGCCTTGCAGAACTCACCCTGCAGATTGGAATTACTACTCAGAAATGTGCATGTGAAGAGAATACTAATAAATATTGATGATACTCTGTCGTTTGATATTTTAAAATTTAATTTACCAAACAACCTGAGATTTCCAAATGGAGGACCTCAGTAAGAATAAATAAGAAACCCTATCAGTTGTCAGTGGTATGTAAGCATTTCGAGACGTGGCTGCAAACCAGTATTTGAAACAAAACTATTTGAGTTTAGATCATGCTGAATTTCATTTTTTCTTGTTCGACTTTAACAAATCTAAATGTTAGATTTTATTGATGAATAGCAATGTTGGTGACAAGATTGCAATGTCTAAAACTCTTGGTATGTTTGTGATGACTAGTTCAAGACATTATACGTAATATATCTATAAAATAAGATTCCAAAATTTAAAGATTTAGACATATCTTCGTGAAAAAAGTAATTCAAACAAACGTAACTCGTTGAAACATTGAATTTCTAGAAAATTCGATCAGTAGCTGAGCGAATTGACGTCAATTTCTCATGACATGTCACTACAGTGAGCTGTGGATCAGAGTTGGATTTTTAAAAATAAATTTAACTCAAGATTTATTACAGAAAAATCAATGTCGTATTTAATAATATTTTTTTTTGTTTTTGATTTATTTATTTTCTTCAAGGTTTCGTCGTGGATTTAAGAAAATATTTTGGTGGTGTCCATGTGTTTTCTATCGAACAGAAAGTCAAGCAAATAAAACTGATGACCATCACAATGTTCGTTACAGTTGTTCTCATTCTCCAGAGATGTCCACTAGAGTGGAAAAAGATGGATTGGTTCACATATCTTTACATACTTTGACAGACGTTGTAACCGATAATGGACAATCTAATTCTTCACGTCATCCTATATTGGGACCTTCGTTTTTACTGAGAAAATTTAAGGATCGTAAACCTAGTGCAGTGTAACGCACTTCTCTCTCTCTTACATTCCCTTTCCTTACAACACATGAATAAAATTTAAAATTAATTGTAATATGACATTTCTGTAGTATGTTATGTTACTCAAGATAAACATGTCAAATGAAATAATACTTTATATACCATTTCTTTGCTCTTATTTTTCCACTTTTCAGAATATTAGTTATTTAGTTTATTTTCAATTTGATTTTATCCCAAGTGTATGTCGTTATTTTTGTTGTTGTTAAATCTCAATTCCCCCGACGACAGTGTTCTGGAAAGTTATAACAGTTGATATCGACTGTATAGTTACAGAAGTTTTTGTTTGTTGACAACACATACATAAAAACGATGAAATGAAGCTATTTTCTTTAGGTATTTGTATCATGATGGTAACATCTTTTCTTTCATATATTTTTTTTTACTTCCCGCGCTTTTACTTTTTTTTATATTCATTGTGATTTCATATTTTACAGCATAAAAAAACTTCATTTTATTGCATATGTGGATAAAAAGATTGAAATGCTATCTAATATATAACATCCTGAATATTAATACCAAGCTTGTCGCAATATTAGACGACCTGAGATGAAACCTTTGAAAAAAAATTTAAGCTTTCATCTCTGTCTCAGTTTTCCTTTCCTTCTTTTCAATTTCTAACTTTCATCAGCATGTTCGGGAGTAACTTATGAAAAAGAAAAAAGAGAAGAAACTGCGTGCACTCCGGTGTTGTATGGTGTGTATGACTTGGTTAGGTCATGACTTACAACTTCAGTCTACTTATTAAAATATTTTTATAAAGAATTTCGTACATCATTCTCAAGTAATCTTTTTTTTTCGTCATTTCAGACATGTGCAGAAATTACCAAAAGTTGGCACCTTCCCCGAATAAAAAAAATTGTAAATTATGCTGGCAAGTTCAGTATTGATCCGACACAGTGGCCCAGAAGTAGCACTGGTTCAAGGTTCGATACTAGATCGAGGTTGGTTAGCTTCTTTCGACTGTGAGAAACAGGGAGACCCCCTGTGTACCTTCCGCCGGATGGTCTGTGTGAGGTGTGTACGATGTCACTTGCACGAAAAGAACCTTTTCTGTATACAACGAGTAGGCGGCAAAAATTTTCAGGTGTAGGGGCTCACCCCCTTAATGTTGGTTGAGAAAAAGTCAGATCACTGAGATTAAGCAACGCAAACCCAAGTTAGTACCAACATGAGTGGTTGGTAGTGAAGGGTGGGTGCCGCTAGTTCCCCCTCCTCTCTCCTGCGTTCACTACACCTACCTCCTCCTCACTCGCGAGCAGCCTCCGTAGGATTCGGCCTGTTATGACTGCTTGGCTTACTCCCCAACCCGTTAGCATACCGTACATAAATAAAAATGGGGGTTGCATCATTCTTTTACCTGATTCAACGTAGGCCTCTCAATCTTATTTTCTCGACAAGCAAGGGGAAAACTCTCACATGTAATCAATTCTGTTTTGTAACGTCATCATCATCGTTACTTAATCCATTTCTCGGGCTATTGCAGAATGGGGTATTCATATATCCTATTGGACCAGGGAACACACGGGTTAACTCTTGAACTGCATTTTTATGCAGCTGGCTGACGATCTATTGCTAGTCCCTTGTTTGTTTAATGTTAGTCTCTGTTCTTCCTTGGGGCACTTTTTCCCTCTACAGACCCCAAGAAGCCAGCTCCTCCACCTGGAAATTTTGCCAAATTGCATTTACGTTATAATAAATATACAGTAGAACCTCTGTAAGTTGACCACCCAAGGGCGGAAGAAAAGTGGTCAACATAGGGCGGTGGTCAACTTATGGAGAACTAGGTGTACTGTACTGATACATGGGTATTATTGCTTTTATTGGATACAACTGTTTGAAATACTACATAATCAAAACTATTACTGTTAGTGGATTGGCATAGCTAGCCCCAATGCCATTGATCTGGTAGTTGGGGGTTATGCCCCCCCCCCCAGCAGTTAGCTGCATCAGATTCATTAGAGGTTTACACTTCATTGCCCATTTCAACAATACTTTCAAAGGTTACTTCTTAAAATTCTGCCATGGAAGATGGGCTGTATGAGGCCAAAATGTTGTCTGTTGGATTGTGATAAATCCAACTTTCCTAAAACATGTCAACATTGTTTCTGGTTGAATTTTTGTCAAGCAGAATTATCTAAAGGACAGGACCCAGAACATTAATGGATGCAGCAAATGAAGCTGCTTCCACAGGCTGGTGACACATGTTTTACCAATAACCCACTCTAAGAGCTGGGCTTAGTAAAACACTTTGAATGATTTGATAACACCTTGGTCAAGAGGTTGGATCCTTGAGGTTGCATTTGGAAGAAGAAAGTTAAGTGTCAAATTTGTCAAGTGACTGACTTGCAGTTCATCAGGGCAGTTGTCTACTGTTAGTAGGATAGATCATTTCTTCTTCATTTCTTGATCCACACCCCTTACCTGTTCTTCAAACAGGGCAGCAGTCATCCATGCGCATTTGTTTGATCTCCATGTTACAGGGTGGTCTTCAATTTCTTAAATGCACATGAATTTGCTGACTTACCAATCACTAATTTCTTTAGCTTTCCCCAAGAAGAGCTAGTGCTAAGCAATCCAGTGAAATGTTCCTTGAATACTCTTTCAATCTTGTATTTGTCACCCATAACAAGGCTCTTGTCAGGCAGAAGGGATGACAAGGGGTCAACTTATGGAGGTTAAGTCAATATTATGTGTCACAGTCATAGTGGTCAACATACAACTTACAGAGGTGGTCAACATGGGGAGGTTGGTCATCCATTAATTAATGTGGTGCACATCCAGTCTGTGAAAATTTGGTCAACTTAGGGAGGTGGTCAACATATAGGGGTGGTCAACTTTGGAGGTTCTACTGTATAAGGGGATCTTTTACACACCAAATGTTACCAAGACTTTACTTCTCATACGATGAAAGGCATATTGGGGGCCTCTCTCAAGACCTGCAAATTCTTTAGATGTCGTTTTATTTCTAATAAAGTCACTAATCTCGACTCAGGAGCGAACTTATCTACTTTCAATTCAGAAAACAAATGAAAAGTGGGGCACTTTAAAACTTTTAGCGTAATGATCCTAATATAATAGCAACGTTGCTGATTCCAATCGTAATTTAATTTCAATATTGTAGTAATACGGATGAATTTTAAAATTACTCAACACTACCATCCTCTACTAATTAAACAATATACTGTAAATATTTAAATAATTATTGATAGACTTTTTAATTAAATAGGTAACCAGATTTACTTTTGTTAAAATGTATTTGCATTCTCCATATTGTTTAAAAGCCATGGTTATATTTTATATAAATAAAGGTCACATGAGTCTTTCTACCCGGTTTTCTTCCCTGGATAACCAATGCACTGAAGAAAAGAAAGTAGCGAAAAGTGATTTGAAAATAAAATGCCATTTTTTTTAAATGAGCATCGGTATTCTTCTATATACTGTAGATAAGCACGGTTATGATGTAACCACATGAATAATTTTATTTGAAGAATTTTATTTGTTCATTATTTACATGAACAGGTTTGTACAGTTTACAAATCCTCTGTATACATATTACGATTGTATTTCTCGTGCATGAATATATAATGTATAACTGAAGAGTGTGCTTGTCATATCTACGACTGCCACAACAAAAGATTAAAATATGATCATTTAAATTTGATAAAGAGATCATGGACAGGAATGAATTTATGAGACATCTGAAATGTATTCCTTTGCAGCATTTGAAAGGTGTTGAGAAAATGAAATATTTATTATAATACGAAATTGTTAACACCTTTCATATATACTTAAAAAATAAAGATTTGTCTCACATTTTAGGTGTTTCTTACGGTAGGCCTAATTCACGCTTAGAGGTTGATTTCTTCCCGAAATTACGGTTATGTAAGAAGCAAAAAAACCATTTGTAGAGTGGAGGGAGCTCAGCATCTTCATGTGCAGGTAGGTAGGTTAAGTTCAATTCCAATCTACGTTCACGCTTCTCTTCATGATTAACACTCGCGTAATATATCTTGGTGAAATAAGAAAGAAGTCGAGCAGAGGTAAGTCCAGAATATTGATCTTTGAGCAGATTTCTCATTAAAATGACTGATAGATGACGAAATGCCAAGATATTTATTCCGAAGTAGGCCTAATTACACAACTTTAAAACTCCAATGATAGCAATATGGAGAGTCCAAGAATCCTGTGTGATGGGAAAGTCCCAATAAAGGTGGAATATACAGTACAGTAAGATTTATAGTTCAGTGGTTAAACCAACTATGCTATATTTTAATTCTAATTCATTACACTGCAAGACGCCTTATTTTGCCAATTTAGCAGTGGAGAGACTAACTCATTCCTACATGTGATACCCAAAATTTCCTAAAATCCTAAGGTATAATTCTTGTGGCCCCCTACAATACTTGCAATGGTGGCGTTTCCTTTGAGGAAGCCTTCCGCTTTATCCTCCCCAATGGTATCCCATTGCCAAATGGTTCTTGGTAAAAGAAAAAAGACCAGTAGTAGGAGTCTGTCCGTGCCCTTATCTCCTTTAATTTATATGAATGATCCTTTCTCCCCTTATACTCAGCCAGGGACACACTTCCAAGCAGAGGTCCATTGCACAATAGCAGCAGCAGTCTGATAAAAAGACTAATGCTGTGAGATACACGCCGCTGGCTTAGTGCGTCTCACCCTAATATGTCACTCTCCCTGTGAGAAAACCATGGATCAGATTGTTGGACAGTGAGGAAGAGCCAAGTAAACTGAATGCAAGTAGCTGAGATGTTAATGCTTCGGTACATACCGGAATGCAGGTGGAGGAAAGCACCCGGGCAGGGCAGGGACGGATCAAGGGCGAGGACTTAAAAAAAAGTGAGCCTTAAATATTTTTAAATATTCAGAGTCCCTTAGTATAAATCTAACTAGCGATTGCAACAGGTCCTCTACTGCCCCATTAGACAATGTCCTATCTTCAGTGGTTTAGCTAAATGCATGGGAATAGCAAATGCAAAAATGCGTCATCAGTTGCAAAGTTGAATCGTGCATCAGTTGAAATATGCTCCCCATTGAGGCATTAAGGGGGGAGCAATTGCTGTATTGCTCCCCATCTCTGGATCCGTCCTTGGGGCAGGATGAGGCCGAAGCTGACGTGGGAGCAAGTTGTCCGTAAGGATATGGTAGTGTGTAGGGTGGAAGAGGACCTGGTGGGAGATAAGGTATTATTATGATGATGCTAGCAATATGGAAAGTAAAAAGCAGTGAAATCAATGACGGGCTATAAATCATATCAGATGCTAAACATTCGAAAATCATCATCATCATCATCTCACCCTTCTCCCGCCCGAGGCAGGGTCGGGTCTGCGGGTTCTAATCCTCCACTCCCGCCCATCCCCCACCAAGTCCTCCTCCACCCCACACGCCTCCATGTCCCTTTGCACCACCTCTTCCCACGTCCGTTTTGGTCGCCCTCTACCCCTACTGCCCCCAATTACCTGCAGTCTCACAATGGGCCTAATAAGTTCCTCCTCTACCCTCCGCAATGTCCCCCACCCCCAAGCTACCTCTGACATAATTGTTTCGGATTCTGTCGGATCGTGATACCCCACACATGTAGCGCAGCATTCGCATCTCTGCCACTTGCATTTGCCTTTCATGGTTCTTCCTAACTGCCCAACACTCTGAGCCATACAGCATAGCGGGCCTAACGACAGTTCTGTAAACCTTACCCTTCAACTTTATTGGAACCCTGCGGTCACACAGGACCCACTTGCCTTTTAAACATTCGAAAATAATAAATATTATTCTCCAAAGATAATGAAATAGTAAAATAAAATGGATTATTAATCCTACTGGGCATACTGTACTTTACTGTTTTGATAAATGCTGAGGTGAGGAAATCATGTGGGTCTCTAATGACCTTGTAGTTGATGGGACCTTAAACTCCAACAAACAAACAGGAAGTCATGTTTTTAGAAGCGCATTTCCTTTCACAGACAAGGATGGTGCGTCTTATCTCGATTGTCATGTCTGACGCCAAGATTTTGGCAGCATAATTTAGCTTTTGTCCGCTAGAGGGCAATAGGCATTTGCATGTTTTTAAACCTGTTGGAGTTTCAGAGAATGTGAGGTGATTAGCAGCACAGCATAAATCTTATTAAATAATAAACTGTGAGTATTAGGTGTCATTATAACTTATTACTTGTGGAGAATAGTTGTCTGAATATGACGCAAATATCACATTCATGTGTTCACATGGAGTGCGGTACACAATTCCCATGCATTCGCAAAATTCCACTTATCCAAGCCTAAGGACAAGAATCTATTGTAATGTACTCTGAAAAACTGTTATCCATTATTTCACCTGCTTCTGTACGTTTTTCTTTTTTTCATATTTTATTCTCAAGAGAACCTCACCATCCTGATCACCTCCATCCCATTTGGAAGAGCAGGTTCCAGCCATTATTGCTTTCTTGATGTCGTTTAACCCGTTTTCTACACTCTGGCCGATACATGACATTTTTATTCCCATGACCACCACTGATCAGTGGTCCTTCAGATGCTTGTCAGCTGCAACCACGTAGCCGTTTTCTGAGTGATATGACATGAATTTCATGATGTATAATTATGCTTATGAGTAAACAGTCGACATTTCAATTCGTCTGCATCGTCTCAATTCGTGGGGTAGGCCGGCGTCCCCCCTAGATAACTTTGCCAATATTCCTGCAGGTTCCAGACGCCTGGGTGGGGTGACCCCAGTCAGAGCATGTTCAGTGGACCCGCGGACCGCATGATGCTTATGTTTATGAGCCATAATAGACATACAGTATGCGTTGACCGATTTCTGTAGATACATAATTAATAACGAAATGAGACGAGAAAATTTTTAGAAATCAAAGTTTTGCGTTTTTATTATCAAGAGTAAAAAAATTGATTTGCAAAGTGATTAAGGCGTGAACAGTCGTCTGAAAGCGGAACTTCCTTATCTTGGTCCCAAGGGCAGAAAGACTTTAAAAGAATTGAAAAGTTATAATTTAGTAAACATCCGAGTGAATCAAAAGGAAGACCAATAAGGGTCGTACTGTTTGAGGAACGCTAGGAAGCAAATGTACGGGATAAGATGCTGTGGTGTTCATGATCATCAGACTGGCACCTATTCTAACATCGTCGTTACTAATCCTCTAGAATGTATGCAGTTCTGCCTTCGCCATTGATTTGGCACATTTTTATGTCACCACATTTCCTTCCATTTTTGACAGAAATACGCATTTAAATCCCTTCCGACTTTCATTTTAATTTTGTTGTTTGTTGGTGTTTTAGGGCCCTTCAACTACAAGGTCATTAGAGCCCCGTCCACAGCATAGTTCTTATGCAGAGATTGCACAGACACCACACTAATGCGACGATTTTTGGGTATTAGCAGTACCCAGTTTTCCCCAGCGGCCATCCATGTCAGTACTAGCTGGGGTTGCTCTGCTTAACTTCATCGATCAGACGAGAACTGGTGTGTCCAACGCAATTCGCCGCTCCCGACTTTCTATTTAAGCCTAGCTGTTTCTCCTTTTTTTCCCATCCCAAGACGCCGATATGCTGATCCTACGTATTTAAAACATGTAAAGCACTAAGAGAGAAGACCCGGGCAGAGGAAGACCAAAGGAGACGTGAGAGAAGTTGTGCCAAGGGATATGGTAGTGTATGCGGTGAATGGGAACCTAGTGTGAGAAAGCCGGTAGTGGAGGGCTAAAACCCGCAGACCCGACCCCCGCCACAGACGGGATAATGGTATTATGATGGTGATGATAATGATGTAGAGCACAAAGGAGACAGACTCTATGATCCTTTAACAGAATCCATCCTTGTGCTGCACAATAAAAAAATATATCGAGAAAACATGTGGTAACTTTTAAAGTGTCTATCCAACTGTCATCATTGTGCTTCTCTGAAATTTAGTGCTCATGCGAAATATGTCATGTAAGATATTCGTTATGCATGTTAAATTACAATATGACTTTTTTAAAATCGATAATGAAATTATTTTATTGTCCATATTAATCATGTGCGTACAACGTTTTGTGAAAAATTGTTTTTAACGAAGACACCTATTAAAATAATCATCCTTATAGTGGCATACAATGGTGGACCATGTTTAAATTTGTGGTCCAGATTAATAGTCAAATATCACATTTCATGTAAGAGGCAAACATTTTTTGTACTAACAGTGAGTATAAAATCTTGGAATTTACAAAGATGTTGGTAATCGAGAATCCACTGTTACAATTAATGGATGCATTAAAGGAATGCGTCATTCGAGTTGTCATGGTAACTCTATATACTCCTGATTAGAAAAAAAAAGTTTTTTTGTAGTCAAATGATAATCGGAACTGCAGCCCAGTAACGAAGTAGGATTAAACTTACCTTATTAGTGACTTTTGAAAGTATTTTTTCTAAGTCTTCCATTAAGTATAGAAATGTTGGTCTATCAGAAGGATGCTCTTGCCAGCATAAGGACATAATATTATAACTGTAAAGGTGATATAAATACTTATCGTTATGACTATTTTTTTTTTTTTTGCTAAAGAATAGCTAGTATGAACTAATTACATCTCAGGACGGCAGTGTTGTGGTCGTGACATTCGATATCCAGATAATAACAAATCTAATAAACTATTAATGGGAACTCCGGGATATGGTGCTCCTCCAAGTGTCATAATTTCCCATAATACAATGCCAAAACTCCACACATCACTTCTGGTTGTATATTGCCCTTGTAAAATGGCCTCTGGGGCCATCCATTTGAAAGGAAGACGTCCCTAGAATCACATCTACCAAGCTTTAGATTTTTTATAGCTTACAAATGAGTGAATTATATGAAACCAATTGGTGTGAGCAATGATTTCACAATACCTTTGATTGTTTGAAATAATATCCCGTCTCATAGACTGCTCTCGCTAAACCAAAATCTGATATTTTAACTATATACCCATCGCTGAGTAAAACATTTCTTGTTGCCAGATCGCGATGAATGCACTGCAAAAACAACAAGCAAAGCTTTAATCCTTAATAATTTCGCGATGTAGTCCAGTGGTTCTTATTGTGAGACCCATAGATTACTCTAGCCTGGGAAAACAAGGACTACTAGACTGACAGGAATTTCTTTTAGGATTCATCAGACGAAAAGACTTCATGGACTTCCCTAATTGACAATAGAAAGAAGTACGTGGTGGAAATAAATTTAATCACTGATCCAGTGTATACTCTTACTTTAATTCCCGTTAAATAATCCATCCCCTTTGATATCTGCCATGCAAATGAAAGTAACTGCTCTTCTTTGACGTATATGCTATCGCTATTGCAGTTATCATCAATAATTGATGGCCCATTTTCTTCCAGATAACCGATGTCATCTCTTGAAAGCCACGAATTGTTAAGATTGTCGAAATATATGTGCTTCTTGGTTTTTAAAAATGTCAGTAGATCTCCATGCCGAGCATATTCCATGACCAACATGAGGCAGCCTGCCAAATGCAAACAGTGACTTGATACAGAGAAGTAATGAGCAAACATCTGCACAAAAGTGTGAGTTGTTAGATGTGAAAAGGGAAGTTGTGTCTGTTGATTTGTGTCTTAAAATTGCTAAGAACAAATCGAAATATTTAAAAGTATCGAATTACCGTTTGATGTCACACATCCTAGTAAATTAATAACGTTTGGATGTTTTCCCACATAAAGTAGTTGTTTCAGTTCTGATTGAAGGGCGGTTACCTCTTCATGAGTATAATTTTCTGGAAAAAAAACTAACACTAGTCTTATATATATATATTAAGGTGTCAAATGTTTTTCAATTTAGTACCATAGACAGAATTTAAAATAATAACATGCTACCTGGAAGGGCTTTGACAGCAACCGATAATGGTCCATTCGATTGTTTCAGGCCAGTAACCACAGCTTCAAAAACGACTCCAAATGCTCCTTCGCCTAATTTATTTCCTAACGTTATTTGACTGGGGTCGATTTCAAATTCTTCAGTTAAAAAATGGTAACCAACTTCGATAGCGATTGATGGTAGGAATGCTTTAACTGTGCGTAGTTCATGCTGTAAGAATCGTTTGAAACTAATGATTAGCAGGAAAGAAATTTATCCGATGGCATCTTAAAGACTCGAACACAATATTTGTCAAGAAAGTGAATCCGGTAAACTATTCTTGCTACTGTTCTACACTGAGTTAGGGGAATGAATTGGAAGAGAGCGAGAAAATAAGACACTGATGAGATCTGATCTCATGAGTTGAAATTTGGTGACCCGTGGCATCAGAATGTCATGTCTCTTTCAGCTACCTCATTTATTTACTGTTATGCTATGCTATACTAATGGGTTAGGGAGTAAGCCAAGCAGCCATAACAGGCTGAACCCTTAGGAGGCTTTTATACAGGCCTTAGGAGGCTGTTATACAGAAATACTGTGTTACTCAAGAGCCCATAAAGGGGATGGAGTTGTCTTATAAAACAACTACAGAATGGAATTCAAAATGTAGTGTTGAATTCATTATTACCTTATCTATCGTTTTTGATCGGTAACGCTTTACCAAAAACCTGAACATGATGATAGCTAAAATGACAATGGCGAACAAACTACTGCCGACATAGACCATGATCTCATAGCTGACTGAAAAGAGAAAGAAAACCAAAAGTTGGTCAAATTAAACAGTTTTTATTAACATAGAGACAACTTAATAGAGTTGGAAATGACTATATTAGCGGTAGTTTGGGGGTGGGATACATCGCGGAGAAGATGAGAGAGAATAGACTGAGGTGGTATGGGCACGTGAGGAGAAGACGGGGGAGGAGCTGGTTAGGTCCATTACCAGTATGCAGGTTACTGGAAGCACCCTGGGCAGGGAAAGGCAACAGCAGACTGCAAACAAGTTGTACGAAAGGATATTGTGTGTGAGGTGGATAGGGACCATGGGAACCCGCCGACCCCACCCTGCTACAGGAGGGATAAGGGTAGGATGATGATGAGGCAATTGGGGAGATTCTCTGATAAACTTGACATGGAATTAGTTTAAATACGAGCACAGGTATAGAAAATTTCTGTCATCTGTTGTTGTGGGACGCTGATCTTTATTTGGATGACGTATTATCATCTAATTTCTGCAATTTGCATAGCCATTCTCAAAGTTGAACATCCCTTTGGATTATTTGCTGTCGCACATTTGCTTTGACCGAGATTATTTTTTATTCAAATTTCCCTCAAAACAAAAATTGCAGGGGTAACAGTGAAACAAACTGGGTTTGTGAACGGGATATGATTAATGATGCGAGCTTACCTCCTTTAACATGATCACTGTGATTAAATATGTGTCGAATGGGCGACTGATTATGCAAGCCACTATGTAATTGAATGCAAATACCATCGTTCTTAGTGCCTGATATGCATTTACACTCGTCTGGCGATGTCGATCCTTGAGGACTGACTTCTGTTGGTGGACAAGGAAAGCAACCATATGCTCCGTTGAAAAGTGGTCCAGGAAAATTCTTGTAGTGGTTAGAAGGGCATTCTGTCGAAAGAAAAATAGTTGGAGTTTAATGTTGCTGCGGTAATCGACAATGAGATGCGAATGCTGCGCTACATGAGTGGGATGTCACGAGCCTATAGCCTTTGAAATGATTGCGTTAGAGGTAGCCTGGGAGTGGGAGACATCGCGGAGGAGATGAGAGAGAATCGGTTGAAGTGGTATGGGCATGTGATGAGGAGGGGAGAGGAGGAACTTGTCTGGTCCATTATGGGACTTAAGGTAAGTGGGGACACCAGGAGTAGAGGAAGAGGGACGTGGGAGCAGGTGGTGCAAAGGGACATGGAGGCATGCAGGGTGGTGGGGGATAGGCGGGAGTGGAGAATCAGAACCCGCAGACCCGACCCCGCCTCAGGCGGGAGAAGGGTGTGATGATGATAATGATGATGATTACCTATGCATGTGTCGGTAGCGTTATTTAAATAATATCCTTTATCACAATAACAAGTCGAAGCTCCAACGGTATTGGTTGTTGATCCATGTGTGCATTGCAAACAAGATCCATTTCCAGAATGAGCCTTGAAATAACCGATTGGACATGCTGAAGTTGTTGATGGTCAACCATAAAAAAAGACATTATTAATACTGAACGTCTCGTTTCTCTCTTTTTTATATGTTATGAGGCTACTTTATGTTCACATTTTCTTACGTTGGCAAGTACCGTTAGGCATTTCTTGGAAACCAGCTTTACAAACGCAGTCTTTATAGGACTGGCTTCCAATAGGACTTGTACGATACTTTTGACATCGTTGACAAGAAATGTGGCTTCTCGGCGCCATCAAACTAATATCGAAGGAACCAGATGGGCATACTAAATCCAAGCAATATTGAATATTAAACAATTACATAATGACTGCTTTATCCGTGACATACTTTTTCCTCGTTAAAAACATAGGTAGGTATTGTTATTAATTAAGAAATCATATATGACTGTAGCCTTGGAAGTAAACAAGACTTCGTACGAGTTCAAGTTCAGTAAGGGAGAGAGCGGCTTATTGCATTGGGCACACCAGTTCTCGTCTGATCACTGAAGTTAGGCAACGCAACCCCAGCTAGTACTAACATGGGTGGCTGCTTGGGAAAACTGGGTACTGCTAATACCCAAAAAAAGTGTCTAGGCTGTCTCCCTCATTAGAACTACTCAGTGGACGGGGCTCTAATGAAACGGGTCTTGAAGTGCCTCTATCGTCCTCTCATACTTCTTACAAAGAATGAACAGCTAATAGAGAGTTAGTTGTGAACGTCGACGATGACGATACGAACGATACGAGTTCAAATGAGGCAACTGTGCATGCTCACGAAAAGCAGACCAGCAATTGAGCTTGCGCATTTGCTTCATTTGACCTCGTATCGTTCGTATCGTCATCATCGACGTTCACCACTAACTCTCTATTATCAAGGTTAGTGTTCAGGTCTTGATGGTTATTGTGAAAGGACAATTAATTCCTTAGGAAGAATCAGTAACCTAGTTAGACCTTGATGTTAGACGGGCAGATATTTTAGAAAATAAGTGGTACGTCCCAAGTTTTTATTATCTGCGTTTATTAACGTCCCAAGTTTTTATTATAGTTTTTATTATTGCGTTGGACACACCAGTCCTCGTCAAATTACTGACGTTAAGCAACGCAACCCAAGTTAGTACCGACATGGGCGGTTGGCTGGGTACACTGGGTACTGCTAATTTCCCCACTCCTACCTACCCCTCCCCGCGAGCAGACTCCACAGGGTCCGGTCCGTTATGGCTGCTTTGCCGACTCCCCTACCCGTTGGCGTAACTCACTAACAAACTTGTAATAATAAATACAAAGAAATTAGATGAAATACCGAAATATGACGATACGTTTTTAACTGTATAATGAGGTTTATTCCTTAAGGACAGGCATCGACTCTCTTGTGACCCACTGCTACAATTGATTGGGTGAACTTTATTGTCTGTAAAATATTTTAACATCAAAATTGTAATTTTGACTGAGCCTTTCTCTCCTCTTGTTGACTAGATCATGACGTTACTTACCACACTTTAAATCTGTTAATGATAAGTCTGTAATATAACTGTCTCTTAAGTTTTTTGGAGAGGCACAAGTTGGAATGTCATTAGGTTCTTCATACATTATTTGATTCTGATACCAAATGGCCAGCCACGTGATGGTGCAATCGCAGCGCAACATATTACCCTGCAAATAACTAAAAGAAAGCAAAGCAATTTCTAACTTCCATCTTCACCTTTTCCCGTCTATGTTGGGGTGGGGTACCCATCTTGTCCCTCTGAATGGACACAAGGGTGATATATTGGACGTTTTTTTCCCGCAGCCGGCTGTCGACCAAAGCTGCAACCCCTATTTTTATTTTTCGTCAGTCTACTGTTCGTTGGGGCACTCTACCGATGCCAGTGGGCGAGCTCTTACACCTGGGAATTTTGTATCATCTACCAGTTGAACAACAGAGAAGGTTCTTTCAGCTGACCGAGCCAGGTCAACTGAAAGTAAATATGCCTGGAAATTTCGGCATTTGATCTCTTGCAATTCGCTTACTTGTTAATGAGGTTTGTTGCGTAATATTGGCATCTTTGAAGGACCTTTGCGTTGAAAATGAATTATGGGTGATTGTTCAGGTCACCACGGAAGGGCAATGTCGCTGATCTGTGGCATTGTCAGCTTATTTTTAGCAGCTGAACATCCTCCTCATTTTGGCTCATAAATGTTATTTATTGTCATTTAATAGGATCTACCCCGATGGACAGTGTGTCGGACAGAAGTAGTGAACGATTGGATCTAGAGACTTTTCATGGATGCTTTAACAGCCGTTCTGGGAATAATATGGTATATACAAATCAATCATTTGTTTTTGTTCTAACTGCTTGGGATGAATTCTTCCTACTTTTTGCAGTCTGAAAGAGTAGTGAAGGGTAGGTGGGTAATGGACAGCTGAAGAGAGTTTGGGGTCAGAAACTCAGGGGAGTTGTAGCATACTCTAAACTGGCAAAAATAATGTACTCGACACTGACAAAAAATAAATTATTCAAGAGTGTGTTCAGTATTTTGTGCGAGATCACCACAATATTAGAAAATTTTGGTGTAGTAGCATCATTAACGTCCGGACTGCTTCACCCTTTATGATTTATACCGACTTCATCTTTGGGACTAACGTTGAGACTGAACTTGTACTCTTTGATGGGCTTCAGACGTCAATAGCCCTAGACACGTTGGATTACAAGGTCTGTACAGGTTTCCTACTCATTTGGAATGGGATTAAATTGGAATGCAAAAGTGCAGTAAACTACTACATAAAAGGTAAAGAGAATGGTCACTGAATTAAACACTTGTATGGAATCGTTTGCAGTAGTCAAGGTTTTAATTTCCTGTTTCTTGATTTACGTCAGTCTTATGTTGCGTCATGAGTTTTATAAACCAGCCAGGTGTGGGTTGTAATCCTTTAGTTAGTGAAAAAATTCCGGTTAGGAGACGTACATTGCAGCCAATAATCTGTTCTGACAATTTGAAATTTACTTTCTACAGCTATATACCTTAGCTGCAGGATAAATTGTTCAAACTAGACTGATTAAATTTTTTGCAGTAGGTTGAAGTGAATCGAAAATAATTGCCCATAAGGTTATTTTATTTATTCATTCATAAAGTTACTTTGGCTCAATTTTAAATCACTTTTGAATGCCAAAAAATGTTCATCTAAATAAATTATTTTGTACTTACATATTGCGGAACGTAAAATATTTAAATTTTTGATGAAGGGCTTCGTCTAGCCAGGTTATTTTATTGTAATCCAGCCACCTAAAGAAACGAATTTGAGACGCAATATAATTAATATTGATTAAATTGAGAGTCATGGTAAACCTATCTCGTCTTATTTCAGAGTTTGTAGTCAAAATGCTATTCCCCCGAAATCTATGTTTATAAAAACACCCGTCTTGATCTGGAGTCGAATGTGAATGATATTTTTATGTAGTATTGCTTGAATTTCATTGATCTACGTTTAATATCCTATTGTCTACAGTTTATTGAGAAGAGTAAGGAATTGGATACTGCTATGCTACCGGTATTTCGGTAATATTTCATCGAGTGACCCCTAGTACTGTCGGTTAAGAAGCATGCGTGGTATCACACTTCTCACGTGAAGTGGAGGAGGCCCCTCGCATACATTCTGCAGTTTAATATATGATAGGACCCACTATAATTCCGGCATGTCATACGAGATGAATAAATAGTAATTCAATCCATAATATTGGCGGCATTTACTGACTTTCGGAAATCGGACTGGTTAAGTGGATGTGATGTAAACATGATACTTTTGTTGAATGTTGTCTTCCGCGTTATTTGATCATTGACAGTTGATCAGCTCATCTTTAATACTAATTTTACAGTTTACTTAGATTATCGAGTTATAATTTAATGCTTCCATCGTGTTCGTCAGTTATCCAGTTAGGTAACTATTTACCTACCTTTGTTTGCCCGAGTTATCGTTATCTTGGTTTAAAATAAGGTTAAGTGACACATCAGCAATTTGTGATTAAGTAATTTGTAATTTATAATCACTTTTTAAATTGTTACCTCGCACAACCTGCATTGGTGTACAATGGGCCTGCGTCCTATCCAGAAGGCACACAGGAAGCCACTACTTAGCATCAATACAAGGTCCTCTTATTTGGGCCGTGCAATAGACAAAACTTATGATATATTCACAAGTTTCAATCTTATATTTTTTTATTAAATTTGGTACTGTTCCTGTTGTTGTTGTTTGTTGGTGTTTTAGGGCCCTTCAACTACAAAGGTCATAGAGCCCCGTCCACAGCATAGTTCTTATGCAGAAACTGCACAGACACCACACTAATGCGACGATTTTTGGGTATTAGCAGTACCCAGTTTTCCCAAGCGGCCACCCATGTCAGTACTAGCTGGGGTTGCGCTGCGTAACTTCAGTGATCAGACGAGAACTGATGTGTCCAACGCAATTCGCCGCTCCCGGTACTGTTCCTAACCCTCTTGTTAGCATTCCTGACGTACTCCACTGAAAAGACATCTATTTGACCCCAAATCTTATTGTACGGTAAAATATATAGTATTGATCACGATGCAATCTTGAAGTTGACTGGTGTTGACATGCAGGTGCTATGACGTCTTTTGTGACCTAAATCTAGATTAATTGAGTGAGTTTTTGTTGAGTATATCGAGTGGGTTGTCTTTCCTTTTCTATAAGATCCAGATGTAATTTCTTATGGTTTTACAGTTCTTTGAGACTGTTCTCTTTACGTGGCGTAAATCGGTCATTAAATAGAAAGAACCGACCACATATTGACAGCTAAGAGGTTTATGATTTTATTCTTTAATTTTAGATGCGTTTAGTGAAAAGTTTTACCGACATCATCTTTCCTCCTTTCTCTCCTTTCTTCCATTGGAACCCACTTGCTGTCCCCATTTTCTTGCCCTTTTTCCATCTAGTAATCTAGAATTCAAGGGTAGCCCACACTTTCATAGGTAGAGAGGATGGCGTTAGATTTTTACAGCAACTATTGGTTTACATTAGCATGAAGAGTAGAAACCTGATGGGTCTCATCTCCCACCAGGTCCTAGGTAACAAGCAAGGCCCAAAGCAAGTCTTCAACTAAATAGAAAAAGAAAATTTGCAATGTATGGAGTAGATGTTTGAATGCAGGAATTAAGGAGCATTGACAGGAAGTGTTTATGGTTGCAATTAATGCCATCATCATCATACCCTTATCCCGCCTGAGGCAGGGTCGGGTCTGCGGGTTCTAGCCCTCCACTCGCCTATCTCCCACCAGGTCCCCGTCCACTCCAGACACTACCATATCCTTACGGACAACCTGCTTCCACGTCTGCTTTGGTCTCTCCCTTCCTCGGGTGCTTCCAACCACCTGCATTTCTGAAATTGACCCAACGACCTAACTACTGCCATTCAAAACTTTCCTTTCCACTTTATTGGAACCCTACTATCGAACATGACTCCGCTTGCCTGTCTCCCCTTCAGCCATCCCCCATTGATTCTATGGGTGACATCCGAATCTATCGTCCCGTTGCTTTGGAACACTGATCCCAAGTACTTTACCTCTTGCACCTTTGTCACCAACTCGCCCCGTCAGCGTTATTTTCCTGTCCTTCCCAACTGATAGCTAAATACCCTATCTTCATGTTTATCTTCAGTTCTCCCTTTTCTATTACATCTTTAATATCGTTTAGTCCTTTCACTGCTTGATCTTTGGAGTCACTAGGTTTCCCTGCATCGTCTGCAAATAACATGCACTGGGGCCCAATATCCTACTCCCTTCTGCAGTTCGTCCATAATCAGAATGGCAGAAACTTCCTCACATTATTCTCACCATTGCCGAATGGCCCTTGAAAAAAATGACAAGTAATACGAGTCTGTTCGTGCCCTGATCTCCTTCATTTCTCCCCCTATACTCTGCAAGGGATAAGCTGCCAACTGGAGGACCCCCGTACCGCATTTTCAACAGTCTGTGAAAAAGCTTAATGCTGTAGTGAGTCCCACCCTAATTCTGAGATCATGTCTGAGACATCAGTCTATGAGAGAAGCGATGGAGCACAATTCTTGCTGCCCCTTGGACCAGTTCAATTTTCCAAGGTAAACCCTTCCTAAAAGGAAACCAAATTGGACTACACTACTCCACAATTGGTCGTACCAGTAAAAAATAGACTATTTCTTTTACTTCCTTTGTGCTGCCCTCAACACTTCTAACCAAACGGAGGGCACGCCCAGCCTACCCAATCACTTTGTCAGTGTGCTCCTTCCAGGTGCCCTGAGTGTTTAGAATGATTCCAAGGTGCTTATGGGTCACAACCCTATTAACCCTCACACCACCTATGCAATAAGTAAAATTAACTTCTGATTAACTTTGTCTCTGACTGATCATAGAGGGCCTCATACTTCTGGTGTTTGTCCAAGGCAATAATCCTCCTAGCTGTGGTCTTCGTCTGCCTACATTAGGCTCATGGTCCCCTATCTCCATCCACCTGTGGAAATGAGCCTGCTTTCCCTTGTTGGATGCTTCTAACTTGTCATTCCATCACCATGTCTGCCTGCCCTGGACTGTACATCCTACCTAGCTGTCATAAAATGGATTCCCCACATTTTCTAATTTTTCTGGTGGCCCTGTCCCACATGGTATCAACTGTTCCTTCTCAATCCCAGTCTAGCTATCTGTGTACGTCCTGTGTGAATTCCTCTGTTTTGGTGGGCAATTTCCACCACCTGATAACCTGCTCTCCTTTCCATGAATATACCTTACCTGCCACTTTCACTAGGATTTATATCATAACTAACCTATGGCCACATTCTTTTTGAAAATTTTCCCTTGGGAGTGCCCAGCAGTCACGAACCTATGCCCTCTGACCATAAAGAAATCTATCTGTGACCTCCCTTGTGGTGACTGGAATGCGATCAGGTGTTTGTCCCTCATTCTAAACTACGTATTTGACAATGCGGGTCATGTGCATCATATGGGTGCAAATTTTGAATTCTCTGTCCACACCCCCGACCTACCGCAGAGCCTAACAAAGGGACGCCCATTCGGGTCTCCAGGGTTACTTGGATAGGGAACCGTGAGAGAGCCATGACTCCCGAGTAGTAGCACCAATAGGTATCGGGGCTGACCGTGCTCTGAGGAAATTTATAGTTTAATAATAATTGAGGAACCTGATATTATATTATTATCGATCTGCATATTTATTTTTCTTAATTGCACCTGCAATTTTATGTATTTCCTATCATTTATCACAATTTATGATTTTCTTCCTTGAAAATCATGTGATCTCATCAATATCATCATTATTATCTGTATCAAGTTCATGTAAGTTGTTATTTATGAAGCTTTACTTTGATGGAGTTACTCCCTTGAGTTTGTGGCGTGGTTGATGAAAATACTCCCTGCCATTAGCTATTAGATTAATCATGTAATTCAGTGGAATGAACTTTATTTTTGTTTTATGTAATGTAAGTGGTTCATAATGAAATTGCTTAGGGGGGATGTGAATAAACTCATTTTGCAGACATATATTAGCTATGTTTCTTGAAAAAGTTCGTGTTTCACTTACAGTTCTTTCAGTTGACCGGTGGTCATTAAAGCTTCTGGCTCAAGTGTTATTATACTGTTGTTCGATACGTGTCTGAATGAAAGTAAAATACAAAGTTGCATTAGTCACCTACACACAACATGCTATGACTAGGAACAATCGATCTCATCATAAATTATTAATTTTAGGGAAACATTGTCTCGTGTTAAATGCCATAAATTCCGTAAAACGCGAAAACCAATCAATTTAATTATGATATTAGGCCTTAATAATAATGTTTTGTGAAAATTCAGTGGCATGGAGTTTTATTCCCTTCGAAGACTGTTAGGTACTTCAGGACGAGTAAGAAACCTGAAGCACTGCCCCCCCCCCCCATTTAGAGAAGATGCCACCGGACTAGTAATATAAGACCCGCGCATAAAATAAGTAAATTTGTGCCCTAGTCATAGATCCACAAGGGTGGGATGTACTTGACTTGTAAAATATTATAGGGACTAGTCAATGCCCAAGTTACTGAGCATGCTTGTCGTCTTTAGACCCAGCAGGAGTTGCACCAAAAGACATCAATGAATCCTGAGTTTCTATTGTCTTGGATTATTTTTAAATCAAATATTGGAAAGAAATACGATGATGGTCTCAAATAGTCTCCCCTTTTTTCAAGACATGTAATGAAATTCCTGAAATGTTTCCTTGCATACAGACACCAAATCTTCAGTGTGACCTTTAGAGTTCAAACAACCTTCTCTCCATGGTGTCTCAATGATAACAACGATTGACCACCAACTGCGATCTTTTTCGGAGATATTACTTTGAAAAAATGTTTTAGTCACTTTTCTAACAAAAAAATTTAATTTCACCCTTGTCCAGACTATGCATTTGGATAATAAAGTGACCAGATTTTTCAGAGGACAAAGCGGGACGGGAGCTTTTGGTGAGTGCCCCAAGTAGGGGTGGTGAGACATGCGTACCTACTGTAACATATCTTGAATGTGTGTCCATCCAGCACAGGATGCATCATCATCATAGCCTTATAGCCGGGTTCTGGCCCGCCACCCCACACCTGCTCCCACGTCTGCTTCGGTCTCCCCTGCCCCGGATGCTTCCGACCGCCTGCATTCCTAAAATGGAACTACGAGCTCCTCCTCTCCTCTTCTCATGACGTGTCCATACCACCTCAACCTATTTTCCTTCATTTTTTCGCCGATGTGCACCACTCCCAGACTACCTCTAATATACTCATTCATAATTTTATCAGCTCTCGACACCCCACTCATGTACCGCAGCATCCGCATCTTAGCTACTTGCATTCTGTTGACGTGGCTCTTCCTCACTGCCCATATAGCATAGCTGGCCTAACCACTGCCCTACCGAACTTCCCTTTTTATCTTGATTGGGGCCCTCAAATCACACAGGATTCCGCTTCCCTATCTCCACTTAAACCATCCCCTTTGATCCTACGGGTCAGGGGCACGGGCACGGGATGCCCGATGTTTTAATTTGATGCAGACGATGATCAGTTACCAACCTAGAAAGATCATTCTGTGTGGGTGCTCTACACATATTTCATTGACGAGTGAATGCTTCTGAGAAGCTGCGGAAAAAGTGGGACAAACGGGCGTCCCGCCGGGACAGGAGAGGGGCGGCGGGACATGCAGTCTGAAATCGGGACTGTCCCACCTAAATCGGGACGTCTGGTCACCCTATGGATAATATTGTAATACCTATCAAAAGCTAATTTTATTTAATATCCGTTACATATAGTTTGAAACCGATGCTACAACGGCTGTATTCACTTTTATCAATCAAGAATAATAGAGTGTCTAACATGTATACTGTACTTACAAATATTGCAAAGCCACTAATGGCTTGAGAATTTCAGCTCCTAATTCTTGCAGTCGATTTCCTACCAGCCACCTAATGTACGCATTTCAAGAGAAAGAAACCATTTTGTTAATATATTGCAATCTAATAGCCCAATTCCTTGAAGAAAATATGCTTGATTGCTGAACACGAGGTCAATAATACAAATTCGGAATTAAAGAACAGCCTGACTCTCGCAGGCCTATACTTTCTGTAGCAATTTAGGTGTTAGAAAGGGTCCAGTACAGCGGTGTGATAGGGCAGACTGGTGTTTAGGAGAAGGAGCTTTTTACACACCGCTTTATTGCCATTATGGGTTCCAAAGACAAGTAGTGCCTTACGCAAAAATTACATTTATAGGTAACTGGCATACAAAACTGATTCAGAAACGAAAGTAGCACTAATATAGTCATGTTAAAGAAAGGACAAATTTTCAAATTCTAAATTTGTACGTCCATTATCCACTTCAAAATACTTGTGCTTTAATTCAGCATTTTAAATGAAAAAAACTTACAATTCTTGCAGTTGATTTAATCCCTCAAATGTGCTTGGTTTCAAATCATCTATATTGTTGTCATTCAGAATTCTGTAAAAGAACAAACATTAGGTATATTTATTAGTTGTCTTTGGTATCTGGGACAGCAAAGGTTAAAGAATACACTGTTTCAGACTTCCTAATTGGAATTGAATACACTGCAAGCAGCCCTGATGGGCCAAATTGGCAGTGGAAAGAATTAACAGTTGTATTATACAGTATCTTTGATAAAAGGTTGGACACTGGACAGTGTGGACACCACACGGGACCTCGGTTTTACTTCTCATCCAAGGGAAGGCGCATTGGGGTCCCTCTCCCGGCCGAAAGAAGCCAACCCACCTCTGTACACTATCGAATCTAGAACCACTAAAGCAGTTACCGAGCATGCTACCTATTGCGCCACTGAGGTGGGTATAAGTTATTGGCATATAATAGTACTTTTTAAAAAATATTTATGTATATAACATTTAAAAATATTTGGGGGCGGCATAACTACGCCAGTGGTATTAACCAGTTAACTGTGGACAGGGCTTAGTAGAAGACCAGTAAAACGTGTGGTCAAGAATATGCTTTGTATTACTATAGGCCTAATTAGATGATGTTTAGTTGTGCAATGTGTGAGTTGCTTATATGTAGACCCCTTTGTCGCCTGTGGCAGAATCAATTACTATTTAATTCGGCATGACTACCCCTCTATTCGCAATCTCTATTGGAAAATATTCTATTTTATCACTCCTATGAAATACTAATAACTTCAATTGTAGATTTAATCTTTATAAACCTCCACTTCTTAAGGGTTAGGCCTGTTATAGTGGAGTAATCAGTATCAGAATGACCGAATAAAAACAGAGAAAAAGGACGTTGCGATGAGCTGAACGAGAAGAAAGGATAGATAGGAGACAAGAGGAAAGTCACTCAAGAAGGACTGTTTGAACCAAATTTTTAAATGACTGACTTCTGACCCTATGCCCCATTTCTTTCAGTCTCCTCTTATGTATAGAAATACAATGGATCTTCGCAAACCACACTGGGATATTAGCACATTTACAGGGCATTATATTTCTTTTTCTCCTGCTGGGGTTTTATTACTTGAAGATATGATGTTATTTTCTAAAAAAAGAATAGTTATACTATCATATCGTAACATTAATTTATAATGTAAAAGATAGCAGTAAACAGCCTAACCCTCCATCCTCGCTCCTACGGTTTTTTGTCATTGGTGACCTCAGAGAGCCCCAAACAGTTTTTCCTATTGGTGCATGTAATAATGTAATTGCCTCATTATGCGGCAGAAATATGTCGAATGCCCCTTTCAATGTATTGAAAGCAACGTGTTTTTTAGTTCATGAATCTTTAAGTTCTAATATGGATTTTTTTGGAGATTAAATTTTCTGGTGTACATGAACTGCATGCGGCCGTTGTTCTGTCATGTATGAAATTTTCCAAACAATTGATTGAAAATAATGCGTTTTATGTCAATAATTAAAATATTCAAATTGAAGTTACAGATCTAGTCTTATATAGAGGTGACCAAATGAATAAGACACTTTTCATGATATTTCATTATACTAATAAACTTTGGACACATTAAAGGTTGTTGTATAAAATTAAAATAGTTAAATGCCTCACATATGAGAAGAATAAATGTAGCTATAAAAGTTCTATATTTAATAATAAAATATCATTAATTAAAAGTGATCAAAAAACTCTTGGACATAGAAATCAGATAGTACCAAAATTAAGTGACTAAAATTGGGAAAGTAGCGAATTAAATTGTGTGATTCGGTAAAATCATTCAGTATATGCTTTATGGATGATTTTTTTTAATTATTGAAGTTAAAAGAGAATGGGTAAGAACAAGCATTGCAATCCAGTGTAAAGAGAAAGGATTTTGAATTTAAAAGAGGAAATTATTCAATTTCAAAAATTAGTAAAATACTAATCTCAATAAACCACTTGAATTTTGGAAAACGTTTTTATGGAGTGATGATCCAAGTTTAATTTATTAAACTCAGATGGCAAAGTGTATGTTCATCGACCAGTAAACTGTTCAATCAATCCAAGATACACACTGAAAACAGTTAAATTTGGAGGTGGGAATATTATGGCTTGGGGAGCAATGTTTTGGCATGGTACTGGCCCCTTGCATAGAATGGAGGGGAGGATGAACCTGGAGATATCCTGGAGAATGTAGTGGAGCCTCATGTGGATGACAATTTGCCCATTACATGGATGCTTATGCGCAGGACAATGATCCCAAGCATTGCGCAAAATCAGTAATACAGTGGTTCCAGGATAAAATTTGAATTGGCCATCTCATAGTCCAGATCTTAACCCGTTAGAGAATGTAAAAAAGGAAAATTAAAGATAAAAACCCATCAAACTTAAATCGATTTTGGGAAAATGTTCAAGAAGCTTAGCATCATGTTCCAGTTAAAAGATGTTGGCAATTACTAGAGACCATACACAAAAGATTGAAAGCAGTGATAGCAAATAAAGGTTATCCAACAAAATACTATAGTGTGGATTGGCCAAATTAACAACAATTAATATTTTTAGTTGTATTATTAGTATGATCACATTGCAAATGTTGCAAATGGAATGTACAAAATAATTTTTATTTATGCTACAAAAATGATTTTTGTTATTTCTGCTTTAGTTAATTTCATAAAATTTTTTATTAACACAAGATAAGATGTATTTTAATTTAGTATATTTTTCTTTGGGCATTAAAAGTTTTTCAAATCATCAAAGTGCCTTATTTATCTGGCCACCGCTATATGTATCCTAAAGTCGAAGAAGGGTTAATAGAGACTAGTAATAGTTTGTAATCATTGTAAAAATGTTGCAGTTACTTACAGAATTTTTAAATGTCCAAGACCGCAAAAAGTGCATGGTTGTAATCTACGAATGTTATTTCCTGTTAGAATCCTAAACAAACATACAACAGATAAGATGGATGAAATATTTGAGTCATTTAAAATGTTATCAGTCTTGCAATTTATAGTCACAAAGTCCAGGCTCATTTATCTACATATTTTTAACTATCTTACTTATTATGGGGGCGACATACGACCTGACTTTTGTTGTGTCTAATTTGAATTCATAAAATGTTGCTACTTACAGATTTTCCAAGCTCATGAATTCACTGAACGATTCTGGTTGTAAAGTACTAATGTAGTTTAACGATAAGTCTCTGAAAATTATAAAATGGTCTCTGTTAATGTAGCACAACAGGTCTAGGTTTGTCACATCTATTTGAATACAATTTAACAATAGACATGTCATCAGAATGACATGTATAGTATTTTAACGGTTAATACATTAAACCATGAATGATATTGGATGTCTCAACTTTAATCATATAAACAATTTCTGTGAATAAGAAGGGGGGAAAAAGATGTGCTAGGCTTGGAGCTAGAGATTAAGTAACACGGGAACTTAGATCCTTATGTGAAGTAACTTATTATTGATATTTTTAACCTTTTGCCGAATGTAAGCTACCCCGTAGTATATCAGGAACATACCTGAAATGTCGCTGATTTATATCTTTCATTTCTAATTAACAGTGGTTTTTTTGTCACCCATTTAGGTCCAACATAAAGCTTACTTCTCTCAATCTGTTGAAATCATCAATCTGGGGAATGCAACAGGCTAGTACAAACCGGTTGAATTATGGAAATCAACGACCTCTAGAATAATAACTGTAATAGTAATGCCTGTTGTGGTTAGCACCATGTCAGAAGCACCACTCCAGGACTTTTTTAGACCCCTTGGTTCGATCCTGGCCGGGGCAAAACATTTCCTTTTGGTGGTGGTGAAACTTCCAATGTGTGCTACTACCACTGATGTTTTCTTTCTCATTGGCACCTTGACGGACATTAGGACTTTTTCTTAATCAACTTCCATTTTAAATTTTTACCTGTTGCCCATAGCTGTTTGAAAGGGTTCAATTATTTTTAATTTTGTCGGTGAGGATCCTAGAGATGAATAGTAGTAGTTGCTCATTTTAAATTATAATGATGTCCTTATAATGACAGATATCGAATAAGTTGATTGCACTTTAATGCTGTGTCCATACATGGATGGAAACGAAAATAGATGTCTTTCTTCCAATATCGTTTTAATGAGTCCCTTTGATAAACCGTCTAATCACCCTTTACTTCATTATCTAATATTCATGCTTTCTTAGTTGACACTTCATAACTTTATAAACGAATGCCTTAGAATTGTAATACCAAAAAAACGGGAAATGTTTCTTCCATAAGTTTTGATGTGTAACGCGAAATCTCTTGATATTTGAATTTTTTATCCTACTATGCAAAATTCTGTTAATTATAAGGTTGTAAAGCAACAAGATATGATCTTCAATTCACTCTAGTGCAATTATTGATGAATGTCGTTTTTTTGACATTTTTATGCAGTATAATCACTAAATTAACATTGGTACCTAATCATAGTGAATCGTTCAACTGATTACGTCTGAAAGTTTCTCCTTATTTTTAATTGGTTAGTTGTTTTTATAACTTCTTTAGACTTATATAATCTAAAACTTGAATTTAACTTATGCGGTTCATTTAGTTATCATAGCAAACTTTAAATTGAAGCAAAAGATTATGTTACGACATAGTTTGTATCAGTACTTACATCAGTCGAAGATGTCTTTTTGTTAGGATTCCCATTGTGTCATTCAGTTTATTTAAGTCTTCAATTTCATTTCGGATGAGGTATCTATAAATATTTCAACATTGGGAAGAATTTAATATTACAGTTTTAAAATAATTGCCAAGAATTTAATTTCTGTTGTATCACATGCTGTTTTGAACATTTCTCGTATGCCAGCTCTCGAAGTTTAACTCACCAACTTCATAGCATCCATCATGATTTATCAGCAGGGTGGAACCAAATGTCGAGTTCCAAACCTTCCCCCCCCCCTCCGCTTTCAAAGTTTTAAGAAAATTTGATAATAGTATTTTTTGACGTTTTACAGATATATTGACTTGGAAATATTTGCATTAAATTTATATTGGTGCTTTGCCCTTTTGTCATTGCCGGTGCACGGTTGTGGAAATGATTAAAATACTTTCAAGTAGGCCTACGGCATATGATTTTTCAATAAAAAGTTCTTTTTTGGTGGCATCACTAGCAATTTTCCCCGTGGCCCCACCAACTCTTCATTCAACCATGTTTATCAGACCTTGATTTATGAGATTTGGAACTACGACGTTTAGTTCCAAGACGATAAGCCCACTTTTGATTTTCTTCACATCAGAGAGGTAATCACTGATCTCTGGCAGGGGCGAACGCTGTAGATATGTGCACCGTACCAATTGAACTCCCGGAGTTTGATTTCTTTTGTAGAAATTGGAAGGCAGTGACTGCACATTGATTAGTTAGTAGATCTTCTAACATTAAAAGTAAATTTAACAAATTGAGGACCCACTAATGTGCAATAACTAGCATAGCCAAGGGGGGTTAACCTCCCTTGGTCCTTGGCTGAAAAATTTAAAACGTTTTGAAATCGAATATAGTAAAGCGCTATACACCCTATCGACAGTCATATTCCCCTCCTTCAGCAGTCGTATCCACCCCTTCAGAAAATCCTGAATTGTTCATAGCTGTAGGTTCACTACTAGCCGAGGCCGGTAAGAGAGAAAGTTGCCATCTTCCTTTTAAGATTTATGCAGGAAGTAAAGCATAATAGATAAAAATGATTCATCATCATCATACTCTTATCCCGCCTGTGGCAGGGTCGGGTCTGCGGGTTCTAGCCCTCCACACCCGTCTATTTCCCGCCAGGTCCCCGTCCACCCCACACATTGCCATGTCCTTGCGGACAACCTGCTCCCACGTCTGCTTTGGTCTCCCCCTACCCTGGGTGCTACCGATCACCTGCATTCCTGGGATACACCTAATGAGCTCCTCTTCCCCTCTTCTCTTGACGTGACCATACCACCTCAGCCTATTCTTCATCTTTTCGGCGACGTCCACCACCCCCAGACTACCTCTAACATACACATTCCTAATTCTATCAGCTCTCGACACGCCACTCATGTACCGCAGCATACACATCTCGGCTACTTGCACTCTATTTACATGGCTCTTCCTCACTGTCCAGCACTCTGATCCATAGAGCATAGCTGGCCTAACCACTGTCCTGTAGAACTTCCCTTTCAGCTTGATTGGGACCCTCCTATCGCACAGGACTCCACTTCGGCCACCCCCATTGATTCTATGGGTTGCATCGGAGTCTATCGCCCCATTGCTTTGGAATGTTGATCCTAAGTACTTTACCTCTTGCACCTTTTTCACCAGTTCACCCCTTGAACGCACGTCACCATTATTTCCCTGACCTCCCCCATTGAAAGCTAAATACTCTGTTTTCTTAATGTTTATCTTTAGACCTCCCTTTTCCATTGCTCGTCTAACATCGTTTAGTCCCCTCTCTATCCGTTCTCTGCAATCACCAAGTTTCCCCAATATCGTCGGCAAATGCCAGGCACTTGGGAACCCATTCTCCTACTCCCATCAGCAGCTCGTCCATAACCAGGATGAAAAGGTATGGACTAAGTGCGGAACCTTGGTTCACCCCGACTTTCACTGGAAAGCCCCCAGTGTTTCCCCAAGGTGTCCTTACCCTGGCTATGGAGCTGTCATACATATCTTGGATTATTTGAATGAACCCTTCTTCTACTCCCCTTTTTTGTAATACTTCCCAAACTACCTGTCATTTGACACCGTCAAAGGCCTTCTCCAGGTCAATAAAGATGGCATGGAGGTCTTTCTTTGCTGCCCTGTACTTTTCTACCATCTGCCTCAGAATGAAGATTGACTCCATTGTGGACCTACCTGGCATAAACCCAAACTGGTTCCCATGGACATTAGTTCTATCCCGGAGGCGACGTTCTATTACACTCTCCCAGAGCTTCATGGAGTGACTCATTAGCTTTATACCCCTATAGTTACTGCAATCTTGGACATCCCCTTTGCCCTTGAAGAGTGGCCTTTCATCTTCTGAAGTGCCCTGGCTTGAATCCCCTGCTCAATGATCTGCTGATTTTAGATGCAGTCCAAGGACTACCTCTAAACACGTAAACAATATAAATAGATAAATGTGATTAATAAACTACTTTATTTTCATTTACTCTTTGATTATATAAACTGATATGATTTCCAGTTTTTGTTATGAATGCTCTTTATCGACTTGGAGAAGGCTTATGACAGTGTTCCACGACAGGTAGTTTGGGAGATAATAAGAAATAGGGGAGGTAGAAGAGAGGTTTATTCGAATAGTTCAGGATTTGTACGATGGTTCCATAGCCAGGATAAGGACTCCTTGGGGAAATACTGGGGGCTTCCCAGTAAAGGTTGAGGTGCACCAATGGACGAGCTGCTGACGGGAGTAGGAGAATGGGCTCCTAATTGCATGGCATTTGCCGACAATATCGAAAAACTGCATAGAACAGTAGAGAAGGGCCTAAACGATATTACAGGAGCGATAGAAAAGGGAGAGCTTAAGATAAACATGAAGAAGACTGAGTACTTAGCTTTCAATTGGAAAGGACAGGAAAATTGCAGTGACGTACGTTCTAGGGGCGAACTGGTGAAAAAAGGCGCAAGAGGCTAAATGTGAAGTTTCCTACCTGTGATGCCATCTGGACCCTCCAAAATGTTCGGGTTTCGTGCATATCCAATTTTTTTTTTGATTAGGGTTGCTCAACCTGTTTCGCAAAGGCTTATAATGCTCATTCAAAGCATTACTGATTATTTATAAAGAGCATATCATTTTATTAAATTGAATGTTTCCTGTCCTGTAAAAGCCGTGACATATTTCTCCTTAAAATTAAAATTGAACATTTGTATCTGATTGAGGATGCTCTGAATTTTTACCTCCTGGACAGGTGACCCGAGTTCACTCAGTTTTGATGGCACTCACCGATTCTCTGTTTTGCTGATTGAAAATTGTATAGTAAATAAACCAACTATCACTATTACATATCAGTCTCTAGATATCTTTCTAGCTAGGCGGATGACATAGTTCGTTAAGATTTTCCAGAGGGCAAAGCGGGACGAGGGCTTTGGTGTGCGGCCCCAAATAGGGGTGGTAAGACGTGCTTTCCAGAAGGGCAAAGAACAAAACTTGTGACTTTGTACAAAAGCAACTCCTAACTCTTTTCCCCTGTGGCAGAGTCGGGTACCCATTTGTCCCTCTGAATGGACACAGGGTGACATATTGGTCATAGTTTTTTCTGCAGCCGGTTGCCGGCCAAAGCTGCACCCCTACGCTTATATATCGTCGGTCTAGTGTTCGTTGGGGAATGCTACCGACGCCAGGGGGCGAGCTCCTACACCTGGAAATTTTTGCCTCATCCACCCGTTGCGTAGTAGAGAGGGTTCTTTTACGTGCAAGTGCCATCGTACACCCATACGGGACCTCAATTTTACTTCTCATCCGAAAGAAGCCACACTAGCAGCCTCTCTCTCGCCCGAAAGAAGCCGACCCACCTCAGTCCAGTATCGAACCTAGAACTACTGGTGCAGTTGCCGAGCGTGCTAACCACTACGCCACCGCGGGGGGTTTTGTGACTTCGTACCTACTGTACCTTATTGCTTTGATGTGTGTCCATTCAGCACAGGATGCCTGATGGTTTAATTTGATGCAGACGATGGACCCTTCTGATCAGTTGACAACCTAAAAGGAGCATTCTGTGTGGGTGCTCTGTACACGTATTTCATATGTTTATTGTTGTGTTGGTGTTTTAGGGCCGTTTAACTACAAGGTCATTACAGCCCCGTCCACTGCACAGTTCTAATGCAAAGACTTCACAGACACTACGCTAATACGATGATTTTTGTGTATTAACTGTACTCAGTCTTCCCAAGTGGTCACACATGTTAATGCTAGCTGGGGTTACGTTGCTTAACTTCAGTGATCAGTCAAACGCCACACAGGCGTTCCACGCATTTCATTGACGAGTGAATGCTTCTGAGAAGTTGCCAAAAGATCCTCCCGCCGGGCAAGCGAGAGACTGTGGGACATGAAGTCTGAAATCGGGACGTCTGGTCACCTTACTGAAACCCAAGTTAAAAGTGTCTGGTTTTCGTAGCCAACCTATGACGGCTAGTAATAGCCTTAAGCAGCTTCGTACGAGGGTGTCGTATGTCTGTTGTCACTTTGATGCTTTTGTAAATCATAATAGTTTAATAGACTGCAAATTTTTTTCTAATAACCATCGTTATTGGCTTTGAATTGAGTATGGATTACCCAATGATCGACCATTTGTTTTTATCAGTTTTAGTCCTAATTTAATAACGATCTCGTTTAGAATTTACGTATTGTACCTAAAGAAAATATTACCAGGATTCTTTACAGGATGACGAAATCGATTTTAATGTTGTTTTTCAAATATGTTTTTCATGTACAGGTTTCTTATATCCAATTACTAAGACTTCAGCAAAAACCTACTGAATGAGCAAATTCTGAAAGATTCATGTTCCGTGGTGATTCAACTGCTTGTGATGATTTCTTTGCGGGATTTTAAGATTCGACTGTTTTTCTGATATTTGAACGACATGCCGACAAACTGAAACTCATGTTCTGTCATGTGAAAAGTTTAATAGACTTCCTTGAGTGTAACCGGGCGTTGCTACCTGACATTCTTAATATACAGTACGTGGGGCGAACCAAGCGAATAACGTCACTCCATCTGGGAAATGTCAGAGTAAAAGAAGAGGATCGTTATCATCATAATACCTTTTTCCCGCCAATGGCAGAGTCGGGTCTCCGTGTTCTAGCCCTCCACTCCCGCCTATCTCCCACCAGGACACCGTCCACCCCACAACCTTCTCCCACGTCTGCTTTGGTCTCCCCCTGCCCCGGGTGCCTCCAACAACTTTCATTCCTGTAATGGACCTAACGAGCTCCTCCACCCCTCCTCGCATTACGTGTCCATACCACCTCAATCTACTCTCCCTCATTTTTCCCTGATGCCCCCCACCTCAGGCTACCTGTAATATACTCATCCCTAATTCTATTAGCTTTTGACACCCAAGTCATGTACTTCAGCATTCGCATCTCGGCTACTTGAATTCTATTTATGTGGCTCTTCCTGACTGCCCAACACTCTGATCCATATAACATAGCTGGCCTAGCCACTCCCCTGTAAAACTTCCCTTCAACTCCTATCAAACAGGGCTCTGCTTGCCTCTCTCCACTTCAACCATCCCCCCATTGGTTCTACGGGTGACATCCGAATCTATCTCCCCGTTGCTTTACCTCTTTCACCTTTGTTACCATCGCGCCCTCAAAGAGTACGTCACCATTATTTTCCTGTCCTTCCCAATTGAAATCTAAATGCAGTAATCTGTCTTCTGCTGTTTTTTTATCTTTAGTCCTTCCTTTTCTATTGCTGCTTTAATATCGTTTTGGCCTTTTTCTTTTGGATATCTGGATTCACTAAATTTCCCTACATCGTCTGCTAATGACTTGCACTGAGGGGCTCATTCTTCTACTCCCGTCAGCAGTTCATCCATCACACGAATGAAAAGGTATGGACTTAATGCTGAACCTTGGTGTAGTCCAACCTTCACTGGGAACCCTCCAGTATTTCCCCAAGGAGTCCTTATCCTGCGTATCTAACCATCATACATATCCTGCACTATGCGAATAAACCCTTCTACCTCTTTTTTGTGCAATACCTCCAAAACTACCAGCTGGGAACACTGAAATAAGTCTTCTCCAAATCAATGAAGATTGCATGGAGGTCTTTCTTTGCTGCCCTATGATTTTCTATCATCAGCCTAAGAATGAAAATTGGTTCCATTGCGGATCTACTCCGCATGAACCCAAATCGATTTCCTCTGACTCTAGTTCTAACCTGAAGGCGACATTCCATTACTCTCTCTCTCTCTCTCTCTCAGATCTTCATAAAATGGCTATTAAGCTTGACACATCTATAGTTACCACAGTCTTGGACATCACCTTTACCCTTGAAGAATTGTACTATCCAGCTCTCACGCCATGCATCTGTAACGGGAGCCGAGGTCTGTACCCCCGTGACATTGAGGACGCATGATAACGACGGCCCACGGCCGCTCGCTCACCCCTGACGGCCGCCGGCACTGAGGTCTTAATCCCCTGTACTGTAGGTTGGAAGTTTTTTTGAAAGATATTTTATGAGAGATACTTTAAAAGTGGGTTCTCTACTGCTGTTTTATGGTATATAATTGAATCTCTACAAATAATAGAAAATATGCATTAGGAGGAGTTAGGTTCGTTACAAGGATGCGGGTTATTGGAAGCACCTGGGACAGAAAATGAGGGTTTAACGACGATAGTGATGATTGAGCGTAATCGTCGTTTTCCGTTCAAATTCCCAAGTGAACCACTTTTATGTATGCTTTTGGTCTAGTGGGGTTCTGTTCAAGAGATTTTATGTTAACTTTTATTGCTCTATGGTTGTTGGATGCTAAATAGACAAAACATACCTGGAGAGTACGAGGTGTAATAATTCTGAGCGCACTATCACGATGGGCTATATTGGGTTACTTTGATAAGATATCTTATAACAAAGTCGTCGAAGTTCCTATGCAGTGTTGTCATTTGGTTATCTCGTTGCTTTTAATTTAACTATGACTAAATGAAATAATGGGCACCAATCGGTATTTCTATTTGGAAGAAATGCTTGCTACGTAAGTCTGTTTACCAATGGGGTTATAACATTGTACGTTGTTGATAAAAATTCACTTAGCATGTTTTCTACTGAGGAATTCTTGCTTTTCTCCGAATTATTTACTGAAAAGTTAATGAATACATCGAGTTTCTATGCCAACAACAACCTCCGTATTGCAAATCTTACATGGAGACTTTATTGCTCCAGAGTCCAGATATTGATTGGGACTCTTAAATATTCATAAATAATCGAGGTCATCACTGGGCAAAAGTATTTTCTTTTCTTTCAGGACTCGGAAATTGAAATTTATGCAATATTATTGTGTCTCACTCTGTTTTATAGTGCATTTTATACTACTGTACCTGGAATGTTCGTCCGATTTTAATGGCAATTTGCGTTGAGGAATTCGTTATCAGAGCGATAAAGGAAGCTATTTTAGCATGATTGACGGACTCTTGGTGAAATACATTTGTACCCCATCACAGAGGAGGCTACTGGAGAAATATTACAAAAGTCATGACCTCTACTCATAGGCAATATTCTGACTTTACTCTGTCTATTGGGGCCACAAAGAGAAGGTCACTTGTACCCTATAAGCGCTCAAGCTGCATACCCGGTATTTGGAATGGAAAACTTTCCCTTATCAATCTCTTGTAAATTATCTTGCGTAATGCAACTAGCAACTACTAACCTTTTTTCGCCTATGGCAGTGTACCGATTTTTGTCTCACTGGGACAATTGGGCGATCTGTTTGATGGTATTTCTACGCAGCAATTCCTGCTCGTGGGATTACTGTCCGTTGGGGCACTCCACCGAGCTAGTTCCTAAACCTGGAAACTCGTTGCATATAGAAACGATTCTTTTACGTCATAGACACAACAAGGGTTTTACTTCCCATCCGATGGAAAGCTTCTGTTTCTCTCTTTCTCTCCCTCTCGTCGAACCCAGAACCACTGATGCAATAGTCGAGCACGATACCTCTGGCCACCTTTTTTTTGTTTTGTTTGTGTTTTAGGGTCCTTGAACTACAAGGTCATTAGAGCCCCGTCCACTGCGTAGTTCTAATGCAGAGACTGCACTGACACTACATTAATGCAACGATTTGTGGGTATTAGCGGTACCCAGTTTTCCCAAGCGGCCACCCATGTCAGTACTAGCTGGAGTTGCATTGCTTAACTTCAGTGATCAGACGAGAACTGGTGTGTCCAACGCAATTCGCCGCTCCCTCCTCTGGCCACCGAGGCGTAATCACCATTTTTACATAAAGATGTCAAAGAAATGTCATACGTAGTTGAGGTAGATGATTTTAATACATAGAATATCAAGACTCTACCCCATCGGTGAATTGTGATGTGGTTTATTTTATTATTTAATGTCGGCGTGCCTGCTCTGATTGGGTATGACGTGACCACTTCCAGCTTTTAATTTGCGCATGTCGTACGATAGGAACTACAATGCCTAAGTAACTGACAAGGACTCCGCCTGTTACCTCAGCACTTGCTCGGAAAAAGTGGAATCAATTAATGTTGAAGCTATCTGCCCTAAGACTGGCTTACTAAAAATACATATCAGTACCGGAATCGTGTATAGTTAGAGTTTGAAAATGAAAGAATAAAGGATGATCTGGAGCCTTAGTCTGTTGGAAAACAGCAAAAGCTCCCCCTAAAAGTGGACAGTTTGCAGTGCTTTTGAGCAATGTAGTGCAGCATTTGAGAGCAGGCGGTCTAAGTTTTTAATTCTCCTCTACTGACAAGGAGACTGAAAGAGCTGAGCCGTACCATGTTTCCCCGAAAATGAGACCTACCCAAAAAGTAAGACCTACCAAGATTTTCCAGGATGTACTTAATATAAGCCCTTCCCCGAAATAAGCCCTACGCGAGCCCTAAGGCAAAGAGTAATCCGCTTTTGTTTCCTACATCTGATAGGGTGATTTCATTAAAGGGAGTCGTGAGTATAGAGCAGTGTTTTTCAACCAGGGTTCCGTGAGGTCCGCTTAAGGGTTCTGCCAATGGGAAGGTAAAATATAAAAATAATGGAAACACAAGAAACGAGAACGACTTTTGTCTGTGGAAGATGAACTTCGGGTGTCTCTCTCAAACATTAGGCCACGAATTCAACTGCTTATGCTAACACACACACACCTGTATCGATTAATGTTTTTTTCTGTCACTGTATGGGGTTCCGCGAAAGGTCTAAATGTTTCAAAGGGTTCCACGAGAAGTCTAAATGCTCCAAAGGGTTCCGTCTCAATAAAAAGGTTGAAAAACACTGGTATAGAGTGTAGTAAGTCGTGGTAATAGAAATAAAGTAGGACACGATTTCAATAGTTTGTCATCTACATTTTTTTTGCCGTTATATCTCAATTTCTATTTTGTAAGTATTCAATACTTGACTTTAAAAGATAATATTATAGAAAAGAATAAGACCACCAAAATAGAAATAATACAGTGGCCTATTATCGGGGAAACACGGTACTTATTCATTTCCGGTTTCAAAAAACAACTTTTAGCCCTTTCCCCCCCCCCCCCACCTAAGGCAGGACCACGTAACCATCTTGTCCCTCTGAATGGACACATGGGTGACATATTGGACGGCTTTTCCCTCCCGGCTGCCGACCAAAGCTGCGTATTTATCGTCGGTCTACTGTTCGTTGGGGCACTCAACCGACGTGTCGCCTGTGGGCGAGCTGCTACACCTGGGAATTTTGCCTCATCTACCCTTTGCATAATAGAAACGTTTCTTTTTCGTGGAAAAGCCATCGTACACCACACGGGACCTCGGTACTACTTCTCATCCGCATGAAGGCGCACTCGAGGCTTCTCCATTTCCCGAAAGAAGCCAACCCACCTCGGTCCAGTATTGGCGCAGTAAATCGAGCATGCTACCGATTGCGCCACCGAGGCAGGTCTATTTATTTTCGATTTCATGTCTTGAAAATTCTAGTGAAACAGCAAACATGTCGCAACTAGATAAGTTTCTGTTCATGTTAGTAGCTCTAATTTTAGGTCTTAACATGCTTGCGTAGCAGTATTTCAATATAAACAAATATACTTTATATATCGTGTTATATTCAAGGTCATCGTTCGTTAATGTATACTTTCACTCTTGGCTAAAACTTTTAGTTAGGCTTAACGCCATACTTCCTGTTCAAATTTTTAGTTGCAGCCTGGCTTCTAAAACTGCGTGTGCATTTGATTTATGGTGAAAGCACTTAAAATATTTTTCCAAGATTATTCGCTGTTTGAAGACGTGAGAGTGAATGATAGACGGGGCTCGTGACATAACGGATATCCTTTATGTCCTGTTACATTAATCCAATTTCTCTCCATATTTGCACTTTGACATGCATTAAACGTGCTCCTACTTAATGCATTCATTTGAACCAAATTCAGCCAATTGATTCCAGGTGTATTATCAAAACTTCTAAATGTCTGCAAACATCAGTGATGTCGATCATTGGGAATCCTACATGAGTTACAAACAATGTGACATTTCATTCACAATTGAATAGTTTCACAGTCAAGAGATGGTATGGAGGACATAGTGAAGTTGTGTCTTCCTACGTAATATGTGCAAATCCTTATAGGAAGTAAAAGGAAGCAATCACGGAAGTATTTCGGAGAGAGCTGGCCTATGATGGCTGTTAGGGACGAAGTCGTCAGGCAAAGTAAGTGATACAGTACAGTAGAACTCCAATTTTCCGAACTCCTATCATCCGAATCGCCAATTATCCGAATCGCTTTCAGAATTTCAGAAAAAAAAATTAGGAGGAAACGTACTGCGATTTTCAAAACAATGCGCGACTTGGCTGCCTGAAAACGGATCCTGAGAGTCAAACAGCTTACTTTGACCGAGAAGTTCAGCAAGCAATGACTTCCATTTACAGTATGGTACACGTATACGTCCCATTTTCTCCCATTTAGGCCCTTTTTTCGGAAAAAATCCAATTATCCGAATGGGGTCCTGTCCCAATTGATTCGGATAATTGGAGTTCTACTGTATATGCAAAACCTGAGACTCTCCTGAGGAGGCTGCACAAATTTGCTAAAAGTAATCTGGTAACCACCCTGACTATAACAACCTTCATTTCATTTGGTGGTTGACATGGGCCAGACCAATAAAAGTAATCTGGCGACAAGCCTGACTGGTGCTCTTGTTTACAGACGTTACTCGAGACGTTTGACAAATAGGGGCCTACTGATGGTCATTTTCCTTGGTGGTTGACGTGGGCCCGTCCAATCGAAATTAGAATAATAAGTTTCCAGCCTATGGTAGAGTGAAGTGTAATTCATCAGGACCTTGCAATACAAAGTAGCAGTGGTGTTCACTGGTGCTGACCTGATGTCAGAGCTCTTTTCTGTCGTGCCTTGCCATCATTCAGAGATATTTTGCTGATAATTTCTTCCCATCGATCTCTGGATTAGTTTCTTATTTCATGGACATTTGACCCTTCTTTTAGTGGGAGAAAGAGGGCAGTTGAATGTGCCCTTTATATATTTGCTGACCTGGGGTTCTTATTACTTAGCGACAAATGATTGACCAATAAATTGTAACTAGTGTTAATTTATTATTATTCGGCCCTACTGGGATTCCGGGATAGAATATGAAGTGCCCTTTATTCCCTGCGTGTCATTAGAATCGACATTTAGTCGGCAGCCAGAAATGTAAACACATCGTGCCTTAATTCTTCTTTTTCTGTCGTTTCTACCTCCATATTCTTTCCATCGTTTTTTGCTTGGTCTTCCCGAACTTATGGGTGGTATCCAGCCCTGACGTAGGTGTGATATAGGCCCTATGCAGTATTACCTTAATGAAATCTGGAACAAGAGACTTGTAAGAGCGAGGGGAGGAATATTCAGAATTATTGTGATGTATTGACTACTTAGAGTACTTGTGAAGTTGAAATTGCAGCCTCTGACATACCATTGAGAAGGGAATGGTTTTTTAATGGAAGTCTTAATTATTATTGATGTGATGGCCTTGTAACCTTGATAATTTTAATCCCGTTTAATGTTCAGAAATTGCGAATCACTTATCTCAAATGAATCCTAATTAAATAGTGAATAATCATTTGTTTGAAATATACAGACGTTTGATAAACATTATCTGATTAGTCGTCACTTAACGTTAAAATTTTTCAGTCATTTTCTACTTCACTGCCATTATCTTACGGGGGATCGTTTCAAAATTGCTTCAGAAAATTTGGTAGCTCCCCATAAAGTATTGTTATTGACCAATTTGAATGCGGAATCAGCTCTGTGTAAAACTTTTACAGATAAATATCCATTTGTTCACTACAGAACTTTCCTTTAAATCAAACTTGATTAGTATCTCGTTTATTGTCATGTTACGTTACCCTTCCTAAATAATAGCTAGTTCCGGTACTTAATTTGCAATCATAAGTTGTTATTCGTAGGTTCGATCCTGGCAGAACTTCGGTGATGCAGCAACCTCTTAGAGTACCCTCAATGAGATGAGAAGTAAAGTCGCAGTCCTGTGTGTTGTGTGCTGCTATTATACTTTTCGAACCCATTTCCCGTCTACTCAAGATCGAGTTCCTAAGGTGTCGTCGAGGACAAGGCCGTAACAGGATGATAATAATTGAGTCAGAAATAGACAAAACAGAAAATGAAAGTCTTGCTAGGTTGTTGGGTTAGAGAGCTGCATTGGTGAATTGGGCAACTCTTTTAGTTGTATCTTACAACATGCAGGAATGCAGTGGACATTAGGTATCTTAATCCCAGAACCTGCACTAAGGGAAATTGAATATCCTGTACGTGCAAATGAGCAATTTACAAAATTCTCAGGTGTGTTGAAGTACTCTCCCTTTTCACTGGCATTGAAAAGTGGATTCAAGTCACACAGGTTGGCGCTAAATAACTAAATAGACACTGAAATTAAGTTTGACAAGCACGTCTAGCTGAAAGGTAGATAGGTAGGTTCACAACGTAACATTAAGATAATTAAATAAATGACCATCTTACAAATGACGAATATCATCTCCTAGTTGTGACAATGTTGTATTCAGTTTCTCATTTCCGATAGCGGTGCAGTTCACTTCCAGTCCTTCATATTTTCTCACAAAACACGTGCATCCTTCAGGACATTTGTCATATCCCAATCCATCACTTGTGGTGCTCCACCAACTAATTGTTATTAATATCAGCGTTAATTTCTCGAACTGATGATAATGATAGTACCATCGGTCTGTAATGGTTGCTTTCATGATGCGCACAATGATTTCCAATCTAGCGTTTATCGTTTTCTTTCTTTTTACCAAAATTAATATTTATAATTGCAGCACATTAACATCAAATTGGTAAAAGTGTGGTACGGGCACATAATTGGTGTCTAGTTGATATTTCATTTAATATACGATATCTGACTTGGTGATAATCTAAATTGCTGCAGGTTACGTTTGACGCATAGTATGAAGCTATATCTTAATAAATACTAAATCTAATGTGAAATCAACAAAGAATGAGGTTGATGAACGGTGTCGTCACTAGCAATGAATAGTACATATTGCTTGTAGCGGTTACATCTTGTGTTTTTTGATTAATGGTGCAAACTTGTCAACGTCTTTTTCCCTTTGGAGTAGCGTCCCATCATAATATGTTATTGATACATAAAGTGATAACACCATCTTTTAACGTGAAATCATTTCTGCTAAGGGGGAAAAACAAAAATTCAATTATATCTATCTGTTATCATTCTTGAACTTAATGAAATAGTAGCCATGTGATCTCTGCTCATAATGATCGTTGTAAGTCTGTTGCTTCTACTTTTATGACTATCCATCTCGGATAACCTATATTGAATATCGTTGCAAATAGCTCAGTGGCTAGAAACTGCGCATGCGTTCGATCACAACATTGGTCGAGTAGAGATTATTTATCTGCAAAGTAAGTTATATTTTAAATTGAAGTTTTACACCATTTTTGACTTAGTTACAAGTAGTGTAACTAGGATTATATTATACTAGTGCATTACTAGGATTATTTACCAGGTTGTAACTAGGTCTAATCAAGCTATGATTTGGAAAACTATAATAAGGTCCTCTTCCATATTAAGTATTTAATAATAATAATTATCATCATACCTAATCCTGCTATGGAAGGGTCGGGTAAGCGACTTCTTGCCCTCTATTCCCTTCTATTCTCCACCAGGTTCACGCTCACTCCACACTGTGCCATGTCCTGCAGTAGAACAGCTTCCGTATTTCCCTTGACCTACCTCTACCTAGTCTGATCCCATAATTTACATCCCTGTGATGGATATAACCAACATCTTCTCATCCTCTCTTCCCCATGTCTCATCCTCTCTTCCCCATGTCTCATCCTCTTTTTCCTCATGCCTCATTTGTCTTCTCTCGTCTTTTCGCCATATCTCACATTCCCAAACTGACCCTAATATGCAGTGGAAGTCGCTTATTGTAATCGCAACTGGACCTGTTACTTGGAATAACAGTAACCGGCCGATAACATTAAGTAACAGAACAAAAGTCATATATTATTGAACACAATTTATTGCAATATTATGCAACCTACTTATATTTATCCCAAACTACATATTTATCAACAACTTTTCTAAAAAAAACAAAATTTATTGGGAAAAGTCATGAACTGTTGTCTGTCGTTTATTTGACTTGATTAACTCCTGAATATAATCCTCATATTCATAGTGTTTTTGGAAGTTTGTTGCTCTGCATTGAACACATCTCCCATCCTCGAGTTCCACAGATCACAAACCCAAAAATCGCAGCAGGATACACACACTGGTAACTTTGTATGTAATGATTTAGCAACATGTTTTTTTTTTTGTCAAAAAATTAACAATGTGCTATCAACATTACGTTTTGTATGTACACATGGGTGCAGATGGGGTTATATTTATTTGCATGCAGCCACCATCTGTAGATTAACTTGGGAACTACTGTATAGTGCAGTGATTCTCAACCACTGTGCCGCGGCACTTTAGTGTGCCGTGAGATTCACGAGAGTGTGCTGCGAGGTCGGGTACCCATCTTGTCCCTCTGACTGGACACAAGGGCGATATATTGGGCAGTGTTTTCCCACAGCCGGTTGCCAACCAAGGCTGCAACTCCTATGCTATTTATCGTCTTTCTACTGTTCGTTGGGACATTCCATCAAAGACAGGGGACGAGCTCCTGCACCTGGAAATTTTGGTCCTCTACCCGTTCCATAATAGAGATGGTTCTTCCATGTGAAGATGCGGGACCTCGGTTTTACTTCTCACCTGAAAGAAGGTGTACTAAGGGCTTCTCTCTCGCCCGAAAAAAGCCAACCCACCTCGGTCCAGTGTTGAACCAAAAACTACTGACACATTTACCGAGTGCCATCGAGGCAAGTTTTTGCATAGGTTGCCCCGAAATGTGTGGTTGTTAGTGTGCCGCCAAATTTTGAAATTAGTAAAAGTGTACCGTGGCAAAAGGAAGGTTGAGAATCGCTGGTATAGTGGCATGTATAATATCAGAATTGATGACAATAGCCGAAGTTTGATTATAATATGCAGATTATTATTAAGTAATTTTCTATGAAACGGTTCGGTACTGACCGATTGTGATATCAATAGCCGATTGATAACTTCATCCGTGATTATAATATCCGACTTCCACTGTAGCTATTTTTAGCTACCAGCCCTTGTCCCCGCGCACATCTACTGTTATACCTTTATCCTCACCCCTTTCCAATTTTACTTTTATGTTTTATGAGAAACGAGGTCAAGGACCTATTGCTGTTCCTGCTTCCCACTAAATTGGGTTATTTTATAAAAGCACCTAAGATATTACACGTGGCTTAGTTGGCAGCATTCTAACTTTAATGGTGTCTAAAACTTTTCAGTAGTTTAATGAAGTCCATTAGCATTTTTAAAGGTGCCAATTGCATAACAACTAGGTAGAAGGACGAGAATAAAGTTACATTATGAGTTTTATAAAATCCTCCAAATCCGTATTAATAATAAACCGTTGTGGGATATATTGGGTAACATTGTAACAAGCATGAATTTTTTTTCGTTATGAACTCCGTCCTCGTTATATGTAAACCTAATATCACCTGCCTGTACTTTAGCTTACTAGGCTTAACTGCACACCGTATTTTTATTGCATATCTTTGAGTATAAATTTCTGTATTATTTGTATTATCTAACAAAACACTCAACTAACCTACTATCGGCACATTTGCACATCTAAAAGATGATCAGTGAAGCAGATGCTGTTTGAAAGCAACAGCTAGAATAATAGCATCATTAATGATAAGCACTTAATGCATCACATTTAATGCCATAAATTTAACCGCTAGTGGTTTAAACTGCAATGTCGTATTCAAAAACGAAATGAGAAACATAAATGAGATTTAGTTAGTGCCACTGGTGCATTGTTAACTCTGTCAACTAATACCACATATTACTTGAAAAAAAAATAACATTGGCATTGTTCAATGGCAGTAATAAAGATAACAACTTGATTAGAACTAAAAATTTGAAATAGATTTCAATACGACGACTATGAAGACTAGTTTATCTTAGAATTGATTGTCTTGCTAAAAAATAATCAGAAACATTACTGGACTACCTTTTGGAGGAAGGAGACATCCCCCGTCGGATACTAAATGAAGTCATGGCCCCGTGTGGTGTGTACGATGCTATATGCACATTAAGGAACCCTTACTACATGCAGTAAAATATACGGGTAGGAGATCGCCCCTTGGTGTCGGTGATCGCTAGTGTCTCAATGAGCAACTAGACTGCGATTGCGGTCCTTAAGCTGCTTCATTTCCTCTGCCGAGGTTACAAGATACAGTCTTTCATATTCGTTCCTAGTTGCTAGTTATTTCTCATCGCCATTGGACTGACTATACTTTGGAAAACTGCATAGGCCTACTGTAGCAGGATATATAAGTGCAACGCAGTTTAATTTAAAGCCTGAATGAACATATATTATAGTGACTTATCAAACTGGAAATAAAATTCCACGGAAAGCCAGAGCTCACAACCTGATCCTGATATGTTGGCACTTTAGCAAAGTTTTGTCAATACAATAAATGTTTGCATTTAAAATAGAATTTGGTGGCCATTGGCTGCATCTCTGTCTATTAGGCTTATTGTGAAAGCGAAAATTTTTAGGACAGCAATTTGTTGCAGTAGAGATTTCGGATTACATACTTTAGTTTTCAATTACCATATTTTTGTTACATAACTGTTAGGTGCAACTTATATGCTAACTTTACCTATAACTTCGATCTTTCCCACATATGAAAAGAAAGCACAATCACCAAACATGGATTGGGACGGCTTACAGGCCTACGTTAAATTTGCATAAAAATGCCACTTTTCCGCTGGTGCGATTTCTAACCCGGGAAATATGGTAAGACTTCTGTTTGATTTCAGGATGGTCCTTCCGATTCACATTCAAGGTAAAATGTGCTGGGGCTCCATCGTGCTGAAACCACATCTGTTGGCAAATTTGAGGTGTAATGCTTGCCATAAGTTCTGGCAACTGTTCTTGTAGAAAAACGTGATTCATGTGGCCTGTTAATTGATGTGGAAGCAAGTATGGCCACATCAAATACAACACCTTCTTTTGCTTGCCATTTGTTAAGGCTTGACTTTGGACTCCACATTCCTATGCTAAATATGCTTAGTTTGGCACCCTCTAAAATACGTTTTTTTTTCTTGCCGAGTTCACGGACACCCTGTATACTGCGTGGACTAAAAGTCTGCCCCCCCCCCAAAGTCAGTCCCAAACCGAGTGAGAAGTGAAAAACGGATATAGAGAACAAATAGAAAGTATATAGGTCTCCAACCAATGGTGACCTTTACTTGACTGTGAACCTAAATATTCGGCCCTTTCTGAGACCTATCTTGGGACCCAAGCATCTGTGTTAAATGTGCTTCATGTCCATGGTTTTTACCCATTTCATATCCACTGTCACCAGGAAATACAGCCAACAGATTATGGTTTTTGCCTGGACTTCTGCAACTGGCTTCTAAGTCCATGATAGCCCAGACTTTTTTTAGTGCAGTTATGTGGTTAAATGGGGCCAAGTTCTCTTGAGATGGTGTGGTGAATAAGCGTAATCTGCATTACTGGGAAATAGAAAACCCTCGATCGTTACAAGAGGCTATGCACCAGGAGAATTGGAGAGTCAATGTATGGTGTTGAACCATCAATGGTGTATTAGTTGGGCCACTTTTTATGAAGATACTGTACATTAACTGCAGCATGATACAGGGACATGATCCTGCAGGGTTTGGTGATGCACTTTGCACATGAGCTACCGTTGGTGTGTTATTGTAGAATGTGGTTTCAACATTTTGGAGCACCACCACATTCAGGAGCAGCTACGTGTGCACTGTTGGATGCAATATTTCCTGGTCAATGGATTGGTTGCAGTGGTCCCATTCATTGGCCATCATGCTCATCTGATCTTCCCCAATGACTTTTTCTTGTGGGATTACCTTAAGGGTAAGGTGTATGCCACCCAACCTACATCACTGGAGGATCTGCAGCAGAAAATACTTACTACTTGCCAATCCATAGCATCATCGATGTTATTGAGGGTAATGGCATCTTTGAGGCTGCATGCCCAATTATGTATTGGCACTGAAGGGCATCGTGTTGAGCACACCCTTTAAGTAATGATAGCCTTTAACGTTGCATTTTGCATTTTGACATTACTTATTGGTTCTGTTGAAGGTGACATGTATTTTATTTTATGAGGTGACCATTGGTCCAATTTGAATGATTTTTTATTGTGTATAACTTGATATTCCCAGTAACTTTGGAAGTGACATTTTTGGTGTATCACATTGGGGTCCCAAGATAGGTCCCAGAAAAGGCCAAACATTTAGGTTCAAGGTCACGTAAGGTCACCATTGGTTACTATTTGTTCCCTGTGTCCATTTTTTCCATTTCACAGTCAGTTTTGGACTTTTGGGATGGGCGGGGACCTGGTGGGAGATAGACGAGTGGGATAATGGTATGATAGACGAGCGGGATAATTTTATGATGATGTTATGTAGATTTCTGTGCACAAAACACTGATAATCCCTTATACTTGGCATGGTGATGGGTGGTAAAAACATTTGCTCTTGCCTTTTGCCGTTTATCAGGCTCAAATTCAGCCCCTCACGCCATTGGTTACTCTATTGTCAGTGGCTCCTAGATGTGTTTTGTGCCATGTGTGCCAAGACTAATATGCAGTGTTTTGAGGGCTACGTCTGGGGCATCAGATACATACCGGAAGACTCATGCCGACATTAAAATGTACACTTAATGCGTCAGTAATTGTGTCATATTTTATGATATTGTCGCAATTTTCTCATTTAACTGACTTATTTAAAAAATAAAAAAATAAATCTTTTGATAGTGTTTGAAAGGAAGAATCAGGCTCCTTGGTTGCAATCTGCCTCCACTCCTTGTGTTAAAGATATGCAAATATGAAGCAAATGAGAATTGAATGTAAATTAATCGCCCACGGGTTATTATAAACTTAGAAACTTCAACCTGTACACTGCAAGAGTTTGTGATTTCACATGGCTTTTGTAGTTGACAAGGTAATTAATTTATGCTGAATGGCAGTATTCAGCGTTTAGAGGGCATTGCAGACTAAGGGGATAAGCGCGATTTTTTTGGGTATGTGTAGTCACTGTGTGTAGTTTGAAATACTCGTATTTTTCAACGACCTGTAAGTGCTGGTTGTTTACTAAGCGTGAGAAGGTGGGTTAGTTGTAGGTTACATCCTGGTCGAGGCTAGTGACTTTTGCGAGTGGTAAACCCTAGATTCATAAGCCTTTCATCGAATGGGAACTAAAGTCATGATCCTGTGTTCCTTGTTTTTTTATTACAATATTGTGGTGGACTTGGATGTAATGAATAAGGCTGCCCGCATAGTGGAGCGACAATAACAGCAGCGCGACAAGCAAAGAGTGCTACCAGTAATGCGATAGAACCGCATAGTGGAACAGAGATAATTGCGACAAGAAACAAGAAGTCCCTACAAAAAGCAAGCACCTCCTAACCCTATTCAACCTATGGCATGGTCGGGTACCCATCTTGTCCCTCTGAAGGGACATGAGGGCGACATATTGGACATGGTTTTCCGCAGCCAGTTGCTGACCAAAGCTGCAACAGCTATACTTATTTATTGTCGGTCTGCTGTCCGTTTGGGCACTCCACCCAGCTCCTGCACATGGAAAATTTGTCCCATATACCCGTTGCATAATAGAGTGTGATTGCTGCACTACATGAGTAGGATGTCAAGAGCTCATAGAATTAGGAATCAGCATATCAGACACATAAAGAGAAGAGGGGGAGGCGATCATTGGGTCTCTTGCAGGACTGCAGGTGGTTGGAAGCACCAAAATCAGGGGGAGACCAAAGCAGACATGGAACCAGCTTGTCCATGAGGTAGCATGTGAGGTGGACGGGTACCTGGTGGATGGTGTTACACACACACAGGTTGGGGATTTGGCCAAGCAGCCATACTGGGCCGAACCTTGTGGAGGCTGCTCATGGGTGAGAGGGTGGTAGGAGTGAAGGATGTAGGAGAGGAGAAATTAGCAGCACCCATTGTTCAAACAATCACCCATGTCAGTACTAACTTGCAGTGCGTTGCTTAACTTCAGTGATCTAAGTTGTTGTTGTTGTTGTTTTAGGGCCCTTCAACTACTACGGTCATTAGAGCCCCATCCACTGTGTAGTTCTGATGCAGAAACTGCACAGACACTACACTAATGCGACGATTTTTGGATACTAGAGGTACCCAGTTTTCCCAAGCGGCCACCCATGTCAGTACTAGCTGGGGTTGCGCTGCTTTAACTTCAGTGATCAGAAGGGAGCTGGTGGGTCCAACGCAATTCGACACCCATAGCAACTGGGTGTCCATTGTGTGACATCAGAGAGAAGAGCGACAAAATCAAGTACAGTATGTCTAGTCGCGTTGCTCTTATCTCTTATAGCAGCGCTACTTGTCGCATTGCTAGTAGCATCACTATGCGGGGACACATAGATTATCACATGTTTGTTTTCGTCGCTATTCTCTTTCCTTGTCACGCTGCTATTATTGTCGCTCCACTATGCAGTCAGCCTAAGGCGTATGAAGTGGGGCTCTATGTGTTTGAAGAGTCCCAAAGAAATTGACAGCAGGATCTACGGGGTAGCGAACTGTTTAGCATTGCGTAACAGCCATGTTGGGTGTGGGGAAGGGCCCAGAAATGATAGTTTAGCGTCGGAACCGTTGCTGAAAATTAGAGTACAGGCTGATTGTATGAGCATAACATAAGAGGTAGGGTGACCAGACGTCTCGATTTCTGACTTCATGTCCCGCCATCCCTCTCTTGTCTCAACGGGACGCCCGTTTGTCCCTCTTTGTCGGCAACTTCTCAGAAGCATTCACTCGTCAATGAAATACGTGTACAGAGCACCCACAGAATGATCCTTCTAGGTTGGCAACTGATCATCATCTGCATCAAATTAGAACATCAGGCATCCTGTGCTGGACCCGTCCTGTGAACCGTAGAATCATTAGGAATGGTTGAAGGTCCCAATGGTTGATGGAGAGGATCCCAATCAAGTTGAAAGGGAAGTTCTGCAGGGCAGTGAGGAAGAGCCATGCCAACAGAATGGAATGCTGCGGTACATGAGTGGGGTGTCGAGAGCTGATAAAATTATGAATGAGTATATTAGAGGTAGTCTGGGAGTGGTGCACATCGGCGAAAAAATGAAGGAAAATAGGTTGAGGTGGTATGGACAAGTCATGAGAAGAGGAGAGGAGGAGCTCGTTAGTTCCATTTCAGGAACGCAGATGGTTGGCAGCACCAGGGGCAGGGGGAGACTGAAGGAGACATGGGAGCAGGTTGTCCATAAGGCTATGACAGTGTGTGAGGTGGAGGGCTAGAACCCCCAGACCCGACCCTGCCATAGGCGGGATAAGGGTATGATGATGCATCCTGTGCTGGATGGACACACATTCAGGTAAAAGTTTATTGCAATGTCCAAAATGATTTCGTCTTGCGTTGCAGACGACTCGTGGCGCTTCGGTCAGTTACAGATGTTAAAAATACACGTTCCAGGGCCTGTTGCACATGTTAATGTTTTGAAGTATTAACTGAATAACTGATAAACTGAGAATAGATACAGTTGTTCCAGTCATTGTTTTTCAAATGGTGGCTCGAATTGTCGGCTTCAAATTGTCGGCTCGAAGGCCTCCTCCCCGCGAACAAGATACATATCGATTCTGTGGTAGGAATATCCCGTTTGTACGAATCTCGCTTTTCTAGGCACAGAAAAATCTCTGAAAAATTTCTTTCTGCCCTGAAAATAATGTTTAGTCATAAAAATACTTGTTTTCGTCAAAACAATAACATGTGCATCAGGCCCCGGAACGTGTATTTATAACATCTATAACCGTCCGAAGCACTGCAAGTCGTCTGCAAGGAATGACGAAATCATTTGGAACATTGAAGTAAACTTTTACCCACATTCATGCTATAAGGTACAGTAGGTACGAAGTAATGCCTAGTTCCGTATCACCACACTTCAACGCTAATCACGTCGCCACTGATGACATTTTGATGACGTTTTGTGCTAGTGCGTTATGAAGGACCGCCAGCGCAATTCCTTAAGTGCAGCGCTTTATTTGGAGTCACCGCACGCCGCCGTCATGTCTTACATTATCCTCCGCCATTTTTCAAGCAGACAGCTCAACCGCCAGCCAATCAGAACGCAGCGTGACGTGCGGGACGCTATGTAAGTTGACCACTGGTCAACTCAACTACCGTCACGCATAGCTGCTCTGCGGCACCCCAAGTAGCAGTGTGACGTCACCATTTTGTGTGCTGTGTCGTCTGTTACAACGGTAATAGCGTTAGCGCGTGGGTATACGGAACCAGGCATAAGTCACAAGTTTTGATCTTTACTCTTCAGAGAAAGCATGTCTCACCACCCCTACTTGGGGCACTCACCAAAAGCCCCCGTCCCGCTTTGTCCTCTGGAAAATCTGGTCACATTATAAATGAGCCGGTTACGTCCACCACAGCGGTGCAAGTTATGGGGAGCAGACGGGGCAGATTAATTCAAAACCATTCGACGCCCTTGGTTAGATCTCGCAGACTGTCAAGATGTCAAGTAACCAGACAACGAATCCATGAAACAGTAATTAATTGTTTAGTTCACAACTTGCCCTTATCATATTTTATTGACAAAATAATAGTTTATAAACCCTTATTAATTAAATAATTTCAGGTTACAGCTGCTTAGTTACAACAAGTATTTCTTTAATTTATTGATTTATCTAAACGATGCTTGATTGGTCTATTTTCGTGTAATTTAGACAAGGATAGAGTATTTTAATGTCATACCCTTGTTGCCTAGTTATTCATATAATTTTATAGCCCGATTCGTCAAAGTGAATATTTATCTTGATGATTAAAATTTCCTGAGTTGGTAATAGATTACAAATTCATGAATTAATTCACACTCCCTTCATTTTTTTTCAAGCTCAGAGAAACATAATTGAATATAAATATATTGTTTATGTATGTTGTTTTTTTACCCAGTAAAGGCTATAGAATCCGCAAATTAAAAATGATGATGGTGACTTCAGTCATGGACGATCTAGCGCAATAAAGCTAACAAATTCTTAAATGATACTTTCAGTTTTAGCACTTTGATGCAGATAATAAACCATTCATCATACTGTGACCCTGTTGAAGGGTACTTGATTTACTTTTTTATTCATTGACCTTTAGTAAAACTAGGGATCGAAAGTGCTTATAGGACATTACAACAGCAATGGCGAAGGGGGACCCGAAGCTGAACATTAAAGAAAACAAAGTACTTAACTTTCAGCCAGGACCAAGGGGGTGTAGTTCGTTGTGGCATTGAGGTGATACCAGCGGTGCTAGCGTTTAGGTATCTAGGATCGGTGTTTCAGAGCAATGGGGGAATCGACTCCGACGTTACCCATAGAATCAATGCAGGGTGGCTGAAGTGGAGACAGGCAAGCGGTGTGCTGCGCGACCACCGAGTACCAATTAAATTGAAAGGTAAAGTTTACAAAACTGTGGTTAGGCCCGCTATGCTATATGGAACTGAGTGTTGAACAGTGAGGAATAACCACAAGAGGAGAATGCAAGTGGCCGAATTGCAAATGCTGCGTTACATGAGTGGGGTGTCGCGTGCTGACAGAGTCTGCAACGAGTATGTTAGAAGCAGCTTGGGGGTGGGAAACATCTCGGAGAAGATGAGAGAAAACAGGTTGAGGTGGTGTGGGCATGTGATGCGAAGGGGGTAGGAGGAGCTTAGGCGGTACATTATGGGACAGCAGGTGGTTGGTGGCACCAGGAGTAGGGGGAGACCAAAGCGGACGTGGGAGCAGGTTGTACAGAGGGACATGATTGCGTGTGGGGTGGATGAGAGCCTGGTGAGGGATAGACGGGAGTGGAAGATTAGAATCCGCAGTTCCGGCCCTGCGATAGGCGGGATAAGGGTGTGATGATGATGATGATACGAAAGTATGATCATTGTCTTACTCCTACTTTCTATCACAACACAGTTGTCATTGTCGTCGTGATCCAGCATTGTCATTCATGAGAATTGTAGAAAGGTCTTGGAAGAACGCTACTGCTGTTAAATGTTCAATTGATAAATTGTGAATAATATTGTCTATGAACTTCTAAGAGATATGTTAGTGATTTTTATGATATTGCTTGGACTTGTTCGGTTTTGTGTTTAGCAAGGTGAGTTCCAGCGAGTTTAGGATGTCCAAGGAGAAGGACGGAAACACGTCGAAATAGAATAAGACAATTACTAAATGGAGATCTAATAATACCGTTTCTCTCAAGTCAGTTTGAAATCAAGTCAGTTATGAAATATTGTATTCAGTGCTACTTAACTACTCTGAATGCATATCACGTAGCTAAATTTATACTAAATGAATCGACTTTTGCCAACCAACAGGTTTTCAAGAAATAAATCAATGAAGTCCGCCTATTGTGCTCATTGACTACACAAAAAATTGTCATAAGTACGTTAGATTTCATAGTTGCTTATTGCTGGAGTTGATTCAGTTACCAGTTTTGGCAGTAAAGTGTAACCTCGTCGCCTTCGTTTTGAACCATGCAAACATTTGTCAATATCCCTTTAAATTGCTTACAATTACATATAGGCATTTTGCAAAATTTAATTTTATGGGGCCTGCCATAAATACATGTTTTTTGGAAACAAAATATATTGTGGAAATTAGGCAGTTAAAGAAATTAAGTTCTTTTGTTTAGGTTTTTTACGCACTTTGTGTCGGACTCCTGATGTCGGGCTACTAACTAAAACGCCTACTATTGACTTCTGGACACTAGTCCGAACCGTTTAACACATTACTTCAAGCTAGACATTTTGTTGTGTCCTTAGAGCTCCACTGCTTATTAGCGTGAGCCTGAGATGCTTCTTTGTCCATCTCACTCTTCTTTTCACATAGTATACCGCAGGGCCGTAACTAGGGCGTGGCGAAGAAGGCGGCCGCCACGGGCGCAAAATGTTTAAGTTTTTGTCATTATTAGGTTACGGGCAAGCGAAATTTAGACACTTGCCACAGGCGCTTCATACCCCCGTTACGGCATTGAGTATACCCTCCACGTAGCGTGACACCTCATTTCAAGAGTCCTCTTTCCTCAATATGGTATCCACACACGCGCGGACTCAGGATGGGGTTTTTGGGATTGCAACCCCCCCCCCATGCACATATAAACTTATATTCGCATAATATGTGAGGTTTAGGGGCGACTCACCTCCCTTTCTAGGGTTTCTCGATGTGGGGCGGATAAAGAATGTGTTAAGAGCGTCGTCATCCGTCCCTGGGCAGATTTTTTTTGTTTTTTGTTGGAGTTTAAGGTCCCGTCAACTACGAGGTCATTAGAGACCCGTCCCTGGGCAGAACAAGCACTCTGGCGAGTTCGCTCTTCCTACCTTGTATACAGTATGTAGACGCGGAAGAACCCATGCCCACTCTGGAACTGGGTTTGTTTGTGTTTAAGGTCCCGTCAACTACAAGGTCATTAGAGACCCGTCCACTGTATAGTTCTAATGCATATACTGCACAGACACTACACTAATGCGACGATTATTGGGTATTAGCAGTACCCAGCTTTCCCGAGCGACCACCCATGTCAGTACTAACTGGGCTTGCGTTGCTTAACTTCAGTGATCAGACGAGAACTGCTGTGTCCAACGTAACTCGCCGCTCCCCTGGAACTGGGTGACGTAGTACCCAATTTCCCCGTGCCTCTTCCCAACTGACGGCCTAATGTTTCGGATGAGCCTTGCAGTACATCTCTCTGTGCTCTTGCTTCCAAGTCGTTTACCAGATGTCCAGAGTTCGGCTCCTCTCCTCGACTGTTAAGGATTGAAGGTGGATAATGACTGCCAATAATTTACACTTCAAATTTATTTTTTGAAAAGTTCGTGATAAATTAACTTTAAAAGTGCTAAATAGTACAGTATGTAGCATATTATATTAGTTGGCTAAAACAGACATCATTTTCATTTTATTTATTCTTCATAGAAGGTTATCCATTAACTGTAAATGCATTCAATGTACAGTACCTATTTTAGTTTCATTTGAAATTTGAAACATGAGTAGTTTTAGCTTCAGTAAATTATATTATTCAATTTAAATCTCTTGCAATAAGATCAGGATAATCCATGTCATTTCAGAAATTACTTTTCACTGCATGGAGGTATCAGGGGAATTTAAATGCAATCGCAGTGACAATTTGCATTTACACGGTTTCATCTGTAACATTTAAATGACATAGTAGAGAACGCAAATAATATTTGTATGATGCTTTAAAAAGTGTAGCGAAATGGAAAAGTCAAGTTTTTAACTTTTTCAAATTATAGGACGAAGTAAATCTCTGTTGATAACAGCTAGATAATCCATGTTACACCAAGTGGCTATATGTTACTTTGACAGAATTGTAAAGCAGTCGATTCCCCATGGAGAAACAGAGCATCACCGGGCATTTCAAATTGATATAAATAGAATTTGTTAACAACATTAATCCACTTTGATAAATCAAATTTTTACATAAAAAACAATTTTAATGAAATGTTTAGAGGTTACAAAAGACGACTGTCTCAGAATATAGAGTTGAAATTAGATATTTTAGTATTACAAATTCAAAAATCGGAATTCCAATGAAGTTTTATTTGTAAGGCACTTTAATTGATAACAAGTAAATTACGTAGAATCTTTATTTTTTTCACTCACTATTCATTCAATTATCGAATTTTAATATTTTTTGATATGTTGTATATACTTTCATCGTGACTAGAACCATTCATACAGATTTCATTGACGTATTAATCATTCTGCATTAATCCATAACATTTATGATAGTGACATTCAGTTAAACACTCACATAAGATTCCAATTGATAGGTATATTTCATATTTGAAATTGCAATCTCACTTAATATATACATACACATTTTTCAAGATCATGATTACAGTATAGTATTTATAGTTTCATAAAGCCACAATCAAATTCGATTTAAAGTTTATGTAAATTGTGCAAACATATTACACGTTGGTCCCAAAAGTATTTTTACGTAAAAATGGAATAACATGATAACTGAAACTTTACACTGAATTGTATATCACATCATTAAAAAAAAGACTAATTAATTTAGTTGACAACGGGTATTACGGAATGACATAATCATGTGGTTTTCAAAAGTAACACACATGTCACTACAGAAAACGAAAATGTAATCTCGGTCATTTCTGAATATTATTATATAACTTTTGAAATACAATAAGGATTATGGTTAAGATTATGGTAGATTTCAAGACCAGCTTCCACGTGCATATAACAATTGTTTCAAATTTAATAAGTGGGCATTTAGTAAAAATATACTGTTAGTATTTAATGAATAATAAGCTCTCATACCACAAAAAACCCTCCACACTCTAAAAATAATGGACGATAAAAGAGAAAAAAAAATGAAACACAAGAAAATGAGTTAAACGTCCATCTAAAAAACGTCGCGTGCAGCGAAAGAATTGTCATTGTCAAAATTGCTTTCAGATTTCGAGTCAACAACTGCTCTAAATAAGTTCTACTTCCGGAAGATGCTGTTTTACTTGCATTGGTGTACATTCAGAGCTAAGTAAAACGTGTTATAATGTGATATTGTTAATAATAACTGAGTAATATGTGTCACACCAATTGACCAAATGCAATACAAAAGTAATATTTTTTTTAGAAATAATATTAGCTTCTGTGGTGGTACGGTTCATAAGAATTATGCAACGTGAACAGTTAATTCACGCGTTTTGAAAAGGTAATAAACTGATGAGTAGCTTTAAGGGCTTAAATGAACCCTGTCTTTTTATAAACTGAAAACTTGCATTTTAACGTAATGAGGCATAGTAGTCAGCCAAGATCTTCCATGCTTTGAGGGCCATGAAACCATCAGGAGGAGTCTGTCCTGATCGAGCCAAAGCTCTCATTTTAGTGCCAGAAATGAACTCAAATTCTTCTTTCTTTTCTGGATCATAAAAGTCCATTTTCTTTTCAATCTTGTTGTACGCAGCAACACGGAATGGTAAAATCTCAAGTTGTGTGAGTCCAGGACTCATAGTTAATACCTGACCAAATATACAATGTTTTGATTTCATCATGGTATTATTTTTATTCCCTAAATTGGCTATGGACACAGCACACTTACCTTGCCACCATGTGTTGGATCATATAAATCTTTCTTAGTGTCAGGATGAGGCAGGCCTGCTGGATCTCTCCCAACAATGTAAAAGTTTGCTCCCGTCGCCATACGAGCTCTAGCATGCCATTGAACCTGGAATTGTTTAATATCAAAACCCAGTGTGAGATACATGGAATATTACTGCTTATTGAAGTGTTAAGTTGCATGTACTAATAATTACCTCGGTTGGTCCAGCATACATCATAGGTGATGGGAAAATTGCTAATACTGTTGATTTTGGATCAAGAACACCTTCGTCCATCACAGCCTTGTGTTGCTCCATACGTACGTTGAGAGGCACATCGTCATCTTTCGTCCACCCACCTAATCCAATGCATTATATAGCACTGATTCCAGTTAATGAACACGATAAGGATAAAAGGTATGTTACCCAATGGGTGTAGCAATAAAACTGGATGCTGATATCCTCGTTCCGTCAGGCGACGCTTGGTATCTTGCATAAGCAAAGCGTGGCCATTGTGTATCGGGTTTCTCAATTGAAAAACAAAAATAGCATCTGCCTATAAAAGCATTTAAGTATTAATAGAAAAATAGTAGCTGCTGTAAAGCTGTAACAGAACTAAATGCATATGTTTATTTACACCAAGTTCCCGGAAAATGGCACGCAGTTCTTTAGGAGTCTTCCGATATTCGTCAAGACCATCATTCCAACGGATACGTTCCAAAGCCTCTACGTCACCTCCCAACAACCAATCACCACTCTCGTTAATCATCTAATATTTTATTAAAACTACAATATTAACGGGGCAGAAGCCAAGAAATAAATAAACTGTTTTTCTAGTAGAAGGTACACATGCCTTAATGTATGGATGTCCAGGATTAGATGTACCAAACTGCCTTGCACAACGTTCCTCCTTGCGATGTTCATAAAACTCTGGATTTCTAATAACTGCATATGTCTTCCCTCCATGTCGTAAGGCAATGGCTGATTTGCCATCCAATCGATTCTTATCCTCAGTTGAAACTGACAGGACAATTGGAATGGACTGATTCACAACACCTCCTAATAATTTGAAATTTTAACCAATATATTAGGAAACTCTTATTCAAACATTATCCATTTCAAGGAAGTCAGTTTAAACAGATGTGGCACATTGTGACTGAATTTTATCCTTGAAATTTGTCTAGAAGTATTATTTAGCTCTGCAGCTGCATCTTTCTGATATGAATGAAAATCTATTTGAGTTAGCTTGCAAGCTGGTAAGAAGGAATAACGAATGACAAAGTGACACTGAATGATTTTTTTCCCGTTATTAGATTTATTTATGGAGCAAATGTCTGTATGACTATGGTAAAAGTCCAATGGTGCCAGCTGTTTTTTCACTGATAAAATGAGGACATAACCGCTTTATACACTTTAACACATGTTAGATCCGGGATACTTACCATCTCTCAAACAACCAAAATGCTGTGTCTGTAAAAACTGCCTTTCTCTCATGAAACCAGTTAAAGGTGTAGCCCATCCTTCAGCCAGCACTTGCACCCATTGTAAATCCACCTACAATTAAAGAATGAATTATATGTGAGTAAATGGATCTTTTGATATCTCACCGTTTTCTGACAAACCAACGAAATTAATTGCATACTGTTGATATGTCTAATTGAGGTAGATTAGCTGCCTCTGCTTTCACCGCATCCAGTCTGTTCTCAGGGACGAATAATTCCTTTACGGAATCTCCAACAGATACAGGCAAAATGCCCTAAAATTCATGGAATTTCGTTATAATTCTAGTTTAAAAATAAACTACTTATAATATTTATGAGTAAATTCTCACATTGTCAATTAACATATCAACTACTTTTTGTACGCATTCATTTAATGTCAATTCTCCAGCTTCAAGAACGATATCTGGATTGTCTGGTGGCTCGTACGTAGAATCGATACCGGTAAAGCCTAAAATCAATAACAAATATTCCTCTCTTAAACACTTTCATAATTTAAAGACATCAAAGTTATATAAAATTAAATGTAGTTACTAAAGAACAACTAATAAATGAATACCTTTGATATGACCAGCTCTTGCCTTTTTATAAAGTCCTTTTGGATCTCTTGATTCGCAAACTTGCAGAGATGTATTTACATAACATTCAAAAAATGGGAGGCGATCATGAGAATGAATTTCACGAGCTTTTTGTCTGTCCTGTAGCAAGAGTAATCATGTGAATTACCGGTACATACTTTCACGAGACTGCATGCTAATTAAATAATTAAAAAATTTACCTTTGCATAGGGACTGACAAAACTGCATAAGGAAATGACACCACTATCGGCAAAAAGCTTGGCAACCTCAGCTACACGTCGAATGTTTTCTTCTCTGTCTTCCTGAGAAAATCCTAAGTTGTTGTTCAACCCATGTCGAATGTTGTCACCATCCAGACCATATGCTGGAAAGCCTCTAGAAACCAAATATTCCTCCAATGCAAAAGAGATGGTAGTTTTACCGGCAGCAGAAAGACCTAAGGTGGAACATATTACACGTAATGTGAGTATAGTAACAATTATTTAATTATTAAGAGCATTGATTTACAACTTTGGAACATTGTGGTAGCCTGAGTGCCTGTTACGAAAACACTGGCTAAGCACCAATTTATCATATCTGTGTCGATCCAACTGATGTCTTTTTTTGTGGAGATCACAGACCACAACTCCTCCCCTACTTTAGTTCTCGGAAGAATAAACTAAAGTTCCCTCTGAAGCTGTTAAAAAGTAGATGACTCCAACACAGCCCCAAGAAGCTCAAGTAGGGTGCCGGGATGCATGTAAAAATCCTAAACTACAAACATCTACTCGCCCCAAATATTCCATGGGCTGTGTGAAGAGTACAAAATAAGGTGGAAGGAAAACTGGTTTTCGAAAAAATTAAGTTGCTGACCCATTCCTCTAGTACAGTGGTCCTCAACCCGTTTGGAGTCGCGGAGCCGTTATCTGGCAGCCAATTCGTTCGCGGAACCCCTGTTGAAAAATTAAACAGGCACAGAAATGACTATAAGCAAATATGTAATATCGAATGTTTTAGGAACTAGTGATTGTTCTGGAAATCCTTCTAGTTTTTAATCACTTGCCCATCGCTGGACAACGATCAACACTGCTGCCGCAGAAGAGAAATTTCAAGGAGAAAGAAACGTTAGAAGGGTCCAGTGGAGCGAGACAACACAACTACGTAAATGTAAGACGCACAGGTTCAAAGTGGAAAAGTTGTATTTTTCTCAGGCAAACCACACCTAGAGCTATGGATGGACGGCTAGTGTTTGCGGTGTCCCACAGGATCCGCAGCGCTTCGTGCCGCGGAGCACCAGTTGAGAACCGTTGCTCTAGCACATTTCCCTTACCATCATCATCATGGGTAGGTATAATGTCAGCGTTCTAACTTTCAGGGGTGATAGAACAGAAAACATATTTGTGGGATCAGTCTTAAATCAGGTAGCTATTCAATATTAGACATGTTAAAGACATCATACCTGTAAACCAAATAGTGCATCCACGAAATCCTCCTCTTTGACCTAGTACTTGCCCTCTCTTATTTCTTGAGACATGATGCGACTGATAAGTCACATTGGAGGCCTTGTGTAAATTCTGAAAAAGACATTTAAAAATATATTTTTAATAATGTTTTTATACATCTTTATTATGATCCGACAATCCAGCTAAGATGATAAGCTTGTAAACTGCCTCCCTTCCTAGTTACAAAGTATTATTTGTATTCAAGGGCATCATGCAACTAGATTTGTTGAAACAATATTCCAGTTATCAACACAGACTATGACATTGAACATGTTAAATGCGGAAGTTATATACATTTTTCACATAATATACTTGTTACGCTTATTGCGAACTTATCACTTCAAAATTCAGCACACATGAATTATTCATGACAGGTTTCAAATATAAAATTGATTTCTTTCAACGATTGCAAGGTTACCATTTCAAATTTCAAGTTTGCAGATAATCGCTTACAAATTACTAACTTATCGTGAAGTTTAATGACTATTCTTTTATTAATTATACAGATGAAATCTACTCTTAAACTATTACCAAAAAAGCAATTAACTACCAGTAGATAGATGGTTAATCAATTTTTGCGACAGTTTAATTATATAAACTTAGCAAATCAGTCGATACTAGTAAGAATGTGCTAGGGGTTCAATACAGGAAGTGTAAAACACTAAAAGACAACTTCTGCGTGAACCAATGTAGTTGAGGTCAATTTCTTTTGGGTCTTATCATAGTTCAGTGACTGGATCTAAAACCTATTTCCCCTAAGGGACACCTGTTACCACTTTAACTACATTTTATCCTAAAATTCAAGCACCTTCAATAACTAATGTTTGCACAGCTGAAGAAAATGTGTGCATGCATAATTTAAAACAATGTAAAAGTAGTTAAAATTTGTCAAATGAATTTTTAATATAAAAATGTGTCTTCCTCTTTGGCATCTTAAAGGACATTACTGTGTTGTGACCAATGTAAACAATTATAACTATTGGCCATTAAAATGTCACACGTCTTAGTCAGAAGCAATATAATAGTGTATTGATTTTTCACAAGGAATGTTACATAAAATATTCCTGATGTGTTAGACGGCATTATCTGAAGTTGTTGATTTATCTGTTTCCCCCTTTCTCCTTCCGGTTTAGCTTAATCTTATCCCGTCTCGTCTTTGAAAAACATCACCATTCTGCAGCCTCATCATCGTCTCATTATCATATTTTCTTACCCTTTCATAACATTATTTGCGCATTTGGTTATACAAGGTCGGTCTTTACTTCGGAAAGTAATGTATCAGCACCTGGAAGTTAACTGCAACACCTAAGCATTATGGAGATCTAAATATTTATTTTTTCGCATCTAGAAGAGGCTTTGTCCCATGTCACATGCAGGTGACATCGTGCATGCTCCACATTGGTCCAAGACTTCACTCCTAATTAAAAGGTCTGGTCTTTTCTCTCGCCCCGAAAGAAGCCACCTACCCGCCTAGGGCGACATAAAACCACAGATGATGAGTTCAATTCAAGCATGTAAGTTACCGCTAAGTTCTTGAAATGAGGATCACTTTAGATTCTAAGAAAGAAATTCTTGCGCAATTTCTGTTACAAACACCAGGCAAACTCTGCATTATGAACTGTTTGTAACTGAATATTGAGGCAAATATCTAAAATAAGTGTAAAATCAAGCCTTCGTAGTATTTGAGGATATTGAGACCATAACCTTAATTCAATAAGACTTGAATGAACTTGTAATTTAAGTCGCAACAGGTTCTTTAAGAGAGTACTATTATTTAAGAGGCATCTTTGATATTATAAAGTAAATACTTCACAGCAACATTACATCAACTTTTAAAATCTTGCCAAGTCATACATTCATATGGTGATTGGACTGTGAACCATTAAAATAAACATCCATGTTGTATCATTACAACATCATCAATTTAGTATAAAAATACCACGAGTCCCCTACGAAGAGTTAACCTATATCATCATTTTACTTATTATAGTTTCAAGGAATATAACATTTAATGACACGTTGTTAAATCTAATATAAGGTTTTTAATTTAAAATGATATATAACCTTCTAGGTTGTGCTATTTTTAATGTGGCCAGTTTCAATTTCCGGATCTGCAATTTACTAGGAATAGTTGGTGAAACTTTTGTTGGACTCTTTCTAAGGCAACATTTTTAGTGACGCGTTACGAATATGCAAATTTATGAGGACATTTAACATGTTTCTGCATTGTCATTTTAATATTTTACATGTGCCACTTAGCCAGCAGTACTCAGCTAGTAGCTAAAAGAGATATCACGAACTGTTTTATAATATTGTCACCTGTGTACATGAATAGGTGATCTGACATTATTTTGAGGAAATTTCGTTTCTGAAAATCCTGTTTTTTAAGGTCAGGAGAACTTAGGTTTAAATTATCTGGGTCTAGTACTCCCATAGTAATATAAAAGCAACCATGGTAACAAACGTTTTAATTTATAAGTAAAAAGAGATATGATTTACTAATATTTGAACAAATTTATCATTTAGACCTTGTATTTATAAGATGACAAAGTTAATTTGCCAGCTACATGGGTAATGCCATTCGCTCATTGCAGGGTGAATGCTAAAGATCTATTGAACGTGGTTAAACAAGCAATATACTCTCAATAGAATTTTTAATTTAGCGTAATTTTAATATAAAGGGGAATGCAATATACAATGAACCGTGGACGACAATTATTCTTTTGTAAGAAGCCGAGTTGTGCTCCCGAATCTAACGAGGAGCTCAGTACTTGCACAATGTGTTTACATGCCACACGAGAGATATTATTTACTAACAAATACTTGAGTTCACTGAGTTTTCATTATCATTGAAGAGTTCGTTAACGAGCGACGTCACAGCATTAAAAGGCTGAGGGATATCCTGACGAAAAATATCGGTGTCAGGAGATGGGATGGAAACATGTTATTTGTTTATGAAATGCAATTGTCGCAGTTGACAGCAGTGCATACGAAGTTGCAAGCAACATAGTAAAGGTGGGAACAAGTCATTTTTCTACAATCTCAAATGTTGCGAATTTTGCTTAGAGATTAAACAGGATACTGGATTTCGATCATGAACTGCATAAGCAACAGACAAGGATATGAGCAGGGATATCTCAGCAGTGACCTGCCGCAAGTGCCACCCCTGTTAAAAATCCTAAAGCCACAATAAAAATTTTTTCACAACGTTGTCAAAAAAATGTTGTAGGAAACACTATTGGTTGGTTATATGCATAATTTTGCAAACACGAAAAAAGGCAACAGGTAAACTAAGGAGACAAGAGAGACCAAAAGGAAGTGTTCTGGGAATATTACTAGGACAGACACAGGGTGTTGGTGGGAACAGAGTACTATCTAGAGAATGCAACAATATGTTTGTTCTCAGTGATAACGAATACAATCCTTACTTAGGCTGATAAAGTTAGTCAACAAACACCAACCAGCCACTTTAAGAATTAAAACACATGAGTTCCTTGGTCGCCTTTTGACATGTGCAAGCTCAATAGGTTTATGGGATTTGATGGTGATCAGGATACTAAGCAGATTCGAGAACAAATGGTACCGAGTGTATCAAATTGAGGTCAAATAATTAAGGGCTGGTTGAGTTTCATATGTGGCCTCTATTTAGTATATTTTTGTAAGTTTAGAATCTAATACCGCGGTATTCAATTTCGATTTAGTAATTAACCTCTTAAACATATCGCACTTTAAATTATTAGTGGTGGAACCGTTTAAGGCAGCCAGCTGTGATGCTCAGTCATATACAGACTGCGATAACATGAAATTTGCCACTACGATCATGTGGCATACAATTGCATTTAAACACTCGATTTTAACAACACAAATCTAAAACGAAGATATAAATTTTATCTATATACCTTTCGTCCATTTAAACGCCATGAAGAATTGCCAGTAAACGAATGTAAAGTTAACCAGAAACACATAGTTTATGAACTAAGTTTTCACTGGTATACGAGAAATAAAGTTATGGACACACAATCATTTCAATTAACGTTAATCAAGATGTACACATACGAGTAATAATCTGTCTTTCAAAGAACCATCCTGATAATCGAGGAATTATCTTTATCCTGCTACAAACCATTTATCAAGATTTTAATGTCTCATTTCATTCCTCTTGGATTTATCAGTTTGTAGGGTTACGGTGGAAATTTTTTTAAGACCAACTAAGAAGAAAATCGACTAATGCATATTTGAAATTTTCTTCATTAATACGCAGCCCATGACATTAGATTAGCATCTTATGCCTGAAATAAGCAACGATCAAATAATTTTGGAATTTTTCAAAAGAATTTGATCCTTAAAACTGAACTATGTGCTGATATCTAACATATCCTGTTTCACTTACGTATGACGAAAATGATACAAAACTAAAATAGTTATTGCTAGATAATAGGTCGCCGAGAATTGTAAGTTGAGCCTCCACTCGTGTTTTATCTCTGTAAAATTTCAAAGCTAAGAAAACAGACCTGGAAAAAAGCGGAAATACTGATTAAAGTCTATCAGAATTATTACTAGCCTCTTCATAACACAATGCTTTACAGGTTAGAAAATTGATCAAATTTAGATTAACCATCTGTACAAAAGACTACCTTTATCAAGGTTATGTCAACAAAACTGAAGCGTTGCAGTATAAAAATCACACATGTAAGATAAATAACACCATTTTTTTCCTTCGTTTAATTTCTTGTGATTCAAATATTACACAGGGTCAAAGAAGTAAGCTCAATTGTAACAAGTTTAAAGTTCAAGTCCAAAGTTAGTAAGGCATTTAATTTTCTATCTATCATATACAGCACGTATGATATAAAATATTGTATTAAATGCCTTCAGCACTGACTGAAAGCTGCTTGAAGTTTTTTCATTAGCAATGTCACCTCGATATCGAACTACTCGGTCAGTAAGATCATAACGGAATTGATTTGTAGAGTCTTAATTTTGATATATGCCTCTTGAAATGATGACTTGAAATGACTTACTGTAGTTGCATTTGATATTATCCTTCTTTTTAATGAAGAATGTCTTATGAACCCTTTCTGCAAATTATTACAGCCTCTGAAGACTTTACCTGAAGTCCGTGCCTGGATTTCAGGGGTATCATGCACTGAGATGAAAGAAAGGTTTTTATTTTCACTAAACTCTGAGCGTGCTTAATTCAATGCATTATATGCATTTAAGGCCCCATTATACTGTCAAAAAAGCGTCCAAAGGCTCCAATTGATAACCACTTTCCTGTTGAACTATAAAAATACTAATCTCTACATTATCCTGTTATACAATATAGCACATATAAAACTATACTGGATACATAAACCATTAAAATTGGTGAAATGAAAATGCATAAGAAGTTATTGGCATCAGATACAAATATTATTTTAACGATCCTGGATGAACCTGTGTTCAAAGATCTATGAGATGGGAGGGCCTAAGAGCCAAATTCTATCCTCTCTCTACAACTTATTTTTACTTAGTTCTTAAAAAGTTGACTAGCATAGGCACAAAATAGAGGTGCTTTCGAAAAGTTGAACTGGCATATAACTAGAAAGGGCTATAGGTCCAAAATTACTTCAAGAAAAAGTACAAACAGTGCCTTTCAGCAAAAACAGACATTATTCTTTGTCAGAAATGCATGAAAAATGACAATGAGTTTCAATATCAGATGTAAACAATGACAATTTAATTTCGTATAATGAAAAATTGGTATCTAAGTATATCAAGCTACAACAATTACTGCATATCGGTTTCTTAATGTCTCCAAAAGAAGTTTATAATTTTATATCTCGCATGAAGTAATAGACCGCACTAAAATTAAGTTTAAAAACAATTGAATATACAAATTTTCAGCTCTAAGATTAAAAAACATGAAATTACTGGTTTGAAAAAGATTTCTAACTTAAAAATAAGTTTTAGTATTACCGTGATGATTCCAGAAACGGTATGATTTCCATCGTTAAGAGGCATTTTGAAATATTTTGTCGAAAAACGTTAGATATTTTAGCTGGTATTGAAAGTAGAGTGGATGGATGCTGATCGGAGTTAAGAAGCTACAATAGCTTCAAGTCCGTGAAGACTTCAAATATGAAATTGAAACTGGTTCTCTACTTAATATAAAAGTATAGTTGTATCACGTGGATTTTTAATACGCGAATAAATATAAAGATACGAATGGAATTGATGAGCATTCATCCAACTCAAGCTAGTGTCCTGGTTTCACTTTATACACTACATATATACACCCCTAATAACGTGACACATGCACACGAGTGATAGACTTGTCACTTCACTAGCGCATATTCCACAATATAAAATGCCATCATCAATAGAGGTCTATTTTATCTATTTTAAAGATAAACTTTTCACTTTGGCACATATCCATGTTTCATATATTAAAAAGATCAGTATTTTGTTCGTACATACATATACGCACAGTGTCAGACAGAAATGACACTTGTTAACAACAACAGTAGCAACTTTGACGCATACACACACAATTTTTTTTATTTTTTATCACCTCAGAGTAGTTCAGTGAAACACTTATTGCGTTTAGTAACCTTTCATTAAACCTAGAACAAAGTCCTAAAACTCTCTAAATAACAACATTGCGTTAATTGCAGTCGTATCAAATCATATACAATCAAAAGGATTATCAAATAGTCGGGTTTACTTTTAATAGGCGGAAGGCTTTAATTGAAATTTGAACATAAGTCACTTTCCCATTTATTTTCAAACGACTTCATTAACCATACTCATTACCATTAAGAAATAATTATTGATTATGACAGTACCACAGTGCTTTACTGGCAGTTCATCCGCATGACGTTAAGTCCCGAGTACGTGGTAACAACGAATGATGGAAATTGAAGACAAAACTGTGAGGAACATAAGTTTCAGGTGGGATAGGCATAGAATTGGAAATTGAAGAAGACTTGACGAGATCCATTCTGGAATATAGGGTGTTAGAGAAGTCAGGAGCTAGTTAATACTCCACAGGGATGCAGGTTATGGAGAGACAAGAGGTAGACCAGAGAACAAGGTGGGACATTGCATTGCTGAGGTGGATGGGGACCTGGCGAGAAATAGAAGGGAATGAAGGGTCAGAACTCAAAGACCCAACTCTCTCATTGGCGAGAAATCATAACTGAATTGGAACCAGGTGATATAGTTAGGTAAAGTGACGTGATAGGTGAATCAAGTGCTAGGTCCATAGGTTAGAGATGGGCATGATTGACTCGGACAATGCCTGCAAACTGCTTTTTGCATCCTTGTGTGAGACTTAGATACTTTCCAAGTAGTGAGTTTCAAGAGGTCTGCTTTCGGTTCCGAAATTTGATCCTGGTCAAGGCTGACTTCTGGATAATAAACTAGCTAAATAACCAACTAGACAATAGTGATAGCTCGAATGCCCAAATGGGAAGGACGGTTAGAGACAGATCAGGGGCGGCCTAGGGCGGCAAATTTGATCGGCAATAGTATAAATATTTTAATTCAAATAAAATAGTAATGAAAATATTGTCGCCACTCTGCACGATGCTCATGAACAGAAGTAGAAAAAATCTTTAGGGCATTTTTATACCAAGAGGTATTGGAGCAACGTTTTTTTAGGGGCGGCAGAACAATTTAGACTAGGGATGGCAAACGCAATAATCTGCCCCTGAGACAGATACAACAAATAGCACTTTGAGCAAACTCCAACTATTCAATATTAATTACGCGATGTCCAGGTGGTAGTGAAAACTTGATTCACATTAACATGGTCCACCTTAAGGCCCCCATAAGCGATCAAACATTTTGCGTAACAATGGGTGTTGCACAAATATCTTGATCGAGTATGTCATGGATTGACTAGTTGCACAACAGTTTGAAAGAAATCGATCGAGACTGAAATATTGCCGCAAAAGTCAGTACTGTACTACACAAGATGTTTGACGATAGTCGGCCGAGGAAAGACCTCATCCTGTTCATTATCCACCAATCATGGCGCAAGAAGGTTCCGTGTCGGACATCTCCCAAGAATTTCACAGGATGCACTGAGGCTTGCACAAACAATTGTAAAGTGAATGCATCACAGTTTGTGCAAACATTATGTTGCACAAATACAGTCGTTGCGCAAAATGTTTGATCGTGTATGGGGGCCTTTAGGAGAGATGCATTTTATTAATCAATCCATACAGAAAACAAATTCAAACTTCTTATTCGTCCTGAAGAAGCAAGAAGCTGTCAACTTCAGCCTAGATTGAATTTAAATCTAGAGTTATTGAAGCCGATATTAATTTCTTTATAGTTGAAAGACTGCGGTTGTTATATACAGTTTTCTATTTAACAAAAATTTAATCGTGATTTTTCAGCACTAGTATGAGAAGTGGAACATCTTGTAGGAATGAATATGTACAACCTGTTCGTGATCAATTCGAAGTGAAGCCTTTGTTCTCAAATTTTACCAAAAATTTATGGCTAAATAACACTGGTTATTATAGAAGTTGGCAAAAGGAAAAGATGTTTTTGTTAAACGAGTATTATTATTATATTTGGACTGACCTAACATTTCATAAGAAGTCCTATTTTTCCACATCCTATAATCATATATTCCTAACCGGGCCAGTGATAGTCAGTATTTGCGAACATGTCAGTGAATCTTGTCAGAATACTCATCACCATGGTGATGTGGTGTGTAATTAAACTACGTTATATTACGTGAATAGATTTGCATGAAGCTCTAACATCTGTAATTGAAACTTTGTTCATATTCCACTGCATTTGTATTATCAAGTGACTGAAGTACTTTTAGGTCAACGCGGAAACTCATTTTTGTTTAATAGAAAATGGAAAATTTGTGCCAATGAGTTTTTGATTTCGTTTAAGTAATAATGAACTTCGAAGATTATGAGTCCAATTATCGTTATCTAGAGATTTGTTCTTACTGATGCAATTGAATTTTAAAAAACTTCTGTACTTTGACATCCTATCTGCTGCATAAAAAATTAACTAATCATTATAAGATATTTATTTATCTGATAGTTGGAAGAAAGAGTTCTTCTTTACGGCAGTTATTATGCGAAACTTATTATACAAAATCAATTTCTTACAAAAATGTTTATCATTAAAGTTCCAATCACTGGTACAGTTAAGTAATTACGAAACTTTCTGCATAATACAGGAAGCCAAGAAGTCGTCCTACAAATCTTAAACTCATTCCTTGGTGCTAAAGTTGTCAGCAGTCAATCATTTTATAGATTACAAAGGGGAAAAAAGTATGTCAAACTGAAAAGATTGCTTAATAGTGACCTAAGTCTGTTTGGTTTTCAAAAAAGGCAATGGAACAAATTCGGCCTTTCATGTCAGAGAAATTAATCATCATCGCGCCCTTATTCCGCTGTGGCAGCAGGATCCCCGTCAACTTCCTTGGGACCTCTCACTAACACAGGACTAGTCACTGGTACGGCCAATTGTGAAATACTGTAGTCCAATTTGGTTTCCATTTAGGCAAGACCTATCGTGGGAAATTGAAATGGTACAAAGGACGGCAGCAAGAGTTGTGCTAAGTCGGTTCTCTCGCAGATTGAGTGTGTCAGGCATGATCAGAGAATTAGGGTGGGACTCACTCTGTCAGAGACGGCCATCTGATAGCATTAAGCTGTTTAGCAGACTGTTGAAAATAGGTTTTGAGGGTCCTCTAGATAGCAGGGTATCCTTTGCAGAATATAGGGGAAGAAATGATCATCTGTTCAAACTGAAGGAGATCAGGGCCCGAACAGACTCAAATTATTACTGGTCCTTTTTTTCCAAGGGTTATACGGTAATGGAATGCTCTTGATGAGGACAACGTAAAGAACTTTCTGGAAGAAGGCGCCATTATAGTGGACAGGCGATTATAGTGGACAGGTGAATTTTTAGGAATGAGAGATATTCTCTCCGCTGCCAATTTGGCCTATCACGGCTGCTTGCAGCGTATTCAACTAGAACTAGACTTAACTTGCTTGTCTCCACTTCATCCACCCTAAATTGATCGTATGGGTCACATATCAATCGAGCGGCTGTATTGCGCCGGACACCCCAGTTCTCGTCTGATCAATGAGTTAAGCAGCGCAACCTCAGTTAGTATTAACATTGGTGGCCACTTGGGAAAACTGGTTACTGCAAATACCCAAAAAATCGTCGTAACAGCGTAGTATCTGTGCAAAATCTACATTCGAACTATGCAGTAGACGGGACTCTAATGCCCACTGTTATATTAACTCCTACCACTTTTCCCGCCTATGGCAGGGTCGGGTACCCATCTTGTCCCTCTAAATATATTGGACAGTGTTTTTCGGCAGCCGGTTGCCGACCAAAGCTGCAACCCCTATGCTTATTTATCGTCGATCTACTGTTCGTCCGGGAATTCCATTGACGCCAGGGGGCGAGCTCCTACACCTGGAAATTTTGCCTCATCTGCCCGTTGTAAAGCAGAGTGAATTCCTTTACGTGTATTTTTTTTGTTTCGTTGGTGTTTAGGGCCCTTAAACTACGAGGTCATTTAGAACCCGCCCACTGCATAGACTCTACACTAATGCGACGGTTTTCCCAAGCGGCCACCCATGTTAGTACTAACTGGGGTTTCGTTGCTTAACTTCAATCATCAGACGACAACTGGAGCCAACCCACTTCGGGCCAGTATCGAACCTAGAACCACAGTTACCGAGTACGCTACCCACTACGCCACAGAAGCGGGAAGAATGGCCCTAAAGCACCAAGAATCAATAACAAATAAATCTATTTCCTAATTGAAAGTTATATACTCTGTCTTCTTAATGTTGACCTGCCTCGCTATTCTATCACTGTTCTAATATCATTTAGGGCCTTCTCTAATTCTTCTCTGGAGTCACCGGCAGCGAAATTATTAGTACAAAACAATAATAAAGTACCCAAACAAACTAACATTCAATCTTGCATCTCATGACGAAGCAAAAATTTAGATCTAAAGAACACAAAATTGACATTTACGGATCTCATGTTCCGTAAACTTCCTCATTCTGTTTGCATTTTGGGATGTCCTTGTGCCCTACACCGCAATTGGAACTGATGACCTTGAATTAACAATTATTTTACCTACTTTTCTCGCTTTAACATTTCAGAAATGCATGTCAATATTCTTAAAGTAAAGAAGGAAATGAAAGCGTCTTATTAATAAGGTGCTAAAATAATGAAACTTATACAATGAGTCGATGGATTTCACGTGTCATCTACTTAAATAAGAAATGCTGATAACTAATAAGCAATGAGAAGACTCTGCTATGCTTAACAGCTGTTTTATTTCCATTATGCCAATAGCGACATTTCAATGAACAAATACTGTATTACTATTTTATTATTAGCTCTTATAAATTTTGGGAGGAGGAGGAGGAGGAAGGGGTATTCATCCATTGAAGGAATTTTGGTCTTCCATTTCATTTTAGGTCGTGATTATACCCTATATTTATGTACAGTATTTATGATCAGAATTTCTTTAAAGCAATTAGGTCTAACAAAGTAGACCCATTAAAGGTTCGGTTTTACTGTCTGACAAGTGGTAGGCAAAATTCCTCTTACCGACTAAGGGGCGAGCTTGAGTTGGTCAAATGTGTTACCAATTCTGGGAATTACCGCATGGGCAATTTAAGGAAAAACATAAAATACATAACTTTTTCCTTTTCCTAATTAGTTTTGGCGGGCAAAGTGAAAAATTCGACATCTTTCCCTACTTGTTGCCATTCTCCATCAGAGGGCCGGTGAAAATTAATGAAGCAGCCAGTCCACATCTGACTGAGGTTGGGCTCTTTTATTTCACTAGACATTAAAATTAATTATTGACCTCTAGCCAAAATACAGGTGCATACTCGGATATACTTCCTTTAGTGTGCAAATGTTTGCATTTGCAATTATAATTAAGTCTATTTTCTTATTATTACTCTTTCCGGCTGAAAGTGGTTAGATAGTTTCCCCGCGCAATTCTATAATCATGCATTTCGAAAGAAATTCTTGGTAAATGCAGAAGGATATTTGACACATAATTCAGATGACCACACAGGTGTAATAAACACGTCCTTATTTCAACATATGGGACAGCAATGGATTAATTTAAAGTCAACATTCATCCTCATCCCATGCCTTACTGGCACTGTCCGTAAGTGATAGAAAATTTTCATCAATGGGACGTCGTCATCCCAAGGCTGGCAAGTCATTAAAAAAATTAAGGCAAGGTAATAACTGATGTGCCTGGGATTTGGCAGGACATCTAAGTATAATTCTGTGGTCCAACTGGTAACTTTTATATATGGAATAACTGTATTTATTATAGCTAAGAATTGGTCCGCTTAGAGACTATAACTATTAACTACACAGGAACCAAAATTTCTAACCCCTATCCGAAGTCTAACCGTTTTTCTAACTCCTCTCTAACTGCCGTTCTCTTTTTTTTAATTCATTCTCTTCCCGTGCCAACCTTCACGTGACGGGTGGATGATGGGATATGCTCATCATGACGTACATATCAATAACATCATAATAAACCAAAAATTACTTTTAGGGAATAATGTTATTTTATAGAAATAAATCGGTATTAATTTCTTACTTGTTGTTGCTCTTCTTTAAAAGATGTGGATCTTCGCTTGTAACTATTTCCCGGGCCTGACAAAGTTGGATCTGTGATTTTTGTTAACAAACTGTCTGTCCCAAGCAAAATTTCAAAATGTCAGTACCTAAAATTCTGACAATACGATATCATATACAGTATTAAGTGTGCATTATATGGCGGTGCGCTTTAATCGCTAGAATATGTGACTGTTAGGAAAAGGTATTGTAGGTAATGTGGCTATTAGCGATGTGACCCCTGATTTACTCTCTACAAATTTGTATGTGATTTAACTTTCAAAGGGTCGACTTCACATACGAAATGAGGTACAACACCATGAGTAATTAATGCAAGTGGCAGAGATGCGAATGCTGCGCTACACGACTGGGGTATCACGAGCCGACAGAGTCAGAAATGATTACGTCAGGGGTAGCTTGGCGGTTGGGAGACATCGCGGAAAAGATGAGGGAGAGGCGGTTGAGGTGGTATGGGCATGTGATGAGGAGAGAGGAGGAGGAACTTATTAGGTCCTTTATGGGTTTGCACGTGATTGAGGGCACCAGGGGTAGGGGAAGACCAAAACGGACGTGGTAGCAGGTGGTGCAGAGGGACATGGAGACGTGCGGGGTGGAGAGGGACTTGGTGGGGGATAGGCGAGAGGGGAGGATAACAACCCGCAGACGTGACCCCGCCGCTGGCGGGAGGAGGGTAAGATGATGATGGGTAACCCCGAAAATCTAACATTGACACGACATTGTTGCAGCTCACATTTTGTACCTCAAATTCAGTTGAATGATACACCTTTCCTCCTCCCCTGTTGAAAATCATTGACTGGAGTATGGATCAACACTCCACCACAGAAATCGGTGGGTATAGCAAGTAGCTAACAAACTGCAGAAAATAACGAACAACTGGTAACTACAGTATACTGTATGTTGTCAAACAGTCCAGGCTGAGGATTTCTAGGAAAGTATTCACAGATTATAAGCAAAATATTATTTTTTTTATTCATCCCTTAACGACCCCGCTCCTCTCAAATCTCACTTGTAATCACTTAATAAGTTGAAGGAAATACCAGTGGTAGTTGTGTACCAAACAGGTTCTGTCAGAAGCACCCTAACTACTGCCAATACGGAATGCTTTTGAATGGCGATTTTCCGAGTTGTCAGCCATTTCTAAATATAAAAACAAGGCCGTGAAAATTCAGGGCTACTGTATAAAATCATGTGGGATAAATAAACCATCGGATATTTGATATTAAGGAGTCCGTTCATTAGAGACATTAACATTTTCAAAAATGTCGGTCACTTTAATAGTTCTTTATCAAATTAATTGATGTCTCATTTCATATCGCCAACGCATTATACGTCATGATAAGGGCTTGAATTTTTGCAAGATCTGAACAATTATAAAATTTAGAGCTTAATCGATGCATATGCAATATGTAAGCCTTTACTTATCAGAAGGATGGTACGATTGCATAAAGTTAACATCTCAAGGACAATATTTATTTGACATTTTGAAAGGCATTGATAATGAGTCTGATTTTTTTTCTTTGTCCTTGAGTCCACAGCACGCTACTGATAACTTCTTTAATAGTATGAAAAGTTTGCTGGCGCCTCAGCTTATTGGGCTCTCATAAGATGAGTCTTATTCCATGGAGCTTACTTGATTATTGAATTATTTAGCGCCGTATTCTTAGCTCTGAAACCAATTATGGACTTCAGGAAAAACACTGTCTTTATTTCCCCTCCAATGGCAAAATCCCGGCTCATCCCATCCCCTATCACGACCACTACCCACTACAAACCTAAAAATGACATAATCTGACAGTAAAAGCTTACTGAATTTCTTGAAGTGTGTACTTAACGCTTCGTGTCCCTGTGTGGGATCCAGAGTCCCTGTATATCATAATGATAATAAGAGGTGAGTGGAAATGGTATGAAATGTGGTTGACAGTTGCATAAAAACCCCTAACCAACTTTTATTTATTTACAGCACAATTCACTTGAGTCGCAAGGGACCGTCAGTCTTTCAAGAAATCCAAGAGTGGCATCACTACTAAACGTTTCTTGAATTGGGATGGGAACTCGCCTGCACACCAGGGCGGAAGCCAAATCCATCGTTCCACTAATCATTTTGATTAAAGTAACTACCACCTCTCAGTCTCTCTCTCTGCGTATATTTGTCTCACTGTTTCTATGTTTGTCTTTATTATTCTGACAGGACGTAATATGGAATTTATCGGCACGTGAGGACGGATTAGGAATATCGGTAACTACACATTTCATAGTAATGTATAATTCAGAAAAAAGAAATAAATGTGTCAAACGTTAAAGAGTTTAGTAGCGATAGCAACTGAAGTAATAACAAATAAGTTGCTGTGGAGACTAACAAATCCATGAGAAAATTTTCTCACTAGCGTGTTCGATTACTGCGTCACTGGCTCCACGTTCGATACTGGATAAATAAACATAAGGTTTGCAGGTTTGGTTGGCAGCCGGCTGCGTAAAAATACCATCCAACTGATCGCCATGTATCCATCCAGAGAGACAAAGATGGGTACCCGGCCCTGCCATAGGTGGGGAAAAGATTCGTAGCCGCTCTTTTTTACTTTTTGAATGTGATAGATTTAAGAAATATAACTACTGTACTAATTATTGTTATTTTCAAGTCGATAATTATTAACTCCAGTAATTTATTGCCTGAAATAAAGTAGGACATTTAAAAGTTGGCCTACTAACATGGGTAATAGATATTTTGAAAACTTCAATATGTGTCAAAATACAGACGATGCTGAATTACATAAATAATTATACTTCAAGACTGAAAATCGCCAGCGTGATTATTATTTATTTTTCGAAAAATCCCTTCTTCCACTTATCGAATCATTACTAGCATTATTTCAAATAAGGTAAAGGTGGGACATAATTGGACATTTGTACTTTTATTCTCTTCGCAAAAGATACACATGACGTCTCAAAAGCAACTGTCAAGCTTATAAATATTTTCAAAGTACAGTACTTGAATTTGTAACCAATCAAGCCAAATATTGAACAAGAGCACTCATTTTAAAATAGTCTGATGACGAAAGCTGGAAATATACAAAATACCTGACGTAAAAAATATTGATAAATTACTAGAGCAAAGTTAGCAAAAAATGTAAGTGATGTGCTTCAAAAGAAGTGGTGAAGTGAAGTGTGTTACATAAAATACTGTACAGGTTAGCTGACTGACACGGAAATTCTCATAAATTCACATTTTTTTAAAAAAATCTAATCTTTGTTTGCTCTAATTCTGTCAGTGCTATTATTTAGTGGTTATCTAACAGTAACAAGTCAGCAAACTGTCAGCATTTTTGCAGGTACTCGAAGAATAATCGTATAGTTAAGAGAAGCATACTTGCTGCACTGATATTTATAATGACTGTTACATGCAAGCACAAAAGAAGAGTGACCACATCTGGAAGAGTCCACCTGTATTCTATTAAGATGAATATTATCAGCCTCTAGGACCTCCTCCTACTCTAAACCGCGGTGCAAAATTAACAAATGAAATAAAGCAGAAATTCATTAATTAATCTTCATTTCCATAGTTGATACATTCGGGCTCGGGTGTTTAACTATGGCCAGCTACTTGAACATTTGTCTCCAGTCTCCACCTACTCTTGTCAACTGCCTCAAACAGTCAAACTTTATTAATCCACCTAAATATCACCCTAATAGATTTCATAAACTATAAGTTCACTACCCTTTATCTGTGTTGCCAATAACAGGTTAGAAAATCCTTTATCTTTTGCCGAATAACTGACCCACTTCAGATTAGCCTTATTATTTGGTCCTGTTAGCCGTTAACCCTAAGGCTGCACCGAATGTTGCAACTGGATACAACTTCTTGCAATCATACCTTATCAACAGACACTGATGTTCAAAATTAAGAGGATAATGACATTTACGTATTAAAGTTTCTCAAAAGCACTGAACTCAAAACTGGAAATTATGTCTTCAAATAATAATAATGCTTTAGTGCAGGTATTGAATTATACTCCTTTGTGCAAGTGGCGCCGTGACAGTTGCAAGCTTAAAACGTGGCCCTTTGACCAGATCAGGAATATTCATAAAGTGTTTTTTAAAGTCTGTCATATTGCATAAACAGTAGGGTAGAAGAAGATTAGAAGCAGGGCAATTCCAAGTGCAGGTTTTAAGAGACCTCAACGTAAAACGCAGTGGTGCTGAAATTTGTGGAAACAGTTTCAGGAGTCTGGCTCCATATCCAGAAAACATGGGCAAGGGCGTCCAATAGCCACAACAGCCAATGGGAATCAGTATTTAACACTTTCAGGCAGGCGCCAGAGAACTGCTGCAGCCACACAGTATCCCGTGACCTCTCTGGTGCCACTGAAGCTGCAGTTTCAAGGGTGACTGTTTCCTAAAGGCTTCCTGAGAAAGGGCTTCATGTCAGAAGACTTACTGTTTGGATCCCACTCACTGCCTCACACAAATCAGCACGTCTAACTTGGAGGAGAGAAAATCAGCTTTGGACTCAACTTCAGTGTCGAGTCAAGATTCAGCCTAGACACAGATTCTAGACGAACTTTGATCTGGAGAGAACCTGGGACCCGTAATCAACTCTTCAACATCGGAGAAAGCGCCCATGATGGAGATGTTGTGTTGACAGGCATCAAGCTGAATGGCTGCACACATGAAGTGGTGTACAGGCTCCCTTACTACTCAAGAGATATAGAGGAGCGATCTTAGAGTCTTTTCGGAAGTGTAGTGGCCTTCAATCCTTTTTATTGATGACAGTGCTCGTCCACATAGGACCCAAATGGTGGATGAACATCTATAGACCTGAATTCTATTCAACATGTCTGATGTTGGATTTGGTTCAACTGCCTCAGTGATTCATCAACTGTCTCATAAACAGTATGATGACTCGCTGTGCAACCTGTGTCTGTTAGAGGTGACCATACCCGTTATTAGCCTCATTTCCGGCACCAACTTACAATGTCAGTTTTGAACATTCCTGCTCATATAAATTACTCATGATATTGCAGTGGTATTTTTCTTTGTTGTATGGCATAAATTGCCGTTGTATAGCTATTCTGTCTCCATCCCAAATTTTACTAAATTCTCTTCAGTGGTGTATGAGATACTTATTTCAATACTGTAAATGTGTTTATTCTCTACGTTTTGGACACGAGTGTATTTCAACTGTTCATTCATTTTGGCTCAGGTTAACGCTAGTGTACTGCGTAGGTGCTTTACATGTAGGCTTACCCCTTTCTCATGAAATCTACCTATTCGAGAGGTCTGTAATAAGAAAAACTTTTGACCTCGACCAGGAGCAAAGCCGCCAATTTTGTGATCATCGACAGTCAAATGCGCGCTACCAATTGAGTTGCGGAAGTCGGCAACTTGACGGTTTTAAAAAAGCCTCATGAATTATCGTTATTCATGAATATGTAATTATAGGAAAGAATATTATCTAGTAAACAATAACATCAACAATGAATTGTGATTCTGTGGTATCTAGATCATAATATCCTGCCTTAAATGCTGGAAGTACGTAGGTTTCAAAACTTTTAGTAGTACTTTGTCGAACAGGAGAGAACACGAACTACAGTATATGTATTTGTTTACGCTTGGTATCCATTGTTTAGGTAATCAATAGCTTGATAAAACAAACAATTCTTCATAGTACAGTGACGCAGCTATTTTGTGTGCAAAATAAACCCAAAACTTTTCTCTCTCCCCCTCCGAGAAAAGTTAAAATTCCGCTATTATTGAGCTATCTTACATGTACTGTATTCCCCTTTCTCGCACAAATTTAGGTTGTCCTATTTATGATTCAACTCAGACATTTCTTTGAATTCAGAATTCAACGAATTGAATAATTTATAACAGACTCAATGAAATGAAAATAAAATCACAGTTCAGAATAGAAAATATTAGGTTATTTAAGTACGAAGTGTCTTTAGTACCCGGTAAAATAAAAACTGACCAACTTCTGGCTTATACACTTAGTTTTTGACACAGGGGTGGATGGGGGAGCACTTCAAAAAATGCGCCCTAAATATTTTTAAATATTCAGAATCCCTTAGTATAAATCTTGCTAGCAATTACAATAGGTTCTCTACTGCCCCTTAGAAAATTTCCTATCTTCAATGGTTTAGCCAAGTGCAGATTGGACTGGCAGTACATAAATGGGAATAGCAAATGCAAAAAATGCCTCATCAGTTGCAAAGTTGAATCGTGCATCAGTTGAAATACAGTATGCGCCCCATTCAGGCACTGAGGGGGGGAGCAATGGAGGAGCCCTGGATCCGCCCGTGTTTCGACGTCCAGTTTGCTCTCCCTTATGTCTTTACATTGTAATCTTTTTATCTCTAACTTTTGACAGAATTTCTTTAACTAATTGATACCCAACTATCATTGCCAGGAAATGAGGTATTACTAATAGGAATTTTTCGATCAAGCTTCATCAAATGTCCCAGAGTTTATCGAAAAGGTGCTTGAGAATGCAACAATTGTTTGTCATCAATTATTATCACCCTGCTTCCTTATTACACTTAATGAAAGCAACCGACACCAATCTGCACATATTTTGTAATCAGGTTTAGGCATTATGCAATGAGTTGCCCCTCCTGAAGCAAGAAAATTAGTTGCAGAAAGAAAACTTCTTATGGTCATTTAGGAAAAGGAGGTGGCCGAAATGTAAAGCCTAACGTAACCAAACCAGACATAAAATTTAAGGTCAGCGAAAGGAAAATTCTAGTAAAAATTTGAAAACCGAAAATTCCGTATAAGGTGACCTGAAATCTGCAACACTGGGCCGGTAACAGTCTCAACAATCTCATTTTCTCCACCACCTCGACTCTCACAGCCTAACACTGATCCTTCTACAGGTGTCCTTCAATCTGTACAGCTTGCCTTTCAGCTTTTGCAGAAAGGGAGCGGCGAATTGCGTTGGACACACCAGTTCTTGTCTGATCCCTGAAGTTAAGCAGCGCAACCCCAGCTAGTATCGACATGAGTGGCCGCTTGGGAAAACTGGGTACTGCTAACACCCAACAATCGTCGCATTAGTGTAGTGTCTGTGCAGACTGCATTAGACCTAAGTAGTGGACGGGGCTCTAATGACCTTGTAGTTGAAGGGCCCTAAAACACTAACAAACAGTCAAAAGCTTTTGCAGGATCCACCTTTCACTTATTGCACCTATCGCACCTTTAACGGGCACATAAAACAATCCTTTCGACACAGATGATCACACCACAACCTACAATGGGTGATAGCAGTCGGCGTGACATATCTACAGCATGATCACTCATCAAATTAAAAAGATAAGAAAATTTTTAATTTACTATCCTTGGTAAGGACTTATACTCATGAATTATATCGATTGTTATAAGACTAGGTCAAGAAAAATTAGAAGATACATAAAATTAGAGGTGGTATCAGCCAATGAGTGTAGTTAAAAGTAAAATCAGAACCAGATATCGCTAGGGTGTTTGTTCCCCTCTTAACATGAGCCCAGTATCAATACAATCACCTTCAGATCCTGATTATACCCGAATCAGGTATTTCAGAGTCCGTGTACCGACCTCAACCAGGGCCGACCTACGTCATTGAATTTACTGTATAATAATAAAAACCCCCAATATCTGTTATAATAATAATAATGCCCCAATACGAGTAGTCCTAAACAGGATCGATGACACGCCTACTACCTGGTCGTATTACGAATCATTCAAAACAAAAGGCCAATATTGATTTTAACATCTTTCTGTTACTAATTATATTAATGAATATGAAAATATTTATGGTTGCGGTGTTATATTTATAATTTTTGTTACGTCTGAGAATATTTTTAATTAAATAACAGTGAGAAAAATAAGTCGACCGTGTGACCCACCAGGAGGCGTTACTGTCTATGAAAGTCTAGCTGAATATTCTCATCTATTGCTGAGTACGTGTCATTTCGTTACAATATGTGACCATCAAATTAAAGAGGAGATATTTTAGATAAGTAAGTCGCCAAGGTCTCAGACTTCTTTACTACTAATGATTAGTATCGTTAACAAACGTATCAGACATTTTACCCGTAATGAAATATAAATATTTCATAATGCTGGCGTAAGTATCAATGGTTGAAAACCATCGTTACTTAGCGACGGTTTTACTCGTATCTGATGTTAGCATGGCAAAATACGTAATTCCTTGTTAACTTAACTGAAAAGGTTCGTGAAATCTTATATGTTATAGATTGCGATAATAAAATTAAAAGTACTTAACAGTATTTGGCCTCTTCTTGAACTCTGATTCGTCATAATCGATCATTTTTGATATACGATGATGTGATGAATCCTAGATGAGGATGTCACTCAAGAACGCAGGCGAACGATAGTGAACTGAATGCGGCTTGTGGCGAGATACCAATGCTCGTTCAAATTGTATTACTGGTAGTGCCACCTTCGAGCTCCCTTCACATCAGCCTCTTTTATTTTTGACCTTATTTCTTCATTATCGAAAACCTGTATTATTCAACTTAATTGAACCTCAATTTCAAGGATGTTGTTATTACACGTTTTCCTGTTTTGCCCGCTATACAAATTTACCGATTCATGCGTCATTGCATTTGCGTTCTAGATACTTATTGTGGGACATCACAAAGGATGTCGTAACTTTTCAGGTACTTAAAAATCTTAAAGTGATACCTGCTCATCCAAATCTCTTGCACAGGGCATTCGACCGCATCTGTAGAGAGTGTGAACCTATGTATACTATAATTAGCCGACCTTGCTGCCTGGGTTATCCCTTGTCCTCAAAGTATGCAAATTCTCTCCTGATCGAGGTGGGTGGTTTACGCTTTGATACAGTGAGACGTAAAGTGCACTTGTTATCATATAGGAGGTAAGATGTAAAGAGGTCCTGAGGGGAGTCCATGGTTGTCACGGGATGCAGGTGATTAATACACAGTATTCGGTATGTTTCGCGATTGTTGCTAATTGCATTATTATTATTAGACGGCAACATTTGATTTGGAAGGTTATTTACAGATGCCTGAAAAAGGATGGAGGGTCGATTCCTTACACATTGCTGTTGTTTGTGGGTGCAGATGGGGCCAAAGATATACCTATAATGCACTTAAGGGCTCCTCCTCTTGCGTTAGTGCGGCCAAGTTGTGTTGGACACACCAGTTCTCGTGAGATCACTGAAGTTAAGTAACGCATGATGACATTAGTACCAACACGGGTGGTTGGTAGTGAACGTTGGGTGCTGCATATTTTCCCCTCTCCTACGTCCTCTACACCTACCACCTCCTAACCCGCGAGCAGCCTTCTAAAGATTCGGCCTGTTATGGCTACTTGGCTTACTCCCCAACCCTTTAGCGTAACATAGTAACATAGAAAGAACCCACGAATTCATTGGCCATTAAAAAATATCACCCTGTGTCAGCAGTTCTCCCTTGCATGAGTTCCCATCTTCTCCCTTCCCCTGATTGCGTATACTGAATCTCCAGTCTATCCTGTCGATTTAAATCTGCTTTATTTGATCCTGTCGAATTCATGAGTACCTGATCTAGTATTTTGCAATGGAGCATTGCATTTAAAAGTAGTTACTGAGTTGTTGAAAGGGATATCGTCGCCTTTCTTTAAAAACCACGTAAGTCCCATTTTCCTTGGGTTTCATATTAATTAAGAAATCTTAGTGAAACTATATAAGGAATATGAATTTACAGACCTTGTAAGTCTGTCAGCAACCTCTGCCATTCTCTCCTGTAAAATTTGCTTTTTGAACTTAAAGAAAGGTGAGGGAGGATAGGTACCTTGCTGGGCTCTCTTCATCAGTATTTCTCAAACTTTTCTGACCCCTGCCCACTCGGGAAAAACTTAAAATATAGTGCCCCACTAGCCCCTAATCTAACCTAATGCTAACATGGAGACCTGACCAGATGCATTTGTAGTAATAAAATTTTTGGCCTACCAGGAAATTCTCGCGGCCCAGTGATGGGCCGCAGACCACACTTCGAGAAACACTGCTCTACATGGTGCCCAACTCTCATTTTATATGAAGGGTTTAATTCATTTATGTGTCACCTAAATCTATTACAGATTGAATTACTACTAGTGTCTGAAAATTTTAAGTAGGTCAAATTCGTATTTCTACAGAGATTATTATTTTCGAAATGTTCATATTAATCATTAAATGGCATACACTGTAATATGCTGTATTTAGAAATTACTTTTTAATTCGCCCTTTATTAGTTGTAGTTTCAAAACGCTTATGGTAAACATCTGTTTTACAACTATAAAAATAAACATCGCAGTTGAAATATTTTACCATTAATTACACATAAAATTACGATATATTTTTTGTTAAGTACCAGGAAATGATACCTGCTGTTGCGCTGTATGATGACCAATTGATGATGACGTTTTGCAATAAACTGATATGAACGACATGGTACATGAATTCATTGAACATGTCACATAGAGAAACTAAGGTTAATTTGGCTAGTGAACGTGATTTACATTTCACATTGTAGTTCAACATTAATATTTGTGAGGGTATACTTTATTTTTTTTAGTAATAGCATATCTTTTCTCACATCGATAAATAAAATTTTCAAATCATTTACAAAACATAAGAACCTCGATATAAGGATTCAACAATTTATCAGAATTGGATTTTCATTTCATATTGCTGTTAATACTATATATATGAACACAACAAACGTAATTTCCCATATTTACAATAAAAAATCACAATATTAAAGCAAGACGAATAACTTGTTAATTACAATGGTTCCTCGGATACTGCTGTATAACTCTTGACTCTTGAGAACCAAAAAGATGGAAACTTAGCATGGGAAAGGGCAAAGTCTGAAATACTTTCCTGCCCATTTCTGTAACAAAAATGTGTATTACATATTTAGTATCATTGGAGAATACGAGAAAGTATCGCAAAAATCTTAATTCTATGAACACCTTTTATGTTCCATATACACGTCTTGCAAATAAGTTGTATAAACAGGAATACATATTTTAAGTGAAAAAGAAGATTATAAAGCTGCTACTCGTAATTAACATATTTCAGATATGTTAATTTAAAAGGTATAATGAAGACTCGCGTAATAATCAAAAAAGTTGTCAAAGGTGATATTAAAAACACCTAATTCACATGGTGGCTTATAACTTTTAATAGTACCATGTTTTCCCGAAAATAAGACCAAATCTTTAATTAATTTCGCTCCAAAAGACGCATTCGTGATTATTTTCAGGGGATGCCTTTCTTTTTCTCGTACAATCTACATTTATTCACATACATTCATGTTATCCTCTTCTATAACATCGTCATAATTCTCCAAACCCCAAATTTAAACTTTAAATTCTTGTGACTTCGTTTCTTGTAGAACTATTGTCTGGCATCAAAATATCATTCCCTTTAAATCTACCATTATATCAAGTATTAATTAAAGACTTACAAGGCACGAGTGGCAATAAAAATGATGACAGTCAAGAATGATGGTTAGCACAAGAGGAATATTAAATTTCCTTTTTACAACGGAGGTGCCCACGTGAACCCCTTATAATTTTGACAATCTTAACTAGGGCTTATATTATGAGTATTCTGAAAGATCATGCTAGGGCTTATGTTATGGTTAGGTCTTATTTTCGGAGAAACACAGTCCTGACGAGTGCACAATTGATCATTCAAATGCCTTACCTATAAACTGTATGAATAGAATATCGGCGCCATTCTAACTTATAATTCGACTTCTTCTTGTACCCCATGACCTCCAAATCCTAAATTAACACACAAACAAACAATGATCAAATAAAATTTATAATTTTTGCACTGTATTGCCTTACCAAATGAAATGCTTGTTCTCCAAGGTCTTGTTGCTGCTGTTGTCGAAGACGTCGAAATCGGGGAGTGGAAATTGGGGTGTCTGAATTTTTTGTACGTTGTAAAGTAGCACTAATCATGTTCCCATGAAGATGATAATGACCAGATAGAATGGTCGGGTGCATGGAATCTCGATGTCGGAGCATGGAAAGGGAAGATAAAGGTTCCTCTGGCGTTGTCATCATCAAAACAATCCCTTTATTTTTCATAAAAAAGAATTAGTGTAACAGTAATACGCTTTGTTTAAAATATGAAGGAAATTCCCAAAGTACCTTCTGGAAAAAAACGCAAATATCGATAATAATCGACAATGTGCCAAGGACGGTACGTATGGTCTTGAAAACCTGGCTCTCCTGGTCTTAAATACGTAGTTTTGCTTATATAAGCTCCTAACATGCAAAGCAGTTCGAAACTTAGAAATTTCAAAAGTATAACATGACGACATACTACTCAAAGAACTGTCTCTACCATTGTACTGCAGTCTTGGTCTTTTAATAAACATGTCGCGCCATGTTCCATATTTATTAGGTGAGCCGCAATTTACACCCCAAATTCTGTGAAATTAAAAAGTTAAAAATAACAAAATTCATATAACGTTGCAAATGTTCAAAAGCTAGCCTAATACTCGCACCTCATACAAGACAATCTCCATAATTCAGCATCCCTCGAACATAAATAAAATCCACGACAAACCAAGGATAATTGTTCCAATGATCTCATATCCAGATCACAAGAAACAACCCATTTGCAGATATATATTAGAATTTCTCTCGGAAGAACAGATATGTGACTAGACTAAAATTCAACACACATTAAGTATTCAAGCTTCTCAAACTCACTAAGCATCAATGTAATTAAACATTTTACCACTGAATCATAAGCAGGCTGACAAATTTTGGCATTCTTACTGCACAGCTTATTGAAATGACGTGTAAGATCCTGAAAATGCTCGTTGCTGTTATCATTAGCTTTTTCTTCCTCTTTTAGGTATTTATCATCTTGGATGTCATCATCACTATCACTATCTTCGTCCGATAGCTGTCCTGCGTGCTCTGTTGAAAACAGTGCCATAATTACTTGTGGATAAATGTGAATTTAGACTAGTTAATAGTTTTAAATACTTTTTTTATATTTCGGAATGAATTCCGCCACTCTAAACTCAATGTCTGGCACAAGTTGAACAGCACGACGATAAAATACGATTGCTGCAAAAAATAATGATAAGAAACAAGAATTATGCTGTCAAAACCTGAATCTATGTAAAATAATAAATATAATTTTAAAAACCTTCATATAAACGACCATTTCTTTCCGCTTCTACACCCTGAAGATACAAGTCTCGAGCCTATACACGAATAAATGCTGCTGTATTCAAAAGACAGATACAGTAATAATACTTTTAACTGTAACATTTCCTTTTAACTAACTTGTTCTTCAATTTGTATCTCATGGCACCCATGCCCAGCAAAATTTTTATTTCTCAAGTTGGCGTACGTTGAGCACGCTAGCTCACTTTGCCACTGACGTCGAAATTTCTCCAAATCTTTTTCAGCGCTGACGATTTTTGATGACAACGACGAAGAGTCATCTCCATCTTCACTTTCTGCTTCTCCGTTACTTCCACTTTCATTACCCGCTGCGGCATTGCCACTAGTAGTGGCAGTAGTTTGGCTTGAACACTGTTCGTCCTGAAAGCATAAAATGCATTTGTAGCTCTTTATAAAATCGCCAATTCAGAACAGAAACATAGCATATGAAATTCGAAGTCGTCATATCGTTTACTCTTTAAGTTATACCCATTACTCTACCCATGTGATACTGGTCTGCCCAGCACTGGATCACTGCAGGAGGGGTTGGGGAACCCCCACATTGGAAGAGGTTCTGGGGTGGAGCGGCTGGAATGGGTGCGAAAGGCAAAGGTGTTGCTGGGGTGCTGGTGGAGATCTGGGCATATGGGTCTAGCATAGTGAAAAGATCTCGTTAGCAAGGTATCCGTCACAAAGGATTACATATTCATATTTCTAACGATCATTATACAGAAAAAAATGCGATATCCAAAACAAATTAGTGACAAACACAACATAAAAAGTTTACTTTATAAGATAATATGTGGAATCAGTATGTTATAGAGCATCAGAAGGAGGAACATATTAAATGCGTAATTTCAAATTCCTTCTATGGCATATACTGTATGTACGCTACCCTAGCAACCGTTTACACATATACAGTGCAATACATGCCACATCTGGTAATAACAGATTACGTTTTATTATTAAGGTTCGGATTAAACACAACAACAGAACTTCCAAATTATTGTAACTTTACCATTCTTTAAAATCTGCCAGTTATAATTCTTCAAGCTGTCAAATCTCGGTCAGAAAATCTAATAATGCTGTTGAAGAACAAGTTTGCCTTCCACACAGCCGCCATACTCAAATGCACTGATAATACATACACTACTGTCACCGGAAGGATTGCCACTTTTAAGGAGACCTACTATGAAATGTGAGAAACTTAAAATTGTGCTATTTTTAGTGTCGGGCGAGATGTTTATTAAACATTATGAAAAACGATATAATAGTTGGAGGCCATTATAAAGCAGAGAATTGAAAAGTGGTTATTACGTAGAACCCAAGACTGAACTGTATATTAGCCTCATTACCCAAGTTTTAACGGCTAACAAGCCATAACTAGTATAGTAAAAGGGTGAATGTTTTAAATTAAACTTCATTTGTTAAAATGTACCTTAAAACAATATCAAAACTACGTAAGGTTATAAATTATTAGAGTGGTGTTATCTCTCGCTTCATGGAAGCGTATGTAAACCATATGAGCTGCCGTAAAATGCTGGGCGTTGGAATTGAGCCATAAATAGCTTCCTGCTGCCGGCGATGAGTGTTGTTTGTGACGCAATGTCTCAGGTTGTCACTTAGGAAACTCTACCAAAATGGTGGTCATCGTAGTTGCTGTTGGATTTTGTGAAAGTCGATGGGAGACGGGAGCTGAACTTGCCGCTAATTAATTATTAAGGCGAATTTCCAAATAATTCTAGAATTATGGTAAGTACTAATTTAATATTTGATTCGTATAAATATTTCAAATGCTAGCCAAAAACTTTACTGTTGCGTCGCAGTATTCTGAAGGTTCGTTTTTTTTCGAATTTCGCGTACATCTGTAGGTAGTACATTTGTAATGATAATTTAAATATCTTTTTTGGACTCTTGACGCATACTGGTATTAGAATAGATTTTTTTTCGTGGTTGCAATCATGTTGTATTTGTATGTGTTTATATATGTACCGAAGTTTTTCTTTTTTTTGCTTGACAACATTTAATGTACAGTATCTTCAGATTAGTCGTGATAGTTATCGCGATATCGGCATTTTCTTGTATTTGGGAGGTTCTTGATCTGTTGAACTTACTCTATCTCCTAACTGAGTGAAATTTAAACACCAGAATCTCTAGTAATAATCCATTATTTGTTGAAGATTGGCTTTTGGGATTAGACAGACATAAAATAATGTGAATTCATGTGCGTGCAAATTTAAGGTGAATGTAAAAGTTACCATAGATGTTTTGGTACTTCCATTGTCCGTTCAATCTTCAGGGTTGAATTGACATATGTGTATTGTATATTGGAGCTGTGTGAATTTCACCTTAAATTAATATTCATCACTAGACTTTTAAACTACAGTATTTTTCATTAATATGATTTAATTCAAAGCTCTTTCAGCATCTTTTTATTCCTGATAGCAAAGCGTCGGTATTTTATGAATTGCATCTAAGATTTATATTTAGGAGTAAATGAGTTTATTGTACTACTGTATATCATAAGCACCATATTTTAATTTTATATTATTCACTATTCTAATTGATTGTGAATGTTTCGTGACCAGTTTCCATTTAAGTTCCACATCCCGTATTGTTTTCTGACGATCAGGTATTTACTGTTATGTAATTGTTTGTAATACATTACTAACGATTAATTCATCATTAGTTTATTATTTTCCTTCTCTCTAATAGGAGGGTTGGCGATTATCTAAATCCCCATGTCCCATTTTCAGCTATACTCCTGTTAATAATATTCCATAAATCCTTAAGGATCACTTTTAAGTGGTAGTAATGAAAATTCAATTTATTTTCGATCGAAATAATACCTCCAATATCAGGGTAGGCTAATGTTGAAAAGATGTAAACTTGACACTTATATCATGGAGTATATTACTTGTGCTCTGTTGAACGTATTAAAGAGTACCGCAAGTTACCCCTTCAAAAATCAATGTTTAGGGTCACCGCTTCAAGGGACCAGCAGTATACCGTATGTCTTATTTGAAATCAGTTGCTTTTCACACAAATCTCAAGATGGTGAGATACAGTATATACGTTCACATAATATTTCCCACGCTTCTTTCCTTTAGTTCTTCACTACCAAATGCAGCATTCGCACCTGTTCAATACGGCTGCGACACGTATTCGGAAATAATTTCGTTAACCTAAAATATTTAACCCTTCTACCGTATATCACCTCTAGACGCCCATGTTTTAAGATGTACTGTTGTTCTCTTTAACATTTTCTTCACATACAGTAGATGGAAGTATCTGTGGAAGTACCGGTTTGCTGGTTCAAAGTTTGTTGTTTTTTTAATACCGCGTACATTTCCTTTTTAGTGTTTAACGAAATTAAATAATTAACTGTTCAACTGTGGTGTTAACAGTTTCCAAATTTCATGTCACGAAAATGAAGCCGACAAATGCGACATGTGTTTTAATACTCTGAACTCCGTTGATATGCAAATAACCTGTTAAATTGTTCATACAGGCCTGTTTAATATAGATAAATTGTGCCCAAGTTTACTTTTTTTGCAGTCATTTGTCCTTATTTATGTGTACGTTTCCTGAAAGACATGCTTTGGCGCAAAAAATGAGGCAGTTGTTTGGCTTTTACTTTTCAGCAAATATTTAAAATGGTTGGCTTGACCCGCTTTCATTAACTGTTGTGGTGGGACTATCGTCATGTGTATGAATTCAACTTGTATTTAACATGGCACTAAATCTTGTATTAGTGGTGTAGGGTCCGTAGGATGCGTTGAAATGTTTTTAATGTTATTTACATAAAAGGTGATGAATTGGTGGGAGTGGAGGATACAACCGACTGCTTCGTGTTACACATGACTAAAGAAGTAGTTGTACTCAGAAACTAGAAACAGTTGTAATGTTTATTATATACATCTCAAGTATTCGGGCTCTGTAAAATTTCATCTTACTGCAACTGACAGCAACGTTGTTGCTGCTGCTTTAAGTTCATTGAACTGCCCTTGTGTGTAGCCGAATTTTGTTTCCTTCTGTCGACTGAATATCCAGTTTTTTGCAATCAATTTCTTCTCACTACTGCTGGAACATTATAAGATTTCAGGGTTTTAAATCTAAAATAAGCGTACAATCTAACACACGCGTTTCATGTGATTGTGACTGAAATGAAGTTTATAGAAATAAATTCAGTTTAATGTGATGTAAACCGTTAGCCAAATGAAATTACCCTACTTAAGTACTGTACCTCTTTGGTCCCTTATGCGACTTTGTCTCAGGTACTTGCAGATTTCTGTCTAACGCAAGGAAGAGAGGAAAATAAAAAAATTGAGAACTCATGTTGTGAGTAAATACAGTAGAACTCCAATTATCCGAAATTGGATTTTTTTCCGAAAAAAGGGTCTTATTTAATTTATCACTGTTTGTATGTTGAAAATGGGAGAAAAACTTATTTTTAAATGAAAAGAGCTTATAATTAATTAAATGAAAAGAGCTTATAATTAATTAAATGAAAAGACAACACTTTTACATATTAAGCATACTTAAAAGGGTTGTACATTAGTACAGTATGTAGGGGAGACCGGGGCAAGTTGACGATACTGAGAGTTTTCAGTTTAATTTTTTATTTTTCTTTCGAGATAAAATGTTTTACTGTGCTGAGATACTTAGAATGCTCCTTTATTTATAATTTAGTGGTTTAAAGTGAAACATTTTTTGATATCTTCAAGGTGATTTTCTAATTTTTAATGAACGATGTAAAATTCGTCATCTTGCCCCAGACCCGGGGCAAGATGACGGCTATTGAAAAGTAAAAGAAATTAGTAAATTCTCCGAATTCTATTATTGTACCCTTATTTCTTTTATAGTAAAAAAAGGACTAGGCATTATTTATTACATTGTTAAAGGCAAATGCAATATTTTTAATTTTTTTTTGTGAATAATAAAAACGCATTAACACTAAAAGTTAAAATCGAATTAAATAGTAAATCGAATTTATTGTCAACTTAAAAGTTAATGTTTCTAGTTAAAAATAATCACAGGTAACCTGGCAACCACAAAGAAGATGCCAGGTAACACTGAGGGTCAAGATGGTGAGTTCGTCAACTTGCCCCAGCAACAATTTTAAAATTTAAGTATTATAGCAATAAGATTAAAAAATTATTTTAATAATGAATACTGAATATGAATAGCCAGTTGTCTAAGGTAGATGAAAATGCTATTAGATATTTCTATAGCTTACTCTATATTAATTAAATCTTAATTCCAAAATGTGGTTTCATATAGCACACAGCAGGAAAACAATGAAACTCGTGTAAATAATATAGTAATGGCAACAGTGCCTTGAAAAAAGGATTTTTTAGTGTCTAGTCATGAGGAGTACTAGTAGTATTCATATGATGCTGCTAACTATCAGGAAAATCGCTAATTAAGGCATTAGTCATCTTGCCCCGGTCTCCCCTACGTGTACCATACTGTAAATGAAGTCATTGCTTGCTGAACATCTTGGTCAAAGTAAGCTGTTCGACTGTCAGTATCCGTTTTCGGGCAGCCAAATCGCACATTATTTTGCAAATCACAGTACGTTCCCTCTTAATTTTTTTTTTCTGAAATTCTGAAAGCAATTCGGATAATCAGCGATTCGGGTAGCCCGAGTTCGGAAAATTGGAGTTCTGCTGTAGCTTGCACGCTGTCTTAAAAACGACCTAACTTAGGCACAGGCTTGGCGAGTAAACATTATTTTAACGCACACACGCGCAGATCGTAGTGATATTTAGCTTACTGTAGATCGTACAATTAACGCTCTTGAATACCCGGTAATGCACTCGCCCCAAATAAGACTGCATCCTGTTATGATCGTATGTAGGGATTCGCCAAATGACTGACAGATATGTGCAGATTATTACTGCCAGCGATGTTTCCTTGATCCTAGGATATGTCTGTGTATTTACATGAAATGCTCACCTTGCATATTTTTTTTTGCCGACGTCTCTGAACACGACCATGCCAATGTGTGTGTCGTGTGTATGGCACGTGGGCGCAAGCTGTTAAGTAATTTCGTTGTACTGTAATACTACTACAACTGAATTGCATTTAACATAGTCGTAATGCATAAAATAGGTATGCAGTTCCATCCTGTCATAGTATGCCCCTTGTGGTACGTAATTTGTTTTGCATGGTCCCCCTTTCTCATTTAGCCTTCATACTTTACATTTTTGCTCCAAATATGGTACTGAGGTCCGTTTCACGAAGCACATGTGTCCCGGGGTTAATTAAAACTGACTAGTCGCGTATGATAAGTATAGTAGCTAGTAGGTGATGTGCATCCTATCTGTAGATCGGTTATAAATTTTACTGTAAATTATTTCAGAAATTCAGGAATAGTGTGTTAGCTTTACAATTTCTTTGCAGGATTATCCTCAATTGTAGTAAGTGTTACATCGCTGCGATTGATATTGAGACCAAGGTAAAGGTCCTTTGATGTCGTTAGCTTTTATTACTGTTTGAAAAAGTAACGCGTTATAGAGATTTGTTACCTTGTACTAGTTTATCTTTGTAAGTAGGGTAATATCGAGTGCAGTAGCTAGTGCAGCAATAATTTGGTGCTAACTACTTTAACCTATAGTGATAACCGTAGCTAGTACTGCAGTGATAACTACTTAATTTGTTAGCGATATTTGAAATAGTAATTTGAAACCATGCGTGTATATACAAAGCTTTGACAAATTGATCGACCATCATTCAGTCTGTAAAGAGGATGGCTCTTGACATGTGATTAACTGCGGACTATTTTACACTTTTAATAACTCATGTGAACGTCAGGTTCTGTTGTATTTCAACGTCGTTAAAATGGCAATTAAGGAAAATTAAAAGACTATACATATAGGAAGTGTGAGCTGAGAACCACTAATTTTGTTTATTTGTGGCACGCGTTTTTGGAGCAAAATTTGCTAACGTTGCATGTGCAGCTTCAAACCGCTGTTAAAGGTAAGGTATGTTTGCAACAGGTATTAAGCAGTTTTATTGGGAGTTACATTATGTTTGAAGCAAAGAGAAATGAGGACTGTGATGTTGGACTGTCATTTTGACGGAAAAATGCTAACCTAACCTTGTTTGGTTGAATTTTCGATAGTCACCCATGTTTTTCGCTGCTATCTACCTTTCCGATATATATCCACATTCATAAAGGAGATTTGTATGGGTTAAAGCGATGATGATGAAAGTTATATGGAAACTCAGGTGTTGTTATAGTGTATAAAAGCAAGTCACTCGTCTAGTTGACATCCATCTAAATAAAGTTAATAAAATGCAACGGCAATGCATTTTGAAGACTGTTGCAGGAACTTAAGAATGTAATTTACTTGGTTGAGCTTGAAAATACAGTATACACCCAAATTTATTTTGCACCTTAAATAACTTCCAAAGTCCTGCATAAAGAGTGCAGTGCACTCCAATAGTTACCTGCTCTCTTTTAGCCCTGTCTGTAGATTCTATTTTTCTCCATTTTGGTGCACTACATGTGGGATTTTATTTAAATAAGTCTCTCAAAAAGAGAGAATTGGGCGCAGTGTAATTCATTCCAGGCTATTGGTACGTACTAGGAATTTAAAATTCATTAATGTTGAAATCATCAAGTACAGTATATCGTCAGGGGTGTAGGTTGTTATCATCGATGACTGAATTTCCGAATGGTTTACTCAAATCTTCCGGTGTTAAAATTTTCCGAAATTTCTTTTGAAGTTCGAAATTGGCTGAAGATAGTTTTATCATCTTGTTGCAAACAGTTAGAAAAGATTGCACCTCTAGAAATGATCCTGAGGGTGACGTAAGAGTGCACGTCTCCAAGCAAAATATTTTTGAGTGCCAAGATTTCGGTTAGTACGTTAAACCAGATGGTGTCGGGAAATATCTAACGTTATATTGATCCTTATGTTGTGATTATACCTGACTCGATTATTCAGGGCTCGTGGAACAGATACATGACGTGGCAACTACTCGTGTAAGAGAAGGCGGACGCCCTTCAGATGTCTTTGTCAGAGAGAGAGAGAGAGTGAGGGGCCCTCCAACAGAGGCGAATGTTACGTACTTCTAGCTGAAGAGGCAAGCACGCTTTACTAATTGAGCTAGTGATGTCGGATAGTAAGGAATTTTCAGATCTCATTTAACTGAGTATTTCTCTAAATACCTGTGAGTGCTTTTGACAAAGTTATGAAAGAAGGTAGTGTTCTGCTGGAGTTCTGAGTCTACTGCCTTATTATTATAAAAGTGTTAGAAATGACTCCAACTTTATTCGTAATAAAAGCTATTGAAGTGTTTTATTGGGCAACTAGGAAGGACTTCCTCAAGGAGTTTCCATATTTTCATAATAGCTTGCTTCATTGGATACGTGGTAGTGGCATGCATGAAGGGTTAAGGGACATTGAATACGGAGAAAAGTGGCACATTACGCTTAAGGGGATGCTGACAATTTATCGCTTAATGCCAGCAGTTGTTGAGTGTAAAAAACAGAATGACGAATTGAGACAGGATGATGAATGAAATAGTGTAGTAAAGTAAAAATGTGTATGTGTACCGTTCGTCATTTCTTAGGGTAATATTGGTGACATGCTTCGATACTATTACTAACCCCTTTCCCCACTTGGATATTTTTTTATTGTGTACAAAATGTAATAGACTTTGATTTAGTGAGCATCGACACAAGAAGTGATCATCAACAAATATGGTAATCGACGAATCGTCAGGTAACTTGTATATTGGTTTTAGTTCAATAGTACCAATCTCTGCATCTCAATTGGTAGAGCATGAGTGCTTCTCAAGTTCACTGTACTCAGATTCGACCCTGGTCGACGATAGTGGATTTTATCTGATAAGGGGAGACCTAAAGTGCATTTTCCGCCCCAGAAAAGGAAATATACCTTTATGTGGGTGTGGATGTCATGTCGTATTTATCAGTGAACACTGGGCATCGCGAATCAGATATGCAGTAATCAGGACCTGAAGATGAAAGACATGCGGACAAATGACATGGATGGGTTTTAGAGTAGGAATCGCTCGGTCTATATAATTTATTGCCAGTATTTCATTTACCATTGATGCGGTTTTTACGAGATTTGAAAGAAATTGCATCTATCCAGTAATAAATGCTGTTGGCCCACATGTAATGCACTGCAGATCTAAGAACACTAATGGTTGGACAACGTCCTCTTTGAGCTCGTGGATTTCTCCCGATGAGGAGCTATTTGAAGTTTTTCTTCTGTGAGATGGGAAATAAAGTGGTGGTTCTGTGCTGATGTAAATGTCACTTGCACTTAAACGTTGGAATAAGTCCGCCCAAGTGCCAACATTTTTATTGTTGTAGTATATAATAACCTAACTTGTGACTAAGAGACCCCCCCCTGTAACATGTGATTGTAGTTTAAAAAACTAAAAGGTTAAGTTCCCACGCAATTTCTTAAAACTGTATTAGCTGAATTTTTTTTAATGAAAGAAGTCTGGTATCTACTCGCCTACGTTCAGTAACTGGTATTTCTAAGCCGGAAGACTATCGCGGTATTTCAGATTGGATTTAAAAGTATATTAGTATTTTGATGTCTCTTTTGACTTTCAAATATATCCTTTGGTATTCAAGAAAACGAAAAGAAATCTTATTGAGTGCTAAATCTATGGAATGTCGTCGGACGGGCTTGAACGGTTTCTGGATCCTATAAGGTTTCTCGAAAAACCACGCTAAAGTAGATTTATGGGTGTGTTTTAACGTTTTCTGGTTTTTGAAGCCATGTCATAATATGGGTATTAAACAAGTTTATGGCGTCATAGTATTGATAATTTCGGGTAAGCTCTGCCACGTTTGAATGCAGATTCTAAAGGAACTTCCGTAGGTGTAACTAAGTCGTATTCAGGTCGTTTATAATGTCGTTTGAGAGGAAGGAAAATTTTGTAATGCCTTTCTGAGTTAAATTTTTGAAGACAGCCACCGATATTTCAAAATGTTTGGTTTATTGACGCGTGAGGATTTATAGCACTAAATGGTTTCCCAGAGACTGTGCATGCGTAAAATATAAGTGAGAAACCCCGAGTTAGTAGAGACTCATTTTTTAAGTACATTCAGGCTTAGAGCCTTATTTGCATTTTCGCTCGAGTGGGTTTTGGGGATATAATATACAAGATTCCATTGCATGTAGTGAGAGGCGATTAAAAGGATTGTGGTATTTCGTTCCACGACCACCCATGTAATTTTCCATTGTCTTTCTGCCCTGCTAATTATTCTTGTCTTCTGCTTGATCCGTACTCATTCATATCGGGCCCTGTCGTAGGCGCCTAGCCATTGGCCTTAGGCCAGAAACATCACTATTTTTTTTGATTCGTAGTGATTGGGTGGCTGTGGCCTCAATGGTCATGACAAGAGCGAACTAGCGCCGTGGGAGCATTTGTATCATGGCATTTTTTGAAGTACGAACAATCCTTGCAACACTTGATTAGATAGACCCAACCACTTCACTCGCCGTGTTTCTATGGGTGAGTTCCATGAAAATGACCATCGTAGACTATCGTTTACTTTTAATATGAGGGAACGTGAGTCTTGCCGAGGACGAAATTTAGAGAACTTCATAAAAGTGACGAAAATTCACTGCCCAGATTTTTTTACGTAAATGAAAGTCCTTAGCAAACTACTTTCTCTACTACTTAAAGGCGCGTCCCTACTTCTACGAGAGTCATTTAGTTTGTCGGCGGAGAGCAATTGGAAAGCCGTTTAATTGTCAGGTGGCGGAGAGCCAGTGTTGACCATAAGCGTGAGAATTACAAGCTTGTTATTATTCATGACTAAACGACTTGAGGGTTAGGTTTTTAATCTGCTCGTTATTACTACTAATGCCATTAGCAGTACAGTTCAAGGTGCAAGATGATGCATTATGCCAATGCAGTATGTTGGTTGGTAATGGTTATAAAAATTGGTAGTAACAATTGTAGCTCACTTTAGTAGGGTAGATTTAGCGAAAATGCACAACCTTATTGCTATCTGTAAAATCCCCAAGTGAAAGAAAACGCAAGTAAGCATCTCCTAACCCTTTTCCTGCCTATGGCAGGGTCGGGTGCCCATCTTGTCCCTCTGAATGACACAAGGGCACTGTATTGGACAGTGGTTTTCCACAGCCGGTTGCCAACCAAAGCTGCAATATGCCTTTTTATCGTCGGTCTGCTGTTCGTTGGAGCATTCCACCGACGGAAGGGGGCGAGCTCCTACACCTGGAAATTTTGCCTCATTAACCGTTGCATAGTAGAGGAAGTTCCTTTACGTACAAATGCCATCGTACACCACACGGGACGTCGGTTTTACTTCTCATCCGAAAGAAGGCGCATTCGGGGCTTCTCTATCGCCCGAAAGAAGAAAACCCACCTCGGTCAAGTAACGAACCTAGAATTACTCAAGACTGCATTATCATGGTCGTAACATCATAGTGCTTAAAGTGATTTAATTGCATTTCAGCTAAGAAAATAATGAAACTAAATTTCTATCCGGTCATTCCTAAAGTATAGGCAGGAAATGGTGCGGCGCATTTAAAGTTGTAGGGAAGTTTCGAAAGTCTCTGACGTCTTTCCTGGTGCAGCGTTGTTAGGTTCTTGTCTAGTGAATGAACCCGTATCATATCATGATTAGTTTTATTGCGTTGGTCATCGGTAATTTATTCGATATTAGTTACACCCAGGTTACTCTAACCTTAAGAGGTCATTACCACGTCTTGCAAATAGGATAAGTTGTCGAAATATTGATATAAAGGGAATATTTCGTAGTTCTTAACAATTATTTTGATGATTTCATCTTACAAATGTTACTTATGGCGTCACCTACTGTCTTTATTCATACCACGCCTATTCATATTATAATTCAACAAAGCAGCTCCTAACCCCTTTACCGCCTATGGCAGGGTCGGGTCTAATCCTTGTCCCTCAAAGCTTAGGTTTGCTACAGGGCAGTGGCTAGGCCAGCTGTACCGTATGGATCACTGTTGGGCATTGCGAAAAAGCCTTGACAATAGAATGCGAATGCTGATGTACATGGGTGGGGTGTGGAAAGGAGACAGAATTAGGAATGTATATATCAGGGGTAGTTTAGGGGTAGGGGCATCGTTGGATAAATGGAAATAGATTTAGGCCTGGTTCACCCATCCGAATTTTAATCATGCTGGTTCTGCAGCCGCGATGTGTGCACCAGGCCTTGGGTAGTATATGCATGAAATGAGAAGGGGAGGAGGAGCTAGTTGGTGACGTACATCACAGGGATGTAGGTTGTTGAAAGCAGCCGGGGCAGAGGAAGACCTATGCAGACGGGGCAGATGAAGATCTAAGTAGATGGGGAACAGGTATTATGGAAGAATGTGATAGCGTGTGGGGTGGATGGAGACCTGGTGGGTGATAGGCGGGGGGAGGGTGGTCCGAACCCACAGATCCGACCCTACCACAGGCGGGATAAGTGTATGGTCATAATGATGTCTGGACTGACGTTGGACGATTTATAACAGTTGTCCAAATTGGGAATATGATTTAATTAGTCAAAAAATCTTAAGAATATGAAATGCTTTGAAATATGGCGAAAGTCGTTTTTAGCAGGTCTGATTGCTGGAGGTGGTTTTGGGTTTCATGCTATTGATAGTTTGATTATAATTATGGAAACATGACAAATATTTATTATATTTAGTCGCGATTTCCAATAACGGTGTGTAGCGACACATTGATAAAGAGCGAGTTGGATAAGTTGATTAAAAAGTGTTATAACGGAAGAAAAGTATTACAAGAGTTTAAGGTGAACGTCGACGATACGAGGCGAATGGGCAACTATGCTTGCTCACTTGCTGGTCTGCTTTTCGTGAGCATGCTCAGTTGCCCATTTTTGCCTCGTATCGTTCGTATTGTCATCGTCGACGTTCACCGCAAGCTCTTTATTACCGTATTTCCAAACCCATAAGACGCCCTTTTTTCTCCACGAAAATTTAATTAATGCAAAATTGACCTACGTCTTATGGGTTGAGGGCGATATTGTGTCTTGTCTTATTGCGGGTGATCCCGAGCTTGTTTATCTTACAATCAGGGATGGAGTAGACAGTGATTGCTAGTCTTCTAACGTTCGTCTCAGCTAAGATGTCTCGGGGACTGCTTTTCTTCTGAAGATTTCAGATTGAATTTTTGGACTGCAACGAGTCATTTCTTTGGAATGTGGTTAGACTTGCTTGGTGCAGCTGGTGCAGCGCTTTGAAAGTAACTTGAGTGTATATTTTTTTAAATGAAAGGGGGTGATGAAGGGCAGGTGAAGTGGTAAAGCCATTGAATATTGGGGCACTGTTTTTGTTGCTCTTTTCTTGCGAAATTCAAGTGCTTTTATAGATAGTGAAATGGCTACATGAGTTAGTAAAGCTACTTAGTCGTCCTATGCGTGCTTGGTTTATTGTGTTATTTTTTTTGTCTCACTTTTTTCATCCTCACTGAGATGTTTTCAATATGATTTAATAGAAAATAATAGATTGTGACTTCGTGCGTATTCTTGCAAACTATATGATTGCTTGGTGCTGCCTGACAAGTCATTCAGCAATGAAACACCACACCAAATTACGATAGTGTCGTGTTGTTGTTCACAGTAAAACAGCTTGGCGAGAATCAGTTTTATAGTGTTTAAGTTAAAATGGTGGATACTGTACCTCTACTTTTTTCAGGGTATGTGCGTGTGTGTGTTCTTACGTGTTCATGGTGCGAAATGTAATTGCTTTTTATACTACTTGCAATTGTGAAAGTTACGATCTAAAATGCGCATAAATGGTTGCTGTTGAATATAGGGTTGAATTTCTGTTTAATTGTTGAACAAGCGCGAAATGCAGGTGAATATACAGTAGTTGTGGAGAGATGCTGCACCACAACCCGTTATTTGGAAGCTAATAAAGCTATTGTGAAGTCCTCAGACAAGTGTTATTTATCGTTTCTCTTCCGTTTGAAATTGGTCCTTTGATCAAGTGCATTAAGGTCGTTGGCCGAGATGCGTTGTCATAAACCTGCTGTAATCCAAAGTGCTGTCATACAAATGGGGTAGGCTCGATGATAATTATCTTGCTAAGAGTGAAGAAGTGCGTGAAAAATTATGCATTGCTAGGCAGCGCGAAATTAAGGAATTTATTATAATTAAAAGTTGTTGGCGAAAATGAATTATTAAAACATTGTATGTGGTGTTCGGCAAAGGTTACGCTTATAAAATGGAGAACAGTATTTTGCAAATCGGCTTGCATCGTGCAGTGAGTAAATTGACTTTTGTTAAAAGCATTCACCCAGTTAGTTGTTTTATTACCCCTTTGAGTTTCATATGGATTCAAAAAGTTGCTACATATACTGTTAGCCTATGCTGAAATTATATTTCTGCATGTTGTAAAGTCCAGCACTTCATTTTACTCATGAACAATTTCTACATTCTGCTAGATTCGTCCCAATTCACGGGTACATACACCTATCTACCCTACACCATCATCATCGTCATCCCCTTATCCGCCTGTGGCAGGGTCGCGTCTGCGAGTCCATTGAGCATACTCTGGGGTCACCCCAGCCAAACGTCTGGAACCAGCAGGAATATTGGCAAAGTTGTCTGGGGGGGGGGGGGGGTGCCGGCCTACTCCAAGAACCTATCTACCTGACATGTTTCAATTTCCTGTTTTTGGAAATATTTTAATGGAATTATTTATTGATAGTAGCATTGTTTCGAAGTTGTTTTGGTGCCTATCTGTCCTTACATGCTTTAATTAAATACCAAGTAGATTATTGATGTTAATAAGGATAATGTGCGCGATTTGTTTCTTTACAGACCGTTTCTGGTCTTGAGTATTAATTGAAAGTTGGATGAGACACGACGGAGTGAGCATCCACTGCTATTAAATTAATTTAGTTTCATTTGAATTTACTAACTTGTGATGGGAGACGACCCATAAAGTACAAGGTAGTGTTTCGATGTCCATCTGCAATAAAATTCTAATTCCCTTCTCTCTTCCAACCGTATTAATGTTAGGTGTTGTAGGTTGTGTTTGAAATGACTTGGGTAACTTCACCGAAAAATGAAAATCATTAAATTTTGGGCGGTAGCAGGAAAGAACAGTAATGAAGGGAGGATGTTTCATTAATATTATGCTAGTTCCGTAAAGATTTACTAGTATGTGAGATATAAAGGATAGGTGTGGAACCATGCTGCTAAAACCACAGGTATGAGCTAATTTGACAGTATCGGTGTCTCAAGGTTAACTTTGCATCCTTTGCAGTGTGTCAGAGTTGACTCATTTTAGTAAGAGAGGGTGATAGTTTTTAGCGCTTTGTGGCATGGCACATGTCACCTTTTATTTATGTGTATGTATTAATTCCTCTGCCATAATATAACTAACTACCTTTTTCTGCTGAACCTACTAATGTCAAGATTGAATTTCGTGCCATATGAGATTAATCATGTCTTCGAGATATTTTGTTATTTTAAGAAAACAAAATTTACACATGTTCGGAAAACTGAGACGCCCCAACTCTAAACATACCGTAATTATTGTAATAAACGGCGCCCTCCAATAACCGGCGCGCCGTTTAATTCAAAACTGTCTGGAAGTGATCGTGCAAGTTAACTTGAATTTTTTTAATGATTAACCCTTTAATGCTACACAGGGGTACTGGTATCATCATCATCATCATCATCACACCCTTATCCCTCCTGTGGCAGGGTTGGGTCCGTGGGTCCATTGAACATGCTATGACTGGGAACACCCCAGCTAGGCGTCTGGAACCCGAAGGAATATTGGCTGGTTGTCTGTGTGAGGATGCCGGCCAATCACACTGTTCCAACACCACATTTTACAACCAAAACATAAATTTTGGCAGGTAAATTAATGCTTTGTCAGTTTTAATATTGCATGATGTCTGACCTATTGCACAACAACTATACTGCAATAAGGAATCAGGCTCATGCCTGAACAGAGGTACTGGTGAACCCCAGGGTTTTTCTTCTCTCTGTTCTGTGGGTGACCCTGGTGCAATGCGATTCACAGTATTTTCACATGATAGGTTGAACTTCCTAATAAGTCACAGTCGTGTAAACTAAGCTTTACTGCAGATATTGTTGAAAGAAAAGTTTCAAAGAGAAAGTATTCTCAAGCATTTAAATTGATGGCAATTTCTGCAGTTGAGAATGATAGTAATCGTCCTGTGGCTAAACCTCTACAGTTATCTGAATCTAGGGTAAGGATTTAAATTTTAAATGAACCATTGATGATTTTTCTCAATTTCATTTTGCCAATAAATTCAGATTCGGGAGTGGCATCAACAAAAATCCAAATTAATGAAATCAACTTGTCCAGCTAAAAAGTTTCCATTTATAAATTGAAAAAAATAATAAACGGCGCAACAAAAAGGCCTTTGAAAAAAAAAAAAAAATAAAATAAACGGCGCGCCGTTTATTAGAATAATTACGGTATGCCCCGGAGTGCTTAACCTATAGTGTAAAAAGTAATAAAAACAGGAGCTTCTTTTAGTCGCGACTCTCAAAAGGGGAGAGGCATCGATTATTTGCTATTTCAGTAAAAAAATTTTTTTTAAATGGAACGGAGTTGTTCGCACTTTTAGTCGGCAATGTGAACCCGGAAATCAGAATCTATTTCCGCAATTGGATTTTTTAGACTCGCATATGTGACCACTTGTCTTGAACATTAATTTATATAGGCCTACAATTTAAAAAGAGTGGAAGATCGCAAATCTTTTTCCGTTGAGAAAGGGAATTGCTATTACAAAAAAGAAAAAAAAATGTTTAGCCCAGTTTTACGACACGGGAAGGAATGGTCCTAATATTATCAAATTTTATTTACACGAGAACCGATCTTGCTAAAGCTGGCTCTCATTAGCTGGGTAAGGTTAAATTTTGTTTTGCAGAACCCTGGTCCACATTGAGCAATTGTGTAATCTCTATATGCTGTTAATGTTTGAAAGATTAATTAGAACTCTGAATGCTTGATAATAATTGAATTTTTACCGTCATGCCATCCGTGCTCCTCTTGGATGCCGTCGTAGATCCTGTAACTGTTTATATGGTACCATTTTCTCCCCTACAGGAAAGTGGGTAAAGTACAAATAAGTCCTTGCAGACCGTAGGCTCTGGAGGAGAGGGGATCTTTTCAGCTGTTTTGTATGAATGACCATCGACTTAATACCAGAATTCTTTGTCGCATAAATATGTAAGTAGGTTTAATATTCGATCAAGAAGCCCAAACGAGTCATCACCGCTTTTCCAAAGTTTTCAAGTTGCTTACGGTATTTCTTACAGTATATATCTACTGTATATTTTTTAATCCAGTACAGTATATAACCCACCTCGGAGGCGCAGTGGGTAACACGCTCGGTAACTACGTCAGCAGTTCTGGGTTGGCATTTTTCGGGCGAGAGAGAGGTCCCGAGGCCCCGTGTGGTGTAAGAAGACCTTTGCTCGTAAAAGAACCCTCTACTATGCAACGGGTAGTTGAGGAAGAATTTCCAGATGTAGGAACTCGCCCCCCCCCCCCCCCCCGGCGTCGGAGGAATGCCCCAACGAACAGTAGACCTACGATAAATAAGCATAGAGGTTTCAGCTTTGGTCGGCAACCGGCTGTGGAAAAGCACTGTCCAATATATCGCCCTTGTGTCCATTCAGAAGGACAAGTTGGGTACTGGACCCTGCCATAGGCGGGAAAAGGGTTAGGAGTTGCTTTTGCTTGCTAATACAATATATGGGGCAGTGTCATTTAAAATTAATAATAACCCTTTGAACAAGACATTCGAAGACACCAGAGACTGCAACTAGACCAAAATAAAATGCGTTTTTATTTGTACTGGAATGTATTTATTAAGGTTGTTTTCTGAGGACCGGTACAGAAAATCGAGCCGCAAACTAGTAAATGCTGGGTTACAATGCACTCTACAGTGGTGGACATGTTTTTTTCTGCATTGAGTCTGATGTTTATTGGGACGTGGCAACGAATGTACTTTCATTGATACTGTAATTGCTTTCTCGTCATCGTGGAGGTCATTAGTTATTTTTTTTATTATTAGCATGGTTGGTTATCTACGAAATGGTGGTTGTTTGAGGGTTTCTCTATTCGCGGGCTTGGAAGGAAATTGAAGATTCAGTAGCCTTCGTGCATTCAGACTGTTGTCTTTGGACTTGTAAGGCCGTCGGGGACCCGTCGTCGTAATAGGATGAATCACCAACTTGACCTACAAGTCTATGAAAGCGATTTCACTTCCTGTAGATAGCAGGTTTTAAAGTACTTTATGTAGTACTGTATACTGTATAAATTTTTTGTGGGCTGTGTATCACTATAACATGCATATCAAATTTTTGCGTTGTACTGCTCCATATATAATGTGTCATCAAAGAAGTTAATTGTTGAATTCATTCATTCTCGGGTTGTTTATCTTAAAACAAAGATTTGCATCTAAAATGTGGTTTTCTTTTTCTAGAATACTACACTGTGAGGATCCTTTATGACGTCTGGTCTGAATTGTTGCTGCATTTTGAATCTATTTCTGTGATGCTTGTTCGGAATTGGCTGTGTTTGTTTCGTTGTGATCTAATTGAAGTGTGCCCGCTATTCGATCTCTACTTTGAAAATATCGAAGATGTCAGAAAATTGTAGCTGCCCTGGTGATATGAACGGAGTTAGGGGTTCAGATGGTGGTGATGCGTCCAATTCTGTGAATTCTTGCAAAAGACCAAAGTTGGCACCAACTGAGGTACCAATCCATGGGTCCAACTTACAAAGTGGGACTCCTTTATCACTGGTAACAGAGTATTCGAAAGTACCTTTCCTTCATCAACAAGTGCTTCCACCTTCGATACTTTCAAAAAGCAACGAAAGTTTTCAGACACATCACAGAAATAGAAGTTTGGATTCGGCACTTCAACAGATTCCAACTCACACTGCTATAATTGCTCCGTCAACCGTATTGCCGCTCTTGAACGCACAGTTTGTCAAAGGCCATCATCGTGTGGGTTCTCTGGGCATGGCGCATCGTACCCATCTGACAATTCCGTCTTGTCCTCCGATTACTGATCCGAGAGTTGCAGTCACCAACTTCAATCCTTATGGTGGTAACCAAACGGCCAATTCATCTTCTCCGCCAATTCTCCACGGTGCTAACGGCATCATTTTAAAAGATGGATTTGATCGAACAAGCGTCGGTTCAGACGATAGTGGAATATGTAATTCGGACGATAGCGACATTCACGAACATCAACAGCAACATCAGCATCATCACCATCTAAACGATGGCCAAGAATTTCATAAAGTACTCGAAGAAGATCGAGTACAAGCCATGGATATAGATCCCAGCGAACCAGAATCCATGGACTCATCGGTGACAGTCACAGAAATGAGTGTTGCAGAGCCATCACCAAAGACTTGTACAGAGTTTCTTAAGCCTCATAACAAAGTGTCCCGGACTTCTAAGAACAGTAGTGTAGGAGGTTCCCATAGTCACTGCTATATTCCACCTCCCAAAGAATCATGGCTCTTAAGACTTTTTGAATCTAAAATGTTTGATATGTCCATAGCCATCATGTATATTTTTAATTCAAAGGAACCTGGAGTTCAAACGTATCTAGGTAAGTTTTGTTTTTTTTATGTGTCATGGTTTAAGGACTGTTAATGATTTGTTTTAGTAACATCAGGTAGTAGCATTTTGTTTAAACTTCTTGAACCGAAGCTTCTTTACAACCTCGGTCAGTTCCGGTTCAGTGCGTTTCATATAGAGAAAAGCGATCCTGTACAGGTTTGTTGAAATGATAGAGTAATGAGAAAAATATTCTCAGAAACAAAAATGTGAAATTGTTTCTCTTTAAATTTCCCCAAAATCATTTCCAAAAATGAGATATTGATTTGTAGCTACACTGAAGAGTTTTTAATAGGTTTGTTATCACCAAACACCAAAAGTGAGGTAGAATTTCTTATCTACTGTATAAATATATCTGAAGTTTTGTAGTCCATTAGCCGCAGTACGTCGTCTACTGGAAGACAATCGTTAGCACGTTTTCTGCAACCTTCACAAAAAAGCTGCTCTGGGGCACCAGCATGAAACCCTCCCTTGATTTGCCCATATTCTTCAGAGACTGCACATCTCTTATCATTTGTCAAATTTAGATTTATGCTAAGATATGCGGTGACCTACATACAAGGCGTTGTTGTTTTTTCATTGTTGTGATTTTTGGAATGGGATCGTAAAGTACGAAACCTCAGACTGGTCGGTTTCGGTATTGCCTGACTTTTGAAAAAAGAATATCGTTCAAAAGGCGGTTAGTGGAGACATTATGTAGTCTTCTAGTTGGCAAGCCGAGATTTTTTTTCAGATTTTGGAACTTGCGAGGTGGCCTAGCTTTCTTTCGGATGAGAAGGGCACCCGGCGTGACTTCCGCCCTATGTGATGTGCACGATGTCACCTGCACCGTAAAGAGCTATCTTCTTTTTTACGGAGAAAAATATATTTGTAGTACTGAAGTTTGTTACACCTGGCGTCGATTAGTTATCTCCTGAAGTAGGCAGGCCGACATTAAATAACCAAATGCAATATTCCAAATCGACCCTTACTGACGATTAGCACCATGTCCTGTGTTGATTTCCTAGTACTATCCAAACCCTTGAGCAGTGGTGGCGAACCTTTTTATGAAGACGAGTCACAATAACACGAAAAAACAAAAGTTGTCCGCGGGTCAGGTGGAAGCACTATTTAATTTTATGAATAAAATAAATTATGAATAATAATGAATAAAGTTTATTAAAGTAGCAAATAGAGACCATCATCATAATACCCTTATCCCGCCTGTGACAGGGTCGGGTCTGCATACGGACAACCAGCTCTCACGTCTGTTGTTTATGAAACTAGATATGATTCACGCCCGGGTCACTTGAAATTGCTCAGTGGGTCACAGGTTCGCCACCACTGCCCTAGAGTTTCCTACCCTTGTTTTTCTAGCGACAAGTGAATGAATATCTCTGGGGTTGTTTTGTGACTTTTATTAATTTGATTGATTCAATCCTCAATATATATTCTTTGCACTATTCCGGTTGGTAACCACCATTCAGTTACTACCATCATCTTACCTTTGTCCCATAACATCCACGCACTTGCCCAGATCCTAATCCCATCTCGACTTCGCGATATAGTCATCCTTAGTACTAAGTTCAAGTCTGCCCTGGTTTCTGTCTATTCCAACCTCCCCCTTTCACAGCTTGATGCTCCTGACCTAGAAACGTTATTGGGCACAAATTTTGACATGAAATAGTCTACCATCGAAGTTTTTGTAGCAGTTTGTCATTGCTAATGACTGTTTTTGAGATTAGTAGTGTTTTCGGGATTACTCATCTGTCTTTCACTGTCTTCCTACCCCTTTCCTGCCACTTTTGATTACGTGCTGTCTTGTTACCTCCTCCCTCCTTTTAAATTGGTGCCTTCAAAGAGCTGAATTATGCACATTGTTGTCGATAATGGATGGCATGTCAGGTACCGAAGTACATGTAGGCCTACTTGAATTATAATCTGAACCACCTTATTCCTATAAATTTGTCCATCAATGTTCCGTGAATCGATTTGACTTCATTCGGCTTCTTCAGGGAATGGCGCGGGATAAAGGGCAACTTCAGTAATTATATATATATATATATATATATATATATATATATATATACTACAGAAGTTAACAAAATTGAGGAAACTATATTCACTACCGTTTTGAATCATTCACGGCGGTAGAGAATAGTCGAAGGCAATATCGTATTACTGCATTAATATTTCATGTATTCAAATCGATGACTTCCAATCCCATCAAAATTGTTTATCAGGAGGAGTTGGGATAAACGGAAATGCAGTAGAACCCGGGTAAGAGATTTTCCGTGCAAGAGGATTTCTCTCATTTGAAGTCCAATTCTTTAAGTCCCGAAATAAAATGCATTAAGTCTCTGTCATCTTTTGCCGGATTTAAAGTTTTTGGGATATAAGATTTCCTGCATAAGAAAGTCAAATTACTAGACCAAAACTATCGTTTAATTTTGAAATCTTCCAGTTTAATACGATTTTGGAGGCTCCCTGAAGTTTAACTGACACTTCTGAAGCTTTCATTGGACAATTTGAGGACTATGTTAATGTACCCGGTAGATAGCGATTTTCTGCCTTGTTCGGAACAAAGTAGTGAAGAAATCTGTTAAGACCAAAATATATCAGGGAGGGAAGAAAACGAAGAAGAATGTGTAGTGCCACCTTCTTATAATGAGACATTAAAAGCCCTTGGTACGTCCTGAACATATGTTGTCAGTGTTCGTGACATCATCATCATACCTTTATCCCGCCTGTGGCAGGGTCGGGTCTGCGGGTTATAACCCTCCACTCCGTCTGTCTCCCACCAGGCTCCCGTCCACGCCACACACTGCCATATCCTTACGGACAACCTGTTCCCACGTCTGCTTCGGTCTCCCCCTGTCCCGTGTACTACCGACCACCTGCATTCTTGGCAAGGACCTAACGAGCTCCTCCTCCCCTCCTCTCATGACGTGTCCATACAACTTCAGCCTATACTCCCTCATTTTTTCTGCGATGTCCACGACTCCCAGGCTACCTCTACTCGTTGCTTTGGACGTGACACTGTGTTCGTGACATTAATTAAAAGAACTTAACGACATAAAAGCATTTTCAGTTAAAGTACGAAAGGCGGCAAGACAAATATTTGTTTGGTTTTTTTTTCCAAATATTCATAAGTGAGTGCTATATTAGAAGAACCCGCAGACCCGACCCTGCCACCGGCGGGATAAGGGTATAATAATGAGGATGATGATGGTGTGTTATATTAGAATGTTTATAAATTAGTTTAGGATTATATTTCTCCCAATAAAGTTTAAATAGGAAGTTTTACAGGACAGTGTTTAGGCCAGCTATGCCATATGGATCAGAGTGCTGGAAAAAAATGAAGAGTAGATGTAGGTGATATGGACACGTAATGAGAAGAGCGGAGGAGACGCTTGTTTGGTCCGTTACAGGAATGCAGGTGGTTGGTAACACCCAGGGAAGGGAGAGACCAAAGCAGACGTGGGAGCACGTTGTCCGTAAGAATATGGTAGCATGTGGGGTGGGCAGGGACTTGGGATTTGAACTCGCAGATCCGACCCTGCCAGAGGCGGCATAAGTAGGCTGTGTATTGCGTTGGACACACCTGTTCTCATCTGATCACTAAAGTTAAGCAACGCAACTCGGGTAGTACTAGCATGGGTCTGAACACTGGGTTCTACTATTATCCAAAGTCGTCGTAACAACGTAGTGTCTGTGCAGACTCTGCATTAGAACTATGCAGTGGATGGGGCATTAATGGCCATTCTAGTTGTAGGGGGCTACAGCACCAAGAAATCAAAGGGGGCCCTAAACTGGTATGCTTTCAGGACTGTGGATCTGTGTGGTATACAGAACGTCATTTCGACGTAACGCAAACAATGCAGTATTTTATGTATATAGCTGCTGTAATTTTCCAGTATATTTGAACACTTGCGCCTGGTAGTGTGTTTGTGAAAGAATGACGCGAGTGGCCTGTTTGAATAGCTTTATTTTAAGCCCCTATGTAGCTCTCAAGGCGGAAAAGGGCGTACTAATTCCATTCTCTGCTGTACTGCGAGCAGTTGTTAGGAGAAAGGAAGCCCGAAATTAATAGATGAGAAAGTGACGTGGGAACTACGGAGATACAGATGAACATTTCGTTCCCGGTTGTTTGTTTGTTGGTGTTTAAGGTCCCGTCAACTACAAGGTCATTAGAGACCCGTCCACTGCATAGTTCTAGTGCATAGTCTGCACAGACACTACACTAATGCGACGATTATTGGGTATTAGCAGTACCCAGCATTCCCGAGCGACCACCCATGTCAGTACTAACTGGGCTTGCGTTGCTTAACTTCAGTGATCAGACGAGAACTGGTGTGTCCAACGCAACTCGCCGCTCCCTTCGTTCCCGGTAAGTAAGCATTGAATGGCATTGGCTTTACGTGACCACTGCTTAGCCTGCAAACACAGTTGCAATCACGAAAGGGTAATGTATGGCTAAACCTGGGGTGGGGAACCTGCGGACTTTTGGCTACTGCACTAGCCCTTACATGTTACACTGTGTGTTGTTGTTTAAGGTCCCGTCAACTACAAGGTCATTAGAGACCCGTCCATTGCATAGTTCTAATGCATAGACTGCACAGACACTACACTAATGCGGCGATTTTTGGGTATTAGCAGTATCCAGTTTTCCCGAGCGACCACGCATGTCAGTACTAGCTGGGCTTGCGTTGCTTAACTTCAGTGATCAGACGAGAACTGGTATGTCCAACGCAATTCGCCGCTCCCATGCTACACTGAAATAAATGGAAATATTGCCTACCCTGGTCTAAACGTTGTGTACTGACAGGGCAGGAGGAAGCGGGCATTCAGAGCCTACACTTTAGGCAGGCACCAATACAGATTTAAGTGTTCAACGTTATTTAAAATAACGATGAGAGAGGCGCCTATTTGAGACTTGCAGGCGGGCATTGAAAGTCCTAGCACCGATCCTGTGTCCTGGAGCCCACAACAGAAAAAAATGCATAAGCAGATGGAGCAGATGACGACTAGCTTGATCTGTTTTTCATGATTTGTAGACTCGATCCTGGCCAAGGCGGGTAGCTTCTTGCATGCGAAATAGGAAATCAAAATGTGTCATGCGTGGATGGGATGTAAGGTGGTAGCCTCGTGTGGAGGGTGTGACGCCACCTGCTTGTAGGACAACCCGTTCTGCGTAGGGAACAACATATTGTATTTGTGTTTGGGGGAATTTAATGTGTATGAGGGCTCTTCTCTCTCGCGATGGCAAAACGGGAGTGTTTTCTTCCCCCCACCCCATTTGTTACCTACCTTTCACTGCCTTTTTCGTACTTTGGGATTCACGCCGGTAATTTGAAACTCGTGAATAAAAATTCTTACCCTTTTATTGTTTTAATGTTATTATTTCCGGTTTGGAAATTTGTGACTTTCAATAGATGAACTCGTTTTGCTCTAATACATTTTCTCAAAGGAAAAAGACATTTTGGTAATATTTAGCACACCTTAATGCTGCTAACTCATTATAATAGTACCCTTTATTATTCCCTGGATGTTAACACGATGTTCCCATTGTATGGGTGTGTGGTACTGTTGCCATTTTTGATAGCGAATTTTGTTTCAATACGCATGTGCTCGAACTTGCTTTTTAGGAGGTGTTTTGTATGTTTTTAATAAATAGCTGTGTGGGGAAGTTGTATTCATTAAGGTCTTATATGTTTGACTATGTAAGTATCGCTCAGAATCGATTCCACTTCCTGTTGAGATGTTTGATTCTGGGACATATTTGATACTTCCTTAAAGTTTGTTATGGTTGAAGCATCTAATATTTGGGCGTTGGTTATTCTGAGCTATGAAGTCAGCGTGAAATTGTCATGGTTAAATGGTCACCACCCTGATTGATTTCTGTCACCAGACAACGCCTGTGTATTTACAATGACATAATAATAATTCAGCACAAAGGTTCTGTGGATGGGTGTAATTAAAAAAGGAATCGTGGTCCACATCTTTAATCTGTTAATCATTTTTCCTAACTAAACTTGATTAAATTTATTTTATTGTGATGTGATGCACAATGCTTGCATTTATAGCAGAACTACGCATCCTTTTCCTATATTTTTTGGCGTTGCAGCACTGTGGAATGTTGGTCGACAATTTGCTAGTTTCAAACCTATTTCTGTATTTAGCTGATAAATTTTTCTTCCTATTAGGTATTTGTTCCTCACGTGGGTTGCAGGGTAAATTAGGCTGCATAAATGTATGTTCGTAAGAGACGACCGAAATAGTTGTGACGTCACGTTGGAAGTCTGTCCCATAAAAACAATACTTGTTCTCTCTTATGGTTTATTTGATTGCTATCTACTCCGCAAATCATCTACGTACACCTGCGACTGAGGGTGGCAGCTCTACACCTGTAGTATGCCAGTCTGCGCATAATCATCATTCCTTATTTTTTTATTCGCCTATGGCAGGGTTGGGTGCTTGCTTGTGATGCAAGTAACGAGAATACACGGGCGAACTTTAGGGTGACTGCGTAGCTGCTGGCCACAACCCTTGCTTAAATAACGAAAGCTCTGTCCGTGAGGAATTTATTTTACTATTGCCAGTTGGTTAGCTAATACACCTGGAAATTTTGATGATGTGTTACTCCTAACCCTTTCCCCGCCTATCCTGATGAACAGGGGTGAACAGGGCTCGTTGACCAAGCCAATATTCAGAAAGGGCGCCGTCAATTGCGAAAGTTTGGGAACCCTTGGTTTGGTCTAGGTATTTTTTTTTTTTTTTGTTAAAGCGCAGTTTTAGACTCGGTTGGAGCGCCCTGTATTTTTTTTATTAGAAAACTTTCCCCTTGTTTAACCCTTTTCTGTGCTTGTTTTATTTAGTTCATTAAGGCGTTGTGGATAACTGGCCTCAACATAGAAATAGGCTGTTTAAATAAATGTAAAGTTGTATCTGACCTTGCCAGTACTAGAAGACCGTATTATTTCATTACGCCCTTCAGTGTCTTCCATGTAATATGTCCACATGCCAATATGATTCTCATTGCCGTTTGCAAATTTCTCGCTGTTTTGAACAGTGGTCTCGCCCCCCCCCCCCCTTTATCCTATTATGACAGAGATACTTGTGGAGTTATTTTTCATGTCGATTTTATTCATTTGAACTTGGTTGTTGTAGTAATAATGTTATCATTCCCTTATCCTATATATGTAATCTGTTCTCTCGAGAGTAAGAGTGGCAGTTAATTTCAGCAAGGTCATACGTGTGGTTCTAAATGGCCTGGCGGTGACAGAACAGATACGAAAAAAATCCTATATGTGGTTTTAAAGCCCTTTCTTGACTGTATAATTGGCGCTGACTGAGATGTGCTCATTGTGATGCTCGTGGCCGTTAGGGATGTGGACTCCAGAGTACATAAAGGGCTCTTGTACGTACATTATTATAGCTAAAATGGTTTGGTTTTGACCTTAATTTATCAACCTTAATTCTGTTCTTGAAGGCAGTCAATTTCAAATATTAATTTTTGGTTTTGAGAGTAGCGTTGATGGCTAAAATGTTTTTGAGGTTATATAATTGCAGATTAATCTATGCTATCGGAGGATAAAAAATTGTCTGGCGCGTTTATTTCAATTAGCATAGGTAGGATTTAAGATTACTGACTGGCCTTATTTCATTCTTTTTTAATTTTTTAGCCCTCTGAAATATAAAAGAAAAAGTTGCTACTTAGTTTGAAATGGTGTTTTCAGGACATTCTGTAACATACTGCTATCCTTTATACGAGAGAATCCCTCATTTACATATTCGCCAATTTGCAATTGTAATGTGTGGTGTGTCCTCTCCTGTTCGTGAACTTAAGCAATATTACATTGGCATTTGTAGGTTGCTAATTAATGCCGTTATTATGGACATAAAATATGGGGTTAACTTGGGTCATTGCATTTGGGGTATTGTATGTTCTCATACCAATTTAATGTTCGGCGTGTTTAATGTAGTAAAAACATTAATTTTTACTACTGTGTATGCTAGACTCAGCCCAATGCATTAATTGATGTCTTTTGAAAGGGAAATTTCCTATTTGAAGTGGGACATTATTTTGGGGTATTATAACGCAGCCTTGAGCATAATTATTTCCTAATGATCTGTTTATTGTAGTGTGCTTTTGTGTTAATGTATGGATTTGTTTTATAACGTTAAAAGTTTATAGTTTTTGAAATTGTCTGTTTTATTCTTCGGAAATTGCCGCAAAGTATACAATATCTGCATTTATTTTGCAAAACGATAGTCACCAGCCCGCTCGGTGGTAATCACCTTTTTCGGGGGTCTGTTTCTAATCGACAGGGGTGTACCCGTCTCTTGGAAGGGGCAGTTGTACTACACGCGGGATAATACCTGAAGGCGCACTTTAGATCTCCCCCCATGTCAAAGTAAGCCAGAGACTCGACCAGTTGGCGAACCTCTATTTTTGATTTCGGAACATGGGGAGCGGCGAATTGCGTTGGACGCACCAGTTCTCGTCTGATCACTGAAGTTAAGCAGCGCAATCCAAGCTAGTACTGACATGGGCCATTATCTCCTTCTTTGGCAGCATCTTGGATGCTTGGGCTGAAGAAGAATGCTTTATGATGAAGACCGATGTGGCAAAAGCTTTCGACTCGGTGGACCGTAGTTCTCTGATTGCGGCGATCTCCAAGTATGTCCACAACCCGTTCCTGGCCAACGTATTGGTGTCTTATCTTGAGAACTGGGTGGTCATCTCACGAACATCGAGCTATAAACGCGCCTTAGCCTGAGGTGTTCCTCAGGCGTTAGTCCAGGGTCCGTTGCTATTTAACTTAGCAACGGCGGACCTCTCCCAGCTATGCCATAACTGGAGGTTGTGGTCGATTGCTTTTTGGAATGGCTTACCTGCCTGAAGTTCTCCGCGCCACGGGGCCATTGTGGGACAGGGTCCGTAAGTGGTACGCCGATCGCCGTATGATGCGGGCACGTCAAGAAGACAAGCTTCTTAGGAAAGACATGCTCACCTATTGTCGTGTGTCCATTGAGTTTCAGTGTTTTTGTGTTTTGTGTGTTTGAGCCTCGGTATGTGCAATAAAGAATAATAATAGTAATAATGGGTGGCCGCTTGGGAAAATGGGCACTGCTAATACCCAAAAATGTAGCGTCTGGGGCAGTCTGCATAAGAACTAAGCTGTGAACGGGACTCTAATGACCTTGTAGCTGAAGAGCTCTAAAACACCAACAAACAACAACTTCAGAACATGGGTTTGCCTGCTAAGCTACTGGGGGTCGTCGAATCACTTTTTTTTAAGACAAATCCTGTGTTTTACGCCTCTTGAAGTCATTGTTGCTCTTCAGAGAAAAGATTGAAGACTACTTGAGTCGGAATTATTATGACAATGCGTGGTTTATGAAAGATTAGTCTAAGAATCTCCTATATACGGATTATAGATCCGAGTTTTATAATGAAAGGAAACTTTTTGGACAGGCTAAAATATTTAATGCCGCTCACAAATTCTTTTTAGCTCATGGTTTGACCATAGCTGACCATGAAAAACTCAGATAAAGTGAAACATTCGCTTCTGTTGGGGGAGGGGTTGTCTGCTATTGACAATTGATGTCGTTGTTAACATTGAAGGGGGCTCATGTGCTCAATTTGCGGCCATGTGACTTTTGTTCTGCTCTAATCTGAAACCTAGATCTCTTGTAACAAATCCTTTCCAGCAGCATTACATATAATTTGATGTTAACTCTGGTGTCTTTCACTACATTATTATCTGATGGATTTAGGCTGAGGGTGGGGGAGGGTACTGTCCTCTACTGGTAAAAATTGGATCTGCAGTGCGGAGACCATTCCGTAAGTCGCATTAAAAGAAGAAAAAAACACATCAGTGTCAAAACTTTAGACATGAAATACGATAAATAAAACGACTCGACTGTTAAAGGGATTCATTACAACATTTTATTTTTGGCAAAGGACGTCCTTTATGTACAGTTTGAGATTGAAAGTCAAGCTCATTTTGATATTATGATAAAAAAACATTGTTTCATGCCATAACAATCATTATATATAAATTGAATACGATGCCCTCAATATACTTGTTTTCAACTACATTTTTTTCAGTCTTGTTAAGAATGTTTCGGGATCAGTTTTCCACACAGAAAAATAAGTGATAGTGAATAAGGCCTTGTTGTTTTGATGAAACTGAATATGATGCCCCATGTCTGCTTGCATTCCTTGTACTATGATACAATTCTTGACAAACATTATGTATTGTATGTTTCTGAATGTTATGGTTTCTGTTTCAGGCAACAGGCTATTTAGCTTACCTGATCGTGATACTGACTTTTATTTGCCACAGTTGGCAAATATGTATATAAATATGAATGACGTTGCAGAAGCAATTCATCCTTATTTAGTGTCACGGTATGTAACCTATCATTTTTATTTACTCTTTAGACAGCCGGTTTTGTTCTGCTGTTTCATTGTTTGTTATTCTTGAGACATTTCCGTGATAATCCTATAGGTTGTTAATTTCAGATGGGAATGATTTAAATAAAAGATGCAGTAGTTTTGAATTTATCAAATAATTCCCCTCTCCCCCAACTTATATACTGCATATACACATGATATACTACTTGTTTTCAATTTGGCAATATACATACTGGATATTGCCAAATTGAAAAAAAAATCAGGCACATTTGCAGTCCTCAACATTTCACATAATATAGGTACTTAATTGTATACCCAATTTCACTTGAAAAAGTCTTTTCTACCATTACTTTAGGCGTTTTATAATTAATGACTTGAATTATTTTAATCAGTACACTTGAGCAAACATTTTTAATAAAAATATGTAACGATAAAGTCCTGATACGTCCTTTCTTCGATTTTTGAGACTATAGTATTTTTTGATGGCAAAATTAAGGGGGATGATTTTTGACAAGTGGCGATTTCAGCCCTGAAATCTATCGCATTATCACGTGCTACCTTGCTATGACAGTGATTTTAATAAATCATTAAATGTATACATTTTTAACTGGAAGTTAAATGATTTCAGATGTCGCCGCTCAGTGGACTTCAGTCTTCAGTGTGCCTGGCTGTTAGATGCCTATTCTGCTGATGCATCCATTCCGTCCCGAAAACAGTCACCAGGAACCAAATTGAAGAACCTCATTCTTCAAGAGGAACTCAGGTAGCCATTTATATATGCTTTGGTCGTTTGTAATATAATAAATGTATTAAAAATTAATATTCACTAATGTCATATCAATTGTTATATAGGCCGCCTCGCCCACGCTTTCTCAATCAGGCGCATCCTGTGAAATCAGACTCTTATGTAGGAAATGTTCAACTTTCAAATTCTTCAAGCATTTCGCCTACCAAAAAAACGCATCAAAGATCGAGATCGGATGCTACTGGTAAGGGGTTCTTTATATTTCCTAACGGATATATACATATACTCTCATGTTTTCTACCATCTTACAATTTTCTATATCGTGTTATTTTAGGTCTGTTTCAGTCTTCAAGTTTAAGGAAATTTGGACCATCTGGATCAAAAAGTTCTCTTGGCGATCTGACGTCAGGCCATGCTTTTGACAATGGGTGTACTTGCTTTGACAGTTCTGAAGGAGTTTATAATGAATTGATTGGAAAGAAAATTGAATGTTATTGTGGGGTGAGTTTGTGAGAATGGGCGATACTCGTATACTTGAACGTATATCTAAATATTTAATTTCTATTGATTGTATCTTGAGCAGGTTCCCCGTTTAGCAGCACAACATGAATTTATAAATGTATTGGTGGGAATTGGAAAACGCTTGCAGACATTACCCACGAAGGATTTAAAAACTGCTCGTTTGTTGGCTGAGCTGTCCGTTGTCAATCTTAATCTTCCTGCACGAGTTTGGCTTCCAATTCACAGTCCAAATATTCAGCATCATGTTGTTAGAATTCCGCCCCAGGCAGCAGTTGTGCTAAATTCAAAAGACAAGGTGTGTTTCTTAATAATAGTTAATGGAAAGATTTTTAAGTGACCTTTTCAATACATAACTGTGGTTTATTTTTTGTGTGTATGTGAAGGCACCATATTTAATTTATGTCGAAGTTTTGGAAGTGGAGGATACCCAAACTACACCAGTTCCTGCCAAAATAATCAATACTTTGAGACAGACTAGATCTGAAGAAAATCTTGTGGATTACCATGCTCAAACGGAAGCTTCTAAAGTCTCCTTTAATGTTTACCCATCTGCTGATGATGATGGTGATTGTTGGTCGCAGGAAGATGATGAGATATCCTCACAATACATGTTCCGCAAGATCAAAGACAGAGACACTATTTCTCAGATGTCCCAAGAAAGTTATGCAAGTTGCGACAGCAAAGAACCCGTTTACATTCAGGCTGGAGATATTAGAAAACGGCTTTCTGAAAGTATAGGGGCCCCAAAATCATCTTACAAGGTAAATTAATGAATACCTTTTGTGGCTTTTGAGGTGATATTTGATAAAATGTGTGTGGTACATTGTGTAATGTTTTTAGCGTGATCCGGAAGATCCTTCAGCAGCGGCCTTGAAGGAGCCTTGGGAAGAAAAAGTTCAGCGAATAAGAGAATCATCACCATATGGACATTTTCCAAATTGGAAAATGCTCCCAGTAATTGTTAAGTGTGGCGATGATTTGAGACAAGAACTTTTGGCTTATCAGTTGCTGACGATGCTGAAGAAGATTTGGGAGCAAGAACATATTTCTCTTTGGTTACGTCCATTTCGCATCCTTGTTCTCTCTAATGACAGTGGGATGCTTGAGCCAATTCTTAATAGCATCTCTCTTCATCAAATTAAGAAGCATAGTAAACTTTCCCTCCTGCAGTATTTTCTTCAGGAGTTCGGATCACCGAATAGTGAGGAATTTCTGAATGCTCAACGTAATTTTGTTGAAAGTTGCGCAGCTTATTGCTTAATATGTTATTTGATTCAGGTGAAAGACAGGTTAGTGTTTGAAATCTAAAATGGTGATGATTTTCACTTTCGGTTATTATATATGTAATTTTTAATTTTACTCATCCATCTGTTTCAGGCATAATGGGAATATATTACTTGATTCTGAAGGACATATAATTCATATTGATTTTGGATTTATTTTGTCATCATCACCCAAAAATTTAGGCTTTGAAAGTTCGCCATTTAAATTAACACCTGAATTTGTTGATGTACTGACTTTAGTGTTTTTGATGTTTATTTCAAATTAGAGGACTGGTATATATATGGTTCTTTCAATTTTTGTAGGTGATGGGAGGCCTTGGTAGTGACATGTTTGAATATTTCAAGATATTGATGCTGCAGGGATTGATTGCTGCAAGAAAGCATCACGATAAAATCCTGTCTCTAGTAGAAATTATGCAGACGGGTAAGTGTGTGAATATACGAGACTTGATTAATGCATAATTTGAGAATTAATCATGGTGTGCCGGGCTGGTTTTTATTTCTAGGTTCTCAACTGCCTTGTTTTCGTAGTGGAGCAAGCACAATTCGTGCTCTGAAAGAGCGGTTTCATATGAATCAAACTGAAGACGGTCTCCAATTGTTGATCGATGGCATGGTGGAATCGAGCATGCATTCCTTGACAACGAAACTATATGACGGATTCCAGTATTATACGAATGGAATATTATGATTGTCTGCATATCATTCCTAATTACTCAAGTTCCCCCCATGAAAAGTTAAGACGGTGACAACTAAGAATAGAAAAAAAATTATTGTTCAAGAATGCGCGTATGATATATTATTGACTTCTTTGTGTACAGCAACAGTCCATTATCTTGCCATTGCAAATGCAGGCCAAGGTCTAGTAGATTTTTTTACAGGTTTTACAGATAAACGGATCGATCTTGAGTGGATGTGACTGCTTCAATTACAGAAATTTAAAAAAGCTCTTTGGTTATGAATTCATGAATTTAAAACTTTTAAATTACTTAACATCTCACATTCTTCTATTATTAGTACATTAACCAGTCTGAATTTTTTTTCTGCTGTTAATGAATTGCAACTACCCTTTCACTGTAGCATTGAATTGCTACAGTGCATGGTTAATTAAAATATATTCGCAAAATGGACGTGTAAGTAAGTACTTTTACGTTTATTCTCATTTTATTAAGACGATGACTTAAAAGTTGAACTTCATAAAATGAGTGAGATTCTACATATGCCTTTGGCATATTTCTAGTTTTCGGTTTTTATGGCGTGTCAAGTTGTGCGTGACTTTTTTTTCTATAAAAGACTGGTAGGTAGTCATAACAGACCTTGAATTTCTAGATACCTTACTGAAGGTTTAAAAGCAATTTGTTCAGTTGACTCAAGAACCAAGTGTGTGCTAACTTTGGTATTAATTACCTTTTTGGCATATTCTTTTGTTTCTGAATAATGAGTTTTTGTTAATCCTCATTGCCTTTTAGTGAATATTTATTTCCTGTATTCCTTGTTTTAACACAATACTATTGGCCTTCTTCAAGCCAAGAATAAACACGCATGCATTAAACCTTTTTTTGAAGTTTAAACGAGTGACTATCTTTATTTATACCTATACAGTAGACCACAATCTACAACTGTACTCATTAATTTGCAGTTTGAACAGGAAATAGTTCTGCTGCGTCATCTCACTTACTGTCCCATTCTAACTTTTCTGCGTTTTCTTTTCCAATCTCTTCTAAATATGGCTGTAAATATCTAACATCCTATTCAACGATATAAATAAATTACTATTATATGACAACATACTACTATATACAATGATCTTACATCTTCATATTTCGTCCACTGCTCCTTTGGCAAATAAACATGTTGAAGACTGCATTGAATAGCTCTAATTTGACGATACACTCTTGCATCTCTAACGGAATCTGGAAGGCGGCGAACAGCTTCCTGCACATCTTCATTTTCGTAAATTACGTCATCATGAAGCAATCCTATGTAAGGGCACACTACTATCAATTTCCACACATTTAGTTGCAGTTATAATGAGACCACTATTTTGAATACTTTAAGTATTGTTGGACAGTTTGAGAAGTTTGCTTTGAAAGTATCGGGAATGATTACACTAGTCGATTGGAAGCAGCAGACTAAGGTCGCACGGCTAACTACAGTATTTATTCGCAAAGGTGCAGAGGTATGTATTGTGGTGTTGCTCAATATATAAAATATTATTGCCATCAAACGGAATGATTGATTTGTTGGTGTTTTAGGGCCCTTCAGCTACAAAGATCATTAGAGCCCCGTCAACTGCGTAGTTCTAATGCAGAGTCTGCACAGACACTACGCTGTTACGACGATTTTTGGCTATTAGCGGTACCTAATGTTCCCAAGCGGCCACCCATGTTAGTGCTAACTGGGGTTGCGTTGCTTAACTTCAGTGATCAGACGAGAACTGGTATGTCCAACACAATAAGCTGCTCGCAATCAGCAGGGTAAAGGCATTGATTGTGACTACTTATAAATACTGTTCCATAGCAAACTTACCATATTTATAATAGCCAGCAGTGCTAAATGTCCACTTCTTGGCAGCTCCGCGTAACTGCGCTGAAATTGAAAGGTTTAAGGTTAAGAACCCTATTGCGTCTGTTTGCAAAATTCATAACATTTGAAGCATCATGTTATCGTAAAATGAAATATATCAACTTCGATGCATGAAAATTGGAAAGCAGGGCTTTAATGCAGTTGGGAAATACTAAACCATAAAGACATTACCAAAAAATCCTGGTGCCTTAGATACCGCCATAGGAGACTTTAGCGAAAACAGTGGGATGACTCTCCTATTATTTACAATAAATTTCTTTCAATTAGGATATATTTCAAGTAGTATTCTATTAAAATTAGATTAATATATAAAAGAAAGTTACTTGCCCTCAAGTTCAAGTCTGCTCGTCGGGAACACGAATAAACTGCCCTCTTTTGGAAATATATTCCATCCATGACGCTCGCAACAGAATCCTTTTAAAGGCAAGCCAAAGTAACAAGTTGATTAAAGTGTTGTTTATTATTCGGCATTGCTTCGATATAGAATAAACGCTTGGGTAAGAATGAAAATCGTTTTGTTTCTTAGTAGTAACAGCGTTAAGCGTTATATTATGGTTTAGCCACTTGGATTGCGTGAAAACTAGAGAATTAGTTGCAACGTAATAAGTTCATGGTTTTATGTCAATGTCGTATACAGTATTGCAACACCATTTACTGTGTTGTAAAATGTAAGGGTTGCTTTCTGCACTCTTATTAACTTAATTGGCATTAATGCATAGTATCATTTTTTGGCATTAATAAGGTAAGCACACCAGATTGTACGTAGAGTAACTTAAAAGAGTAATTGTGTAGTACGTGGAGCAATAATTTTTTTAAGTTACGCATTTAATGTAAATACACGTCAAAATGAAAATGATCAGCTAGATCTGGTACTCAGAACTTTGCTATTTGGTTGACAAACCTACAGTATATGTTGTACTACAACTTGTAGATAGGCGATTAGGATAAATTTCACACTATTTTGTGAAATACTGTGAAATTGAATTCATTCCAAATTGAATGTTTTCCTATTTAGTCTCGTGTCTGATGATTATGCGGGACAATTATATAAGTTCAATTCATTCTTTGCCAGTGTAAGGGGTGTGAGTTAGATCATTGTCCTCATAGACATAATACCATAATTCCATCAGTAAAATGTCGCTTTCCTGTTCTAGCATCTGACATATAGTCTCGGGTTACTGCTTCATCACCACCCAATGTTTCACAGCAGCCTGGAAAGTTTGTTAAGAGTTCGCTCGGTCTTCTCCATACGTAATTGCATCCTTCTGGTCCAAACATGAAATTTATTTCTTCTGCAAACTGTGATCTAAAATTCTGATTTGTTTTACTGATTGATACCACGAAAGTTACTTTCTTAAAAATGACGAAATTTCAGGAATAACTTCATGCAACTGTTTTTCAGTCCTATTGCCAAATTGTGGATTACTCAGTCGAAGAATCTCCTTTATTTGACGCAAAATCCATCACTCGTAAGCCTCGGTAAATAGTTTTTGTTTTGTTTTTGGGCATCTCCTAATTTTACTAATAATTTAATAGCGTTTTATACACGTATCTCTATGATGTGCTGGATGGTTAAGAAACTTTTAACCATTTCCGCTGGCTGATTTTTCATTTTGATGATGAGAAGTAATCCGTTGACGTTCTCTCATTTCAAAAGTTTACAGTTTTTGTAATGAGTTAACAACTATCTCGAAGGGCGTCTGCGTTGTTATTAACACAATAACTCCAAAGTACATAAACAAAATGCTTCAATGTCATGAACTTTGAATTGTATGCTCAACATATAAATTCACTGTTACTGTATTAAAATTGCGTTGTTATTGAACTTTTACTATTTTTAGCACTTTCTTTTTGATTACGAAATGTATAACTGCTAAAACTATATAGTGTGAAATATATTTGTTTTTTAATTTAATTCGGGGAACTTCTTTTATTAGAACTTTGAGGAATCCGCTCAGAACCACAGATTCGGGCTTGTACCGTGGTGTCAGCGAAAAAAGCACTATAACATTGTGTACAATCTCTCTTTGTTAAAAGCATAATTCTAACATTTGTGAATTTTTTTAATCTAGGGCGATTTAATGTTCGGCGTCACTTCCATCTTCCAGCAGTTAGCGTATGAATGAGTTATTCCACAGGTGACTATGGAAATATCTGTAGATGGATATAAGGATGTGTCCGGGCCACTGGGAGGACTTTCCGTCGAGTACATATTAAACGTGAATACCACGCTAAGCTCACTTAAGAAGAATGCTGACTGCCCGTCTGCATGTGTGGCATTCACGGTAAGTTTATTCTCGCTGTTTGAACTAATTACTATGAATAAGAAGACCGATCTTTACTTTATTGCGTCCATTAGTAAATATTAACGTTATTACATATTAGGTTTGTAAAACATTTTGGGAATTAGAGTTCTTGTACAAAAAACTGAAAGCAAAATATCCTAGTCACAACTTTCCCAATCTGACAGTACAGAATTCACCTTTATCTGAAAACAAAGATGAAAGACAAAAACTGGCAAATTTATTTATGAAATTCATAACGTCTGATTCTGTCTTGTCATCTTCAGAATTACTGATTAAATTTTTAGGTGAGTTATCTGGCAAAATCTTTTTTTTTTTTTTGGAAAAACTTTTACAGATGGCAATTGTTTGCTTCTTTTATTAATTATGTAGGATACGATTCTTTACCACTTCAGAAGAATTCAACAGTTTCCGAGGCATTTGAATCTAACAATGATGTCAATGCGAATAAAAGTCTGAATGTGAAATCAGATCAAAATATATTTCAGTTAGTATGTTTTGTTTTCTACATTGTGATACCTACTTAATCCATATGAGTACTTAAGTTTTCGAGAAATATAAGACATCCTTAATGCTTTAGTTTCGCATATGTGGAGGGTGTTATAGCTATCAATGTAGAACTTTGAGTCTATAGTTTGAATTTTAATACTAAGCAGGGACGGACGTTAGTGGACGTTTGCATGTGTAGCGATTATTTCTTTTCAGATTGAACGATGGACTTGGGACTGTTGAAGATGAAACTGTTGAAAAAGACGAAGTTGATTTGTTTAAAGAAATTAATCACCAAAATCAAAATGTCGTTACGTCCTTATTCGATGATAGTACAACTCAGCAACATAGAGGTGCCCATTTAATATTTCTATAATTACGCTAATCTCTCCATTTACACGAACTGATTTGATTGCAGGTAATTCATTAATTCAATGATTCATCACAATTTACCTATCGGTTGTTTTTATTGTTGCAGTGGTATTTAGGTCTAAAGAAGGCAATTTCGGGATACATTATGTACTATTTCTGTGAAATCAGCCGCCTAAATGGAGGGATTCTGTAATACTCATCCTCGCATTCCTTGAAGCATTTGTAACTCAGTCCTTGTATTTAAAATAGATCATTTGCTGTTCGACAAACCTGATCTTGGAGGTGCCTTAGATAAAGACATCGAGTCATTATATGTGCCTAGCGATGCTAAAGTTCAAAATACTACTAATAGTTTATTACCGACTAACGACTTGGAAAGCACTTCTGATCTCTTTACGTAAGTTATCACATTTTAAAATTGTCGAAAAGGGAATAATGGTATGGTTAATTGAGCGTTTCTAATCGCTGCTCTACCATGCACTGGTGTGTACATTCCCCTACTTCAGGCAGCAGCTCATCCATAGCCAGAATGAAAAGGTATGGACTTGGCACTGAACCTTGGTGCACTTCAACCTTCGCTTGGAGGACTCCACTCCAGTATTTCCCCACGTAGTTGTTACCCTGGCTATGAAACCACCATACATGCCCTACACTGTCCCAAACTGGTATTTTCGGACACTAGTTCTATCCCGAAAGCGATATTCTATTAATGTCTTCATCCGTAGGCTACACCGCCTTTAATGGGGATCCTGTCTGAGCCTACAGCCTGCCGCATTCCGGAAGCTGTGGAAGTATTCTTCATATCTTTTGTTTATCTCACCAACGAGAACATGACCCTACCTTTGGCGTTTTAACTAGCTAAAATCATCTGAAGATGAACGAATCGGTCATTACACATACGAGATAGATGAAAAAATTTTCGTCCACTTTTTAACCGTTTTTTTTTTTTTTTGGGACAAAGGAATCGTTGTCAGGAAAGTTGGCAATCCTTAAGAACAAATGTCTGGTCGTTAAATATGCTTAATTGAGTCTGGAAGAGAGGAATGTTGCTGAAGAGAGGCATCATCATTCCTGCTTTGGTAGTTTGACAAGACATGCAGTTGCATTCTGAAATAGTGACTCCAGAATAATGGATGTTGATTATTGTTGGTAGTTCATGAAGAGCGTAATGCTGTTCAACGTTTTTTTAAAGGCGGATATTTGTCTTCGGTCGTATATGAAGTACATTTGTCACTTGTAAGCAAGTGGGTTCCTCATGGGAATCTATCAGTAAGCTCTTCAATTTATTAATGAGCGGCACTGCAATTTCACTTGTAGCCCCCGAGTCAACCCCGAAATTGTGTTTATTGCTTAATTTGCTCGAAGTTATTATGTTTTCACAATTAAAGATTTGAATGCTAGCCACTGACTTACTGCTGCTTAATCAGTTCAACATTCATCTAAACCGACTTCCTTAACAAATTTTATGTGAATCTCCACCTGGTTTACATTTCGATTGGTGGCATTTGGTTTTATTATATTAGCTAATTAGTAGTTTTGCATTCAATCCCAGGCGTCGTTAAATGAGAAGCTGAAATTGTGTCGCTAAAATTGTACTTACTGCAGTAATTTATTATTGCTTCTGATTTGATGAAGATATTTATTCTTGGATAATTATTACTTCCTTCTCCATTGCTCTAATACCATTTTATCGACATGCCGACTTAAGAATAATGCTTTGTAATTCATGGTTCCTTTGGACCCCAACTAAATGTTTTGGAGGGCTTTCCTCACATTTAGACCTTAAGTAGCTAATAGTATGGAACTAGTAGTGATGAGGCTTTAAAATCATAATTTGGAAATCACTGGAACTATAAACTGGGCAAATGCCAATGTTTTGTCGAGAACACAACGAGCTTTGTTACCCTACTTTTTTTCAGGATTGTTGTCGGGCTGTATTGCTTATCGATGGATGATGTGCTTCATTAGATGGCCATGGTAACTCATTTGGTTTAGAGTGCTGGCCTCTCTATTTTAAAATATCGTAAAATCTCACGTAGTCCGCACCCGTGTATAGTCCGCTTTAACGTGGGTATGTTTCATATATAGTCCACACTTTAAAATTCCTACTGTAGTCAGTGGCATAACAATAGCATGAACATTGAATTTGATCATGGAATGTCAGTTTGCTCTGACGATGCCATTGAAATGTGAAAGATTTATATCACATATAAATAAGAGCGTACTGTCAGAGCCGTAACGGGGGTATGAATCGCCTGTGGCAAGTGTCTAACTTTCGCTTGCCCGGAACCCAATAATGACAAAAAACTTAAACATTTTGCGCCCAAAACCCAGTTGCGCCCGTGGCGGCCGCCTTCTTCGCCACGCCCTAGTTACGGCCCTGCGTACTGTGTAAAGTCGTGTGCTCAGTGTAATAAAACGTTCAGAATATGAGGAGCAGTTTTTATTGAGAATCCTTGATTTCATTTATAGTCCGCACAAAATGAACCTATGTTTCGCGTATAGTCTGCGGACTCGAGGTGAGATTTTGCAGTACGTAATGCCATAACTAGATACCCATCTTCATCATACCTTTATTCCGCCTGTAGCAGGATCGGGTCTGCGGGTTCTAGCTCTCCACTCCCGCCTATCTCCCACCAGGTTCCCGTACTCTCTACCATGTCCTTCCGGACAACTTGCTCCCACGTCTACTTTGGTCTCCCCCTGCCCCGGGTGCTTCCAACCACCTGCATTCCTGTAATGGACATAACGAGCTCCTCCACTCTTCTCAGTGTCCATACCACCTCAATCTACTCTCTCTCGATTTTTTTCCGCGATGTTCCCATCCCCACGCTACCTTTAATATACTCATTCATAATTCTATTAGCTCTCGACACCTCACTCGTATACAGCAGCATTCGCATTTCGTCTGATTGCATTCTATTTACGGACACCCTGCTTTGGTCTCCCCCTTCCCCGGGTGTTACCAACCTCCTGCATTCCTGTAACGGACCAAACAAGTGTCTCCTCCCGTCTTCTCATTACGTGCCCATGCCTCCATCTACTTCTTCATTTTTTCCGCGACGTCACCCACCCCCGGGCTACCTCTAATGCACATTCCTAATTCGACACCCCGCAGCATTCTCATCTCTACTACTTTCATTCTGTTTACGTGGCTCTTCCTCACTTCAGCCATCCACTATTGATTCTATGGGTCACATCCGAGTATCTCCCCGTTGCTTTGGAACGTTGGTCCTAAGTCTTTACCTTTATAAATGATGCCCATATCACAATATTTCTAGGCTTTCTACTTGGGAATTTACCGGCATAGTTGAGTTCTACAATAAAATTTCCGCCTATGCAATCCGTGTGGGTTCTAGCAAATATGTTTAAGGCATGTGTCTTTTAATGGTGTAGGAAGCGAAGGAACATTTGGTCGCCAAAGCTGTGAAAAACCATTGTCCAATATTTTGCTCTTGAGTCTACTGAAATCACTGAAAGTTTCTAACTCCCTTATTATCCCTTTCAATTGCTACTTGGTTCTTTCGCAGTCGATGGCTTCCATTCCTGCTGTAGGCAGAAAATGGGTGTGTAAAAAAGGGAAGAAGATTGGTAACTCTGAGTGGGTGCGTATGAGTGTCGGTCAGTAATGGTGTCATATATCCAAGTTTTTCATTGTCATATCGCAGATCCCAATGGAATCCAATCACATACTTTACTGTGTTTTGCATAGTCCTAAGAATTTTGTGGATAAATCATTGGTTTATTAAAATTTCATCTTTTAATGTAGACACATAAAACACATGTAAGCATGTTTTCAAAAATTCACTAGAAATGCAGTATAAACATCGTTATTCCACATTCCAATGTTAAAAGGGCCCCGTGTGAATTACCCGGGTAGGTCCTTTCCACTCTATCCCTCCATCTTATAAACGATGTAAGACCATCGTCCAGCAGCTTGCCGACAAGTAACTTTCCTATTTTTTCTTCATGTTTTGCTAACTTCTCCTTCAACTGTTTTCTTAAGTTATCCAGCGTTTACCCTTCCCTAGGGTGACCATTATTTCGGCGGGCCAATCCGGGACATTGACCCTCCCCATCAACCAAATAATTTTTTTTTAGAATTTCTTTTCACAAAAAGAAATAAGTAATGAAAACAAAACATAGAAATACAGTAGAAAATATTTAAAATATACAGTAAATAATTCTTACAAATGATTAGTTGTATTTCTCCAATATGTCACTCCCCACACATAAAAATAGGTTTCCTATGGCATATCATTATATGCCCAATGCTGCCAATGCGGGGCTCCGAAAATAATACGATACATACGTGGAAATACTAATCATCATCTCACCCTTATCCCGCCTGTGGCAGGGTCGGGTCTGATGTTCTTATCCTCCACTCCCGTCTATCCCCGCCAAACTCCCCTTCACCCCAAACGTTTCCATGTCCCGTTGTACCACCTGCTCCCTCGTCCGTATGGTATTCCTCTACTCCTGGTGCCACCAATCACCTGCAGTCCACTAATAAACCGAGTGAGTTCCTCCTCATCACATGCCCATACCACCTCAACCTATTTTCTCTCATCTTTCCCCAAAGCTACCTCAAATGTAATCGTTTCGGATGCTGTCCGAAACTGATGTACTGCAGCATTCGCATCTCGGCCACTTGCATTCTCCTTTCATGGTTCTTCCTGTCTGCCCAATACTATGAGCCATACAGCATAGCTGGCCTAACGACAATTCTGTAAATTTTGCTGGTTCGTTGGTATTTTAGGGCCCTTCAACTACAAGGTCATCAGAGCCCCGTCCACTGTATAGTTCTAATGCAGAGACTGCACAAACACTTCTGCAGAGCTGAAATCCGGTACTCTCCCGGAAAATCCGGGGCGAATGGTCACCCTACCCTTCCCATCCTATCCTTTCGACGATTTCTATTCCCGTTTCTTATTGGGTCACACGAACTCGTACTTATCCTACTATGCTCTGTAGGTAGGTTTTTAAAAGATCTCACTGTTAGGAAATGGCCCCATACAGGGCAGCGGTGAATGGGCGAGGCCACAGGAAACGTAGGAACAGACGATTCGGATGATAAATTTGTAAACTTGACCCTGCCATAGGTGAGACGTGCATATCATAATAATGATTCGAATATAGAGTGAGGGCAACATTGCCATTCTACCCCTCTGCGGATCAGTTGAGCTCATACTTAGTTCGCAGGATCGCCCTTTATCGAGGTCAATACATTTTTCAAAAGGGGAGGATATAGCCCATGGTTCTGCATGGTCAAACGTTGAGCATCAAATGGGGTGTTATTGAATTGGTACTATGTTTGCTACCTGTAATAGACCTAAAGCTCCTTATTATTTTTTTTTGGATAGCTATTTGCATTGTTGTCGGATGAGTGTTGATGAAGGTCTGTTTAAAACAACTTGTTGCATTAATGCATTATTTTGTTGCCTAGACCTGGAAGTGCATTTGTTTTTGTTCCTCTATCATTTTTTCCCCAATTTTAGATGAGAAAGGTAGGGCTAAAATTAATGATTATCTAGTGGTGGTAGTATAATATGAAATGTTCCATTTAATTTCGTTGTGCTAACTCAGTCAGGTTAATATGAAGAAAGCGTGATAAGAATTAAGTTTATTTTCTTTAAACGCTGTTGTTGAGAGGCAGACAGACAAGAAGACCACTCTGCGAGATGAAACGAATTTGAATCTATGGTTAAAGAAAACAATATTGTGTAACTTATGGAAAGTTTTCGTACCCAGTAGTTGAGTATTTTCTTTCCCTCCAACTGTTTCTCGGTATTGTATGCTGCTAGAAATAACGGCAGAATTTAATATATCAAAGACGACAAATAGTGAACTACTATAATGTGGTTCTCTACCTATTTCTGGCTTTTACTTCCTTTTGATTTCTTCGTTTGTGTGATTACGTTTGTTGCTGTCATCAAAATTCGGAATCCCCATTGTGTAAGCAATAAATATATTTTTCCAACTACTGTGTAATAAATTATAGAGAAATAATTCTCTCGCCCTCTTTCTCTACTTTAGGTTACCTAGATGAATTTCTTTATTAAGCACATTCTTGGTGTGACAAATTTCTGAGAATAAAAACCCTGATTTTACCTCATAGGATTTTCTTTTCCTCTAAATTAACGCCTAAAAGAAATTTTAGAAAATGTGCTATCCGTTAGTGTAGCGTGCATGTAATTGCGATATCGACTAGTTGGTCCCATGATTTTAATTTTCTTACCTCTCTTGTTGCACTGATCCGAATCATTTCATAATTATCCGTATTCCTCCCATATGTGCATAACTAGTGTCCGGAGAACTATGATGGATGTCTTGTGTTTCCATCCAGAGTTCAGGTCTCATAACATGCAATTCAAGCACATTGTGCCACTGCATTATGGTAAAAGAGTTGGTAGTCAGTGAGGCAGAAGTCACTGTCCCAATTTTTGGTTTGTAAGTTGACGGTATCCATTCCCAGTCTAACTCACCTCTGTTTTACACATCCTTTCAGGGTTATACTTATTACACTAACACACCGACGAGGGAGGAGGGAGTCGAGGTCCTTTACCCAAGACTTTTGCTACTCTATATGTATATTTTACTCCTTGTAGAGTTTCCTAGTGAGTTTGCTGTTCCTTTTAATGATTCGGGTATAACATATTTCAGAAAGCCTTTCGATAATTCGCCATTGATGCCCATTAGTAGTCGTACATTGCCTTAGTTTGTACAATCCTATAACATTAGCTCATTGATGATTCTACTTGTCCCAGATAACGTCTTGGGCCACGCTGTCTGCTTGGGGTGCTCCACCCCTAAGATATGGTAATGGATTATATTTGAGAAAAGTCATGATTAATGGTTCTCAATGCGTGGCACTAATATAAAGAGTTATCTCTGTAGTTTTATATGGAATTTCAGGTACCTTTTTGCCTTCCAATTTTGAAAATTATGTATAGATATTATAATTTGAGAGAAAAAGAATTTCAGTTGACTCCATTAGTAACTATAAGACCTGAAGTGTGGTTATATCGATGCGTGTCACCCGCCTAAAACGAAAAATAAATCACAGACGAAGTAGAAAAATTATATTTGATCATCTATGTTTGATGGGAGATTTATTTCCTATTTCTGATAATGGGATTAAAATATACAAATATCCATTTGTATATGAGAAAGAGAAATATTTATATGCTCTGAATGTTGTGCGAGTATCATAAAGTCAGTATGGTTTTAAATTTAATGATTTAGTTTCCAAATTTGGCATGTTGGTAGTGGTATTCGCCTTAGACAGTAATGTTCTTTAAAGCCCTATAGGCGTCAGGGTTAAAAAAAAGGGAACCAGAGGTGGAGGAGGTGAGCTGCTGGGAAAAAATTGATTTGTTTAAATGTGATTTTCTGCGTGTCTACTACATCATAGATCTATTATTTTAAACATGCATAAGCGTTTGTCCCACAAGCTCTCCCAGATCTCTCCGTCTCTAGCTCACTCTCTTTCCTCTTATTTCTCATAGTAAATAACTGCCATTCACTTTGGTAAAACAAATGGTGGCAACAGTGGAATATAAATCAGACATGACATTTACCACCCAACTTATGCTGAATGGTTTTGGGCGATTTTTATGGTACAATTTGCGCAAGTGAGAACTTCGAGATTCCCCTGTTAGACCAAATGTTTTAAGGTTCTTGGGGAGTGTATAATCCAGGTGGATCATGAAAAGCAGTAATGTTTTATATAAGCATAGCTTTAGGACGTGTCATTGGTTCGAATCTGGACGAGATGGGGACCTCTTTCGTGCGGGTAAAAAGCCTCAAGCTCACCTTTCGTAGAGTGGGAAGTAAAACCATGATACAGTAGAATCCCGTTATATCGAACCTCAGGGGACCGTGAAAAATACTTCGATATATCCGAGTTTCGATATATCAAATTCTGGAAATTGTAGTCAAAATTTTCGTTTTCACAAATGTAAATGTCCCGCTATTATAATATCTAAAATTTCAATTTTAGGATAAAATATTAAGATTTTTATATCATCATCGTCATTATCATACCATTATCATGCCTGTGGCACGGTTGGGTCTGCGAGTTCTTGGTCCCCATCCACCCCCACACACTACCTAAAATATTTAGATCAACAATGTTAAAAAAACAATAAGATCACAACATAAAGAAGTTCTGTTCTAATTCACTACACTGCAAGCAACCTTATTTGGCAGTGGAGAGACTAACTCTCTCCACTACAATTGATTCCGTAAAACTCCTAAAACCCTAAATTACAATTCTTGTGTCCCCCTACAATACTTGCAATGGTGGCCTTTCCTTTCAGAAAGCCCTCTCGAAAGGTATTAGATTGCCAAAGGGTCCTTGTCAGAAATGACCAGTAGTATGAGTCTGTCTGTGCCCTTATCTCCCTCAAGTTACATGTATGATCCTTTCTCACCTTATACCCAGCCAGGGATACACTTCCAACCTGAGAGGTACATTTGTACATCAGAGGCTTTATGTGTGGGCTGCCAATTCGATTGCAGTGACGAGATAAAAAAACCTTTTAGTTTTAGGGGTTTCGTGAGTCGACAAAGTTTGAAGACCTTGGTCTAGATCAGTGGTGGCGAACCTGTGACCCACTGCGCAATTTTATGTGACCCGAGCGTGAATCCTCTTGCTTATCGTCTCATAAACAACAGACGTGAGAGCAGGTTGTCCGTATGCAGACCCGACCCTGGCACAGGCGGGATAAGGGTATTATGATGATAATCTTTATTTGCTACTTTAGTAAACTTTATTCATTATTACTAATAATTTATTTTTATTCATAAAATTAAATAGTTCTTGCACCTGACCCGCGGACAACTTTTTGCTTTTTTTCGTGTTATTGTGACCAGTCTTCAAAAAGAGGTTCGCCATCACTGGTCTAGATGGAGTGAGACCCGCTCTATAGTCCCTGTCGACCAAAGTCAAATGCTATATTTATGATACTTCGATATATCCCATAGGCTCCCGATCAGAGGGACTGAAAATCACCTACGATATAACCGAGATTTCGAAATAAACGAGTTTCGATATATCAGGGCATCTTTCCTATTAATTAACATTGTGTCTGGCGGGACCGGCGCTTAAACTTCGATATAGGCAGAATTTCGATATAAGCGAGTTCGATATACCGAAGTTCTACTGTAAATAGTAGTGCGTAAAATAGAGCCCGTTCTACGTTGAATTGATCCTCAGAAATGAGACAGGCAGACGTTAAATATGTACGAGGTTGTATTCTTTGGTCCGTTAGCGGTTCACGACCCTGCCATGGACAGGAAGATGTTTAGTGAGTAATGTAAGATGTATTATGTTTTGGTTGTTTTGCATTGTTTTACTAGTTGCTTGCTAGCGATTGTGTTGCCTAAGGCTGATAATTACAGTAAATTAGCAATCGCTGCATTGCTCCCCCCTCAGTGGGGAGCGGCAAATTGCGTTGAACACACCAGTTCTCATCTGATCACTGAAGTTAAGCAGCGCGCAAGCCCAGCTAGTACTGACATGGTGGCCGCTTGGGAAAACTGGGTACTGCTAATACCCAAAAATCGTCGCATTAGTGTAGTGTCTGTGCAGTATCTGCATAAGAACTACGCTGTGGACGGGGCTCTAATGATCTTGTAGTTGAAAGGCCCTAAAACACCAACGAACAACAACACCAGTCCCCCTCAGTGCCTCACAGGGGCGCAACTGATGCAACAGTTTTGCATTGCTATCCCCATTTCTTTACTACCAGTCCATTGTTGTTGTTTGTTGGAGTTTAAGGTCCCGTCAACTACAAGGTCATTAGAGACCCATCCACTGTATAGTTATAATGCATATACTGCACAGACACTACACTAATGCGACGATTATTGGGTATTAGCAGTACCCAGCTTTCCCGAGCGACCACCCATGTCAGTACTAACTGGGCTTGCGTTGCTTAACTTCAGTGATCAGACGAGAACTGGTGTGTCCAACGCAACTCGCCTCTCCCCTACCAGTCCAACAGTTTCAGAACAGGGCAGGAGAGGACCTATTATAATTGCTAGCTAGATTTATACTAAAGGATTCTAAATATTTAAAAAATATTTGGGGCGCACTGCTTTTGAAGTGCTCCCTCCTGGATCCGCCACTGAAAAGTCGGAAGGTAAACAAAGAATTGACTGTCTTTCATATGAGTTGCAGAGGTTGTCACTGCTAAGCTCAACTATTGTATGCTGTATATACTGAATAACACAAATAGTTTTGAAAAATGACAATGAAGGTTATGTTAATGGCGTTGATAGGTGTTGTATAAATATTGTGTTCATTTCCTAAAAGTAGCGATCAGAAGTTATACTGTAAGCAAATGAGTTTATTTCTCATCTAATACTGTATACCGTTATACTTTAGAGCGTTATACGTAGGCTTTGTCACAAGCGACATTTTCATAAGTTTTTGCAGTACTTTCTTTTTATTTCGAAAAACTTTTATAGTTATTCGATTTCTTTTTTCTGTATTATTAGCTATTCAAAGATTTTATTTCGCGCATGAGACATCGAGGATATTTATTAGATATTTATATGATGTTATTCTGGATTTACGATATTTGATAAAGTGGGCGCTTTAGGCAGGCGCACCGTTGTGGATTTACGTTTTTGTTTTTTGATGTAATGTTGTGTAGTGATGTGTTGTGTTGTCATTCGGTGAAGGCGAAAACAAGTGATTTGATGTTCTACAAATAGTGCCATTGTATAATCAGTAAGCCAAAATATGTTTACTGTTATTATTCAGTATTATATTAAGCCACTAGTAAATTTAGGCGCATTAACAGTTGACAGATTTGCATAACAATTTTTTTATTAATATTTGATTAAAATATATTGAAAGGGTTGACTGTAATAGAAATAGAAAGCCGCTAATAAGAAAAAGGGTACGATATTTTACCAATCGTACGATTAAATTGTCATCTAATTGCGGGTGTTTATTGTGATTTATGTCAAGAGAAAAATTTCTCGTAACCATTATGATAGTTAAAATTATAGTAAACATTGCTGCAATCAGATTGATGCTGTCTCGCCCCGTATAATGGCTGCCTTACCTACAGTACCTCCATGGAAAGCAATTCACCAAAATTCCATGTTAGTTATTGCTAGTGTGCCATCATAGCAGCTATAATCACCCTCTCTCTTTCCTTTTCGGGACCCTCAATCCAACATTGGTCCCTTTCCTGTAAAATTCAGTCACATAATATTAGCAGGGTGTTTGGATCAACCGAGACGTACATGTAATCCTGACCGGACCCAACTGTTCTGTAATGTAGGCCATGGAAGCTTTAAAATTGGCAGATTCCTGACAGTGGTTCTCCTTGATCGACCCTAGTTAGGTACTCCCGAGTATGTGACTGTCCTAAGTAAGAATCTCAGTCTGTAGGGCTGGTACTCCGTGGAATACATAGGTGATGGTGGTATATTCGGCTCTCATCCGTCATGAGTCTTACAAGATTTCAGAATTTGCCACATTGTCTGGGACGCATCCAGAGTTAGTTTCATGGAGAACTATCCCACCCTAACTAAATCTGAAAAATGGTTAAGATTAATAATATTAAACTAGATTTATTAGCATCCTTGCAGCACGTAATTTTTTTCTGGGATTGACTTATCAAAAACAAGGCTGTCCTGTCAAAAGTAATAGCAGTTCAGTATACCTGCTTATATGGTGATCAAAAAAGAAAACACATTTTTATTTCGTCGTCTAGAAGTGACCCTGTGAAGTCAGTTCAAGTCATAAAATATGAGTTAAGACAAAAATTTCCTAAATTCCCGCTTTTCTTTGACTAATGGCTAGTTGTTACAAGAGCAAGTTCCTGTAGTCTTGCAAATGTTGAGCAACCAACCATCCATATTCATAGCGTCAATCATATCTGACATCTAGCTATACTTTACTAGTATAGTTCTGAATTGAAAGATTGGTTTTTTGTTATCCTAAAATAATTGTGTACAGTAGAACATACGTGAGATGGTTATTTTTTGTGGTGTAAAGGGAAAAAAACTGAAGCGCGATACATCATTTTTGACATCAGAGAATTAGAAGCGCTTTTCCACTAGCAAGGTCCATGTAAATCGTTTTTCAATAAACTTAGTAGTAGTAATAGCATACCCTGCCCCTCATTGCTCCTTACCCTTATGAAAATTTTATAAGAGCTGCAGAACGTGTGTTGCGAGATCCAGAAACATCACCACCTCAAATAATACGGTTTTTCACACTGCGAATTTGTTTCAAAGCGAGCACGTGGTTGATACGTCAGGTCACGTGCAGTATCAAACGGGCACTTGCCTCCTCCATCGAAAAAAAAAATGCACAAGTTGATCCGATTCCTGAAACATTGTCTCCAAGTGTTACCATCCCTTGGAAAATTCTCTGTAGACGCCCATGTCTAACCCTTTCCCATCAGTTGCCTGGTCTAGTACCCATTCGTCTATTGCAGCGGTCTTCAAACTTTTCCGCGGAACCCCAGGGTTCCGCTCTACATCTCTGGGGGTTTCGCGAGTCAAAATGAAAATTCGTCAGCAGCGGCAAGATTGCGTTGGACACACCAGTTCCCGTGAGATTACTGAAGTTAACAGCGCAAGCCCACGTCAATACCAACATGGGTGTTTGGTAAAGAACGTTGGGTGCTGCAAATTAGCCCTCTCCTTCGTCCTTTCACCTACATCCTCATCTCCCGCGGGCAGCCTCCTAAGGGTTCGTCCTGTTATGGCTTACTCCCCAACCCTTGAAATTAATCCAGTAAAGGTGGGATGGGGTTCCCCCCCCCCCAAACATCTTATAGTTCTAAGGGTCCCGTGAGTCGACAAAGTTTGAAGACCACTGGTCTATTGGGTGGAATCAAATGGACGGACTATAGGACAATGTTTTTGTTGCCGGCTGCTGCCGACCAAATGCCGCAGCTCATTGGCATTTAACGTCAACGGCATGAGGGAGGTTGTAGGAAACTCCAATCCCTTGACCCGGAATCTGTCATAGACGGGAAAGGATTATAAATGATGACAGTCTTGGTCAGAATTTAATTCGTGCATATTTTCAAACATAATATGATTTGAAAAGTTTGAAAAAGAGAAACTTTATTGAGCAAACTCTTAAAATCACGACATATTGTTTGACGGGACATTAAATATTATTTTGTTTTGTTGGTAAGGGCATTAAAACATAAGCTAAAGCATTGATTGAAATCAAGACAATAGCGATTCAATTTTTGTAAAAGAAATAATCGCTCTATTGTTTAATATCGACATTTTTCATATCCTTCATTCTCTCTTTTCTCTATGGATTAAAACCGGAAATGTTGCTAAACTTTCAGAAGATAAATAATAAATTAGTAGGTGGACAAGTTGGATCTAGATTTAAGAAAAAGAATAATTTTTAAATAAAAAGCATAAAAATTTAATTATGTATTAATGATTGTTACTTTTTTTCAAGTAGTTTGGAATCAAACACCACAATGCCTGCGAATACATTCGGCGAATGGTTTTTAGCCTTTATTTACAAAATCAATTAAGTCACCATCATTATCATGCCCTTATCTCGCCTATGGTAGGGTCGACTCTATCCCTCCACTCCCGCCTATCTCCCACCAGGTGCCCGTCCACCTTACACACACACTACCATATCCTTACGTACAACCTGCTCCCACGTCTGCCTTGGTCTTCCCCTGCCCCGGGTGCTTCCATCCACCTGCATTCCCGTAATGGACCTAACGAGCTCCTCCTCCCTTCTTATCACACGTCCATACCACCTCAAATTACTCTCCCTCATCTTTTTCACGATACCCCTACCCTCAAGCAACTCCTAATATACTCATCCCTAATTCTATCAGTTCTCGACACCAGACTTGTATACCGCAGTATTCGCATCTCGGATACTTACATTCTAACACACTCACTGCCACAGCGCTCTGCTCCACATAGCAGAGCTGACCTAACCACTGCCCTGTAAAACTTTCCTTTGAAATCTATTGCTACCCTCCTTTCACACGGGACTCCATTTCAACCATCACTCTTTGATCTTATAGATCACATCCGAGTCTATTTCCCCATTGCTCTTGAACACTGATACCTCTTGCGCCTTTGCAAGAGGTAAAGTACTCTCCTCCCACGAGAGTACGTCACCATTATTTTTCTGACCTTCCCAGGTGACTGGGTATTGCTAATGCCCAAATCGTCGTAACAGCGTTGTGTCTGTGCAGACTCGTCATTAGAACTACACAGTGGACGGAGCTCTAATGACCATTGTGGTTGAAGAGTCCTAAGACACCAACAAAACCAAACCCAATTGAAAGCTAAATGCTGCCGACTTCATGTTGATCTTCAGGCCCAGCTCCCATTTTTATGAGGCTATTGTTGCTGGTTCTATTTTGGCCGACGACTTTATTTAGGAAGGAAAAATTCCTCGTGTCACATGGGAAATAAAGCGTGGCCTGTGTAATGTGTGGTCTCCTGAATGTAAACGAACCCTTTCTATTCGGAGTAAAATTTATGCTTGGTTTCGGCAAATTCAGTCTACTTTCCACTACAAGCCAATCAACGTTATACCATCGAGGTTTACTCTGATTGTCTTTCTCTCATATATGATAAAACATTGTCGACATTATGCACTCCAATAGTCAACTAACTTAATTGTTACATGTTATTAACAGCAGTTGACAGAATGTGTCTTTTAGATATCAGCCTTTTTGAGTTGTAATTTGTATGTCGTGTCCAGGGACTATGGAGATTCGAGTTATATTAGGGCCTGTTACGTATTATAATTGAGTCTGTCGTTTTGTGTCTCTGCCTCCCTCCCTCCATCCTTCCTTCCCCCACTTGACATCTTATGTGAGTTTGGTGGAAAGCAGAATTTCATATCTTATTATTTCTAAGATGGATGATATGAAGTGAAAGAGAAACACAAGTTAATTAAAGCTCTAGTTTTGACCAAATCATTTACTGTTACACTTGGTGGTGTTTCTAAGAAACAACTTGTCCTAGTCTTGGACACCGGTGACAGACATCAGCAAACCTCTCAAGGACGTGGGTTACTACTACCACTCTTTCTCTCCTCTATAGATGAGCCTCTTTTACCCATGTCGTGATGATTTTAGCTGCTGAAGGAAATAATTGAGCCTTTGGCCAATGGGAATTAACAGATGTGTTGCCCTGGTAACGCTAAGGGTTGTATGCCTATGTCGGGGAGGAGAAAAAAAGAAACATGAACGTCATTATCTTATGATGTATTTTCTATACTGATTGCTTTCATGATTCAAATCGTAATTATCATTATTTCTTTTGCCAGTGTTTGAGTTGATGGACTCATTCGACTGTTGACCACTTCTTCAAAGTTTCGCAGAAATTAACTTATTGCTCACACTTTATTTGGAATGTCTGGGCACCGTAGCTCAAATGATTGCATACTTGCATTTTAATATATGCGCATGTTGGATGTTGGTACCAAGTCTCGAGAAAAATCCATTCTGCATGGAAAAGAAATGTCGCGATTGGCAAATTTGGTTTGTATAGGTGCTTACAATTCTGATTTAAATAATGGTACGATGGTAAATATATCATTTGTTGCTGCTTCTTGGTGACCTATAGTAAACCTGCAGAAATATTGCAGGAATCTAGTCCATCCTGGATTAGAGTGGTGCACTGATATGGTAACTAATGTTCTTCGTGATTCGGAAGGGACGTAGGAGAAGCAAATACCAGCAGATGGTGGCACTCCACATGTATCCATGGCTGGGAAATGAACCTACATCACCTGCTCACTAAGTAGATATTCCAGCGACCTTAGCTGGTGACAACTGCAGGTTTATATTAGGCACGCCGTGCCTTAATAATCCCTTCCCTGAGACAGGCTTGTAACGATGCCGCTTTTTCAATCAACATTTTGTGTTATGGAAGTCTTCTACTAGATACTTCATGTCAATATTCTTAAAGGTGGATAGGCTAAATTGTAACTTTCAAAGGGGGTTTCACTCCTTCTTTCCACATGCCCTAGATAGATGTCTCCAAGGACGTGTGATCTGGATGGGAACTTTGTCACATGCAGCAGTTGGAGACCATATATCATGCCCGTCGGATAGTTCAGTAATTCACTAATATGATGATTACTAAACTGTCTTTGTTGTTAACTAACACCACTTATCATTCTATATGTTGTCACACTGTATTATGACACATTCTAGAAATGCTCTTGTAAATTAGACTTATTAAAGGACATTTATCATACTTCTTGTATCTGATAACTTCAGTAGTTCAAGTTCTGAGAGCAGAACCTGTAATGGTGGAGTCCCGAAATGCCCCTTCCGTGGAATATTCTGAGATTGTGAGGTCATGTTCTACCTTTGGCTATTGCATTGTTTTGCGTGGGAGGTGGCATAGTTCTATGCGATTTCGAGCATCGTCGAGGGTGGTTACTTTCGAACGAGAGAGATGACGTCAAACGGGCCTTCTGATAGAAAATCAAATCGATAAATTCACTCTGATGGGTCCTATACACCCTCGTGTTAACAGATTTTTTTTCTTGGTTTCAGAATTGACGACAGTTTATCCGACATTTATGGCGAGCTTCAACAGCGAAAGAGTGAACCGACGACGACCGCCTCCAGCCAGCCAACCAAGTCAAAACCAAATTTACCACCCAAACCTGTCGTTTTGCCCAAATCAACTTTACCTTCTCGTGAACCACCAACCTGTAGTGTGAGATCAGCACCTTCTCCCAAACCACCATGTCCCACTTCGAGACCCGTGCCACCGCCGCGAACCATTTTGGCGAATAGACCACAGCCTGCTGCTCGTACAAGTATTTCCCTTCAGAAAGAGGATAGAAATAGTGGCAGTCTCAGTCCTGTATCAGCAGTAGAACTATCTGCAATGGGCACTGGGGCATCATCAATTGATATTCTTAGTTATATAAAATCAGAAGAAGATGTGCAGAATCGAAATTTGGATCTCTTTGACTAGGTAAACTTCTTTTTCTAGTTTGGAAAAACATTGTAGAAACAGCGAATAAGCTTGTTATTATTTAATTATGATTAACTTAACGTTTATTAAAGGATATGCAGGGTAACTATATAGTGAGTTGCAAGTCCTCTAGTCTTGAAAAGAGAAGCGGTAGCTGCACTGGGTGGGTGGCATTATATTGGAAGAGGAGTATCGATTAAATGCATTGGTGTGGTACATCTAATCGAAAATATTTATACTACTGTTTTTACACTATACACAGCAGACCGTTGGTCCTTAAATTTCGTATTAGAAGACATCATAATATACCTCCATATCTGGAGATTGAACTCTGAGTACATACACCCCAGGTAGAAACTCAACGTATCGGTCCACCAACCAGAGATTACAAGGCGTGTACAGAGTCGGAAAGGGGAGAGATTTCGATCTATAAATTTATTAATTCTTACTCTAAAGGTTTTTTTTATCAAAGGCTGTTTAGGACCTAGTGGTGAGGAGAGTTTCTGGTGGTGGGTGCGAATTGTTGCTACTTTCAAGTTATTAATGACCTGTAATGAAGCTGACTGGTGTTGTAAGAACCGCTATATTGAAAATGAACTCAGAAAAGTGGTTGGCGGACATTCAAAGATCCTCTTTGTGTGGTTTCTGCGTCAGAAATGATATTGTCGATAATGTTTTTTGTCTCTGATGGTGTTTGTCATAATTATTTCTTTTTTCAGGTGAATTGCCACAGTCGAAATGTTGGTTCTCTGTTTCTCTCTTTCTCAGTGTGTCTCAAGTCTTTATATCATTTTTCTTTTGTTGAAAATAGTTCGAGTCCTATTAGGCAACATCAGCAATTTAAGAAAACGTCCAACTGAGCCTCCCTTTTCCTCCTTGTTTTGTCTTTCTTTTCTTGAACTACCCCTAGAAAGTCTTTCAGCCCGTGGTCGCTCCTCTCGAGTACATTATATTTTACTTCTTTGCTTTTTGATGGTCATCTCAACGGTTGTATTGATGGGTAAGATCTCCTAATTATTTTGTTGAAAAGAGTCCGTTAGTCAAAAAAGGGCATTTTCGTGAAGAAGTAACAGAGAAAATTGATGCCTCTAATATGGTTTACTGTTTTATATAATATCCCGTCGGTAATTACTCCTCCTAAGAACTCTACTTATACTATTGTTATAGCATTTCTCAAATTCTGACCATTGAAAGAATGGACACTTTTTGATTTGGCCTCACGTTTTGAGTTTTCCGTAGTGGTCACTTTTACTGATAATTAGTAGTAGTAGTAGTAGTCTGTCTGAAGAGAAAATCGGCTCGGTGTTTATTGTCGACTATCTAGGATTTTTATTCTGAATTATTTCGGTCTTGATATTGATTTCTAATTGTGTTTTGTTTCCAGTTGCTTGTGGGCCTAGTTCAATTCCAAACTTTAGAAATGCATATAACACCTCCCTATGACACGTTGGAAGTAATAATGATCTGCTGTGTTCAAAGCAAGATACGTGCAATACCAATTTTTAAAATTTCAAATAAAACATCAGCAGTAGTATACAAGGTGTAAACAAAAATATGCCTCTGCGCACCTGTCATAGGGTATCGGGTACGTGAGGCAAAAATGTTGCACAAAATGTGAGGCTAGTAGTATTTTTCGGTTGAGAAGAAAGCCTCACGTGCTCCTGTTGCTGATTGAGAAGTTGTGATCCTGTCGTGACTACTAACACGTAGACATCCTTTTATAGAGACAAAAAATCTTTTCGAGCAAGAGCTGGGTCACTGGCGACGAAACAGAGGATGGCAAAGATCACAGGTGGAGGGAGAGGAGGGCTGTGGATTATGTGGGGATCAAGTAGGATGTCAAGCATGATGTGACACTGGCATGTCCAACTCTCGATCACTGCAGGAGGGGTTGAAGAACCCCCACATTGGAAGAGGTCGTTTTGGTGTGGAGCGGCTAGAATGGGTGCGACAGGCAAAGGTGTTGCTAGGTTGCTAGTGGAAATTTAGACATATGGGTCTAGCATGAAAAATCTCACTAGTAAGGCATCCGTCACAAAGGATTGCATATTCGGTTGTCAAAATTATCAAGTGTCGACTTCGTATTCCTCCCATTTACCTGGGAGCGACAAATTGCGTTGGACACACCAGTTCTAGTCTGATCACTGAAGTTAAGCAACGCAACCCCAGTTAGTACTGACATGGGTGGCTGCTTGGGAAAATAGGTACCGCAAGTATCCAAAAATCGTCGCATTAGTGTAGTGTCTGTGCAGCCTCCGCATCAGAACTACACAGTGGACGGGGCTCTAGTGACCTTGTAGTTGAAGGACCCTAAAACACCAACAAAACAAAAAAGAAAATAATCCCATTTATCTGGGCATCAGTAATTAATATTTGGAGCCAATAAACCACATTGCATCTACAAACAGTTAGTCCTCTTTGCTCCTTACCTCTTTCTCGAAAGGTGCTTCTCCGACAGATGGCGCAGTGAGGATGTCCGGAATGTATTTTGATCACACCTTGTGTTCAATAAAGGAGGAGGGTATAGTGTAGTTCACTACCTGTTTCTTATGGTAGCGTGATGCATCGAGGTCCCACCTAGTAGTCATATACTGTATGTAAACCGAGGTCGGTCTGATGTTTACTTTTTTTTTTAGGTTGTGTTGTAAAGGACCTTGCATTATCCTTTTTACTTACCTGTAGGTACGTTTTTTTTTTGTGGTGCTTATGCTTCACGCCCTACGCAAAGGCAATGGGCCGATAAGATAATTAAAGGTAGTTAAAGAGGGGGAGCAAGGAGAAGGTTTTTTTTAAAAAAAAAAACAGGTGACGCTAGAAATGGATGCTGGTAGAGTTAATTAACCAACTTTTTTTTTCAAATTTGTTTTAGGCCCTTACTCCAATTTTCCCATTATACTTTGGTAGATCGCCTTACTAGCATATATCTGCCCTTTTAAAGAAGCGTTCAGTATTGATTAGTGATAGGATATAATGTACCTGATGCGTTCTGTATTTTGAAATCTATCTAGACAAGTTAATGTTGTGTTATTATCTTAAATATTTCGCATACAATTACATCTAACAGATTCACATAATTGCACACGGGGTGTTGTCAGGTGCTGAAGTGACCAAAGAACGTGAATTTGACTATGGCCACCATCACCTATCTATCCCATCTACCATCTGTCCTTAGGAATATGTGATAGAAAGCCCCTAGGAATATCAGAGGTATGAAATATATTCGTAAGTCCGGCGATGACAACATCCGCCTACGACCCTCAAACCCGCCTACCTCCTCTCTCTTAAAACTAAATAACGAAATTCAGTTTCCTTCTCCACTTTTTTTTTGTTGTAAACTGAATAAAAATTTCATATTTTTTTCATTTTTTTCTTAATTTAGCGAGTTGGTAAAGTATTTAGTTTTACTAGGGAAAAATGTTTACTGACTCTCATCTTTAACCCTTCATTTATCTCGTTAAGGGGGTTTTTACTGAATATTCTGTTGCTTATTGGCATTTTTGCAGAACATAAATTAAAAAGATATTCTGTTAGTTTGAAATCGTTAGTTACTTTTTTGCTTATCACCGAAAAAAGTGACTTTCGCATGAACCCTTCAAATACAGTTGTTGGTGTAACGTGGGTATCGTTAGTGGATTTTGTTACTATATTTGAAACTAAGCATTATGTCATTAAAACTTTACGATTTAAAACGAGTACTAATCATTGTTTCATGTGTTAATCCTTGAAATGACCCTCCTTAGTGCTTTGATAGTCCCCGAGTGCGCCTTCCGTCAGGTGGGATGTAAAATCGTGGCCCGTGTGGTTTGTACGATGTCACCGATGACATAGGTGGAGGAAAGGCGTCCCAGTGAAGAAAATAGGCCGACGATAAGCATGGGTCGGATTTGGTTTGGTAGCCGGCTGCATAAAAATACTGTCCTGTCCAATAGATCGCCCTTGTATCCCAATAGGACGAAAATGGCTACCCGACCCTACTATAGGTGGGAAAAGTTAGTAATTCTGTTAATCCTTGAAATATAGTGGAAATTCGCTAAAGAAAAGCGAGATAGTTGCAGGGTCTGCTCGAGGTTTTGCTAGGCCCCAGGGTATGGGAGGAAGTTATCAGTGGGATCCCAGAATATTACTAACAAGAATGTCTTTCGGGATGTCTGAGACCCGAGAAGCTGGTCCTGAGTGTTTGGACTAACGAAGCGGCAAATTGTCTGTTTCTGCTATTCCTGGATCTCGCTGCTACCCAAAAGGAGGAACTGGACTGTCGAGAGCGACTGTATTGCGTTGGACACACCAATTTCCGTGTGATTACTGAAGTTAAGCAACGCAGCCCCAAGACAGTAATGGCATGGATGAGTGCTTGGGGACATTGGGTACTGCTAATACGCAAATCGTCGTAACAGCGATGTGTCTGTGCAAACTCTGCGTTAGAACTACGCAGTGGAGGGGGCTCTAATGGGCCCTAAAACACTAACAAAACAAAATGGACTAGTAGATATTGATGAGTTATGTTGCAGTTTTTCATTTTACCCGTTTCAGTCGCTCAGTGAGTTTCGAGCTCATGGTTGAAGGCTCGAACCTTGGTCATGGTAAGAGGTGTCTTTTTGGCAAGGGGTTCTATACCTGCTGTCTTAACCAGTTCTACATGGATTAAAATATGAGTATAGGTCGGAAATTTTCTAGTTGCGTGATGTTAGAGCTAGCTTTCTGCAATTGGTAAGTGATAATAGATACTGCAGACAGCCCGGTCTGTGTTGATTTTATACCCGGAAAGGTAGTTGAACACTCGTGGTTTTGAACGTATGTTGCACTCACAATATCCTCCTTGTTGATTACTCGTCTGTTTTTTTCTTTGTTTTGGGATGTTTTTTAAAGAAAGCAACGGCCTCTTCAACCATTTCGTTTCTCAACTGCTATGTGCCAATCAAAATGATAATCATAAGTGAAATGTACTACTTGAGGTGGTATTTTAGTGTGTGAGTGAGCCTCATTGAGCCTTATTAGTGAAGGCCTCGATTTGACTTGACAGGCTAATATGCGGGTCAACGAGGAGTCACTGTAATGCATCATCGAGCTGGTGTTGTGCTATGTGCAACTTTTCAGTTTTCATTACTGCCTCTCTCTCGATGGCCCTTTGCAATACGTTTTCAACTCTTGGCATGGTAGCTGTCGTTAATTACTACTGTAATTCCCAGGTGATTGCTGACAAACCGCGAAACTAACTCATCCCTAAGTCCATTTCTCACCCAGTCACCTTCACATAATCATCGAGATTGTTCATCTTTCAGATTGTCTAGATCTTGAAATATATATCTTATTGGCATCAGAGATTAGTCTTGGTATTTTTTCTTTTTGTTCTCAATATTTTCTTAATGTTCATCTTTCATTTATCTTTCTCCTTTTCCTAGTTCGTTCATCAGTACACAAAACGTCACTCTTATTAAAGTTATGTAATGAATGACTGCAGGAAAATATCAGCCTTTAACTTTTTTAGGCAACTTCCATCATCATCATACCCTTATCCCGCCTGTGGCAGGGTCGGGTCTGCGGGTTCTAGTTCCCACTCCCGCCGATCTCCCAACAGGTCCCCGTCCACCCCACACACTAGCATATCCTTACGGACAACTTGCACCCACGTCTGCTTCGGTCTTCCTCTGCCCCGGGAGCTTCCAACCACCTGCATTCCCATAATGGACCTAACGAGCTCCTCCTTCCCTCTTCTCATTACATGTCCATACCACCTAAATCTACCCTCCCTCATTTTTCCCGCGATGTCCCCCACCCTCCAGACTACCTCTAATATATTCATTCCTAATTCTATCAGCTTCCGACACCCCACTCATGTACCGCAGCATTCGGATCTTGAATACTTGCATTCTATTTTTGTGGCTCTTCCTCACTGCTTAACACTGATCCATATACAGTAAAACCTGCCTAAACCGGACCTTGTATAAACCGGAAACCTGGCCAAACGGAAAATAAATTTTGGAACGGAATGATTTCCCATTTAAAATACTACCCTAAACCGGAAAACTGCCTAACGCGGAAACGGAATCAGTTTTGGGAACCGTTTGCATAAGTAACCTTACTAAGATGGATTATTTTATGCATAACACTACAATGTAGGCATTAATTTTGAGTGTGACAGTACATGCACCGAAGTTCTAGGGACCATTACGGCCATATACACACAGAGCTACCCAATAGTGAAGCAACGACAGTGTACTTTAAAAGACATGTGGGGACAAAGGGCGGATCCGGGGGGGGGGGGGGCAATGCAGCCATTGCTCCCCTCCCGTTTATATTCTGCCAGTCCAATCTGCAGTTGGCTAAACTACTGAACATAGGGCATTGTCTAAGGGGCAGTGGAGGACCTATTGTAATTGCTAGCTAGATTTATACTAAGGGATTCTGAATATTTAAAAATATTTGGGGTGCAATTTTTTGAAGTGCTTCCCCCCCTCCCTGATCCGCCTCTGGATCAGCCCCTGTGTGGGGGCAGAGTAATTTTTTAGTTTATGGACTTTTATTTTAAATTTCATCATCCTAATAAAAGGTGATCATATTTTTTTGTACTTTGTTTCATTAAAACACAGCCCTGTGTAAAACGGAAACCTGTGAAAACGGAAAAAAAATTTGGGAACGATCAGTTTCCGTTTTAGACAGGTTTTACTGTAGCATAGCGGGCCTAGCCACTGCCCTGTAAAGCTTTCCTTTCAACTTGATTGGGACCCTGATATCACAGTACTCCACTTCAACCATCCCTCATTGATTCTATGGGTCACATCAGAGTCTATCTCCCCATTGTTTTGGAATTTTGAACCTAAGTACTTTACCTCTTGCACCTTTTTCACTAGTTTGCCCCTAGAGAGTACGTCACCATTATTTTCCTGTCCTTCCCAATTGAAAGCTGAATTCTCCTCCAATATTGTTTAGGCCCTTCTCTACTTGTCCTCTGGAGTCGTTAAGTTTTCCCATATCGTCGGGAAATACCATGCATTGAGGGGCCCATTCTCCTACTCCCGTCAGCAGCTCGTCCATAGCCAGAATGAAAAGGTACGGTATGGACTTAGTGCTGTTCTTTGTTGTACCCCAACCTTCACTGGGAAGCCAACGGTGTTTCCACAAGGAGTGGGCAATGGAGCCATCATGCATACAGTATCCAGCACTATCCGAATAAACACTTCTTCTACCCCCGTTTTGCATAATACATCCCAAACTACCTGTCGTGGAGCACTGTCATAAGCCTTCTCCAAGTCTATAAAGGTGGCGTGGAGATCGTTACGCTCCTATCATTTGCCTCAGACTGAAGATGAAATTTGAATTGATGCTGAGAGCCAAGAATAATGAATTTAACGAATGTCTAGAATGCATCATCTTGTAAAAAGAACGTGTGGCCTATATATACATTGAATGAGGTGAAGGTCTCAGATTTAGGGCCTTGCTCGGCCTGGGACCAAGCGCCAACTTTAAATACGTAGGATTCACTTTCTCGAAAGTGTTACCAAATCTAGTCATGTGATTCTCACGTTTGGTCTCCCAGTTTCAACTGCCCCCATTCAACGTTTAGGGCCCATAATGTCTTAAATTTGCTTTGCAGGAGAGGAACTAGGACTGAAGTATGACTCAAGCAACATTCAGTCGCGTATGACTTTCACCTCGTCTGATTAAAGAATTTAATTAGTGATTACTGAAAAAGCAACTTCCAGGGAGAAATTGAACCATCATCACTGTTCTGTTTACAAGGCCCCAGTTTTGCTTCCTATCCGACGAAAGAGGATGTACTTTAGAGCAGTGGGTCGCCAAAATATTTTGGAAAACATTTATTCTTTCGTTGTTCATTCATTTGTCCCTGTGGGCCCTGAACCAGAGAAGTTTGGGCTCCTCTGCTTTAGAAGACCTAAGATACACACATTTGGCTCTTGAGGAGCTCGTTGTCATCGCCCTCCCTTCCTTGGTGTCGACGAGTGTCCTTATAGGCGAGATCATTCGTTATTTTGCCGTCCGTCCGGCAAATGGGTTGCAGCTTTAGGTCGACAGCAGGCTGCGTAAAAAATACTGCCGAACAGATCGCCTGAATGTCTTGATGGGGCATAAATAGGCGCCCGACCCAGTTATGCGCGGCAGAAGAGTTAGAAGCAATAATTATGATTTTGATATTTATTTGCAGTATATCCATGACATGAATGGAGATTTGGTTTTAATCTATTTGCTGGAATGATTTGTAAAAATTAATATGCAGAGTGATTGAATTCCAGTTCATGTGTGTTTTGACGTCATCATTACATCCGTTGACCTGTTGACGATAATATTTTATAAATATTTTTTTCTTTCCTCATTTTCGCCCAATGCATGCAATTTCTATTTTTTGACACGTATTTTTATATTTTCTGGGTACATTCTCTCTTACATTCCCCCTTTCAGTTGAATCGTTGTCCCCCTCCTTTTTACTTGAATTGCCATGACGAAATCTTAGCATTTTTATCACGTTGTTGTCAATATCCAGGATCATTATCGAAAGTAGTGTCGATGATGTGGTTAGTAACAAAAAACTTGAAGCGTATTTCCATTTGTGTCAACATCTGACGCATTTTAGTTGTCGTCTGCAATTACTGAATAATATTTTTTCATCTCTGCTCTTTCTGCAATTAAATTTCTAGGCAATATTATTTTGATTTGCAACTTCCGGTCTCTAAATTCATTAGAAGAGAGAAATAGCCCTAATGGTTGTCTTAACTAACAGATACAGTGAGGTATGCCCGGACTTCTGCAGAATTTTTTCCAGGATGGGGGAGGAGGAATGTAAAGCTTACAGACAAAATCCCAGGAGGGACAATGTTCCAGGAATCGCCGCAACTTGTGCATCCTAATGCATTTTTTAAATCCCGCAGGTGAACAAGTACTTCGATTGTCCCTCCCTCTGCGGATGCGCATGCATTGGGGAACGGGGGGGGTGACGGTCAAAGAAGAGTCTTCAGGCAGTAAAAAAAGGGAACAGGGCGCCGTGGACAAGCCGACATTAATAAAAGGCGCCGCTTGTCGCAAACTTTAGGGAACCCCTGCCCTAAACGCATCTACCTTTGAAATATTTTGACTGAATTGTGATAGAGGTGCTTTTATTCAAGATATTAACGTTTGCACTGCGATGAGTATATTAGAGGTAGCCTGCGGGTGGGGGTACGTCACAGACAAAATAAGGGAGAGTAGTGAGGTAGTATGGACACGTAATGTGAAGAGGGGAGGAGGAGCTCGTTAGGTCCATTCGAGGAAGGTGGTTGGAAGCACCCAAGGCACGGTAGACCAACGCAAACGTTAGAACAGGTTGTCCGTAAGGATATTTTAGTGTGTGGGGTGGACGGGGACCTGGTGGGAGATAGGCAGGAGTGGAGGGAGAACTTGCAGACCGGACTCTGCCACAGGCGGGCCGATGATGATGTGCTAGGTACAGTATAATCACTTTCATTTCCTAGAATCACTTTGAAAACAGGCGAAAAATCACTGGGGTGCAAATGGGTTGTTGTTGTTTGTTGGTGTTTTAGGGCCCTTCAACTACAAAGGGCATTAGAGCCCCGTCCACAGCATAGTTCTTATGCAGAGACTGCACAGACACTACACTAATGCGACGATTTTTGGGTATTAGCAGTACCCAGTTTTCCCAAGCGGCCACCCATGTCAGTACTAGCTGGGGTTGCGCTGCTTAACTTCAGTGATCAAACGAGAACTGGTGTGTGCAACCCAATTCGCCTCTCCGTGCAAATGGGACAGTAGAATGAAGCCAGAACAATACTGTATACAAGAGCACAGTGGCGACCAAGAGGCAGTTGAACTTCATTCTTACAACCCCAATGAGGAAGCACTTGTAAGAAGGAAAACATTATTTTGCCACCTCTTGATATCCAGCTTGGCATCATGATGAAGTTGGTCAGCAAGGAAGAGGGTCTGTAGGAAGATTAGCCAGCTTTTCAGTACTTGTAGGCAAAGTTTCCAAAGACCAAGGAAGGTATTTTTGGAAGGCCACAAATGTAGTCTCTGAATTTTAAATAAATTTTGATGCAACGATGGAAGACTGGAAAATTACTGATCACTCTTGTGGACGATTTAATCACATCAGTGCTGAACTTGCCACTAGGCTAAGTAGGTTGAAGCCTAGGGCCTCAATATTTAGCGGGCTTCAAAACTTAAGGGCCTCAAAAGGGCTTGAAAAGGGCCTCAAAATTGAAATAACATAGGGCAGTGGTGGCGAACCTGTGACCCACCGTGCAATTTTAAGTGACCCGAACGTGAATCATATCTAGTTTATCGTCTCATAGTGTGTGTGGGGTGGACGGGGACCTGGCGGGTTAGATCTCACAGACCCGACCCTGCCACAGGTGGGATAAGGGTATTATGATGATGATCTATATTTGCTACTTTAATAAACTAATTTATTCATTATTATTAATAATTTTTTTATTCATATAATTAAATAGTGCTTGCGCCTGGCCCACGGACAACTTTTTGGTTCTTTTTTCGTGTTTGTGACCCGTCTTCAGAAAAAGGTTCGCCACCACTGACCTAGGGCCTGCATATCATATCATCACCTCGGGTGCAACATGTCACGGGAGCGGCGAGTTGCGTTGGACACACCAGTTCTCGTGTGATCACTGAAGTTAAGCAACGCAAGCCCAGTTAGTACTGACATGGGTGGTCGCTCGGGAAAGCTGGGTACTGCTAATACCCAATAATCGTCGCATTTGTGTAGTGTCTGTGCAGAATCTGCATTAGAAATATGCAGTGAATGTGGCTCTAGTGAGCTTTGGGTTAATGCATTAAATAAATTAACAACGTAAATTTTTTTGCAAAACGTTAAACATTTATAACTTTAACTGTCTCAATGATATTGTTGGCATTCAAAAAAGCTGTATGCAATTATGATACCTTTAATTATGAGAGAGCGGCAATTCGCGTTGGACACACCAGTTCTCGTCCCATCACTGAAGTTAAGCAGCGCAACTCCAGCTAGTACTGACATGGGTGGCCGCTTGGGAAAACTGGGTACCTCTAGTATCCATAAACCGTCGCAGTAGTGTAGTGTCCGTGCAGTCTCTACATCAGAACTACACAGTGGACCGGGCTCTAATGACCTTTGTAGTTGAAGGGCCCTAAAACACCAACAAACAGCAGCAACTTAATTATCAGCCCTACTTATTACCACAGAACCTAACGTCGTAGGGCAAATTGAAGACCAGGTGTAAAATCAGCATAGCGTATTCAACAAATCAAGCACTAGGTGATAAATGTATTTCTTAAAGAGTAAAATGTTGTTCAGTGTTATGAATATTTATATTCTATCCCTCTCGAGCTCGTTTTGCGCAGGTTCGATCCTAGCTACTGTGAAGAGTTTCTTTCCACCGAGAGGAAAGTGAAGTGCCCCTCCTGTTCCGGGAATGTAAAGCCATGGCTTCGTGTGGTGTTGCGAATGTCCCAACTATAGCACTTCTCTGTGATGTTTTGTTAATGGCCTCCAAAGCTCATTCGCTGACGTTAAATAACCAAATTAATTCATTTCAGATGAACCCTGTCAGTTTACTTTTAAGCCGAAAAATAGTATTTCCTATGAAATTCTGTGTATGTTGAGTAAACCATTTGTTGTTGTAATCGGTGTGTGTTTGTGTGGGCATAGTGGTTGCATGTCCAGATTAGTGACCACAGAATCAATTTAGCGAAAACTGGAACTGGGATTAATAGTAAAGCCATTAATCAGTGACAATGCTGAGATAAAACTGAAGATAAAACTTCCGAATTTGCACGATATGTCCCTTTTCTAAGTTTAACAAAATAAAAGTAAGATTATGAAGACTACGTGTACACCTAGTTGTCCGATTAAATAAATGCACTAACATTTTGGTCTACATTAGGATTTGAAATCATTTCTGAGAGCTAGAAAAGGCAGTCTGGTAGTTGTTTTATAATAAAGTTTGTAGTTATTAATTAGGAGTAATCCTTTCTGAATTAAGTCGAACTTGAAAGATGGATGACATGTGATGGATTTTATCCTTGAGTCCATGATGAACATTTCAGATAGCTTTGTGTAATCAATATTTACCGGTTGGATTTGAGGAAAAAATCTAATTATAGTATCCATAAAGACCAGGTGGAACTCGAATTTGACCAACAGCACAGACATAAATGGAAAGCTGACCATTCTTGTCATTTCCCTTCTCTTTATAGTGTGCCTGCAACGCACGTGTCACTTATAAAACCTACCTAAAGATTGGTTTTAGTCGACCCCTTGACCAGGTCAACGTTATCCTCCCCACTGAAAAAAATGTATATATAGTCACTGGTCAGGGATCACTATCTTTCTCTAGAACAGGAGGGGAAGGGGCTACTTTGTTGTTCTCCTTGTCTGAACACGTTTATTAATTTAATGAAAGCGTATAATGACAGGGTGGAGCGTGGTCGAATTACTGTTAATAATGAAATGTGATTCCCTATGAAAAGCTGTGGATCGTTAATTGTTTAGTTATGTTGTATATCTCGGGTCCTTTTAAATATTGATTGAGGGAATGTTATTGCATCTGATTCCGTCCAAAATATTCAATATAAAAATTAAAAACAGAAAGTAATCAAATGTGAGATACCTCAAATGAAAAGGTGTGAAATAGCAATTGAAGTCTGATAAACCTGAGGTTTTTCAACATCATCATTTTATACAGTTTTTAAAAATGAAAACAAACAGCTGTCGTTGCCCCATTATCATTTCTTTAATTTCGAAAGGTCTCAAAGAGTTCATTCACCGTTCATTTAGTACTGTGTTTTTAAATCATAGTTTGAAATGATTAATTATATAAGTTCAAAAGACAGTATGAAAGCAGTTCACCTAAGAAATTCTTTTTATTCGTAATATTTTGGAATTTAAAAAAAAGTAAAAATTTGATTGTCTGGATTAAATGAGACCGTAGGTAATCCGGATATCAGAGTAATTTACCGGAAATTAGAGTACTATAATATCGAAAAGCCACATTAAATGAAATACTGTTTGATATAAATGTTTGGTTGAAGGTTGTTTCGCATTTCATGATGGCTGAATATCATAGTTTTGAAGCACAAGGGCTTCTTTCGAATTACACTCCTTTGCCCAGCCATTCTTAATCTTTTTTTTAGGTGCGACCCCATTTTATGTGAAGAAAAAAAAATAGGTGGCCCACAGAAATGTAGATAGTGATTAGTGAAAATAATGTAATGTGGTAATGCACTTAATGTCTATTTTTAGTGATTTATTGATTTTATTTTGCACCTGTGTTTTTTGTATGTCTCCCATAAAACTATTTTATTATTTACATATCAATACTTTTGCCAAACTTCTTGCAACTCCATCAGGGGGTATCGACCCACAGTTGAAGAGGCAAGTACTGTTCTTGCTTATCAAGCCATTGTAGTCATCTTCTAGGACTAAAAAGGCTTATTGTTCCCTAAAAATTTACAATTTTTGTACTTCCGGATATTCGATTTGTTGCTGTAATTAAATGAATGTTTAATGTTGGCTGGTTTGGTCAGCCTAACTACTTTTGAAGTCACAGGGCCGAAACTGCAATCTTGGACTCAATAGAACGCTATTTCTGAACCGCTAAGGACAACCACTGTATAAGTGCTGTTATAAACTAGTATTGCCCAACTACTAATTTGTCACTGACCCGAGATCAACTCCAGCTGTGAAGACAAAAGTTAGGGCTTCCACTATCACTCCATATAGCAAGGGTCCTTATACATGGTGATGACATTGTGCACATCACATGGGCTTTATTTCCCACCCGTCTCGACGAGTAGCGCATCGAGAACCTCTCTCTCTCGCCCGGGAAAGTCTACCCCAGAGCCACCCGAGGCGGGTCTTGCCCTTTGATAGGTATGTTCAAGTAACGTAGTCCTCTGCAATTCCGTCTATTGCAGGTTTTACTACATTTATCTTGCAGAATTTGTTTAATGCACTAAAAAATACATTAAATATTCGTCCTCCTCGAGCATAAATTCAACTTCTGAATCTAAGTTGGAGTCCATAGCATTTAAATTTCAGATTTGAGCAGTTAGATATACGATAACAGAGAAATTATAGCAATGGGGAGAGGTGAGGGGTGCGCGAAGTGCCTTTTGAAGAAGGCCTACATGTTCAGCTCTCATATTACATGTTTTTTCTACATATACTATAAAAAGCATCTCCCTATAATGTAAGATGTAAATTCAGTAGTGTGTAAAACGTAATCCCGTGAAACAAACTGGACATTCATTCTCCAGTTATCACCTCAACTGAATAGTAAAAAGTGTTAAGCTGGTTTGTAAAGAAATTCCTCGATTTTTTTGTGCCTCTCCCTCTGCAATGTTTGATTTGGGACAGCTGCCCTGTGAATATTTTTAGAAAGTAGGAAAGTCGGTCAACTATTAAAAATAATGTGCCCTATCCTACTTCAAACAAGGGCGATCGTGGACCCTTTCAAATCCCACTTCCTCCATAACAAAAGTCTCATATATGGACAGGCCCAACGTGAAAGTACCTTTTTTTTATAATGTCCACAAGTTTTATCTCTGTGTGTACCTTAACTGAGACCTTTTGATCTCCAACGGACCAAAATACAGCCACAGAGTTCAAGATACTGTCGCCATTTTGTACACAGGGTGGTTTTAATGGTTAAACGAACAATAGTTTGAAAGAAAACCCAGTGATCGCGAATTGGACCTTTGCTGCCGAAAGTATTCGAGGGTCCTAATGCTCCCTGGTTCCCGGTAACCAATGTGTTTCATGAGCTTGTGCGACTGCACAGTTCATCTTCGCCGAGTTGTTCGATCGAGATATAAGTAACCGACCATTTAGTAAACCATTTACAGTACGTCGCAGATAGCCTAGCATAAAGTGCCTCGTACACTAAGGTAGGCAATAGCCATTTGACCATTGAGCCCAAACGTAGTAAAGTTAAGCAACTCATCCCCAGTTAGTGCTGACATGGGTTGGTACTGCTGTGTAGTGTCTGTGTAGTCTCTGCATTCGAACTATACAGTGGACGGGGCCCTAATAACCTTTTAATTGAAGGGCCCTAAAACACCAACAAACAACAACAACCAAATGTAGTAATCCGGTTCCCAGTTGTTACGCCTATCGGTTTGAACACAAGAGACGAATTGACAACTCCACCTTTCGACATACTCCATCCTACAACAGATTTGGCTACCATTTTTCTGTTTCATTTCCTTTTGATGAGTTCCTACACCTGGGAACTTTGTCGTCCTGCACTTATATTTTACTTCGTGTTGATAGGGTTCTTTGACGTGCAGGTGACATCGTACACTTCACCCGAATGATGACATTCACCTCGACAGTATTGAACTAGCAGCCATAGCCTTACTTCATGTACTACATGTACTGTATAAAAGTATAAAGTTATGGTGAATTGGATCCCTTCCCTTCCGGGCTCCCAAGAAGGCAGGCTGAAGGCAAGTGAGCCTAATTTCACCATGAACCTTTTTTGTAGTTATCAATAATTGCCATGACTAACTATCTTTTCATCTAAATTAGTTGTTTCACACTGTTTTCGTTTTTTTTCACACTTCCAACGTGTAAATTTAACAATTTTTATTTATTTAAAATTAATTACCTTCACGCAAATATCTACATTGTAACATGACTTGTTATATCCGTTCAAATACATAAAAAAATGTTTTTAATATTTTTTTTTCTAAAAAAAATTTCACTACTATAATTTAATGAAATTGATTACTCTGTCAGACACAATATGATTTAAGGGGTGATAACCAGCAATTGCTTTAAGAAAAAAAACATCATTAATTTCAAAATCAAATATGATCAAGTTGGAATATAGCACATTTTATTTTCATTTTAGCACATCATTTGGCAAAATCATTACAAAATTACATCAGTATCAAAAAATAAACAATAAATATCCTTTAATATGTGGCGTTTTTATGCGTATCACCTAATGAAAGCAAAAAAGAGAGTATAAAGCAGGGGAGCTCGAATTCTTCGAAAAGTTATAATTTTAAATTTTTCATACGCACTTCTTCCCTCTGCAAAAAGATGAGGGAGGGGGGAAAAAACATTTATTGCTATAAATGCAAAAAGTCAGATTGGCGGCGCATTTCGCCTTACCAGCTCGCTCTCTAACATTTGGTTTTTATAACAACGAAGACGACGAAAGAAAATTTCAGTTTTCAAATTTCGACAACGAAGTTATAAATAAAATAAAACATTTTATGTTCACTTTATACCCGCGTAGCCCCATGATGTTCGTTGGTTTAGGGCTCCCTCTTTTTTATCTATTTTTTCCTACTTTAGACTTCTTGTTTTATGAAACTTTTTTTTTTATCCAGAAAAATATATATATAAATTTTACTGCCAAAAGCTGAGGAGCTCAATAAAAATGAAATCTTATTAGTATTCTTTAGATCGGCGCATGCGCAAATCCCTATCATCATCCTCATCATCACCACCACCATCTTCACTACTACACTCAGCAACAATGCCTTTGTGTAACGCTTTCTTATGCAGATAACTCACGTCCCTGGATCCAGCATGGATATCATGGAAAGAGGCGGCAACTGTCGTTGATGTCAACGCGCAAAATAAGAAAACATTGGATGCGAGCGAGCGGTCAAAGCTGGAAGCACGCAACAAACGTGGAACCAGAGCCATGCCCATAAAGTTTATGGAAGTCAATTACGGATCCATCATTGACTTGTGAATGTCCTTAAAGGTCCTGATCTTGGCGTCTAAGAAGAGCAGACACTGCAACAGGTAGGCCAATTCTAGTATATTTAATATAGCGTTCTTTAGCTTGTTGTGATCTTGTGGTACTACTGTCACCTTCTTAAGAAAACAAACTTTTCTTGAAAAAAACGTGATAATGCCTAGCATTTCTAATTTGGGACGTTTACCTTCCTGTCCTGGGACAAACACTTGTTGTTTGCTGATCGAAATGAACAGTGAGTAATTAATGACAAGCCAAGTCCCAAACTGGATTCTTATGGTAGAATATGGGATGAGGGAATATTTTTATTTTGTCAGTTGACTACTGTCGCGCAATAATGTCTTGAAAACTAACTTCCTCAGGTGCATCAGCCCAGCCCAGTTCCTTCATGATCGTGCGGATTAAACTTCTCGATTAGAGAGCCCTAGACTAGACCCCAGTATCAATATTTAAATATTCGGTATAGAAATTTTCTCAATGTTCAACATATGAGTGGACTTCTTTTAGTCATACGCCCATGTGTGCAGGCAGACTAAGTCCATCTCTCAGACCGTAAAGACATGCCTAGTACCACCAGTCTCTTCCTGACACTTTGAAGGACATAGTCCTTGATAACAGTGCTCAAAAGATACATATTGCCGATAATCGTTTTATTGTAGCTTATGACGTTTTAAGTTGGAAGTGCGTAGGTTCACTCCTAGTCGAAGTTGGTGGTTGTCTATGTTCGAAGGTACACCTTCTCATGACAACTGCCTGTTCACGAGCTTTGAGCTCGCTTGCATACCGAGATGATAACTTTTCAAAGTAAGGCAGAGCGAATCCAAACTTTTGTGACAAATATACAAGCAGCAAACAATTTGACAGATTGACAGTTTTAAGTTTTTGAAAACTATTTTAAGTAGGCGAGAACTGGATCGGCAGTGACCATCGTCAAACACAGAAGTTTGCGCTCGGAATCACTGAGATAATTTTAAATATTTTGACTTGCAGTTTCATAAAGCACTAGCACACTAAGCGACATTTTACTCGTTTGGTCCACTTTGGATGAACTAGGTTTACGATTAGAAATGGTAACATGATATGAAAGCAGTATTCAGCTAAGCGTGTTCGCTCAAATGTTTCTCAGGGCAATCAAAGGGGTATCCCGAACATCATCATCATACCCTTATCCCGGGGAGCGACAAATTGCGTTGGGCACACCAGTTCTCGTCTGATCACTGAAGTTAAGCAACGCAACCCCAGTTAGTACTGACATGGGTGGCCGCTTGCCGAAAATCGTCGCAGTAGTGTAGTGTCTGTGCAGTCTCTGCATCAGAACTAAACAGTGGATGGGGCTCTAATGAACTTATAGTTGATGGGCCCTAAAACACCAATAAAGAAACAAACAACAGCCCTTATCCCGCCTGTGGTGGGGTCGGGTCTGCGGGTTCTAGCCCTCCACTCTCGTCTACCACTACCAGGTCCCCATCTACCCCATACTTCGCCACGTCCTTACGAACAACCTGTTCAAAGTGGTATCCTGAACGAAACTAATTAAATAAACTGCAAGGATTATCCAATGCATTATTCTATTAGTTGTTATTTTTGATTTCAGCTGACCAAAAGCTGATCTTTACCTATTTGCTTTTGGTTGCTTATCTGATTGCTAATTTTTAAGATTTTACTAGTCTCAGTTTGAACATTTCCTTTGCTGATTTTTTTCTTTAGATACATAGAGCAGTTATCTTTATTTATATGCCCCAGTGGTCCAATTTTGCTAGTAGTGTTTTGCAGCTTATTTGTTCATATTTATGCAAAAAGGTGTAGTGAGTTGCGTGCTGAATAAGAGAGTTCGGACGTTTTGTATTGTCATCAAAAGCATAAATTTTTCGCAGAAGTAGTTAGCTAAATTTACCATCGGTATAATCAAGAAAAGCCCCAACAGAGAAGGAGAAAAGACCAGAAGGCTGAGCGATTACGTTTTGCACCATATTTTTAGATTCCTGGTCAGTTCGTTATTGATGTTGCGGTTACTACCATTTCATAAGTTGCCCGTGGCGTTAGTAGCTTACCGTTTAAGTGGACATTTCTGGACATTTGTTATGTGAAAAAAGCATGTTAGTCTAGATATCAAAATAATTTATCAATTGAGTGCTACATACATAGTTTATATACTGTGTATGAAATTTATGAGGAAGTCAATTAAGGCGTTTGACCCATGGCCTCCTATTGCTGTAAAAGTTGTTCAAGTCTCATCTGATTGCAGTTAATGGGTACAATTCACACTGCGTTTGTCAAAAATGATAGTGACTTATGCGACACTGCTTTTTTTCCCTTACAAGAGCCTCGACTTGAAGGAGAGGAGTACACAATTGAGACCATTGTAATTTTGAACCTCTTCACACCACTGAACTCACCTGGTGTCAGCGATAAGATTTGAAAAGATATATAGAATGTGTATAGCTCTTCCACCAATTGTATAACTGTAGTAAGCCGATACATTTCGCCCCAAAATGTAGATAGCATCAAATGTGTCACTATTTTATGGACTTGTAATGGGGTACTGCCAGCATCATTCAAATCTTAGGAAACTTGTACAATGTGTAGTCTGCTAAATTCATATGAAATTTTAGTTCAAACAGTCTTTTTTAGACAAAAACAAGGAATTGGTGTTTAAAACAGTGAATATAAAGGCACACTTACATACTTACAGATCACTTATCCATAATCCTTCATTAATTGTCTACTCCATTCATCATTCTTAACCCTTTTCCCATTTATGGAATGGTTAGGCATTCAGCCGTGGTACCGGGAGCACAAGAAGGAATTAGGTGGCACCCGACCAATGTCACAATCCCTATTCATTTAACGTCAGCCTGACCACGACCAACGTAACTCATCACCGCCTGACCACCATTAAAATTGAAACAGTGCGTCGATGGTTCCAAGTTCGATCTTGACTGAAGTTTAGAGGCTCTTTCAAGTGCTAGAGAGCCCCCAGCTCTCCTTCCGTCGGATGAGAACCATTGGCATTAGACGTCTACGTTCAGATTATGACAACCATAATGCTAATAAAAAATCAGTGTTTGTGGGCAATATGTCAGTGAAGTTTTAAAACCCTGCGTAAAGTGGAATCAGTGTTAATCCCGTCCCTTCAACTAAATGTAACATATGTTGGAAGACAGTGGGATATTGGAAAGGTGTGCCTTCACACGTTTGACGCATTTAAATATTGGGCAAGTTACAGTAGCACCTATTTTTTTCCTTCTGTCCAAACAGCAAGCTAGCAGTGGTCACTAGTATTCACTGGTCAGCATTTTTTAAACAGCATCTTCTAGGCTATGATTTCCTCTGTTTTGACAAGTAAATTGCGACGGAAATCCGCATCTTGACAATTTCGAATTATATATATATATGGTACAACCTTGTTTTTCTCCACTTTTTTGTTCATTTCGATCCATCATTTCTTAACTTTTTAAAACATGATGACTGCTCCTCTTTATAATGACATGCCTTTACAACACCAAGTGTCGTTATGAATTTAAAAAAGTTCGCCTCAAATATTATGTTGAAAGATTCTACAGGAAATTATTAAGGAAATATTTATTGTAGGTTTTACCAAAGTGACAAAAGAAAAACTATGTAACAAGAAAAAAATAATTCATACACTGTATTGTCAGTCATCAGAAACGGAAAATAAAGAGGGAGATAAGAGGTCAGAAATTGTAAAAAAAAAAGGTTCCTTGCCCAAGGTCCAGTTTAGGATCAAAGATTTTGGCCGCATTTTGGTCAACCACTTTAGGACAGGTGGTCAATGGAACATCACCCAACCTCAGGGAAATGCATGCCAACGTGAATAAAAATCCGCCAGAAGGGGAGAAAAAGACCACTACTTGATAAATGCAGGTTTACTGTTAAGGAGGTGGGAGCTGGGCGTCAATATAGAGGAAAAGGCCAACGGAATAGCCATTGTACTACTTTTGTTTACTGATTAGGGGGTCCATGTACAAAAAAAAGTGACGGCTTAGCAATTGAGAATGGCAGGTCTATTCCCAAAACGCGTGCTATGTCTTTGACATGCATCTGCTGACTAAGTTACCAGTTACTTTTTTTCCCCGTTCATTTTTCAAAACAACAAGGATCATTTTCATTTATTAAAAGTATTATGTTGATCTTCCTGTTTGTTTAGCTTTCAAATTTCTGTCCCAGGAATTAAGTAACAAAACTTACAATAATGGACCAGGGGCAAGTTAGAAACTCAACGTCCACCAAGTAATGGTCATATTTAGGCACTCAATCAAAGAATGGGAAGTAAAGCCTTCGGCCTGTATAGTAGGCACTGCTCTTGTTACACTTAACCTTTTCCTGCCTATGGCATGGTTAAGTACCTATAAGCCCCACAGAGTGATAAGGTAGGAATATGAAGCGGGGAACAATAATGGGCAAGAAACAAAGTGGGAAAAGAGAGGAAACAAGGCATAGGAAACTCGTAGACAGAGGTTTTACTAGGCTGACTTCCAACCTAATGCCATAACCCTTTTAAATCGTCTCTTGTGACATGCAGGGTTGTAAATGAGCCTAGACGTTTTCAGGTAATGCTGGCGACGTTTCCAGATAATCATTAACGAAATTTTAATTGCTGATGTTATAGGCTTAAGGAAGGCTTGTAATTGTAATACATCTGGATTTTGCATCACATTTTAAGGGTAGGTCAGTTTTTAAAAGAGGTTTACGTCTGCCATTTTCCTTCCAAATTGAGTTAATCGATGTGTCTCAACTGTGACATACATGCCAAAAATGAAGTCTATGCAGACAGGGCGCATGACTTACTGTATTACCGGCAGTAGTTATACATGCCAGTGGTTGCAACTCGAAAAGCATTTCAGGTCATCATTTATCACTATCAAATCAACTCGATAGACATATTTAATGGTCATCCATTTCTGTTTGTCACGTCATAGAAACATATATCCTTTCCAACATTCATCTAAGAACTGGATGCTTTTGGACTGTCACTACACGTCGTTGTACTCCCAAGAGGTAGTATGTGCGCTTGAGTATAGCTCCCTGAACTCCAGTGACACTTCCTATAAACGGCCCATTCATTCATCTACTCTGATCATTCATAAGTTATAGGTACAGTAGGACAAAAATTATAAGCGGTAAGCAGAAATTTTCGGGTTAGTTCTGTAAGTAGTAAGTACAGTATATTTATCACCGAAGATATTAAGTGGCATTCCTTTTTAAGTTGGAAAAGGGGCATTCACGCCACATTCATCCCCTTCCAAACTTAAAGGGTGGTCGGTGGGATTTGTTGAAGTATTTAACGTCAGCTTCTCTTACCAATTTCAGTACGAGGTCATTTGCAGTGGCAGGAGGAGGCTGAGCTTCGACGCATGGGGAATTTGGTGACCCACGCATCCGTGTATTAAGGGAACTTTTCCATATAATAAGGGTATCGTTCATTCAGTGGAGATTCCTTAGGAATTTCTTTTCGTCTGGTGCTGTAGATGTCATCCGCCTCGTCTACTGCCACAGGCGACTCACGGGGCAGGCAAACCTAGGCGGTTGCCTAGGACGACTAATTTCACTGGTACTTCCTTGCCGTGCAATCTATCGGTCATTTAAAATGTTCACAGTCCTGGGATTCCCAAACTTCTCTGATTGGTGGGGCCTTTTCTAAATGTTGGCTTTCTCGAGGTGCCTTGTTGAAGAGTCATATGACAAATGCCAAGGGCGTAAGGGACACTCGGACAATTTAGAACTGCATTAAATTTAATGGGGGCGGCGATGGACCCACTTGCCCTAGGGCACCTGAAACTCACAAGCCGGGCTTGTCTACTGTAGTACTTTTGTTAATTAATGGCTGTAGGACTTAGGTGTGCATATTACTGCCACGGGATTATGACCAACACACCGACCCACCCGTGCTATCAACGATTTGAGTGCAGAACTTTCCGTGACAGTAGGTTCTGTGCTCTGTAGGATGAAGGATCCAGCACCTACTTTATCTAACCCATTAATTACAGACTGGTTATAAAATAATTAAAGTGAACTAGAGTAGTTTTATTATGGTGACCCGCCTCGGGGGCCTTGCTCACCTATTGTGTTCGATCCTGGACCAAGCCAATTGGCTTCTATCGTGCGAGAGAGAGCCCCCAGTGCGCCTCCCTTCGGATAGGATGTAAGGCCGTGGCCCCATGTGGTGTGTACTGTCATACACAGGGTCATACATAAAAGAACCCTTTCTGTATGGAGCGTGTAGATCGGCAAAATTTTCAAATTTTGGCACTCGTCCCCAGGCGTCAGTGACGGAAAAGTATCCCTAGGAAGAAAAATAAAATTTGTGGTGATAAACGTCGGGGTTGCAGCATTAGGTGATTTTATACTTTTGCGTTATTTTGATGCTTGACTGGCGAATCCATGGTTGCAGGTTAACTCCTGGTCGAGGCGGATGGCTTCTTTCAGGAGGGCTAGAATTTCCGGGTGTGGGATTTAGAGAAAGAAATTTCTCCCAGAAAGAAGTTCGGCTTAGGATAAGGTCTGTGTAACATTACTGTTCAACGGTTCGCCCATGTGTTCCTGGTACCAACGGGGCAGATGGGTAGCAGGCCCTTCCATTAGCCGAGCAAGAGTTAGGAATGAGGATGATGATGACTGCCATTAATGAGATACCGTATGCCATTCATCACGTACTGTATAATTACGTTCGATATTCAACATTGAAGTGTAATGCCTCGTTTACTTTTGTTAGTTGATTTCCAAAGCATTCATGTCAATTGCGTTTCAACCAATGTAATTGATTGTCATCCGGCGGCATGGAGATGCGTTGCCATTTTGCTTGCCACGTGATGCCACTGCTTTTTTATATGAACTGCTAAGCTCATAGATCAATTATATAGCAACTTTGAGCCCAAATTTCGCCATGTGGACGTATATGCTAGCGAATGCTGTATGTATTGTAACAATTTTTGCATTGCGGTGGTTATTGTCATCTTTTATTTGCAGGCGTAAAAATTTTATGGTCACACTATCAGGGGGACAGATAAATACTGAGTACTTATTGTCAGTGCCATTATGGTCCTACTTGACCCTTTGACTTGGCATATATGCTATTTATAATGCTATGTAGATAGGGATTCCACCTTATTCTTATTTCCTGTATTCATGGGACACATATAAACACAAATTTATTTAGTGTTGTTGTTTTTGGTGGTGCGGTGCCCTTATTATTAGTAGTAGCAGTATTATAGACTTTTTGAGAATAATTTTTTACGGTGCGTTTTTATTGTCTCTATAAGGCAACATTTGGAATCAAATGAACTATGGATATTATATGCACCCTTCTTGATGTTACTAATGCATTCAGAAAGTTGACCAAACAGTTATCCTGTCTCTTAAGTCGCATATTCAAACGTTCGTTACTGTTTTAGACGTTGCTCGTCTCCTGCTCCTGACAAATGCTCATGAACCATTTTTGCTCGAGGAGCTGAAGACTAAAATTGACAAGCTGTTGAAAATATGAATTTAACTTTACTATGAGGTTTTGGAGTTAGATTCACAGCCACAGTCTACGGTTAAAGGTCTGCCCGCCCCTCAGTTACAACTTGGAAAACCAAGCAGGCTGACCTAATATTAATCAAGCCTTTCCATTTCTTTGGGAGCTTCTGGGTCCTATTCTTTATTCGTTTATCCGCCGGTAATTTATTCCCTGAGTAGAGCGTGCCAATATATGCAGTACTTGCCCAACCAAATAACTCGAACTCCAATGGGGAGGGAGCGGCGAATTGCGTTGGACACACCAGTTCTCGTCGATCACTGAAGTTAAGCTGCGCAACCCCAGCTAGTACTGACATGGGTGGCGCTTGGGAAAACTGGGTACTGCCAATACCCAAAAATCGTCGCATTAGTGTAGTGGCTGCGTAGTCTATGCATAAGAACTGTACTGTGGACGGGGCTGTAATGGCCTTGTAGTTGAAGGGGCCTAAAACACCAACAAACAAACAATCCAATGGGCATAGTTGCGATAAAAATTCAAATGTGTGTTAATGAGTCCTACTTTGGGCAATTAAAATACATTGTATACAGCATTCTTGTTAGACATGTCTTGGTGTAAAGCTCCATGTAATGTTGGTTCTTCATGGGCCAGGTATCGGTGTAGGACACAATCGACCTGTAGTGAGCTCGCTAGAGGTGAAATTTCTATGATAGAAGAGGAAGAAGAGCACGAATATCAGGCTCCGGCATTAAAAATATACGAATGGATCTCACAAAGAAAGTTTATCATTATATTATGCGGTGTGACGCCTTTGGCTGTGTTCAAAGTTTTTGCAAGTTTTTTTGACTCAGATGACTAAGCGCTACGGATTGAACCAGTGTGTCCTTATTGCTCTATAAATGACCGCAAACTCACAGGCGAAGTAATTAGAATTATACCTCTTTTCAACAGGCAAACATAAAGAGTGGCAACCAAAAAGTGTGATAAATTGTCAGGTTTGATCTCTTGTCTCCTGGTAGAGGAAGACCAAAACGGACTTGGGAGCAGGTGGTGCAAAGGGACATGGATGCATGCGGCGTGGAGGAGGACTTGGTGGGGGATAGGCAGGAGTGGAGGATCAGAACCCGCAGACCCGACCCTGCCTCAGGCGGGAGAAGGGTGTGACGATGATCATCTCTTGTCTCCTCGAATCAGAAGTGACATCCATTGGTCTTTCATGATTCGTGTTGACATCCTTACTTCTTCAATGCTCAGTGCTTCATAGCATCATTCAGAGTGCTAACCAACTTGGTAAGGACACTAATTACAATACTGTTTAGTGGCGTCTATACAAAAGCAAACAACTACTAGCCTTTTTTCCGCCTCTGGCAGGATCGAGTACCCATCTTGTCCCTCTGAATGGGCGCAAGGGCGATAGGTTGGACATTGTTTTTCCGCAGCCGACCAAAGCTGCGACCTTATGCTTATTTATCGCCCGTCTACTGTTCGTTGGAACATTCCACCGACGCCAGCTCCTCCTATACCTGGAAATTCTGCTTCATCTACCCGTTGCGTAGTAAAGAGGGCTCTTTTACGTTCAAATGCCGTCGTGCACTACACGGGACCTCGGTTTTATTTCTCATCCGAAAGGAGGCGCACTCGGGCTCTCTCTCTCTCTCTCTCGCCCGAAAGAAGCCAACCAACCTCGATAAAGTATCGAACCTAGAACTACTGACGCAGTTGCTGAACATGCTACCCACTGTGCCACCGAAACGGGTTCTACCCACTGCGCCACCGAGACGGGTTCTACCCGCTACACCACCGAGGCGGGTTTTTAGAGGCGTCTATACAACATGGTTAATTTCTTTCATGCAGTCGTGTTGTCATCAATGAAGGTTAAGACTATGTTTGGCGACTCGACTGTCTCATTGTGTGCCTGCAGCGCATCATTCCTTCAATTCAATAATTGGTTTGTCTTGGTCACAGGCAAATGCACAAGATTGTTGTTGACGAGAAGCTCAAAACGTGATATGCAATCGTAAAGTAAGATGAGCATGAATCCTAACTCCATATATGACGTTTTGAAACCCTTTCGTAAAGCCTTTACTCTTTACTTCTGTATGTGGAGTCTGTCAAGGTGTCGATGTGAAGGCCACTGCAGTCTGGCAACTAAGCTTAATAGATCTGGTGCTCAGGCATTTCCTTATTGCTAAAGAACACTTGTTACAATTGTTAATTTGTTGGACACAGAATAGTTCTGTCCAAAATCAAACGCTAGCATTCCTGTTGCTCAATTGAATCAACAGGTTGGCGATTATAATGTCTTTGACACTTGTTGCCTCATGAATTAGTAAAGAACATCTACTGTACTTAATAGCAAAGTGTCAGACAACTGTGGCTGCTGTATCTTTCATGAATCAAATTCCTTTGTAAGGTTGTTTTTTTTTTTGGGAGGGGGAAGTAAGATACTTGAGAATGAACATGGGGAGATCTAAATTTGTATGGTAAACTTTCTTCATTCTTTCGCAATAGTGGTTTCCACCAACGGCGAGCTCTTGTAACTAAGTTTGGGGAGGACCGAGCTGTTATGGAAAAGGACAGTAAGATAAAAAGAAAGATAGGGACTGGCAGGATAGAAAGACAGGTAATTACTGGATACTGGATTAGTCTCGTGGGTTGGGGAGTAAGCCTGGAAGCCATAACAGGACGAACCCTTAGGAGGCTGCCCGCGGGAGATGAGGATGTAGGTAGAAGGACAGCACCCAACGTTCTTTACCGACCACCCATGTTGGAATTGACGTGGGCTTGCGCTGCGTAACTTCAGTTATTTCACGGGAACTGGTGTGTCCAACGCAACTTGGCTGCAGGTAGTCGGAGAGGAAATGTGAATTCTTTTCCTGATCGTTGGGTCAGGATTCTATTTGACTGGACGTCTCTTATCACCTAGGATGTTTTGTTGATTAACAAGCCTTACTGAATTGATTTGCATAGAACATGGATTTGAACGTCCTGCAGCACTTCATCAAAAAGCTAGATTTTGGTATTCTCTTCAGAATCTCAAATAATTGAAAAAGAATCTGCTTAACTTGGTAAACACTGGCAGTAATGTCTGTCATCTTGGATATTATTACTGATTACTATATCACTGATTGAATGTTGCCAGCACTCACCTCCTCTCTTTATTTTATTCCCCCTTCAAGACAAGTATTCATTGATCACGTAACGACTGCTTTTATTATATAAATACATCTATTAATGATAAGACTTATATTTTTCAGACCATCCAATAAAAAAGGTCTTCGACCAGTGAATCTCATCTTTCATGCTGGCGTGACACACGAACCTTAAGATATAGTATTTTTTCTGTTCCCTGACCGGCTCCTTCACCCAACATTAAAGATTTACTGTTTTTGAACATCCTACTCCCTCATCCTTGTCAAGTCTGTGTTTGTCCACTGTCACAATTCCCTAGAAAGACAAAAAAGTGTGCCACAAACTACTATTCTCGATTAGCTTTTGTGTGTTTTTACTGGCACTTCAGATGTTTCCCGGATACAACGTTCAATTAATTTCCCTTTGCTTTATAACATTTGCAGTAAATTTTATGAGGTCGTTAACAAAGCTCACCAGCGTATATAAGATGCTTTTTGTGAGTTTGTTTTTGTCCTTCATATAGCAGAAACAATATAAAAGATGGGAATATTCAGTGGGGGATAAGAAAAGTAATGGCGGAGAAATCATTGATAAAAGTGGGAGCCAGTAAAATATACCACACTTTTATGACTATCTCTTATATCTGAAAACAAATATTGAATATAACGATTAGATTTTGTTGTTGATGATGATGTTGTTTCTTTTAAAAAAAACTCAGCTTTTTTTGGCAAATTAAGAAGTGGCCTTTTGTCATGACTCTGTATATCATTTTCATTGCTTTACTTTCATGTTGGTACCTTCGAGCATTGCGATTTTAAAATGGCATACAAGCCAACAGACCTTATAACTTCAGGGTATTTTCACAACAAGTTTTAGACACCTGTAACTGTTGACCTGAAGAAAAACTTTTCCAAGTTTCTGCTGGGATGTCTGCGAATTACGTAACACTATTAGGATTCTGTAATAATTAAAAGTAACGAACTTTATGCCATCGTTCCTAACTTCTTTTTCATTCTATGACAGGGTAGAGTATCCATTTGCCTCATTAGTACCTGGTGCACATGGACTATGTGTTGGACAGCATTTTGCAATGCCGGCCTTCTGCCATAACCGCCGTTTATTTCTTGGCAGTCTAACATTTTTTCAAGGAGCAGTTTCTTTTACTGTCACCTGGAAGTCAGCTCCTACACCTAGGATGGTTTTTCGTTCAGGTGTCATTGTACCCAACAGGGCGCCGGCTTTATTTCCCTTCTGACAGAAGGTGCACTTATAACTTCTCTCTCGCCCCAAAAGATGCTATCCGCCTCCGTCAGGATAGAGCCTGCAACTATGTACTCACGAGTCAAGTGCATCACCGAATCATTGAGAATTCTCATTTGGTACTTAATTGGTTACTTTATTTTCTCCACTTAGGGCCTAGGACAGAGGTAGATAAATGTGATTACAGGTACTGTATATACAGTATGTCCGGAGTTATAGTTTGAAAAATACAGTGAAAGAGACAGGAGGGGTACAGAGAAATGTGAATATCAAGACCGGTGGAGAATAATTTTATATGAGTGGCTGTCATCCTGCTGCTAGTCATAATCTTTTTAATTGTTGCTCCTAAGTGTTCAAAGAGGTTACGTATATTAGGCGTTTTCTTCCCTGTGCTTCAGAAAGGGAGCAGTAGATGTCAATATGATGTAAGGTGACATCCCTAATGATTTCATCTGAGGTATTGACAGAAAAGCGATCAATGCTGTAGGTCATTTCACAAGTGCAAGGGTGTACCAGTTGTGTAAGGAAAATCAAATACAGTAGTTGCTTGAATGATTATACCTTCAGTAAGGTGCAGGTACCAAAAAATCAAAGTCTGTGAATGATTAAAATGTCAGAAATTGTGCAAATTATTTGTAGACACAAAACTTTCTTTGAACAATGTTGTAAAGACTGTCTAAAGCCCATTTCTTGAATTTATGAAACTTTTGCAGTATTACCCTTTAAGTAAAGTGAGCTCATTTTTACCATGTGAACAAGACAGATTATCTCATGAGCAGAGGCTGGTTTCTGGTTTCGTCATTTTAAGAAAGCGGTAGACCAACACAGATTTAATGTGATGCCCTTTGTAAAAATGGTTGAGGATGGTAAATGGTGACTGTAGTACTGCATAAAAAAGTAAACATCGTGTTTGGGAGGAGGGATAAGATAGGAGGAACCTCAAGCATTATGCGGAATTTGACAACATCCGAAATTCATTCACTCCCAAATATCAATTAATCTCAGTCATGACAGGACAATATGGTTGCTTTTACACCACTTTCTCTTCTCACACTTCTCACACGAGTCTTCATTAATCACGTTAATAGCGACTTTGACTTTTTTTTAGGAGGTGGGAACCACTTTGAACAAAAACTGACCACCGAAGTGTGATGCAAAAGTTAACAGAACAATAATATTTCTTGAGGGCAGTGGTTATTTAACGAGGCAACGTTAGAGGCCCGAATATCAAAATGGATTCTTGACGGCGTAAAATTTTAATGGTAAACACAATGACCCAACCGCTCTCTCCAATTATTAATCCTAGCTCAAGGTACGGATGGTTACCCTCTCAAAACCGCTGGAAAATGAGCTGTCATTATATTCATAACCACAAGCCAGGCTTTATAATATTTGAACTGCTGTTACAATTTGTATTTTGATGAACTTCCAAGTGCCAATCACTCACACAAAATCGCTAATAACGTATGAAATACGCTTAGCCTCCTCAATAACCAACTACTCATTTTAAAAGGGACAAAATTGTTAGGTAACCTGTGTATAGACAGTCAACAATATACTTCGCTCGTACAACCCCGGTACCAAGGGAACAAACGGGTTCCTAACCCAGCAGTAGATTGACAAGTTATACAATTATCCAGGCAACGACAAAGGTCCTACATAATTTTGAATTTTTTTTAAGGCCTGCAACATCATTATCTTATAACATGCATTGTCCTTCAGTAGTTGGTTGAATAATCCGTGACATTGGGGGACTGGACCTGTCTTTAGCAACAGGTCCCTCTAGTGCTTGTTTTCAGGGGTGGGAGAAAATCAAAACAAGGGATCGCATTTCACAGCCTGTCCAGCTTTACTCTCTCCGCCTTAAATTGTCACGAAATTATTAATGACTCACATAGAAATTGGTGACTCACATAGAACAACCAATCTAGAAAATAATATTCAGTATTAGCCGTTGTGAGTAAAATTCATCGTTCAAGTTCTTTTTCAGAAATGTACACATTATACTCCTGAAATTTTAGTAATTAACTTTCTTTCCACTTTTAAATGAACTACCACTGTGAAAGCACATCCACTAATGGCCATTGGTGTTTTTTCTGCTACATTTCTTAACTGATGAACCGTGGAAGGTATATAAAGTATGCTTCATTAGCTCAATTCACCTGAAAACTTGTGTGTCAGGGTCAACTCATTCAGCTTAAAAATGTTTCTCTACCTGTTTTCTTGTTTCCTTCTTGCGATTACTTTGTTAAAAGCCTATTTCTGTTATATTTTTTTTACTGGACAAAGGCAACGAATTACATTTCTACAATTGCCTTTCTGGGCCGATGTCCATTAGCTTTTTGTTTTCTAACGGAGACTAGCAGACTTGCGACTATATTTAGGCATTTGACACTTTTACCGTATGGTATTATACAGTAAGTTAAAAAGACACGGTAATTGAGCACACACACACGTACAAATAAATAAATTATATGTGCGCGTAAACAGTTTGAATGTCGTTTTTCTTTGACAAGTAGTGCTATGAAATCGTAGTGTTATATTATCCATTTATTTGATTTATTGACGAGGTGAGTCAACAGTTATATTGTCTGCAGTGTGGTCAACAGCTATTAAACACTATAGGTCAGCTAGATTTCTAACATACCTATCCCCAAAATAAGCAGAAATTGCAATACGAGGGTAGTTTTTAGCCTTTTTTCCATTTGTTAGTTGTTACTAATATATTGCAGCGTTTTTCCTCTTTTTCTCTGTCTCTCTCTCTTTTTTTTGACAAACCTTAAGGTCCTATTAAACACAAAATAGGTGGAATTTAGGACACTATCTGTATTATCATCTCGTGTGCATATGCTCACATGTCTGTTACTGTCCGCTGCTCCAAAGGACTTATCCCTCAAGGGACATTTTTATAGGAAAAGGAACGACTTTGTTCAAAAGGGGACACTTTTAAAAGACTGATTTGTATTATTTATTGCTTATCGATTCGACATCAAACTTAATGTTTACGGGGCAATATTAAATTAAGGTGTAAATTATTATTATAATTTGAAATATTTCAAAAATGCATTGAAATGTTGTCCCAAATATGAAGAAAAAGTTTTACTTGTCATATGTTAATTAGTTTGAATTGTTGATCTGCCTATATCCCATCCTAAAGTAGACCTCACTAGCAATTCGTGAGCCTGTACCCTACTGTCCAGTGTTTCTGATCATGGGCCTACTTGGACAAAGTATATAACTCAGGGGTCCACAACCTCCTAACCTAACTCAGCAACCCATAGCTTAGCATGATGCGACCAGATCATCCATATATTTATTTAGTAATAAGATCCACGGCTCATCAGGAAATCCTCAAGGCCCACTGGGGAGGGGTAGACCAAACTTTGAGAAACCCTGCTCTTTACTGGTTTGCAAAACGCCAGTCTTGAAGCAGTTCCTCAAAATAAGGCCCAATTCAGTAGTTCAAATGGTTGCTTTCTTGACTTTTGGGCTTTCTTGCTGATTTCATCTTATTCCAAGGTTGGAGGTTTCCTTCCGGCGTGATAGGAAGAGAGATAGAAAGAAAGAAACTCTTAGTGCCCTTTCCATCGGATGAGATGCCATCCAAAATTAAAGACACCTTTTACCATCAACATTCACTCAAAAATTTTGTTTATCATGATCTTTCTCTCCCATCTCATCTCATTTCAATTGAACGACCCTGTGTCAAATTGATTCGCAGCAATGTGGTAGCAGGAAAATAGAAATCTTTATCTTGAAAATGTAATCAATAAGCCAATATCAAAAATGCTTTCGAAGACGACTTAATCAGTAATTGTTTCTTTGAGTTAGTGTGCTTACAAGAATTTAATAATCAATAACTTTTATAATTAAGGAGATATAATACACCTTTTCAATTTTATTGCGTTTATAGAGTGCTATAAGTTATTAATGTGACGTGGACCGGTCTTACAGTAAGTGATTTGCATTATACTTTAATGCTTCTATTACAGTATTTCATTATATTGAAACATTTTAACAAACCAGCTAAATACTTTCACTTTGCGCTCCTTTCCCCCCTCCCCCATTCAACTTCCCTTAAAAAATAACAAACTCATAGCCATAGTGGCGTCGGGTCATTTATGAGATTCATTTGAAGTAATATATGCTACATTACCTTTTTTCTGCTGAAGTATACGAACAAGAAATGCTTTTTATGCTTTTCATAATAAAGTTTGGTGAACCTGACAAGTAGGTTTGCCTTTTATTCACTTCTTGAACTGAACCTAACATTTTCACCTATTTAAAGTACTTGCCCAGGCCAAGACCTTTGGCTCGTATGGGGTTAAATGGTCAGTCCCTTATCTATTGTGTTGAATTCTTTGCAGAGGCCAAAACCTGTACAAACACATCCATACACCAACAGTCCTCTAATATCATAGTAGCAACTTTTCTCCCCATTTCTATCCCTCTCCCTCTCTCTCTCCTTCTGTGTGTGTCACTCTCGGTAACGGAATGTCCATGTACCAAATCACAATTGTGCATATGTACTGCATGTATGACCAGGGTGTATACCCAATGGGTCAGTCCCTCTCACCTGCCTCACTCACCACTCCATGGAACTTACTATTCATTCAAAAAAAATCACGCCAAATAAACACCAAATGTATAGAGGGAAATTTTTACTTTGCATGCTTCTGAATCAATGAAAGTGAGAGGGGGCTGTTGAGGGGGTCCTTTTTTAGTGTCTCTGTCAAAGATTTTACGTCTTTCGATGGGTTTCAATGAGGGACCTCTAACCTTGGGAAGTCATCTGGGACGAACACGACAAGCTGAGGTCAGAAAGAATTATCTTGCTGTCAATATCGCATTTGACCCTCGCATTGTATGTGAAATTTTATTCTTACTGACCCTTGGCCCCAATCTAGATGCTGATACAGTAGAACTTCGGTATATCGAACTCGCTTATATCGAAATTCTGCTTATATCGAAGTTTAAGCGCCGGCCCCGCCAGACACAATGTTAATCAATACGAAAGATGCCCTGATATATCGAAACTCGTTTATTTCGAAATCTCGGTTATATCGAAGGTGATTTTCAGTCCCTCTGATCAGAAGCCTATGGGATATATCGAAGTATCATAAACACAGGCCTGCATAAATATAGTATTTGACTTTGGCTGACAGGGACTATAGAGCGGGTCTCACTCCATCTAGACAAGGTCTTCAAACTTTGTCGACTCACGAAACCCTTAGAACTAAAAGGTTTTTATTTCGCCACTGCAATTGAATTGGCAGCCCACACATGAAGGCTCTGATGTACAAATGTACCCCTCTGTTTGGAAGTTTGTCCCTGGCTGAGTATTAGGTGAGAAAGGATCATACGTATAAATTGAGGGAGATAAGGGCACAGACAGACTCATACTACTGGTCTTTTTTGACAAGGGTCATTTGGCAATGGAATACCTTTCGAGAGGATAAAGTGGAGGGCTTCCTGAAAGGTAAGGCCGCCATTGCAAGTATTGTAGGGGGACACAACAATTATAGTTTAGGGTTTTAGGAGTTTTACCGAATCATTTGTAGGAATGAGAGTTAGTCTCTCCACTGCCAAATAAGGCTGCTTGCAGTGTAGTGAGTTAGAATAGAACTTCTTTATGTTGTGATCTTATTGTTTTTAACATTGTTGATCTTAACAATGTTAAAAAACTGCCACAGGCATGTTAAGTCAACAGGCACAGGCATGATAAGGGTACGGTGATGATGCGGATCTTAATATTTTATCCTAAAATTGAAATTGTAGGTAGTATAATAGCGGGACATATACATTTGTGAAAATGTAAATTTGGACTATATAATTTCCGGAATTGGATATATCGAAACTCGGATATATCGAAGTATTTTTCACGGTCCCCTGAGGTTCGATATAACGAGATTCTACTGTACCAATATACTCTCCCTCATACCTCAACCACCACCACCCTTTTGATACATGTTTTCAATTCTACTTATTCACTGAAATATAGATCCAATGGCGTTATTAGTGTTTTAGCCACAAGAATTGAATGTTTTTTTATGCTCGTTGCATGCACCCTACCCAAAGGTTCACATCATTGTTAATAATTCAACTTTACTATTACCACCAATTCATATGACTTTTCCTCGTTAAAAAGGCAACTTACACTCTTACGTATTTCATTACAAAGAAAACTTTCCTTTTGGTTATTTCTGTTCTTAAAAAGAGCCCAAGAAGTATAGCTATTTCACGTATGCTTAAATCTTTTCACAAATGTGTGATTGAAATTTGTTTATTGTCATTTTCTATAAACTTCATTATGTGGGAACTCGCCTTGTTAACTATTGTTCGTTTACCAGCTATCCCACGCTAATTGTTTCCTTTTAGATTTCCAGCTGATTACTAGAATTAATGGTAATATTTAAAAGTAATATTACCTTTATTAACTGACAAAATGACATTTTTCGCGTTGTTACCATCACAACTGCTTCATTTCGAAGTGACAACACTGTAAAGTGTTAAGTCTAAAAGGGTGACATCCTGTAAACCATATTTGTGAAATACAGTATGTATTATTGCATTGACTACCTAGGCGATAGAAAATTGTATGGTGTGAAAGAATTGTGCAGCACTTTACTATCCCTAAAGGTTTAGAATGCAATTTTTAATATTTTATTGATGTAATACTGTTCGTCATAATCGAAATGTTATTGACTTTCACAATATTTATGTCCAAATTATTGATACCTGAGTTGATCTCAATTGGCTTAGTTTAACGTGCTTCAGAAACACACAACTTTTTGCTACACATTTAAGTCTTGCACATGAAGACATGACTTGAATGAATTTATAGTTTCTCCTTTCTATGAAGGCAGATTTATAGATCTCCATTTCAAACTGAAGAAAGGGTGTTTGGAGAGACCCTCGCTTGCTCTATTTTGGCCCATTGCTTCGCATTAAGTGCACTCCGACAAGAGGTGTACGCACATGTAGATAGAATAATAGAATGGCTTCTGAGCTTCCACGCCATCAAGGACAACAACTACACGTTGTAATGTTCTGTCACAAAAACTAATGGTCAGTTGTATTTACTATTACTGTGTTTTCTCCTCCATTTACATCTGCTTTGTTGGCTGTAATGTCTAACTTAGTTCTCTGAGAGGAGAAAAGGGTACAAGAGAGGGGTGAACTTGAAAATACAAGGAGTCTAGACTGTCAGATGACTAAATTAGTAAAATTGCCTTATTACCTGACTTGCAATCTCTGATTACTCTTTAACATTACTATCTTTGCATCGTGGCTAGTTGAATTGACACCAGCTATTAATTCAAAACTGATGGATTACTGGAAGGATTACGACTACTGTTTTATTAGATTCATTAAAAACCTTTAAGATATCACCACACAGAATTTTAAGCCATTTCATACTTGCGATAGTTCCTGATAATTAAATCCGATTGTTTGACTGTCAGACAATTTATGGTTGTCCTGAGGAAGGCAGTTTTCCTAGTAAGATTATTAGTGAGGACGTTTCAACGAGCTGAATTGTGTGATCTTTAGCAGTTGCACAATGTCATTTAGTATTATCACTAGCATGTTAAAAAATGATACAGATGTTGAAAACATGATACAAGTACGCCTGGAGTCTTTTTTATGTGACGAAAATATTTTTTTCCATGTTTTCAAGACCAATACACATGTGATAAATGTGTTTAATTCTCTATGTTAATCTTCTGTCACGTCTTTTATAAACACTCATTGATTTCGAGAGAATTGAAATGTTCACGTGAATTCTTTCCCAAAATCTAATGTGCATATGAGCAGTATCACGGAAACACTTGCACCCTTTCAGTGCTGAGGTACTTTTCTCAGCACGCATACGACTCATTCAAACTTAAACAAAACAAGTATTAGTTTTGCAGGCGGTCAACCAACAAAGTTTCAAGAACCGTTCAACTTCATCTGAAAAATCGGTAGTAAATGCAAATGAAAAATTATGGGAAAAAGTGGTTGGGATAAGTGCAGCCAGCTGGAGCACGCGGCCGGTTAATTGGCGTGGTCAACCGACAATAGACCTAGGTCTTTGTCTAAATGGTATCGTGGTGCCAAAGGTTAAATATGATAGTGTCTCCAGCAGCTGGATTCAGACAGACGTGATCAGGATTTCGCATTCATCAATTGAAAATGTGAGTGACATAGGTGCCCATTTAGCTTCCCTTCAGAAAGGAGGCCTTAAGAGCTTTACCCCCTTCCCTTCGCCCGTCCTTTGCCACTTTTAACAGGAGAAAAAGACATATTGCTGATAGTTTTATCCACACTTCTTCAAAAAAAATGTAAACTTTAACAGCTCTATTATTTGTAATATATTTATTTTCCTGGACTGGTAACAGTAGATTTCGAATTTGACTTACTATTCTCGCCTTTCAACATCTTTATTCCCCAATCTTTGACCATTCCCAGCCTACTGTAAGCCCTATATGAACGTCTGTCTCTCAGAACAAAAATGGGCTCGTTATGGATATGCAATATCGAAGAAATATGAAAATGTCACAACCTATTTACAGAAGTGGGTTTGTACGTCATTTAATTGGACCCTATATTTTAATATAGAATCGAACTCTGGTCTAATCACATGGTAAGTAGCCTAACCATCAATATAGTGTAGTTGGCATTTCCATTATTCAATGTTAGAATTTACAGGTATTAAAGTGTACTTAATGGCGGAATGCAATCCAGGTTATTTGGGAAAAAATTATAGAGTTTGAAAAAGTAAATACCAAATTTTTTATTAAAAATGCTAAATGATAAAAAGATATTTGTAAGGCGATGGAAGAGACAGTAGATGGCAGCCAATGCTTGACCGTTCACCTATCACCTGGAGCATCACTGAAGTCTTACCGAATTGGCACTGTTTAATTGCTATCTTTATAAGGATACCCTCATGCAGTATATCAGTAAATTCCATCGTTTGAGCCCAGTTTTAAATCACTGTAAGTTATGTACTGCTGGACAACATCGGATACTGAAACTTTTGTCGTTACATTCACTTGAAGGGTCTCCGTTAAGCCATGCTATCATTCTTCTCTCAAATCAACATTTGACCATCGTCTGTATTGTGACGCATTCTTTCCAAATTTGTATTAGCATTTTTGAGATAAAAATGCGCCATTTGTGGCGTAATTTACCCGGAAATAGGTGATCCAACACGGGTTGGTAGATAAATTTTTCGAGGTCCTTTTAAAATGTAAACTTGCAGGTAAAATATTAATGATGGTTAAGGAGGCTAGAGATGCAAGCACTACTTTTCTATAGACATCAGTCAGAAAATGTGTGTTAATTTCATTTGTTTAATACAAGGTATAAGTAAGCAGCAGTAGTTTAGTTTCCTTTATTTAAGCAATCAGAATTTGTGTCTTGAATTGCAATTTTTGCATTTTCGAGCTGTAAGGTCAGTTTGCAAGAGTGAGCAGCTCTTTTATTTGCGTGTTTTGTGTGGCTGTGGCACCATCAGTTCAGCGACAAACACTGTTCAATTTGTAGTGTTAAACATAGTGTGACACCTTTAATTGGGACCGTTCTTACTCTGTACGTAGATAATGCTTGTAAAGGACATTCAATAGGCCCATTCAACTTGTAACCGACCAATAGTTGAGTTCATTCAGTGGGACGCATAAAGTTTTAGTTTTGTTCTTGTTTTTACACCCTAAATGGTTCTTTCTGCTCTCTACTGTACATACATTTTATATTGAATTTCGTCCTCTAGGTTTTTTTTTTGTGTTTCACCACTCAAATGGTGCAATACTTTGAACTTGATGACAACCAAAAGATGAGTGTTGTCTTGTAATTGGTAGTGCTTTGGAACATTGTGGAGACAAAGAGTTAGCGATGAGAAAAAGGGATTTCCTACAAAAGCATTTGACATGAAAAGATGCACTTTTGTTTCCACGACATCTTTTTCATTTAGTTGTTGGCTTATACACTTACATTCCCTCTTGTTTTCAACCCCATTATTTGATTTCTCGTATGGAGGTCTAACGTTCCACACCTCATGATCAACACCAACCTAAAACTTCCCAAGCTTTTCTCTACATTTTTACCCCTTTCTTTCCTTTTTACCACCTCTATTATAGATGGGTTAAATGGGTATCTGCAATTCACGTCTACTCCCTAATGTTATAGCTTTTCATGCTTAAACTGATTCTGTGGCGCACATGGACCATTTCCATTGTCCTATACTTGGTCTCCACCTCCTTCACTCAAAAATATGCACACACACGCGTGCCACTGTTGACCGAATCAGTTTACAAACACAACAGCCGGTTCAAACTTTTAAATGAAGTTGAAGGTACTGTACACTGCTTAAAATAAAAATCTTAGTCCTGTTTTTGTAGGTTTTCCATATTTATCCAGTTATTCTCTAGTTGCAGCTGTCCATTTTCAGCCTTCAACCCGTCATGGTCAACTTTCTGTTTTGCTCTTTTGCGATTGTGTGCCACATTCGCAGCAACGCTTATTTATGAAATAACTGCATAATGAAGGTGACTGTATTGCGTTGGACACACCAGTTCTCGTCTGATCACTAAACTTAAGCAACTCAATCCCCAGCTAGTACTAACATGGGTGGCTGCTTGGGAAAACTGGGTATTGCTAATACCTAAAAGTCGTTGCATTAGCATGGAGTCTGTGCAGTCTCTGCATTAGAACTACGCACTGGATGGGGTTCTAATGACCTTGTAGTTGAAGGGCCCTAAAACACCAACGAAACAAACTACATAATGGTTACATTTCAATCAACGCTTATTCAAAAATTTTCTCTCAACAGGGCGATTAAAAAATAAATTTCTGCAACTAGTTCTAGGGTTGTCATGCCTTATGATGCCCATTCAAAAATTTACAGAATACTTGCACGTCATGAAGAACAGAGGGTCTGTCCAATTCCTGGGTGGCACTGCTTTTCCAGTTTCAGGCGGCGCACTGCGTTTTGCTTACGATTACGGTGTGAATTAATCTTCTTGAAATGTAATAAAATAAATCCTGCATTAATCGCTCACCCTCTTTCATTAAACGTAGTGAAAATTATTAAAATTTAAATGCATGATGACTTTGAGATTCCGAATAATGAAATCATTAATCCTTTTTCACTTAACATACTGTTGCTAAAGCCCCTCCCTTCAAACTGATAGTCACATAATGGACAATAACAATTTCGTGCCGTCCCACTTTAACACACAGTTGAAATTTACTTTTTTCTAGCCCCTTAGAATAGTAGAAAATTTATGCCATCCATTGTCCTCCGTGAACATACAGTAATGGTCGAAGGTAGGGAGGGGGTCTACTCTACTCCACTGTATTAGCTGCACCTGGTAGCTAAATTCTTCTGAGGCAAATCTCATAAAGAAATTAGGTTACTTTAAATTAGTGTTGTACGACCATAGTTACCCCATCATAATTGAGTGAGCTTCATTTGACTGCGTCTGCATTTAACTCAAAAATTTGTGAAAGTGAAATTTATCATGTTGGAAGTTCGAGTCTGGCAGAAGCCGGGGACTTTCTTTGAGCTAGAGGGAGTCATCAAACGGGACTTCTACCGGATAGAAAGCACGCCTAAAGTTGGTACCTAGTGATATAAATATCTACGAGGTTACCAAGTAAAACCCCTTTCCATACGGACAAAAGGATTAAATTTGCCATTGCAAATTCAACGGTAAAAGTATGGAGAATAATCGGCATGTTACCAAATAATCTTAAACTGTACCATCCTGCTGCCCTTTCTACGCCACTTATCCAAATGTGGTAGGTCGTTATGAAATCCACCTACTTATTTCACTCCTAGTGGCTCTGCGTTAGACAATTTCGGGCAGTCATGGGGATCATCGTTGCTTAGTGTCGACTCAATTCCACAACCCTTTCAGTTGACTCTTCTCGCATATGGGTATATGGTGCGTCTAGTTTCTGGGTCTACGTCAATTTGGCGCATGACAATTTGGCGTATGGCAATTTGGCGTAGTCAATTTGGCGTACATACAAATTTGGCGTATGACAATTTGGCTTACATACAAATTTGGCGTATATACGTCAATTTGGCGTACATACCGATCTCTTGGGTGCCCAAATTTGTTCAAAATTGCAACGGTCATAACAAGTCATTGCAGGGTAATAGAACAATGAATGCCTACCATAACTGTTATAGGACCCTAATGACCTTTGAAGTCGATGGGCCCTAAAACACAAACAAACCCAACTGTGTTATACGGCACCGTTGCAATGACTGTTATGACCATGTGCGGATCTAGGATGGGGTTTTTGGGGTTGCAACCCCTCCCATGCACATATAAACTTATTTGCATAATATGTGAGGTTTAGCTCAACCCCCCTGTATTAGCTCAACCCCCCCCCCCCGACGAAAATCCTGGATCTGCCACTGGTTATGACAGTTGCAATTTTGAACAAATGTGTGCACCCAAGAGATCGGTATGTACGCCAAATTGTCGTACGCCAAATTGACTACGCCAAATTGCCATACGCCAAATTGTCATGCGCCAAATTGACGTGATCCCCTAGTTTCTACCTGGAAATCACAAAAGATTCCCCGAGTATCTGAGTATCCAATGAGAGGTACTAGAAAGATGCACAAATGAGATGTGAAAAAGACAGATGGCACTAGAGCAGGGCAAATATCGAAAGCACAAACTGAATGGTTTCCATGAGACCAGTTACTGGCCTCATACAGTCTTGTAGTGCACTCTTGTTAGTATCCACTGCTCTTTTCTTTTCGGAGCCGAAACGTATGTTAACGTGTGCTATTTATGATATAGGCCCTATCTACATTTCATCTAAAAGTCCCATCTTGGAGATTTTGTAAAGTTGCCAGTGAACTTTCAAAAGCCGTCTTGCAGTGTATGACCACAAATGACATCTTTTACTTGGCTGCTCATTTCAATCCATTTATGGATATAATTGCCCCTTCAACACTTTGATACTTTGTATGTTGTACCCTTTGTCGTTCAATATCATGTCATTCTTGTTAATAATAAGTAAAAAAGTTTTTAGTAGAAATGTCAGATGTTCTTGACCGGATTTCCAGTCATCAATGCCACAAACTTGCTTTTCATGTCGAACTGGGACCCTGGAGCCATACTATTCTCCTTCACCATACTTACAAGAGATTTTTTAAAGAGAAAAATCCTTTTCATATACAACAATCTAATGATTAAAAAACATCCAAACTTAGTGTCGAAGTGACGCTGAAAAGTACCAATTATTTCTTGACACGTTTGTAGTTATTTTTTTAAAGCATCTTTTCATGAATGAAGGGCATATTTTAGGGTAGTGCAAGTCGCAATTGTGAGCGAATGGGCTAACAAATAAGAACAAATTCATGACAGCGGTAAGATGAGAGGGGTAAGAGGGATAAACTTAAGCCACAATTTCGTAAAAGCGACTAAACATGTTGTTAACCCCCTCGTTCCTTCTTATTTTTTTTTCTTTTTGATGAGTGGCAATTGATCAAAGTGCCTTTGTCAGTTATTATTTACTTGTGAAATGGGTCTATTAAATGGTGTCAAAGGGTGGTGTGGAAACCCTTGTATCTGAGGTTGTTTTGACACGGCTGTCGTCCTCCTCGAGTTCAACAAGCCTACCAATGCCTTTCTGCAGTTTGAAAAGCAGCTTGCATTGCCTTTTCTATCTTCATTGACATTGCAGTAAATGTATCCGCGTCATGACCTTCCTCTCTTTATATCTGCTTTACTCCTCTTACTCACCTGTCTTCTGACAAGATAATTATTATGTGAGGACTTACGTAAACCGTAAGCTTTTGAACTTGGATTTCTGACAAAGAAACGTGCCAACTTTACATATGGAGTGAAAATCTATATCATTTTCATTCAGTAAAAAAACTACATCATTTTTTAGGGGGAAGGATGAGATGAAAGGCAGTTATGCACTTCTGGTTTCCAACCATTCAGTTGTTTCGTCACTTTCACTTTTTTATTTTGAAAAAAAAAATACATTCTGGTCAAAAAAAATCAGAAGAGGGTCATCACGATTTTGAAGATTAACATGTATTACGTATTTAAGATGTTAGGTTTTCTACATTTATAAAAAAATTAATTCAGAGATTGAAATCTGCACAGAGGTCTCAGGTTTAGCAGAGTTGACATTTCATATGTCGCTGACCAGCTTTCACTTTTTATTTATTCAAAATTTAACAAAAGAATTGCATTATCAGCTTTAAAAGATCGCACATAATAAATATTGGGGAATTCAATACTAGTAAGAGATTACTTCACAATATTTTTGTTAACTTAGGCCATCTCTACATTTCAGTATTCATTGTGTCTACCAGGATGTGTCACTGATGAATTCATCTGTACACTCATCCTTTTACCTGACAAATCTATGGGTCAAACTCCAAATTTCGGTATAATTGTTAGTTGGTTGGGTCAGACTCGGCAGTGTAATTCTAGTTAAAATTATTAACTCAACTAGAAGGACCTTTTATTCATGCATATTAGTAAATATCCATAGTCAAGCAACAAGCAATTTTTTATTGCTAAAATGGAGCACTGTCATGTCCCTTGTCCTCTGTCACTGACACAAAGAAAATGAGAAACTGAACCTGAACCAAACAACTCTATTAGTTTAATTTAATAGTGGCATTGTGCTAGAAATGTTAGTTATCAGTTTTATATAGCACTTTAATGAGTAATATCCAATCATCTTTCTAAAAATTGACAAAATACATCTCTTAATTTTTCGAAAAGAGGGGACGAAGGAGACAAATTGGATAGTATTGGACATCTAAGAGTAAAAAGGGGGAAAAAGTGCTCTAGATACATTCTCATTTTTTTAGGATAGTCATGCATTCAATTACTTGCATAAATGCTACCGCGCGTTAAATTTTACGACAATGACCATTTGTTTTATATGTAGGCTACTATATACTGTAGCCACTGTTGGTTCCCTATGTACAATTTCATCTTCTACTGTATATATACAGTATATATTCAATCCTCCTCCCCTTTATTCTCTACTAACCCGACTGACAGGAAGCTATGGGTGCTATGCACATCCCCAATCCTCTGTCGCCTATCACTTCCCTCAAACTCATCACCCTCTCCCTTCATCCGCCTTTTCCATATACACTACAGCCATCCGCAAAATCCCCATTACCCTCTTCTACACCGCGGACGACCCAATCTCTCAATTTATGGGCCAACGATCAGTTAGAAGTTAGATTTTTACGACCAACTGGCCCCGTCTTATAATTATGAGGAAAAATCTATGTATATTGCCTATCCTTAACGACAAAAGTGATACATGTGATGATCACAACTGAACGGATTATTATTATTATTATTCCGAATAGCGGGTCGACCATACCCGATCCTGGATTAAGTAATTAAATAATTAAATTTCTGACTTTAAAACGACATTCATAGTGCTATTGATTCAACTAAGGTGGTGGCAGACCATCGCAGTGGGTTAATATCTACTACTATTTTTGCTAAAAAAAAAGTGACGTGTTTTCCGAGAAGGTGCATTATAGATGCATTATGTTTTGTAGCTGCACTGCTTAACTCTCCCTGCCCTTACGCTCCAACGAACAGTAGACCGACGATAAATAAGCATAGGGGTTGCAGCTTTGGTCGGCAACCGGTTGTGGAAAAACACTGTTCAATATATCGCCCTTGTGTCCATTCAGAAGGACATGATGAGTACCCGACCCTGTCACAGGCGGGAAAAGGGTTAAGAGTTGCTTTACTGTTTAACTCTCCCTGCGAGTGAAATAAATATATATAAATCAAAATATTTGGTAATTTTTTGACATTTTTGTAAAATATCCAGTTGTTATTACTGTTGTTTCTTAGATGGCTTCCAACCTTGAATTATATATGTGATTCTACATATAAATCAGTAGATTTATGACTCCCAAGTTCTCCTCCTGATATTTCTCTATGTCCAAGTTGATTTTCCAGGTTGGATTGAAAGAGAGGGCATATTGTAGGGTCAATTTCATTCTGATCTGTTTTCTCGCGAAATTCCCTAGATGGCCACTGACCACCCTTCCAAAATATAAAAAAAATAGTCATTCCAACCCTTAGTCTTTTTATTGGTCATACGATAGACTACTTAAACGTCTCCCCAAGTGCCACATTAAAATTTTTTTAGATGAGAGTAAATTTCAATCGGCATTTTTCCCAAGTCGATGTCCCCTCCTTGTATATTTTATATTTCGTCGTTTTTTCTCCTCTAGATTTATATGTATCTCACCGAGAATTTTTTCATCATTTTGAACTCCCTTCGGTGGGGAAGAGAGAGAGAGAGAGAGTATGAAATAGTGTAGAAAACGTGGTCAAAGTGTATGGGTATAAATGTGGGTAAATGATCGTTTGACTGGTCAGTGGTTACGGCCATCTTCAAAGGTGATCACGTATGTATTGCATCTACATAAATGAATGCAAAGAGTCGTTTGGTCCAAAATAAAACTATAACTGGTGTGATTCATCTCACTGAGGGACTCATGAAACATGACATTTTTCAGGCGGAGATGAGAACTATTTCCAATTTTTAGGAAAGCTACATTTGGTTTTGAAATGAGATTCTTTTGACAAAGCTAAAGATAAGATGGATCATTTGATAATTCTAGGGACCCTATATTTCGACCCGTGTTTATCATTTTTAGTGAATTTTTACAACCTTTTGTTAATAAAAATACACTTTAGAATACCATTTTATAACGTCTTTGTTACAAACCATGGAAAATCAACTGTCCATAGGGGAAAACAAAAACTCCATATTGTGTTTTTTTATTATTATTATGCTCTGTGATGTTGAAAACGATTCTATGCTTATATGGTCAGGCCTCTTGCCCATCTTGCCCCTCTATACCTATGAGGGTTTATCCTTCAAGTTGACTAAATTCTTATAATGCTCTCATTTGCATTTTTGGAAAATAATAATTGATATACTGTATTTCTAACATTTAGACCAGTGGTTCTTAACCGAGGGTGTGGGAGAACATTTCTATGGATGCAAGAGAAGTTTCGAAATTTTTAATGAAAATTACCGCCTAACTGCTTAGGCCCTATGTGAAACATGCCTTATTTCCTTCTCTTCACCCCCACTCCTACAGCTGAAACCAGACCAACTCTGCCTCTACTTTCGCCTTGCAGTGTTGTAAGGCATCAGTCAGTACATGCAGTTAGTGCAGCCGCAGTGGACCCGCAGACCAGACCCTGCCATAGACGGAATAAGGGTATGATGATGATGATGATGTGCGAGAGCGTATTTTCAGATTCAAGAGTGTACTGATTATTAAAAAGGTTAAGAACCACTGATTTAGACATACCTATGTTGGTATATCACTAAAAAAAGAAATTCGGTTTGTTGTGAAATTTGGAAAAGAAATTTGGCACTGAAGCTATTTACTGACCTGAAAGGATGAGTGTTCCACGTACAGTAGAAGCGGTAGTTTCTTGTAGGTGACAAAGCATTATCCACATGGGACCATGACTTTACTTCCTATCCGACGGCAGGCGTTCTTAGGTAGGCGCTCTTGCCCGCCGTTGCAAGAATCAAACCTGGGAGTCTAGAACGGTACAAAGTGAAATGCAAAGTGAAATAAAATCACCACAGCAGTGGTGAAAGGGTTTATGCATTTAATGGATTTTATGGAGATGCTTAACAAGGTGCCGCTTGAAACAGAGCTCTCTTTGCTCATCTTCCCGGACAAGTGATCGTCCTATTCCTTTTGCTAATGAGTTTTGGATATACAGTATGTGCTTCCCAGAACTCTGTCGTTCTCATGTTTCTTTTTTACCCATATCCATTACTGGATATTTGAGGCCTATGGGCATTGATAGATTTTGCATCCTCTTTGGTTAAACGAGGTACCAAAGTAATATGACGTAAAATTTAAGGGGTGAATGTAATGTCCAACTACTTCCCTTCACTACGGAAAGTTATGTAGGAAATTTATACTCATAGAATCCAAATTTTTCACTTGGAAAAAAATCTGTACTAGTATTATTACATATGCAACTTAAATTCATCACAAACTTGACTTTCACCAACTATTATGTACGCCATTATGGCCCATGGTCCATGGAATATGGTCACTGGACCTATGGGGTGAATATCGAGTTTCATGCATGATGACTATTTTCCGAGTGGAAATATTCAAATGTTATTCGCTTTCCCTTCCTCCACTTTCCTCCTCTGCCGTAGTCTTCCTTTTTTATTGATGCCAGTTTATAGAAAAATTATAATCTCAAAATTAAGGCAAAAAAAGCTGTTTCAGAAAAAGAGGGTGAGAAAGTTTACTACCGCATTTGAACAAAAAGCAACTGAGTTGCAGAGGTTTCATACCATGTTTTGTACTAAAATGAAAGATTTATGACTCCCGGGTTTTCTACGCTTTGCTATTGCATTTGTTAAAAAAATAAAGCATCGCAAATCACGAGACCGAGGTCCTTGCAAACACATACAAGTCTCATTTTCAATGCACGGGATCAAGATCACACAAAAAAGAAGCGCCTCGCAGTGTTGAATTACTCTTACACGAGACGTTTGCTTTCAGATGCTAATTTATGCACAATTATACGCCAGAATTTTATGTATATTGGTACGATACTGGCATCAGTCGCTCTGGATGCTTTGATATAAATTTAAACTTCCAATCAGTTTTATTTCAGGCGTTCGTAAAGTTAAAATCTAAACACCCTTCGAAAAAAATAACGAATTTTATGATCCATGCAAGACCTTATGTGGGGATGAGGGAAGGTCAGATTTCTACCAAAATGTAAAAATCTGCTGTTGAAAATTTTAATTATAATTGCAACTATCGTTGGTGTAAATATCCTTATTTGGGACGTTGGATTTCAACCCTTTCAAATATGGGGTATAAATGTTCCAATTATTTGGCAGGTTATCATGTACAAACGTTGATTAATTTATTAGGAAAGAATCACATTCGATGCCTTTTAAGGGATTGACCATCACTCTGTTTTGTCCTTTCAGTGGAGCAAGTTTAAATTTTTTTGTCATCACTATTGTGAGTATGGACGCATCACTATTAGCAGATTGAGATATAAACCAGATTGAAATTGATGGGATGGACTTGGGCCGATCTCTGCGGGGCGTTTCAAGACCCTTCTATTGAAGTCCATTGAAAATGGGCACGCACAGCCTTACTTGTGCTTGACTAGTTGGCATAAAAAAACTGTCCTTAAGGCTAAGATTGTATGGCAGAACCCTCACTACACGTGCCTTATTTATAAAAAAAAACAGCATCCAGTTCATTTTACGTTTGAATATTACACAGGGGAGAAAAATGTCTTTCTGAAGAAAAAAAATGTCGAAGTTCTCGAAAGAGGGGCCAAATCAGACCTAATGGACCCCCAATGAAAAAAATTTGGAGGCTTACAAGAACGAACATTTCACTTTATGTTACGCGTGCCATTGATTTAAAACGGACTAAGGGGCGGGCATCATATTGAAGAGACCTAGTTTGACAGAGGGGAGAATCACCTAGGGCCAAAAGCTCACCAATTTTGTAACATTTTTTTTGAAAAAAGTCCCCTTACAGTAGTAGGATAAAAAGTTGTGCATTTTAAATTACTTTCTCCCCAAAAATTCTGCACCTGGTTAGTTAAAATGCTACATGTACAATACTGTATGTATATATGTATATGCATTTATTTAGAATTTAGCATAATATAGAGAAAATATTTAAAGTATAAAAGATTTTAAATTACTTATCTTTTTTTAATACAAAAAATGTCAGCGTTTGTGTTGAACTAGAAAGCACTAGAGCCATATGTGTGTATGTGTTAGTGAAAGTATGTTTAAATTCGAAGTGATGCCCGTTAGGCTTGACTTGTCTACTCTGGTTTTTATGGCATTGTTAAAATGATGGATAAGCTTAAATTTTATAAAAATGGATTGTCATAATATATAGACATCTTATTTGTGAAAGCAGAACAATAAACGTTATTAAGTTGAGACGCCACACTACCTTATACCCCAGATGGGAGCATAGAGTATATTTGCTCATTTCTAGTTCACATTAGTAAAGTTGCTACTATGCATGCAAAATAGGGTTAAACGTGTTCTTATTTTAGCATTTTCTCCTATTTTCGGTCTTTAAATGCGCCAGTAATCCATCATCCTAAGCATTAATTTAAATAAAAGTAACGGAAATGTAGTTTTTAAGACTATCAGAAAATGGCCGACTCTGAATTGCATGCTCCAACAGTCAAGCAGTGTATCATTTATTATTAGAATAATACCAAAGTGTCTCTCCTTTTTAAGGTAATAGGACAGACACTTTGAACGATTTGATTTCTATTTGGAATATTTGATTTTTATTGCACTTTCATTATTATTATTCACGTGTTTCACGATAAGCATTCTTTGATTGTGGAGCAAATGCTTATGTACTTACTGTATTTTCAATAACCTGAGAACAGAAAAGTGAAGTTTGTCAGGTGATCATTAACAAAATTTCAATTTTGTTTACATTTCATTTGCTGTACTTTTCATCCAAGTGGGTTCCGCGGTAGATTTTCATTTCGGATGAAAAGAATTTTAAAATCGTTGTATGACAGTTGCCTACCAGATCCCAGTGCCTTTCGTCTTGTGCTTCGTGCTTGTCTTTCTGTTCATTGCTTTGTCCCTCCTTCGCTACTCTGTTTTTAAAATCCCTGGCTCATGAGAATCCAACTCTACCAAATGCAACAAAAGAATCTTTTGCAGTTTATTCTTCAAATGAAAAGTTGCATTTCAGGAAGACATCATATCATGTATCAGTCAGGTTTTCATTTGTCATGGCCTCCTCGGCCTTCCAGAATTTAAAATTTAATATTTGTTACTGTATATGCCCATTAATCTTTGCTGCTTTACCTTAAAGATATGCACTGGTCACTCAGCATGTCCCACGAAGTGAATTTTAAGAAGTATGTGGGATTATGATGACTAAGGTGAGCATGCATTTCAAAGAAAAAGTAAAATTCCAAAGCCGGCGTTATATGCGCATTATTCCTGTCAGTAATGTGCATGCCGGAAGATGCACTACTAACAAAATCGGATAGTTAATTAGTTCTACTGAATAATTTAAATATTTCAATCAAATTTTAAGTCGTGCGATAACCAATGGACATTTTACATTCAAGGAACCAATGACAAGCTGAATTGGAACAAATGTGTTAAGCGTTGCCCCATTTCACGTCCCTTTTACACGTTCGTGTCGGACATCTTGCTTATACAGTATGTTTTTTGTAACATTTTTTATACACCAAGCGCAGTTTTGAATATGTGGGTGATTTTTGCAAAGCGGTTTCCCTCAGGGGACAGATGTTAGAAAAGTAGGTGGAGATTGGAGGAGGGGCTGTCTGACACCTTGTCAGCCCAAGCAGGGTTTAATCATTCTTCTCATTTAACACAAACACTGACAGCAAGCGCTTTAGGGGCATTTAGAGGTTAGTGGAAAGGTAGTGGACATCCTTTTTCGCATTATTAGTTAACAGTAAAAAACTTCACGTGAAAAGAAAGCATGTGGGCTGACTATGCATACAAAGTGGTTGGATGTCACACATTCCCTAATTGGTATTGAATTTATAAATACTTCCATGTCAAACTGAATTGATACGTGTAACGGTTATTTTCACGTACATAGAAAGCACATCGAGGATAAACTGTCAAACACGTCGGCATATAACGTTTGCACAAAATTAAACGATGCTTTTGGGGAGAAGAGAGTGACGGAGAATAACACGAAAACACTCAGAAAATCACGCACTCCGAATGTTTAGGAAGATATTCATCCACCTGTCAGCTTCTCTCAAAGACTTTGGCCATCAGGTTTCAGACAGCATAAAGTTGATGACTTCTGAAAGCATAGTAATATGAATTTCCTGCTATCAAGTTAACGAGTCACTATGTGAAAATGACCTATTTTTGCCCAAATCCATTAAAGGCATGGTTATAATTATGATGATTAGGTGACCCTGACGCTGACACCAGTCTAAGCCACATATTTTACCTTTTACGAGCCCTTTGAACCCACTTACATTATATAGTGCTGCACTGCAGACAGGCAGACTGGGTCCAAAACCATTGGTTTCCAGGAGACAAAGGGGACCATCCACAACTATAAATCATAATACATGCAGTCGGGCAAGCGGATACCATGATCAGTCCATCATTGACTGCAGGTCATGGAGAATGTCAGAGTGCGGTCGTGGGTTCTGGCCTAGCTTGTAGAGTAACTAGAGTGATGGCTTGACAGCCCTTTGAAGCTGTTTTGAGGGTTTTTACGTAAAAATGGATGAATAGTCATTGGCCCTCATTCAACCAGAAACTCTCTCTGTGTTTTGAATTAATTTTCGACTGCTTATTTATCAATGCCTCTGATGTCATTTGTAGTCACAAAGTGGTGACTGGCTCTTCCGGTTTAAGACTGCAGTTGGCAGTCTACTTCTTGACTATCACTTGCAGGGAACGGACATATTTAATGACTATGCAAGCCTATTACTTTACAATAAACGATATTACACAGTATTTAAAGAGCACCGCCGTATAATATTATCCAGACAATTGTTAAAATTGGGTTTATTATTTTTATACAATAGAAAATCCCTTATTTTACCTGAGTTACATACAGATTCAAAATTCAGATGAATAATGATCTATTATATTATTGAACCACAAAAACCACCAACATTTTAACATTATTAGCACTAAGTGTTCAGCTTGATTACATATCAATGTTACGGGTTGGCGCTGTATAAAAAAATGGGTGCAAGAGACGCGCCTCAATCATTCATTTTTTAGTATTTCATTCCCCTTTATTCTCTCACTTGCAGGGGTCTTTACCCATTCCTCCCTTCAAACACGTGTTGAAAGCACGTGGGCATATTACCTAAGTAGCACCCTGCCAAAGGGGAATCTGCATATATGCAGAATACAGAAGGGAAATGAAAATTTTACTCATGGATATCAAGCAGCTGACGATAGAGTTGCAAAGGGGTGATTATAAAGGGTACTTAGGCCTGAAAGGGTAACCAGCCAGGTTTGTAATGCATCAAATCATTACTTAATAGACGGATGACGGTTGACTGCTTCTCAGTAGCAAAAGAGGACAAGGTGAAAAAAATGACAAGAAAGGGTTTTTATATCCACGGGGCACAAAAAATATATAGGGTGGGTTGAAAAGCAAAATAAAAGGATGAGGGGGAGGTGTGTTGTAAGTTGGGATGTCAGTGGCTAGACATACATTGTTGCCTAACCATGAAATACCAATAAATAGTCTAGAGCATGAGAAATTGGATACGTAAAAACTTTAAACCCAAACGTTTATACATGCTGCAGCAAAAAAGGGTACAGTGAATAGAAGACCTTTTTTAATGTGTCCCGAAAGGGGGAAATAGGACAAGAAATTTAAATATAGACATATATACATGCACATTTGTACAACATACACGTTAAATATGTTTTATGGTCAGAGGTTACGACAATTGGCATGCGTAATTTACTGTATTGTAATATAGACACGTGTTTTTTTCTTTGGATGCACCTTAGTGGAAAGGGTAAAATGGACAGAGTTCAAAAGGGTTAGTGGAGGACGAAATATGTTTTTAAAATAGAGTACTCTAAACCTGAGTTGAAAACCTTCTCAATGAATCTTGCATAATGCCTATGTATATGTTACATGTCAAGCGAATAAAAGGGGTAAATTTGGTGTTAACCTACTGCCGTATTATATCATTGGTATAACAGGCACTCCCTTCCAGTTACCCAGTCATCATTCACATACAGTACTGTACATCTAGTAAGCTCCTTTACGTACAAGTACTCTACATGGATATATGCATGCACATTCACCGAGTTTATTCAATTGAAATAACGTTTCTTCTATCGTTCATTTATTGTAAATATACTATGTATAGCCGTATCCATAACACGAAGACATCAAATTGTACTTCATGTCTCTTTCTATGCGCATTCATTGCTGACGAGGGACATGCACTTAAGAATCATTTCAAACCTACCTCTTTGACGAGTATTGAGGATTTTTTTAGAGCCTGGGTTAGACGACTAGAAAGGTATCATGTCCAACCCAACATCGTAGCATACAGGGTACTGGACCTCCAGCTAAGTTGCGACTCCTCATCCTCCTTAACGCTTTTCCCGCCTATGGCAGGGCCAGCTGCTCATTTTTGTCCCATCGGCCATCTGTTGAACGGCATTTTTACGTAGCCGGCTGCCAACCACGTACTTATTTACCGACGGTCTATTTCTCATCGTTGGGGCACTTTTCCCCACCTACGCGCAACGCCAGGTACCGAACCCTGAACTGCAGAATGGTTCTTTTACGAGCAGAAAATCACCGACCTCGACCAGAGGCGAACCTGTGTCCTTTGATAAGCACTTGTGCACTCTGTGTACACCACTCGTTATGAAATTTTAAATTTGAAGTACGTATGATAGTCAAAGTAGTCTTTGTCAGTCCACTGAATGTCGTGGTTCATCGCTCTTTGAAACATCCAGGTTTGGTGGACCTGTTACATCTTGGAGTCCACATGGAGTAGGCTTGAATTCGTGGACATTCTCAGGATTTCCTCTTGCGTTTTGCTAAATTCGCAAATTTTCCTGCTCAGGGCCTTCTTAATAATTGGTAAGTGTTGCCAACAACTCTGTTGGTCAGCTGTTGAGGGAACTTGTCAACAACAAATAATCCCTCAGTGACCCCTAGTGCTTCCAGTCTGATGGTCAGCAGCTGATGAGGTGTGGTAGGACTAAATCCCTAACAAATGCACATGTTTTTTTCCGTTTGCCATGTTTTCGATAGAGAGATGTTCAACATATTCAGCAATGAGACAGTTTTTAAATTAAGGTGTAAAATATTTTATCTCTATTAACAGTTTTTCGAACAGCTTTTAAGATCATACCAAGTTATATAATTTTTTATATAAAATATCAATGACTGCTTTACGCACCTTAATCTTATAATGTTTAAAGGTTCACTGAGTCTTTGGAAAACTACCATTCTGGGCCGTTTGCCATTATTTGACCAAAGCCCATTGTGTGTGTTTTTTTATTCCGATGTGTTACAATGAAAATGTAATATGCCTTCTACGCCCTTATCCCTCCTCCTAAGCATGGGCTTGCTTTTATTATAGTTTTTTTCTCTTCTTTTATATTTTTGCAATTTTATCGGTCAGTCTCATCCCACTAAACCCAACATGTGTTGGGGGGTCCATTCAATGAGTCAAATGGTCAACTTCAATGTACGACGACGTCAGACAACTTTCACACATACCTAAATTACTCATCTGTAAGCTATTAGCTTACAAAAACGGAAACCACGTCCAATATTGTCAGTCCTAGTGAATTAAAGTGGACGTTTGCAATCTCTACAAACAACAAAAAAAACCCGAGGATTAAAAGACCTTCAAGATTTTTTTTCAGACAATATTTAAGGATGGATGGTTTACTCATAACTGAATCATATGGGGGGGTGGGATAATAGAGATGAAAGCTTTATTATAGAGGAGAGTATTGGAAACTTGAACACTGTGGAGTTTTTTGGATGATTTTCGGTTTTTTGTCATGCACATGACGTGAGCAACACTATGTCCTTGAAATGCATCAACTGATCGCTTCTCACAGATGTGATAGAAGCACAGAACTTATTTTGAATTTAATTTGCGCTTATTCATTGATATGGATCGTTGATATTAATCGGGAATTGCATCTAAGATTGTGTCAAATGTAGCCATTTGGTTACTACTTTACGCCAGTAAGGTTGCACTGCATATCGATATCAATGCAGCCGACTGTGAGATGACAGAGATCGAAATTCTTGTTCATTGTGTCACGACAAATTAATAGGCATTTCTGAGAAATAATGTCATGAAAAGCAACATGCAGCACATAGGTTTGACCACAGTAATCAGTGGATTATTTTTGGTATGAATGTTTTTGTGTCTCCTTTTTCTATGAGCTTTCATGGTATCGTCACACTGCAAGTGCTATTGCACACAGTAATTGAACCAATTAAGAAGTCGAAAACTGCTTCACAATTTTAGTGGTCAACTTGGTCAACTAATAATATTCTGTGTTCTTTCATATCTTTCCGACATACTGTATATACACATAAATCCGTTTTCGATAAAACTCATTAATCTGGAGCTCTTCTTGAAGTAATGTGGAGTTTCTAGAGTTCACTCCCAGGAAGGGAGTACTATATTTTGAAGTGTCTTTTTAGGGCAGTTACTGGGAACTCTTACCCTTTCAGATTATTACATTATCATATCCATAATTTTCTCTTCTTATATACATTACGGATTATTCCATGAAATACTTAGTAATCCTAAGGGCATGTTGTCCCTTTACTCGATCATTCCAAGTTTTCATTCTGCTTCTTAACCCCTTACTGTCTGCCTAATGCTTCAGGACATCTTCTCTAATGAAGAAAAAGTGAAGGAACATGTTCAATCATTGGCAGTCGACAGATCCATTTTCCCATTGTGCCAACAGTATGTCACCCTCTGTCCTATTTACATATTGAACAGGGAATGCCTTTTTGCAACAACAACAACCATCTGTAAGACAGTTCAATATGAATACTGTCAACCATATGACCCTCTAGATGACCACTTAAGTATATCATGTTGCGTTGATTTGTAATGGACATCACGCTTCTCAAGAAACAGTCTCATATCACGTTATAATTGAGACTAACAAGTTCTTAATAGTCACACGCACACACTTTCGGTCAAGAAATGCAGAGTGCATCAGGATATTTTAATCACATTGATACGAACACTTGCTGATTTACAAGACCCGATACGAATCCTATCCACGTTAGAAGCTAATACTTTAGGGAGTTGTTGAAGGGGGATTAAGAAGAGAAAGGATTGTGAAACCTGGTCGAAAATTTTCCGATATTTCGTCAAGGTTATAACGGCATCAAATTAAATAAAGGAAGTTGCACTCATGTTTGTCTGATACAGATGTTGGCATGATGATCCAGTGAGACTGCATCAATCAGTGTTGATATTTGGGAGTGCTATGAAAATCACAAATGCAGTACCGAATTAACCATAGCTCTATAAAGTGTGTGTGATACTTATCTAGAAAATAAATTGGGAGAAATAACAATAACGATGAAACTTTTCCTCTGTGACTGTTGTTCAAAAGTGGCTAAGTTATGTGTTATTCATGTCGAGAAAGATGACTACGGAAATCAAAAAGATGTTATTTTAAGGCCAACCCTTCACTTTTGATCAAGGTTAATAGAACCTCAGTTGTCGTACTAAAGAAAATAATCGAAGCTATCAAAGTTATCGCAAATTTTTCCGCATTACTACTCCAAGAAGTGTTCCTAAAACAAACAAAAGATATATTCCTATAGCCATTGAGCAAAAATAACATTGATGTGTGTGTTCACTATAAGTATACCGATGATTATTATAATTTTTCATTTTTCTACAAATGGACGATGGGCAGTGTGAAATAGAAAATAATTATTGGATACATTGGTTTGCTCAATCATAATATAAAAGTTGCAGAAGTGCGCATGCTCAGGCTAATATATGGGATTAAAGGGCATGTTAAAAGTAGGAACCATGTTGAAAAAGACAAAAGAATAGACTGAGGTGGTATAAGATTGTTATGAGAAGAGAGGAGGAGGAGCTCGTTAGGTCCATTACAGGGATACAGGTTGTTGGAAGCACCCGGGATAGGGGGAAACCTAAGCAGATACGGGAGCAGGTTGTACGTATGGATATGGTAGTGTGTGAGGTGATTAGTACTGTAGTTACTTTTTTCACAAGGCAAGAATCATCATACCTTATAAAAAAGCTATCACTCACTTTTATCCCGCGTAGGGCAGGGTTGGGTACCCATTTTTGTTCCTCTGGGACACATGGGCGATCTGTTGGACGGTATTTTTACGCAGCCGGCTGCTGGCCACCATTTGCATGTAGGTCAGAGCAGACATGGGGACAGACTCTACAGTGGAACATGACCTAACTCTGCTAAGCGTTATTTGGTATTCTTATTGGTTTTGCCCGTGGTTACTGTTGGGTCAGCCCACCTCGATGGGGTGTCAAACTGCTGCGTCAGTGGTTCCTGAACTGAGGCGATTGGCGTCTGTCGGGTGACAGAGCATCCTAATGCACATTCCTTCGAATTTGGAGTAAAGCCCTGGGCCCATATGATGTGCACGATGTCACACGTACGTAAAAGAACAATTTTTTCAGGTTTAGGAGCTCACCCACCGGCGTCGGTGGCGAAAAAGTACCCCGATGAGGAAAAATAGTCCGAGACAAATGAACTTTGGGATTGCCACCTAGCTTATGAGTTCCAATTCGCCAAAAATAGTCCCTCGACCCCTTCATAGGAGAGTTGTTTATTGGTGTTTTAGGATCCTTCAATTACACGGTCATTAGACCCCCGTCCACAGCATGGTTCTGAGGCAGAGACTGCACAGACACCACACTAATGCGACGATTGTTGGGTATTAGTAGCACCCATTTTTTCCCAAGCGGCCACCCATATCAGTACTAACTGGGGTTGCGTTGCTTAACTTCAGGGATCAGACGAGAACTGGTGTGTCCAAGTCGTAGGCGAGAGAATCCTCATTTCATTTAGGTAAGGTCTTTTTGTGAATTAATTGGAACTGTGGGTATAGAGTTCATCCCCCAAAATTAGCTTCATAATTAACCTGATTTGTATTAAAAATTTAAAAAAGTCTTTTACGAAGTTTATTCAACAGATTTGAGACGTTTTAGCAAATGGATAGCATATTTTTTTCACTATTTCCACTTATTTAATGTGACTACATCTAGAATTCCTTGGTGTTAAACTCTGCCTTTGGCGCGAAACGGGTTAAAATTTAGGAGATTTAGATTAAAAGATGTATCTTTTTTATGTTTGTTATTGTAAAGAAGATGTTTTTATTGAACGTGCGCATTTCTGTATAAATATTACATTTTCATAAATCAAATTTCACTTTAGTCAGGTTAGACTGTGGAACCCATGTTTGTGTCAGGAAAAAATAACTCTTAGGGGTGAGAAGTTGAGGGATGTTGTTGCCTTACATTTCTACAGTATAACAATATTGGATAATATGGGGATAATATTAGAGTGATAAACAGTTGGGGGGAGGATTTCTGAATTTTTCATAGTAGCCAATGAAAAATTAAAATTGCAATGGAAACGTTTATCAACAAGGAGAGCCAGCAAGAGGGGAGAGAAAGGAAAGCCCGTAAAAGGATAAATCCCCCCAATATACAACCATCCTCATTTGACCTCTTGTCTTACATTGCTAGTATTAAAATGAAAAATATGGGAGGCGGATAAAAAATTCAAGCTTTTCTTTATAAACGAGGATTTCTAAGAAACTCAACTAACTTCAGCAAAATTTTATGTATGTGAGTATATATGTAATCTCTCCTGAGACTATACAATATATACTGTATAAGCGGTAAGGGCAAGGGGAACAAGAAAAAAAGAGGTGAAGGAGAGGAGGGGGCAAAGAAAGGGAGAGGAAAAGAAAAGAGGATTGTAAGACAAGGGTGGATAGTAAATGCGGAAGAAAAATATCTACGATGACGACGAGGAGGCCCAGGAAGATGAAGATGAAAATGACGATTCTGGGAAATGCTATAGAATGAATACGGAAAAATATGCACCTGAATGTCTTGTCCAGTCTCAGCTACTTTTTACGACGTGGCGCATGCTTTTACGGCCCCGTAAAAAATGTCAGGTTCCCTTAATGTCTCTCAGTAATAGCCCATGAAAGCGACAGTGATCGTATGTTGGACATGGATTTGATGAAGACAGCGTGGACAGCGAGAAAGAGAGAGAAATGAGGAATGCTGAAGCAAGCTTGGCTCTGTTGATGTCACCACAAAGGCAACTCCTAGGACGTAGATGATACAATTGTAACGATGACCACCAGAACTTTTATGTACGCGTGCATACAGTATTATGTCCACATATTTCATTGCTTTGGTCATAGCACGTAACAGGGTTTGGAGTTGCTCCCAATGCCCTTAAAAGGTCACTTGCGAAATGGGCAACATTGGTCCAGCATGGTGCAGCTGCTTAGTTTTTAGCTGTCATAAGATTGCAGTGACGTTGATTACTTATTATTCATAGTGCATATAGTAAACCTGCAAGAAACAAATCAGCTCCTCTCCCCTTCCTTCACCCCGCCCTTGGCAGGTTTTTTCTATCTTCTTCAGGGGTCTATCTCGGTGGCACAGTGGGTTGTGCACCTTACTCGCGAGTTTGAGGTTGCAGCATTGATCCTGGCCGAAGCGGATAGCTTCTCTCCTGCCAGAGGGAAACCCGTGTAATGTGTGCAATGCACTTACACGAGAAAGAAACCTTTCAACATGAAGTAAAATATGCGTGTAGATCGGTAAAATTGTACCCATAGTTTTGCAGGGGTTGTGGCTTCAAGTATAAAAACTACTACTACTAACCCCTTTCCTACCTGTGGCAGGGTCAGGTATTTATTTTTGTCCTTCTGGATGGCCACATGGGTGATCTGTTGGACGGTATTTTTACTCAGCTAGCTACCGACTAATACTGCAACCCTATGCTTATTTATCGTCGGCCTACTGTTCGTTCAGGGAACTCCACTGATGCCAGGGGGCGAGCTCCCTGCACCTGAGAATTATGTCTCACCTACCCGTTGCATAGTAGAGTGTTTTTTTACATGTAATGTCATTGCTCACCACATGGGACCACGGGTTTACTTGACTTGGACTTGACTGACAGACTTGGACCTCATTCTTTTTTCGCTCGAGAGAAGCCAACACACATCGATCCAGTATCGAACCTGGAACCATTAACGCAGTAATCAAGCACGCTACCAAGGCGAATTTTGCGGCCTCAAGTACCCAGTTCATTAATTTAACTAATGGTACGGAAGCTATAAAGGTAGCTGTGTCTTTTGGGTTAAAGAGGAACATCAATTCCACATTGAAGCCCCCACATTGTGTTGTTTTCCTTAAAAATTTCAGATGTAGGAGCTTCTCATCTTACTTCCGGTTTAGGCTCATAGCCATTTTAAAAAAAACTCTCTATATCGACCTATACGATGAAAAATCTACTGCACATTGTTGCATTCTTTATATAGTCAAAACAAACAAACTGCTTCTGAAACCACTTTTTAACAATTAATAGCTGGAATTATTAAGAAGTAGAAATGGGAGCGGTTTACTGATTTGGACACACCAGGTCTCGTCTGATCACTGAAGTTAAGCATCGCAACCCCAGCTAGTACTAACATGGGTGGCCGTTTAGGAAAACTGGATACCGTTAATATCCAAAATTCGTCGCATTGGTGTAGTGTCTGTGCAGTCTCTGCATTAGAGCTACGCAGTGGACGGGGCTCTAATGACCTTGTAGTTGAAGAGTCCTAAAGCACCAACAAAGCAAAAAAGTTAAAATTCGTTTAATAGTTTTATAGTGCCATATTCACAACAGTTTGTTGGTCATCCAACCAGTTATGGGTCAGTTATGGTAGCATACAAATTGATATGAAAGAAAAAATAAATTCTGATATATATCCACTAGGAAACAGATGTCCTCTACCGCATCGGTTTTAATGCAGTATGTAGGGTCGTATTAATTGGTGTAGAAAGGTGTCGTAGACAACCATTTATGAACTCTGCGGCTAGAAAAAAATTTACTGCACATTTTTTCGTATGCTTCAAGATATTTTTTTATTAGCGCTATACTTCACCAAATAAGATTCAATTTGGTTGGCGTCAAGTCAAGCAGTAGCCAATGTCCACTCATCTATCTTTTATTGAGGAAGAAGGTTATAAAAGGTCACATATATTCATAAGTGATTTAGTGTGATATGCATGAACCTTTGATAGAACCCCAAATTTAATTTAACCTGATGACGGGCAGTTTCGAAAGATGTGCAAAAATGCTCTCAATGAGATGATAATAGTAGTTTCACAGTATCCGGTAGCCTTTGCCGGTACTCTTATGATGACTTCACTGGGGGAGGGTCAGTATTTACAGTACAGTAAAGAAGTGTCCTAGATTATCGAATCCATATGATTCATTGTTAGATATCCATAAGCATATTCTATTTGATAAAGAAAGTGGAGGTAATAACGAGGGCTTTGTATACAACATTATAGCCTTCAGTAATTATTTTAATTATAACACGTTAATGAATTAGTAATAAATCAAATATTTGATAATACAATACTCTATCAATAAATGTCATCATTGTCTTTTTCCCTACTTATTATTGTGCAGCGTAAGACCCTGATAATTCGCCGTCTAACTATGGAATAGTCCAAATATTGGTGTTTTACGTCTGAGTAGCCATAAATTCATTCATTCCTTTGCTTGACGTGCTCTATACCAAGTGCACTTGTGCATCTTCAGGTTAGCCAACCACCATCTGTCACCTCTTTTCCCCTAAAGCAGGGGTTCCAAAACCTTTTGGGATGTCGACTTGGTAATCTCGCCCCCGTATTTTTAATTGGAATATGTCGCGGCGCACATTTTGGGAACCCCTTCCCTAAATACTTTCACCGTGTCTCGTTCAGTTGAACCAAAGGTAACCCTCTCACAGACAACAGGTCCTACCTGCAGAATAGTAATATCATGGTAGCACGTTTCCACGATATGTTGGGATTGGTGTAGTCATGTAAACTCTACCTTACCTGAATCTGGAGAATCATATGTCGCAGTTACACCTGAGAATGGCTGGTGCTGCCTGATGAACACAAAACTTTGGTATTCTGAGATAGATGAAGTCCTTTCTTTAGATGCATGGTGTATAAACTAGGGATATTCGCTCAAGAAAAACGAGTGGTGTCCATCCTGGTGCTAGACTAATAAACTTGTAACTTTTCAAGAAGGCAATCCGTTTTAAATTCTTTTAATGGAATGAGACTGGTTAATTCACAGTTGCAGCCTGACCTTGTTGGGTGACATCTATTGGAAGTGAGGAAGGAGAGTTCCAAGTGGCCTCGGTGAAGTATGCACAACGCTACCTACCTGCAAGTGTAGGTTGGCCAACGTTCAAATAAACCAAATCAAAACACGAAAAGGAGTGGTGCCAAACTCATACAGTATATGACACAGGCCACCACATTTAGTTTATGAGCTTGCGGGACGCAAACAAAAAAGATCTCCCAATAACAATCAAAAGGTTTTTATGTTCTCTATGATTCGCAATGCTTTCATTAATTTACATTTTTTAAGTTCCATTTTATTATTTCAATAAAACGAACCTGGAGCTTCGGGTCGTGAGTCTCATACTAGGGTCTTGTGGGCCTCGTTTTAGGTGCTACTGATGAAGAAGGTTATCAGAAATTATTTTGATGTCACTGTCGTGTAGTTTCCTTTTGGTATGTGTGAGATGTCACTCATATTTCAGCTGCATAGTTCTTAATGTTGCACTAATGACAACATCGTAAGAAACTTTCCTTGGACAACAAAGTTGACATGGTTCTCAAGCATGTCCAGTAGGAATGCATCTTACTGTTTTTCTTCAATGCTCCAGGAGGTACAATCATAATTATATTGACTTTTTTCTTTCCGTGGCTCCAAGAAGTTATAAGTCTAGGAATATTTGCAACAACTTTTAAATGAGATGCCTTTATTAATGTACTTGGCATTTATGAAGCAAAATTGCCGAATTTCTTACTTTGTTGATCGACACTTCCGTAATAAAACTTGATACATATTTTTACCCAACGAACAAAATCTGTTTCTATGGCAACAAACTAAAAGTTTCTCACATTTTGGTAAATCACATCATGATATCTTGATCAATACACAGTCCCGTAGTTTAACAGAGAAGCTAACCCAAAAATCCAAGTGTTGGTCCATGTGTCACTGTGTTACAAATAAATCATATCCTCTCTCCTAAATATGATAGCTTTAATTGAGTGATATTCTCATCGCAATTTGGTGACAAGTTATGTCACAAAACCCATAATACCAATACAATTGATACATCTGACATTGCCAAAAAAACGGGATAAGAAAGTCATCTAGATTGAGCTAAATAAGTGGAAAGCTGTCTGTCTGCTTTGCTGAAATGGCATCATCATAATTGTCAGTAGTCCTTTCATTCACTTAAAAAGAAGGAACAATGATTAACAGAAAAACTGCCGATGCACTGCATTGGCTTTTCTCATGTAACATCGTGAAATCATTTTATGTTAATTCACACCTCTTTTCTCTCTTGAATTAATTAAACTTGTTTCTATCGACGACAGAGTCGGGTACAAACTGAAGCAGAAATAGAGATGCTATAACCTAGGGTAACGTTTCCCAAAGTTGTAGAACCTTACTTTGGGGTAACTCACAACATCCTCACTCCAATCCAGAGCCGGTTTCTAAAGTAGGCCTACTCTAGAATAGTGCCTAAAGAATTATAAATCGTGTTGGCATATTCTTCACCCCTCGTATTCGGAGGTCATGGCTCTCTGACGGTTACCTGTCCGAGCAACTCTGACGACCCGAATGGTGGTCTGCTGGGATTGCGGACAGGAAATCCAAAATTTGCACACATATGATGCCAGAATTCATAAATCTTCAAACCAACGGTACAGGGGATTAAAACCCCAGTTCCGGCGGCCGTCAGGGGTGTGAGAGCGAGCCCCGGGCCGTCGTTATCATGCGTCCACACTACCACGGGGTGCGGACCTCGGCTGAAATGGCAGATAATGCATCAAGTGTCTTCCATAGGGTAGGGGCGATAGAAAGGGAGGGCTAAAGAGGAACATGAAAAAGACAAAGTATTTAGCTTTGAATTGGGAAGGACAGGAAAATAGTGGTGACGTGCTCTGTAGGGGCGAACTGGTGACGAAGGTGTAAAAGGTAAAGTACTTAGGATCAACGTTCGAAAGCAATGAGGAGATAGACTCAGATGTGACCCATAGAATCAATGGAGGATGGTTGAAGTGGAGACAACAAGTGGAGCCCTGTGTGATAGGAGGGTCCCAATCAAGTTGAAAGGGAAATTTTACAGGGCAGTGGTTAGGCCCGCTATGCTATACGGATCACAGTGTTGGGCAATGAGGAAGAACCACTTAAATAGAATGCAAGTATCCGAGATGAGAATGCTGCGGCATATGAGGGGGTGTCGAGAGCTGATAGTTTTTAATGAGTAGTTAGAGGTAGGGAGAGTAGGTTGAGGTGGTATGGACACGCGTAATGAGAAGAGGGGAGGAGTAGCTCATTAGGTCCATTTCAGGAATGCAGATGGTTGGAAGCACCCGGGGCAGGGAGCGACCGAAGGAGACGTGGGAACAGGTTGTCCGGAAGGATATGGCAGTGAGTGTGGTGGACGGGAACCTGGTGGGGATAGGCGGGAGTGCAGGGAAACCCGACCCTGCCACAGGTGTGATAAGGGTATGATGGCGATGAATGTTGGAATCGCCTTTTCCGTGCATAGTTAAGTCGAGTACACATTTGTCCTGTTACTAGCGGATCTGCAACCATAGACTCGAGTCAAGCACATAACCAGTAAGCCACCGAAATACATTGCAGCAGAGTACACTACAGGGCAGGCTGGATGTTTTACTGACGGAATGTTGACATGTCTTATTATATCTATTCTGCCTTCTTTTCTTATCATAGTCACCTTCCTGTAGATGTGATGCCTACATATTTCTTGGTAAATTGAGCGTACACACTAACATCCCAACCTCATGATGAGTCCTTTGCATAAATCTTGGTGGATACACAGAGATGTAGGATTCTTCTATTAGTATTACACTGTAGCGTGCTACCCTTATTGTAAATTGGTGCAATTCAATTACATCATCTAGTTCTGATGCTATATCAGGTTTTAGGTCCTTCCAGATTACTCTTTGCACTTTAATAGAGGAAATGGGCTCTTTTACTATTAGTCTATAATGGCCGACCGTTCTCGGTAGGAATTGTGGTCGCTTAGTTTAGCAGTTTATCAAAATATCCTCCCAAATGTTTGTTTGGAATACCTACTGTGTTGGCGACTCTTCCTGAAAATTTCTTAATCTGTCAGAATAATTTGAACACTAGTCTAACTCTGGTTTTAGTAAGTGACCTAAAACTTCAATCAAGATTTTATGTTCTCAATGTCTGCCAGTTTTATGATAACTTCAGGTTTATTTCATATGTCCTAAAACATTATTTTGATGTGATAACTTCTGTTGCCGCAGTCCTAACCTATATCTGCTCGTTACCATAATCAGTGATGGCAGTGGCTACCAAACAACGAGTTGTGTCTATCCAGTAGTAGAAGTCAAGATTTGGCTAAAGTAGGCTATTTATTCCAATCTACGCTCCGTCATATTAGCTTATCAGTGTGACTTTGTCATCTTTAGCCCAGATCTCAACAATTGTTAGAAGTTGGTGGATAATTTCAGGAAGACACCTTTTCTGAATGATATGCCTTGCCAAGGGATTTGTTTATTTTACTGACCAGGCATTAAGCGACACTCCCAAGTACTGTCAGTAAAATTGGCTAATGTTTCTGTCTTGTAAAACTTTTGTGACTGTCCTATGTGAGGGCAATAGGCTTATTCGGACAAGGGAAAGGTTACCGTTAAAAGTTTGGGCTGGCAACGAATGTCCTACTGAGTAACTCTTTTGTCAGGTTAAGGAAGTACAACCTGAAGACGTTAATACTACACAGGTGCTAAACATAACTGCTAGTGATAATTGTGCATAACAGCTTCCTTTTCAACAAATTCAAGTGAATTGAATCATTTCAGTTGATGGAATCGTTTCTTTAATTCTTATTCAGACTTGGAGTTGTGATACGAGAGCCTAATATCATCTCCTCATATGAAACATATCTTTGCCATATCTGAAATTAAAAAAATGTCGTTCAGAACTTTAGTGATGCGCTATTAGAAATGAGATGCGTGGGCCAATTGGTTTAATAGCCAGCCCTCAGAGAATTACAAATAACGAAATTTTACCCTCGTCCTAAAGCCACTTTGGAATAACAATAGACCGCAGCTAAAATGCCCCTGATTTATGTCCGAACCAACTTGTGTCATAAAAACTCGCTGATTTGTCGCATATCAATTTTATGGTCTTTGCAATAAAAAATTTCTCATGACTCACTTTCTTTCTCCCTCAACTATTTTTTTTTTCATCCCTACACTGTGTTCCTCAAATTTTTTTCTACAAATTTCATAATGCACAAAAAAAATCAGTCTACGCATCCTAATCAATGATGCAGAACTACCGTTCAGTTTAGATATCTTTCGTTATTTTTCACCCCACACCCCCCCCTCTCTCTCACCATTAATAGGCCCTATCATCCCATACCTAAGAAAGTTTATTTGCTGTCAGGCAGTGACCATGAATTTTGAAAACACAATAGGATTAAATATAATTCATAAAATTCTTTTCACTAACGACAAAATGATCTTTGATGAACCATTCATGATGAAGTTGATGTATAAAGTAAAGTAGAACAATGATCATGCCTGTATCACTTGTGTAGGGCTAAATGGCAACTACTACATTTTTAATGGGAATGTGTCTCCATTTTTGAAAGACAGACAATTTCTAGCAAACTGGGAATCACGAGAAAAAATGCAAGAGATCAGGAGGGATGAGAAGCACTTCCTGACCTGAATCGTAATTACAAGTCCACGAATTTCGTACTATGACTAATTACATTATAACAGCAACTATAGTTTGCTTATTATATTTTTCATCATTCTTCCCACTGTTTTATGCTGTATTTCAGTGGTCTTCAAACTGTGTTCCACGGAACCCCAGGGTTCCGCAATACATCTCTAGGGGTTTCGCGAGTCATAATGAAAATTTGTTAGCAGCGGCAAGATATTTTTTCTAAAGGTGGGATGGGGTTCCCCCAAAACATCTTATAGTTCTAAGGGTTCCGTGATTCGACAAAGTTTGAAGACCACTTCTGTATTTATGTCATCATCTTTCCTAACTCTTTGACCGCTAGTTCCTGAGGTTCGTTTCTACAGAGACCCAAGGGCACAACCTCTGCTTATTTAACATAGGTCTAACTGCTTTGTGAGAACAATTTTACCGATCATACTGGAACATACGGATGAATTATTAGACGGTAGTTTTACATAACTGGCAGCTGACCTTATGCCTCATCCTCTACTAATACAACGGGACCAGGGCCTCATTTCCCAGCCGACGGAAGACGCACTTGGAGTTTCTCCCTTTTTTTTGTTTCGTTTCGTTGGTGTTTTAGGGCGCTTAAACTACAAGGGCAAAGACTGCACAGACACTACACTAATGCGACGGTTATTGGGTATTAGCAGTACCTAGTTTTCCCAAGCGGCCACCCATGTTAGTACTAGCTGGGGTTGCATTGCTTAACTTCAGTGATCAGACGAGAACTGGTGTGTCCAACGCAATACATTCGCTCTGGAGTTTCCCCCATCACCCCAATGAAGCCATCCACCTCGGCTAGGGTCCAACCTGTAACTAAGTGTTCATAAATCAAAAACTTAATCCTCTGAGCCACAAAAACATATTGCGTCTTTGTATGCTACTGTATGTAATGCTAGGTGACTTGGTTATGCGCCGACTCCAGAAGGGTTGTGTCCTGCGCCAAGAAAGAAGGGTGCGTCAAAATATTATTGATCAAACGTTCGTGGAATGAAGCTGCAACCTATCAAATTAGGAAATCATTGCTATTACGATACTCTGTGGGGTGAAAATCACTGTGCCGTAGCATCATCTAGAGCAGTCGTCAAGTCAGGGCTGCTACTCGTTAGCGTGGATGCTAGTTACTTGTCCTTTGGACATTTCCTCAAGCTGAGGTCTGCGGACCCCTGGGGCTCCCGTTCACAATGCTATAGTTAGTAATTAATAAATATGTAAAAAATTCTAGATTAGAGAGGTTACTGGGTTGTTTTTAGGACAAGCGCTGAAAGTAAATTTCAATCATGTGAGCCATATTAGCGATTCAGAGGACTAATAAACTATTAACTTGATCCTGCTTTTTAGAAAGTTGCATTTTGAAGATCAGTGACTATAAATCGTACAACAAATAACAAACTGTCGTTTACCATTTAAATGATATGGTCGGTCATAAAATGGATTGCTTAAATTTCTCTCGCTCCATTAGGCCTACCCTTCATCACACCCTCTAGTATCTTAACGTGAGTGGCACCCATCCACCTATTCTTTACGATCACATTTAAGCCCTCTCACCCACACAGTATTTGTTATAAAAGAAATCTGTCGTTTTGAAATATTTCGTTATGTTTCGCAAATGTTATATATACAAGCATACATATCAGATTCAGAGATTTTCTTGACATTTGGGGACATGGAAAAAAAATGAATTGAAAAACATTAGGGACTTTTGCCATTATTTCATTGAAATGCACAAATCGTGCCACGTCCCTCAACACCCAATGTCCATTTTGCAGTGCAACTGCTTAATGCTGGCTAGCAGACTAAAAAATGACCAACAAAAGTTTAAATAATGCTAATAGCCGTACACGAGAAATTATACCAAGTTGACCGGACAAATGCATCTATTATATAGCATACGCATTGTCAGCGAATGGACCCTATTGACAAAGAAGTTTTTTTAACGACGTTAAATTTGTTATGGTCAGCTACTGGACATCTACATGATGAATACTACATGTGATGAAAATCTGTCGATTTTGAGAATTTTGGAAACAAAAAGGATGGCTTGAAATTGAAGGGAATTTGGGTCTTGAGGGTACTAAGACCATTTTGACTAGCCAAAAAAACATTGCATCATATACGGGGTTTCATGACAAGCATGCACCCGGCTTTGACAGCTCACTTTGCAGTGTGCATGCTTCCCAAGTTCAAGTTACGCAGATGCACCCCTGGCTGAGGTCTATAACGCTATTTCAGTGAACGGGAAAATGTATAAGGCTATTCTATGGACTTTCTACAGTTGAAATTTATTAGGAGCTTCAGTTTTAACCTGAATTTTAGCCGCCATTTTGAATCCTACTGAGAGCAACTTAGTTGTTGAAGGCCAACTGATAAAACGAATTGGATTGTGCACCCATTTACCCTTTCATGGTGTGAAAAGCGAATCAATGGTGTCAAAGGCGTAATTCAGGAAGAAGAAATATCGTTATGTGCCATCATCACCCATCATCATTTCACGATACTTGTAATTAATAATATTTCTTCCGTTGATTCTGATTCGCTACCAAGAGTCACTTTCAGATCCCTTGTTTTGATAATATAAATGCTACTGACTCACGGGTTGCAACATGCTACTTCCTGTAAGCAGATCATCTGTTGTTGAGTGTAAGAGCAAGGTAGGACTGGGCAGAAAATTAGGCCCGGGAGGAAATGCTACTATAAACAGACCCACCGCGGTGGGGGACTGAATCTACGAATATTGGTTGCCAGAAGACAAAGCGGGCCAACCCACAACTAAAAGGCTATCATTTAATTTATAAAAGAAGTAAATAAAATTTTCCTAAAATATATATTAGTGGGAAAAGGTGCAATTAAAATTGTTGTTTGCCGTTATTCCTATTTAAAATTTGAATTTAACACCCCCGCTGTCTCTATGGGGGGGTCACGAAAGGGTGAAACTTGATTGCATTCAATACGGTAGATCACTAAAGTTGGTTGATTTTTCGTCCTATTTGCCGTTAGTATATTGTCTAATGGTTAAGGGGGCCCACTTTATCAGGAGTTCACGGAGTCCTCTTCCCATCGATCAAGTCCCATTGGCAAGTTCCCATTGGCCAGTCCGCCACTGGCCCACGGCCAGCACAGCAAAAAAGAGCAATAATAAGCAAGAGACGAATACCGAATTATTTCTTAAGGAATAATATAGAACTCCAAACAAAATTAGTGTTCAAAGATAGTCAGTTGGTGTTCGAACGGGAGCAACTTATTGCGTTGGACACACCAGTGAAGTTAAGGAACGGAACCCCAGCTAACACTAAAATGGGTGGCCGCCTGGGAAAACTGGTTACCGCTAGTACCCAAAAATCGTCGCATTAGTGTAGTGCCTGTGCAGTTCTGTATTAGAACCGTTGATATAGAAATATGTTTTTTTTAATTAGGTATTTAGGGGGTGGTGCAAAATAGCATTTGCCTAGCGGCGGCACAGAGGTTTTTAATTCAGGAAATAATTTACCAGTCCTGAGAATTAAATTCCCAAATTACTCCACACACGAGTATTTGAATGATCATGGCATTTTTTTTAATGAATAATTTGAGAAAATTCACTTTTTTTGTAAATAAATTCTTAAAAAGTATGGTTGTAGGTGCTGCCTCTAATGGTACCTTCGGGAATAAATTCCATCAAGTTGACAATGTTGTTTTTTTATTTGTGTGAGAGAGGATGTTAGGGATGGGAAGGGTGAAGGAGGGAGAGAAACAGGATTTGTGTATTTTTGCTTTGCCACTGATTTTCAATGGATTTTTAAAATCACACAATTTTCTAGTATTTTATTGCCTTGCTCATACATCGTCATAGTTTTGCCTCTATTTTCCAAAATAACCCACTAATGCCGAAAAGTTGCTCTCAGCATACAGGTAGAGTCCGGCCATTCATAAAACTGAGGTATAAAAGAAGAAAAAAAGGTCTCAAAAAGGAAAAGGATATGAGTGGGAAAAGAAAGAGGAAAAAAGGAGGGAGAAATGAGGTAAAAAGAAAATAGCAGAAGAAGACGAAGGAAAATCTATATTTTAAGGAAGAAAAAATAAGCGAAATTGAAAGAAACGTAGTAATAGTGACCAACAACCCACAAAGAAAACTTTTTGTGACGTTGAGGAATCCACCCTCTCTCCCCGGTTTACTCCCTTTCTTTACTCGTATATGGATGCTTTCTATAGAAAAACATCATTGAGTGACCGACCAGGCGGTGTCCACTGACCAGTGGCCAGTTCGCATGAATTGTCAAAAATCCTTAGAGGGACAATAGTTCTCTTTTTTTTAAAAAAAAAAAGGAAGGGGGAAACCACCTTTCGCTCTCGAATATGTTCAAGCCATACATGACAACGTCCAGCTTCTGCAATACAGTTGTTAATTTATTGGAGATGACCACTTGTGAAGGGCTACTTTTTCCGTTCTCATCCACAATGGACAAAATTCCATTTTTGAATAGCACTTTTTTTTCTATGAGTAGAGGGCATTTCTCTATATTCCTTTCGCTAAAGAAACTGGCCCTTGGAACCAAGGCTTGCACACGTACACTCCTTTCAAGCTATACTCACATCATTGGGTCATTGTTGCATCGGACCTACGTATATAGGCCTATACTGTATATTGAAAAGGGGTCTAGTGAAGGGTTCCCTTAGTCAATAAAAACTAGGCTGTCCGTCATTTTACAATTTAAAATCAGTTGTTGACTATTTTATTCTGGCAGGTGCAGAAAAAGAAACAGAATTTTTTCCCCCTTTCAACTATACCCCATTTTTTGTTTTCTTCTGATTAATTCTTGTAAGACCACTCTTGCCCACAATTTCTGTTTTATGAGTGGACATGAAGTTTTGAAACTCATTAATTGCAGTGCCCACAAAAAAACTGACTTATCCGTTAGACACAAAAGGAATAGTGCTTAGGACCCACAAAGAACTCCTTGACTCTCTTAATTGAAGACTGTAGTGGCTAGGGTCCATAAAAGTCATGACGGAACTCTACCTGCAAATATAAAAAAAGCAGGAAGTGTATAGGGTTCCACTTACTGCATATCGGAACTGCACGTCGGAACTTGCTTTACTTGTCATCTAAATTTGCAACAATAAAGTTTTTCTAGACTGTCCGAAACATTTATGTATGTTGTGCTAAGGGGTTAGGGAGAAAGCCAAGCAGCCATAACAGGCCAAACCTTAAGAAGGCTGCTCGTGGGTGAGGAGGTAGGCGTAGAGGATGTAGGAAAGGGGAAATTAGCAGCACCCAACGTTCACTACCAACCACCCATGTTGGTAATAACTTGAGATTGTGTTGCTTAACTTCAGTGATCTGACGAGAACTGGTGCATGAACCTTTACTTTTACTATTGGATTGGGTGGTATCCAGAACATTGCGTGTCAATACACAGGTTCCTCAAATGATCCCCCTTTCTATCCTTTTTCTTGGTCTCGTTTCTCCTATCATTCCAGGGCTGAACTCTCTTCGATGCATTTCTTCATTGACTTTGTTTTTGCAAAGTAAAGAGCATTAGGAGGGGAGAGAACCAGTGAGAGAGAGAGACAGAGAGATTGAACAGGGCATTGTAAGGTCGAATAAGTAATGGGAGGAAAATGAATAAATCAATAATGACCACACTGTTTTTAATGTATGGAGGGAGGTGATGAAGTGGGTGTTAATAATAGACAGAAGGGGGTAAAAGCTAAATAAGACATCAATAGCTTAAATAAGTTATCATGCATTTGTTATTCACTTAAAAATGAAAGCGGTTTCATTGTTATTCACTTTTATCGATAAGAACGAATGGGTTATAAATGTATTTTTATTACAAATTTGTATCCATTTATGTTTTTAAAATATTTAATGACAGAGGGTGTGGATTAAAAAAAAATAATAAAGCGAGTGAGTGAGCAAACGCATTTTGAGGATCACCTCGAGTTAATGGTGGCATGACTGTCATAGCTTTCTAGCTTCAAACATAATCAACAGCGTTTGAATGAGCCTACAAGTACAATTGACCTAATGGGTCAGCGAGAAATGGGTAGATGAAGTAAAAGGGGAGGTGCAGTCGAACAACGACACCCAGAAACGAAAAGACTCAGCTTGAATGTGTAGGGATGGTGATTTTTTTTTTTGTTATTTACAACGCCTAGCCAAGTTGTAGACCAAGGGTCAGCGCAAACTGAGAAATTGAAACCCGCAATCTTGATATCAGCCAAAGGGAGGGCAAAGAATGTGACGAATTGTGGCAGAATAAAGTCATTGGTTGGATGATTAATACTGGGCACGCACTCAGCGACTAAAATAATTAGAAAGTAAAGATCTTAACGTCCCATTTCTTGTCACATGTCCATTTTCAGATATTCAAGGATTACTAACGGGAACTTCAAGATGAATTTATGTAAAGTCCATAATTATTATTAAGCAATTTTGTCACGTGGCTTACAGAAAAACAATTTGAAAGATCAGTTAATTCTTGGTCGAAGTTCAAGTAGGTGAGCTCCTTCTTATTATACTCGAACTTCGCCTCTGTTCTCTCTGATGAAAGGGAGACCTAAAGTCAGGGCTGGGTGCAACCATTAAATTACCGCCCCTAAAAAATAATTTTCATTTAAAAAGGAGTAATAAAATACCTGCTACCCGATACTATGCTCCACTTGCCATCCCGGGTTGCGGCTGCCCTGCCTAAAGTGCAGCTGTTGTAAAAAAGATTCGCTGAACAACTTAGTTGGTACTCTTAACGCTTGAGCTCATGACCACAGGCTAGTTCCTGAGGTCAGTGGTTTCTTCCAGGTGAGACAGAAACCTCGTTTGATTCCGTCAGATGAAAAGTAAGGACATAATCCCATGTGATGCCACCTGCACGACATGAAATCCCCTTCTAGGAGTATTAAACTATCCCACATGTAGTTAGACCAACCTAAATTAATACCCGTATTAATGCGTGCACCATCTACTTGTACTGAGAATAGCTCCTCGATGGTCTGATGAATGCAATGGCTATGGGCGGCTGGGCCCTGAAAAATATGGTTGCGAATCTTCAGGATAACTGGACTTGCTCTACTTTTTATCGCCATACTGTAGATTCAGGTGTCGGGGCGGAGTAATCAGGTCACTCTGTCTATAGTCTTAATAAATAAACCAAACGGTAATACTTTTTTAATACGTTTTAATGGTCTTTGTGCATCAGAGTGTCCAATCAATTGTTTTCCATTTTCCCTTTAATTCAATCCCACTTATATCTCAAGTTAAATTATTTTTTCTTTATAACCTCTCTCCTTTTTATCTTTAATGGCAACTTCCCTGTGTGTGTCCCTGTGATTTTTCTCTCCTATTCTCACGAGCTACACTATAAATAATGATTCTCTTTCATTTTGCTTTTAATAATAAATCTAATACCTCCCACCAACCTCTTCGTGTTCTTTAATTACACCCTTTCTTTCCATAGGCCAAAACTGCATATTGGCTAGTGGTGGTCCTAAAGAGAGCTTATTGACCCTGAAACTAAGTTCAATAAATGCGGATATCAAAATCAATATACCCGACAGCTAAGGTTTCGATTGAAACAGTAGTAAGAAGGGTGCAGGAGAAACAACGGGATTGTAATTTGACAGGCTGGACACTACTTCTCTAGAAGAGGGGTTAAATAAAATAGGAATATGTATTAGCAGGGAATGTCCAGCATGAGGTTAATCCTTTTCTTTTTCTGACTCAACAAATACACACACATCAGCCTTGAAAGCAATTGGATTCTAGTGAATCCTTAATAAATGCCCATTTCCTCCTTCACGATATTGTAGCCTATAGTGGACATTTATTTGGCTAGAAACTAACGACGTCTAGAAAACTGACCCCCTTCACTACCCGATGACTCATTTTCATTTCAGGAATAATTTTTTATTGCTACTGGACATGTTTCTTCTTTCCTTCCAGTGTATTTTTCCATGCATCAGAGTTTCACGTCTTCAATTTCAATATCAAACATTAGAGAGTAGACTTTTTTTCGGGTCCAGTTTTAGCAGCTCGTTTTGTGCAAACCACTGGCACGCGTCACATAACCGTAATTACTCACAAGTGTGCCGGTGGCTTTTAAACTGCAACGTAAATATTTAAACCTATTCATGGTTTCTGTGTGGGACAAAAGTAGTCGAGTGAACAGGAAATTACAGTCTAAAATACAACGAGAAAAATCTTTAAATGCTTGAACCTATTGGTATGCTACTTGGAATTCGCTGATTGTTAACCAACTGAATAAGATATAGGAAATGTCAAAGAATAATCAGGGATGAAGAAACGTTTTGGCCACAGGGACATGTTTTTGTTGATTTGGGAGCAATATGACAAGTTGGATGTAAATACATTTGGGACATCAAATTTAAGTAACCAAATTAAAAACTATCCTAATGGCGACTCAATGCGGGGAAATAGAAGTTCAGGTCTAAGACATTGCTCAATAAAATAGATTTAGATCTGAAACATCGTCGCGGCGAGCTATAAACAAAAGTTTGACATGTGCCTACAACAATTCGTCAGTTATAAAGTTCAAAATGTGCTCTTAGCTCTTAAATTTAATCTTGGCTGATGGCTACTTAAGTCTAGAGAACTTATAATGTTATACTGTATAATGAAAACACCTTAGATCCTCCATTGACCAATTTATATAGGTTCCCAACTCTCAGCAGACAGTTAGGCCTACTCCTTAACTACACTGTAAAAACAGGAATTGAAATTAAAATATGCCAAAATCATACTGTAGATTGACATCTGTGTTCAAGAGAGGAACATTCATGGGTCCACTATATCCCTGCTTGATTATAACAGATTCTTAACAGAGAGGTCAGATCGTGCCTTTTATTTCCTGAACGGCACAAACATATGGAGCTCGTGGGTGTCCAACCCTGTTAGAGATGGGAAGCAAGTTGGTTTTGATAGGTCGTCAAATTTTACAATTTAATGACCGACAATTAGTATAATATTTATTCTGTAAGATGAAGCATCATTTCTTATCCACATCTCATTCATTGTTCGCATAAATGCAATAAGTTATACAGTATCTCATAAACAGGGGTGTTGAGAGTTGTCACCGAGCCAGGGAGGAAAATAGGGATGTTGGCAAATTATGAGATGATGTTTGGGCCCCTGTGAATCCCGGGCCGGGAAATTTACTACGCCATTCCCCTCCCCTCGTGTCGGTCCTGCTCACAAGTCATTTCTTACATAATCTTCTTTGGCATTATTTACTTCAGCAGTTGTAAACAGTTTGACCTGAATCAAAGTTTACTTCTCAAAACTTAAAAATGTCGGTAACGTTGCTTGTCCATCAGAGTGATCCGGACTGTAAAAACTCCATAATCCGTCCTTCCTAAAAATGATTAAGTGAAAGGTGAAAATGTTACTCTCGCGGGTTGATTGATTGTTACAGTGGTGTTCAAAAAATGTTCACTTCCTCATCCTTTAGAGGGCTGAGGAAGGGAAGAAGGAAAACGGAAAGCATGAGAAGGATAAGAAGGGGTATTATTATAGACAACAGGGGGAGGAGGGTGTGAGCATTGATTTTACGTTTATATACAACGAAAATGGACCCAGTTGGTGCATGAGAATGTCCATCCAATAAATAGATTTTGTTACCCAGGCAACGTAGTCATTTTCGTACGTTTTCATTCCCCTCTCTCTCTCACTCTCGTGTATATGTACGTGTATTATCCCTATCCCCCAGTCTTTCATGGGCACTATTTTTTCTTTACTATCTTTTTTTATCTTATTTTACCCCCACCGATGTAAACCCTATATTTTATGACAGTTTCTCTCTATAAGTAAGTATACATGGACATCTTATGTTGGATGTAATTGTAAGGGTGTGTTAAAAAAGATGTGAGGGTAAAAAAATATAAATAAATATAGTAAACATAATTTCAAGGTTGTCAAGATTGAAGGTTTCTGGCAGAATTTCACTTCTTTAGGTATGTGAAAATCAAGGCAAAGTAATGGTTATAAGTTTGTCATAGCTTGACCACTTTTTGGGATTTATTTTTTAGAAAATAAACGTCAAGTTCATTTGAAAAGTGATTCTTCATTTAGTACGCAAAATACGAGTTCTTGGACTTGAAAAAAGTTTTACGGTAGTCATAATAATTGGTGTCAATTATAATCAATAAATGCAATCCATGTCCTTTTAATGAATGGTTTCAATTTTGAAACTTTTATGGGACAGTTTTACAAATTGTTGAATTTATCACTCAAAGAGAAGGAAAGTCATCCTTATTCAGAGAAAGTAAGTCTGTATAACAGGCTGCTCTATTAGCAAAAGCAAATATCAATGAAATCCTCTTTAAGTCCTAAGCACTTGGATGTTATTGGCTTAATGAATCCTGGATTACTACTGTAATACGGATTACTAGCTATTACTAAATACTGTATCTCTACTTTTGTATCTTTCGTGCGTGTTGGACATCACATAACACAACCAAAGGAAGATAAAAATGTTAAAATACTTTAGGTAATTTACCACTAGAGTGCAGCAGCCAGCGTATACGTCACCTACCGTATTTTGTAATCATCTGGCACTTTCAAAATCCAACTTGTTGGGACCATGAGTAAACTTCACATGAATTCAGCCAAAAACCTAAGAAAATACATATAAAATAGATTTGAAAGAGTTGTTCCCCCTCTTCCACACTCACACTATACTAAACCAGTTAAAAGACATTTTCCGCGAGGTCCATTTTAGGATTAACCCCACCCCCTTTCTTGGCTAACCTCCGGCTAGGTCCTTTTTTTCCCCTTCATTTCATATACCTCTACCCTCACAAAGTGGATCTTGACATTCATTTAGTAGAGAGAAGGACCTCCAATGCCCGTTCTGTCGAGCAATGGCAGTTGCCCATCAGACTTCGTCGCTGAGAGTGCGAGAGAGATGGGAGGGGGATATTCCTCGCATGATGACGATGACAGTCGATGTAGCCGGTTCATAGAAGAGTACGGACGTTTGTGCGTTACAAAGAACCGATAATGTGCCTTTGCTTTTCTCCATAAAAACGACTCGGATGAAAGAAGGAACAGGCATGCTGCCGGGGTTTTTTAATGGTACTTACCAGCATCGTATTCGTTCATGGACCATCAAAAAGACAACCCACCTAAGTTGGCATCGCATCGCACTTCGTGTGTATTTTTCAGTTTGTCGATTTGTGAGTGGAGTGAGTAGTGAGTGACTTGTAAAATGGTGATGTCACGTTAGGTTTGTTGATGAAAACCGAGGTGACAATTCCATCGTGTTTTTTCTTCTTCTTCTTCTTCGTTGTAATGTTCATAAGTTTGATAAACTCCCACATAGTTGAACCTCGTATTGAAACTTGGGTTTCTTAATTCAACCATCTTTTGATTACTTGAAATGTGGAGATGTAATGTTGATTAATTTTCTTCTCTGTAAAACAAAAGCCTTAATCAACCGATGACCCGAGATCATATGTAAACATGTGGACGTAACACACGAGAGCAAGGGCGAATAGCCTCAACTCTTTCACTGCTAGAGTGCGAGTGGAATGTGGTCAGATTTCTGTTTCTCTCGATAACAGCTACAAGACGCGGAGATTTTTTGTTTTCTTCAGTTCAAATGAGAATATATTACCTTCATCTAGTCATTAGGAAAACGATGAGACTGTTTCCTCCAATTTTATGGTAAGTCCTATAATACTTTTTCTTTCGTTGTAGCCCTTTATGGAATTTTGTCAATTAAATTTGTTGACAGTCCGGTAGGAAAATACCTTATTAGCATATTTCCACTAATAAAGTGACCTCTCGTTAATATTTTCATTCATGAAATGCTAGGGAAACTGTTGCGCAATTTGTCTTTTCATCTGCGGCCATGGTATGGTGATGTTCTGTCAGGAACGTTCCGCGTAGAACATGCGTTCCTCAGGGTCATTCACAAAATAGTCATTATAGCTTATGTGGACATTGAATGAACTTGTTACTACGATGAAATAAATGAATAGTAATTTTATTTGACAACTACAATTTTAAGCACTCTGTAAATTACACGCCATCTTTTTGGTAGGTTGATCAGCTATTTAAAAATGCTTTCGTAAGGTGATTTCATAGATTTCTAGGTCTGGTTGAATTACCAACTTATTAAGCTTCGTTTATTACTCTGTATTGGATCCGTTGAAATAAGTTACTAAACGATTATGATATTTATAACATAATGTTTATAGTAGTTTTGGAATTTATGATTAGGCCTAATTTCATGTCAGTACACCAAATTTCATGTCAGGAAACAGTTCATTTACATACCCACTTGTCAGGTGTTAGTTACTTTGATTTGCGCACTTCCGGTTACAATAATTTTGTTATTCAGATTATACTTTATTGATATTAGTTTATAATTTCCATTATAATTAATCAGTTTAATTTCAAAATAGAGCAGAAGGAGTCAAACTTGCAGCCTAACTTACTGTAAGCTTGTTATGTGCATTGGATCATATAGTAAGCCTAAATTTAAAGCAGGTTAGTTTTGAAAGTTATGATTTAATTTGTAGATGATTATTTTAGTCTAGTTATTTAGTTGTTATTATTGTTAATAGTAATCCTGAGTTATAGTATGGTGAAAGAGGAGGAGGAACTCCTCAAAAAATTAGATAAGTCATTCGGAACAAATAAACAACCACTAAATTACTGAAACAGCTGCAAAATGTAACTTTTTGTTTGTATCGTCTGTGTCATGGGTCTGGTAAAGTTATAATAACAAAATAATAACCTCAAAACTGAATGAAGAAAACTAACTAGGACCAAACAGATATCCAAACCGTATTTTGGAGCTTATCATCAAACTTTAGAATGTAATCAGTGACCCCTAACAGTTATTTTTAGAATGACCCTTTCTCTTAGCTGGGAAGATAAAAAATGACATCTTTAACTGCTATGAATGAAAGAGTAAATGGCTACACTCGCTATATTACAATTTTCTTCCGTTCTTACTTCGTTTCATTACACTTTATTGGGTTAAATTGGTGCTAGAAACGATGTATCGTTTTTTGTATACAGTACTTCAGTCTAGTGAACAGTTAAGAACAAATTAATCTCACGCAAAATAGGTTTCATTTACTTTTAAACGATTCCATAACCCGAGTTTGAAAAAAAGGTTAAAAAGGAAAATTTGTATTCCTGTCAAATAAAAATTCAACCACATATCGTTCAGCATGTTGTTAGAGGGGCTGAATTTCGATAATTTCAGTATAAACAACATTTTTTAACGAAATACTCGCTCACGTATCTTACTAAGAAAGAAGGTGAGAGAAGTAGTCTACTAAATTGATCTCCCTTGTCTCCTAGGTTTATGTTATGATCCGTCAACCTGTTACAAAATTCATTATAAAAATTTAATGAGAAGAAGGAGTGAAAAATATAGGTAAGGGGAAATGGTAAGGAAAAAAATCAATTTTTACTACATTTAATTCAAGGAAAGGTGAAATGGGGGAGATACTTCTAGTTTCTTTGGGATAAAAGTGGTGTGGATAAAGCAGCGTAAGAAAGATTTTCTTTTCATGAGTAGATCTTAAAATGAATGGCTAGAGATAGAGAAAGAAATTGGCTAGTTTTGACCATTTATTTCTGTTGGAAAATTTACCCATTTGCTACAGTTATGGCCACTCGTAAACTCCAACCCCATGAATTTGAACTGAACTCGATTCCGAGTGTTGAATTTCCCTTCAGTTTATAGACACATTTGGTTCATTTTGCCTTGTTACATTTCACCATACTCATCCCTCTCACCTCCTTTTTTTATTCCTTGTCTCATTTATTTTCCTGAAATTTTTTTTTCATATAAGGATGGACTCCATTTTTAAATATTCTCTCGGGACTAAATTTTTATTGCAGTGATAATTCATTATTTTATAATGAAATAAACACGTACTAGATATTATTTTTGTGAGCTTATTAGTAAGAGTAGACACTTTGTTACTCCTGTTCCTTCTTCTCACTGACCGCCTCGGGATTCACAATGTCAGATTCAGTGCTCATTGAGGTCACTGTGTGTCCAGACTGGTGCTACTGTATTCTCGAACAGGACATTAGGTAAATGCCAGCAACAAGTCCTTGTAGAAGCCTGCTGCAAGAAATGTGATAAACAAATAGCGTTCATTATGATGATAAATTGTCAATAGTGAATATGGAGCATTAAGAACTTTGCCCAGTGTGAAGTAGCATTTTTGCAATTAATGGTAACGTAGAGTGGCCCAAATTCAACTCTCCAGTTGTGTGTAGTCGTATGGTGCTGACATCACTTCCGGTATTCTTATAGCATAATTGATATAAGTTATTTCACCTGAAGTAAATTACATTATCGTTTTTATTCTCCAATATGCGCAATAATATTTAAAATTTCTTGAAACTAATATAGTGAATATTTCTGAATTTGGCCCTTAGCTCAGTGAGCAATTATGAATCTGCAATTTGGTCACTAACGTACCACAAAACTTTTTTTTTTTTTGCTTTTCTGTCCCAAAACAGAATGCAATATGTATTTTACATGCTATTGATCACTACTGTTTACAATAAAAAAAATCTTAGCCATTTAAAGTCCAGGTGAGTTGCCAGAAAGTGAAATTGCCTCAACTTAAGGGGAGTTGTAATATTGTATGCTTCCCCTCCTTACTGTTCACTTTTTTTTTGAAAATGGGGTCTTTTGTTATCAAAGCAGTAACTACGTTAAACGGATTTGTGAATATGCTTCATAAAAGACTGTTAATACCTTTAAAGATTGAAAACAAGTACAAAGTACATTTGTATACGCCCTTTGACATGAACCATGTGTCCCTTAGGGCCGTAGGTCAAAATTCGAAGGACATTTTTTTTTTCAAAAACATCGCAATCTTTCAGGTGTGTCAACCGAATAAATAGTTGCCTTTTTTTCCAACAGTTTTGATCAACTCGGAAGATTATTTGTACTGTAGTTCGTTCCTAACTAAAAAGTTGAGTGGTGGTGCAGCTTAGTGTCCGGAAAAAATTCAACTGTGACTTAAATTCCTTAAGCTTGTACATCCAGTATTTGTCTTCATAGGAAGCTACTGATGTCATTTCCCATTAAAATATAAACTATAATCTTGACTGGACAGTTGCAGCGACAGTTCATGCACTTCAAGGCTGTCTTAAAAATCCCTCGCTGTAGTTTAGTAAACTCTGGCATATGGACAGGTCAGTTAAGGTCAAACAGGATTACGAATAAAGGCATCAATATGAGCATAAAATACTTCGAAAAAAGCAACAACACGTGTACGCACATAAACGAGCATAAAAATATAGAAATGATCTACAAAGTGGCGTCTGGTGATGCCCTTTTCTTTTGATGGACCGACGCGCGGTTTGAACCATTGCCCTCCGTATTCCAGTATGAACGTTCCTGAACTCATGGATTGAGTGCAGTGGAGATTCTACGGTGGAAAATTAAGTCCCCTCTATGTTGCGCGAGGCATGATGTGATATCACAGGCGTAGCTGGAGGCAGAGGGTACATACAGTATGTCCCCGGGCTCTAAGGTACAGGGGCGCCAAAGTGAGGCTTACAACGTTACATTATAATAATAGTGTGTAAGTTCGTTCCCGGGCGCAAAATATCCTAGCTACGCCGCTATGTGATATCTATCCTGTCTCCAATTTCCTTTTTTTCCTATATAGTCTTCTTTTTCTTCCTGGATGCCCTGGCTGAACTAAGGGATAGGAGAACCTCTGTAAGAAAAAATGAATATCGTAGAAGACGAAGATGACAATCCGGAATAGGATTTCTATGCCACCAATAATGTTCCCAATTTAATTATTTGGTGTTGCATATGTCCCCAAAGTTTCTGCGCAACGAACCTTTTTATCTAATAGACTGACATATCCGACCCAGCTGGTATCGAACCCGGCAAACAAGATATTGCACCCCTTGATTCAAGAGTGTTTTACTTTGGGGAGAAGCAAGAACACTACCTTTTTAGTGCTTCCATTACCTGCCATGAATAATTTCTTTCATTGGTCACTTAATGCGATCGTAATTGAATGCAAGACAGAAGTTTAAAGTTATTTATTACAAATTTGTAATAAAAAAATCTGACTATAATAATTTTCTGATAATAATAAATGATAACTTTCTGATGAGAAAACATCCCAATTGGATAGAAATGATTTGAACTGTCATAACGCCTTGTTAGTAATATGATCCTATAACAGTAGTGCTGGAGGACACTTGTGCTTTTTATTGTGTAGTTTCTTGTGTTTTAACATAAGCTTGAGTAGATGAACTTTTAAGGGCTTACTCTATAATTTCAACTTGACACTAATATGTTAATTGCACTAAAAATAATGTATTTTATACATAGGGCCCTACAGACTTCGGTATTAGACCCTTTACTTCTCCACAGCCGGGAATTCAACGTGATTCAACTGCACATCATTTAAATACCAAGCCACTTACCCTCTATCTGTGATCTACCCTTTGGCAATCCTGCTGTAGATTAGGGGTGTCAAAATCATTTCAGCCCTTGGTCACTTTTTCCAACTTCCAAAACATTCTAGCCCGCCACTCTCGCCTATCTCCCACCAGGTCCACCGTCCAACCCTACACACTACCATATCCTTACGAACAACCTGCTCCCAAGTCTGCTTTGGTCTCTCCCTGTCCTGTGCTTCCAACCACCTGCATTCCTGTAATGGACCTCACGAGCTCCTCCTTCTCGCACCTAGTAAATAATCAAAATAAAATACACAGAAGTGATTATGAACAAATGCAACTCCAAACCCTTTTCTCGCCTATGGCAGGGCCGAGTACCCATCTTGTCTCTCTGAATGGACAGAAGGGCGATATATTGGACAGTGTTTTTCCAAAGCTGCAACCACTACGCTTACTTATCGTGGGTCTACTGTTCGTTGGGCCACTCAACCGACGCCAGTGGGGGAGCTCTTACACCTGAAAATTTTTGCCTCATCATCCCGTTGCATAGTAGAGAGGGTTCTTTTACGCGCAATTGCCATCGTACACCACAAGGGACTTCGGTTTTACCTCTCACCCGAAAGAAGACACATTCGGGGCCTATCTCTCGCCCGAAAGGAGCCAACCTACTTCGATCCAGTATGGAATCTAAAACTACTGACGCAGTTCCCGAGCGAGCTACCCACTGCGCCCCCGAGGTGAGCACAGAAGTGATGATTGTCATCATTTAACCTCTCCAGACTTTTTTTTAACTTCCTCGACTTTTTAATCCTTCCGCAGCAGTTGCGGGCTGTCAGTTTAACACTTGCTATAGAATGACTCTAATAATATTGCTATAAAGGTTTATCTGCTATACTACAAGTGTTCCGGGGTCGGAGCTTGCAAGGGTTATGATTCCCCATCAATTTTTTAATATTAAACAAAGGCTACTAAATTTGTAGTCTGCACAGTCGAGCATTTAGCGATGCAATATTTGACTCATTGCTTCGGTAAAATGAATGCATAACACCTATACAGTTGTTATTATAATAGTGTGGCGAAGCGTCCGAAACAAGGTGGCTACTAACTTGTATCCTATCAACTTTTGGTACATTCTACCCATCCCCAAATGAAGGTCTCTTCAGTAAAAGTAGTGATTTTCCTACGTTTTTACCTGAGTAAAACTTTGAACGAAGAGTAGCAAATGATTGCTATAATTATGTTTTCAACCTGGAGAAAGTATTTTTTTTTATTTTTTCAATCAACTCCAGGTTCCGGTATATCTCTAGTAAATGCCTTATTTTTTTAAAGGGATGGGTCGTAAGTACAACAATGACCATTGGATCTCCCAAATGGTACCAATGAATATTAAGGGCTATTTTTGCCCTCTTTAAATTTTTTGCCCGGTGCTTATTCTTCATTAATCATAAATAACTCCCTGGACAAGTGAGGCACCACTACAAGATAAGGCGAAAGGTTTTGTTTACATGTTGGGGGTTTGAGAGGAGGTCATAAGGTATGAGGGTTAGAAATGTTTTTGAATGCCATTGGCCTGTTTTTTATTGTTACGTTGTATAGTTACCATATTTGGTAGGGTAGGCAATTTTTTTTGGCCTCTTCATGGATCTTGAGGGTATAGGGCAGCACAAAAAAGCACACGACTTCCAAAGGAGGAGGAAGATGAAGAAATAGGTGAAGGGAGAGGAAAGATGAGGAGGGTTAGTAGTTTGGGGTAGCTGTAATGTACGTGGTAAAGGAAATGTAAGTCTAGATGAAACAAATCTTCCATTCCAGTAAAAACCATACCATACAGAGAAATTAAACATTACATTTCCTGGAATGCTAAAAATAGACATTCATCACCATCCTTTTTTTGCCTTTGTGCTGAAATTGTTTAGCTAGAGGGATGGATGTTGTTTAAATAGTAAGTGAAAAACAAGCTCAGCGAAGGTCCTGAAACTTATGACTATGGTAGGAGTTGCTACAAGAGTAGGGAGTTGTGATGGTGGGACAGTTCAAACAATTCTGTCAGTTTTTATAAAAGAGATGTTAATATTCAACAAGTGTGATATTCAATTTTTATTTTTCATGTGTATTTTATGAAAAACGTGTACAATAGTATCCCGTATTTGCGAATGATAGGGTCCAAGCCTCCCTGCGGATGTCTGAAACCGCGGATAGTACATGCATCTACGTATCTCAAATATCTTTCTAGAATATTTATTATGATGTCAATATTAGCACACATTTCTGTTTCGTTTTTTGACAATGTCGCTTATAGAAGATCCAAATTTCTTAACGACCTTAGTATACTACTCTTTTCTTTCCTCTTAAGTAGAGAATTTTCACTTATATGGGAAGCATCTCTATGGTACACCCAATTTGTCAGCATAATTATTATTCTTGCACTTTGGGGTCTTATCAAACGAATAAGGGTTACTTGAACACACATTAATGTGATCCCGGTACGGCTACTAAGCAACTAATAGCTGGGAATCGTTTAAATTACGCCACTCGGACCACGGTTAAGGTAAATGGTCGATACGGGGATCCTAATGGGTTGGGGAGTCGACCAAGCAGCCATAACGGGCCGGATCTTGTGGAGGCTGCTCACGGATGTTCCCAACCAACCACCCATGTCTTAACTAACTTGGGTTGCGTTTCTTAACTTCAGTGATCTGATGAGAACTGGTGTGTCCATCGCAACTCAGCCGCTCAAGTCAGATCCTGATTATAGTCTAATCTGGTGCTCAAGGTTTGTGAACAGGCAAGTGTCTCATAGCGCACCCTCAAACAAAATCATGTGGTTTCTTCTTCTTATATGACGGAAGGTGCATTTTAGATTTTACCACGGCCATGGGGTTAACCTGCGTTCATTGAAGTCATTATCCGCCACTTGTAGTTATTACTACCTAATCGGTTCAATGGTCTTTGCGCAGTTCCATTTGCTGCAAGATTCACCTTCTTTAATAAATGTATTTCCCACCTACGGCAAGGTCGGGTGTCTCCATGCGCTCTTTGGCATCAAATTCTGTCCTAATGTAGGACAGAAATGGAAAGTTATACTCCAAAATAGCAAGACAAGGGGAGAGAGAAAAAGATGTAGAAAATGACAGGTGTTACTATCAGTTATTGTTCGGGCTACTACACGACAGATCTTTCAATTCTGAGATATTTCCCGTTGATCGCAAGCTTTCACTAGAGAACTGAACAGACCAGAACTGTCTTTAGGTTGCGACTAAATAGAACCTTAGTAACTTAAATAAAATCATGCATTGTGACGGTAATGGATGTCCTACCAGTCACGTTGGCCTAAGGGCACAGTATATACCATTTGTCTTGAGAAAAGCTTTATATTCTGATTGGAGCATCCATCCGGTACCCTAGGTGAGCACTGAGCAGAATTTAACAGCAATGAGAGTGCCATTATCTTTTAATCCTTGTCTTTCGACATCTTTACGGCTTGCATCTTACATTTGAATCTCTCTGTTCTGATAGGTGTTTACACCGTTGTAAGATTTATCTGGTTTGCTTATCAGTGGGCATTCAATCGATTCCAAAAACGCTGTTTTGTTGTCCAGAAAGATGTCAAAGGAAGTAGAGGACATAACCAGGTTGAGTTTAAATGAGGGAGATTGTTGCATCACTGGTCACCAGTTTAATTTCGGTATTGTTTCTCCTCGTCCCGTCCCTCCTCCCAAAAAAGTTCATTTCCTAATCATCATGAAACTGAATAGTTACCTTTACAAGCTTTAGTAAACTGCTTTATTATTAAACATGCAGTTAAATCTATCTTTTAATTACGAGAAGACTGAGCTCAATAAAATGACTAAATGTAATATCACTGTTATAGTTTTTCGAAGAAAATGTGGTCAATCCATTTTGGACAGCCAATTAATTAGTTAATTTGTACGAAGCTATCCCAGTCGAACATGGGTGGATGTCAGGGAATGAACCTTTGTGTACCTTGTAGCTAATATTGCCAGGAGGGTTTTTTGTTGTTGTGGTGTAGTCAGTCGTCTTCTTACAGTATATGGTTTCGGACAACGTCACGTGAAGATGTATTGATGGTACATTTGTCAAGTACTACAGTACATAGCCATAGTGTACTATATATGTGCATTCAGTAAGTATATGTTACCTCAGTGAAATATATTTTATGTAACTCTTTTCCTTATTCCAAGGAGAATGTTACGAGCAACGTAAAATTTTATTGGCATTTATTTTGTCAATATCTTGGTAAGATTTTGCCAATGGAAATGTAATTTCGGTCTAGTGAAACGGTTTTTTGGTCATAAACCATGGTTGAGAAAGTATGTTTTAAAAAATAAGAGCCGTTATAAAAACGTAAGAGTTTGTTTTAATTTCTTAAATAAAACTTTTTGTTTTCGATTTTCTCGGAAAAACTCTATATTACATTGTATGGGGGACGAGTAAGAAGAAGAAGAAAAAAAGATAAAAACGACGTGCTTGGCTTTTGAGTTATTGACGGTGATAAACCAAAAGTTAATTACTTTGGTTGGATTGGCGGTTATCTAACTATCTATCTGGATGATACTTTTACGTGTCCTGTTGTAGTAATATCATGGTCGTCTACCAGGCGGCGCCATATAGCATCCCATCCAGGCAAGTGTATATGTACCTACCCCTAGTAGAGCCCAACGTATACATGTATCACCACCAGAGAGTCATTAGCCAATATGGTTCCTGCTCTGTTTTCCGCTATAAACTTTTATGATCTCAGAGTAGAAATTGAGTCTTAGACCATTCTCATTAAAAATCACATCCGAGCATTGATTTCTCTGATCAGGAGTAGCCCCAAGGAAAGCTGGATTTATGGGTAATAAAATCCCAGGGTCCCTGGGAGTCGACTGACCAGTCACTCAGTCAGCTAGCTTACTAGTTTTCTACACGGTAAGGGAACCAGAAGGGATGAAGGGAGGGAGGGTCATGGGGTCGGGTAAAGAATTTGGTTGTGCTGTAGGAGATATAAAACCGACAGAGGGGTTGGCATGAAGATTGAAAAACAGAGGTGTGGACAGTGGTCACTATGGGTATAGGGTGATAGAACTAGTGGGAAAGAAAACAGAAGAATAATAGAAACTGCATGCCGTTTGGTTCGTGCCCACTGCACGACAGAGTCGTAACATAAGGGGAAGGGGTGTGACTGACCACATTGTGCTTTTGTCCAGCCGATGACCATACGGAAGTGGATGCTGGACATTGGTCAGTTCGTGTAGGTTGTTTGCGTTATTCTCAATGGTTTTATTATGTGTATATGCACGAGACTTGGGAAAAGCAGCTGCCAATTTATTTTTCAAAAAAAAATATCCTTGACCATCATTGATAGATTTAATAAGTTTCCTTTCCCGCGCATTATGTCCTTGCATTTGTTGATTGATTCATATTGGTACATCTTCCTATTCAGTGACTGAATTGCGCCGGCTTTCAATTTAAGTATTTCTGCAGCTGAAACTTTCTGCTTGATTTCGGAAATTTTGTTGAGTCCGCATCAATTTTATAATTTTTGTAAAGGTGACATTTGGCAGAAATAATTGAATTCATTCACGTAGTGTTTCTCATAGTTTTGTGGAACATTGTTACGAAATTAGGGACACTTTTAGGTGAAATAAATCGAAACGAGTACCGGTACGTTGTTCATCAACTATCTTTTTTTCTGGATTATGGAGGCTGAAGACCAAAATGGGCTTTCATTTCTAACCTAGATGATCTTAGACCATGCAAAAGTTGCTTTCACCTTTGGGACTTCTGAAATAATATCCCGGGACAGTGTTTCCACTTCTGACTGCAGTAACTATCAGCAATTTTCTACAGAATTCACTTTTATTACAAAACTATCTCGGGGTCACAGGCTGCCAATAAAGAGAGGGTGTGTCTCGTGGACGTTTCCGGACTCTTCGTGTATAATTTTCTTACACTCGTTTTACTGCAGTTGTGTCACTGTCTTGCGTGAACATGGGCTACCAAATTCACTTGAAGACAATCTGCAGGCTCCCAACTAAAAGAGGTCTTCCGCATCTTTTCATCACACTGCGGGCCGCATTGTAAGAGCTGGTGGGTCGCTTGTTTGACACTACTGCTTTATCAGTCTCTTATATAGCAAGTCCTTTATAATATGTATTAATGAAGTGCCACCTTTTATACTCATTTTAAGAAAGCTGTTACTTATTTAGTCAAGATTTCAAGAACCTGTTAATAAATATTTCATTTGTAATAACTGCAAAGTTCAATCTTTCGAGAACAAGATATTGTTGATCGGTATTTTGATGCCGATGTCAAGGGGACATGAGGCAATGAAATGTATATGAATATGTTTGAGAAGACGAGATATGGGAGATGCACGATGACGTCACTAATAATTGTAATCTGACTGTCATTAAAAGGATCAACTCTAGATACACATCTGGAATCGTAATATTTTGTAACATTTTCTTGTTACGAGCTTATTATTACAATTCTGGTGCCAGAAGCACGTCAAATATCTGCAGGTTCGCATTAACATTGTAATTTATCGTAAACAGTTGTAGTAGTAAACCCTCTCTCGCTCTCACACTCCCTCCCCTCAATCTTTTTTACTCCCTCTGGCCGAAGACCTTACCACCTTCCCTTCATCCTAAAATGGATGTCTATAAATTGGACCACAGAATGTTATCAGGACAAATATATCATATAAAATGTATATAAATATATATGAAACAGTGAGAGTGATGGGTATCTTGTCGTAATCATCAGCCGTCATCCCAGAGTGGTTTACGATCAACCAAAATGTGACTCCGTGCTCTACATGCATTTTTCTAGGAACATGTGTGTGGGTGGAGGGAAGAGATAGTGGACCATCGCCAGTAACAAAAGAGCAATAATAATTAGGGATTATTATTATTATTAGAGAAATGCATAACCCTGTAGTGGCTATCTCGTTTTCAGTCCTGTTGTCCATCTTTAGGCTGCTCTTTAAATCAGCATTTAAGATTCTGGACAAGCTCGGGAAGAACCGTTTAGAGTAAGGATAACGAATGAGGAGAGAGTGCAGGAGGACGGAACATAAGACAGTAATGGAAGTTAACAGAGAGATGATGGGGGAGAGTTGAATAAAAAATATCGCTAAGATATACCGACTTGATAAGTGTTAAGCAAACGAAATTATTTATATTACGAATAAGCACTTGCTTATAACTGAAAGTTCAGCAGTTATGCCCTGTCACTCTCTCGTTCTCTCTGTCATCCATTTCCAATGGGCAGGGAGCTAACAGAGGCAGATATGGCGAGAGAAGGGTACTAGAAAATAGTACTCAGAAGGAATAAAGATGTTGGGAGGATAGGATCATTAACCCTAATGGACAGTAAGGAGAAGCCAAATGTGTATAGCCCTCCTCCCTAAATCTGACCCTCACTTATGACGTTCTCAAATCACTGTCATTAATGATTTTCACAGAAATAAGATCATATAATGTTATAGACTAAGCATAAACTTATATTTGTGTTATGGTAATCTAATCTGAGTTCTTCGAAATCTTTAGTTCCCCTGAAACTGTTTATTAAACGCCATGACAATTGCACAGCGAAAAAGCTATCACGTTTAACAACAAAGTTATGTTTCAATGATTATCAAAAAAAAAACCTGGCCTAAATGTAACTAACAAATTAAACGCCATGAACGTATTATTGTTTAACTTTTTAGTGCTGAATACATAAACATCCCAGTTATGGAAATGGACTTGCAAAAATTATGTCATGAATATCTGTATATCCCTCCAACGGGTTATGGATCTCTGGTCTAGACGTTTTTAACTACTGACAGACTTTTCGTGGTGAGGGGAAGAGGAGCTCGTTAGGTCCATTCCAGGAATGCTAGTGGCCGGAAGCACCCTGGGCAGGGGGAGACCGAAACAAACGTGGGGACAGGTTGTCCGTAAGGATATGGCAGTCTGTTGGGTGGACGGAAACCTGGTGGGGATAGGCGGGAGTGGAGAGCTAGAACCCGCAAACCCGGCCCTGCCACAGGCGGGATAAGGGTACGATGATGATGATGAGACATTTCGTGGTGAAACTATTGTAGGTCCCATTCGTCATTAAAGTGATATTAATTTTGGAAAGGAGAATTAGCATGACCACGAAGATGACTGCTCATTGTAAGTCTTTGGAATGCCGGAAGTCTTGGACAAGTATTATGTGGGCTGGCTGAAGGAGAGAACGGTATTAACATTAAATCAGGTTCCTCAACTCTATTACTACTAATAAGGACTAATTGCATCCCAGAGCTGTGGTACGTAGACAGGGTGAATATGTCCAGCTAAGAAATTTATGTTGATCAGTCGGTGGGTCCAAGGAATGCCCTTGAAGGCATTGAAGATTTTCTTAACGTCGAGGTTGCGGATGGTTGTCTAGGAAAGAGGGACTGGTGCAGGAATGACTTCCTAGGCCCGCCTGTAACTTATCGTGAAAATGGATGGTTCTCAAGTTAAGCCAGTCCGTTCATTTCAGTATTTATTTATAAGTAATAAAGTCATTTTTACAATGTTTTTCTGTTATAACGTAATCAAACAGCGGTGAGGGGAAATAGGCTTACTTGTTTATATCTGCTTCCAGTGTTAATATGTATAGGCTGGTTGTATGACAACAAAAACACTCTGTTTCTTTTGGCAGATACTACTTCTCCATCATTTACTTTTTATGCTTACAGTTGTCAGAAGCATTCGGATAACTATTTTTTCGCTGTCTTCTATCGTCCACACGAAAGGAAAACACGTTTCCCTGTTAACACTATATCATGTAGTGTCAACAGGAGGTGTCAAATGAATTGCCTGTATTCCATGTGCATGTGTGCACAAGAGAGATTTCGTACCAGACAAATGACAAATAATAGATGTTGTAACTGCAGAATGGAGACCCGCTTTAGTAGAACAACCTAGTGCAAGTAAAGCCATTCAATGTTACCGTATCACAACTATGGATGTCTTTGAAAGTGTTAAAGAAAAGTGAATGGCTAAAACTTTATCATGTTTTCAACTACAGATTTGTAGGTCTTATTGGGTCATTGTCGTGTAAGTTCTGGGGCAGAATATTAAGGTTAGCTGGTTATAAGAGACGACTAAATGAGCTGCGACATGAGGCCGGCAAGCAGCCAACCAGGCCGGCCACCCCGTGTCTTATTATCAGCCACTCACTCATTTCTTTCGCTGCATGTTTGTGTTTGTCTGAAATACTAGAATTGTCAATTTTAAATCACATACAGTATGCTCAGTATAGAGAGACCCTGAGTGCACCTTCCTTTGCATGAGAAGTAAAACCGAGGTCCCGTGTGGTGTACGATGGCATTTGCACGTAATAGAACCCTCTCTACTATGCAACGGGTAGATGAGGCAAAATTTCCAGGTGTGGGAACTCGTCCCCTGACGGTGGAGTGCCCCAACGAACAATAAACCAACGATAGATACGCATAGGGGGATTGCAGCTATGGTCGGCAGCCGGCTGTAAAAAATTACCGTCCAATATATCACCCGTGTGTTTATTCAGAAGGACAAAATGGGTACCCGACCCTGCGATAGGCGGGAAAAGGATTAGGAATTTTTATACAGTATGTACAGTGTACGGTTCCTCATGGAGAGACTTGTGATACTCCACATGGCATTCCTCAGACGTCTTAAACCATTTTCCTTTTCCGGCAACAAGTAAATTGCGGTTTCTTCTTGAATATCTCTGAAGGACACTTGCGATAAAATTGCGGACCTTGCCAAGTTGAGGAAAGGTATGACATTATCAGATTTACCGACTTCATTGCTTCTCTTCAAAATCCCTCAACGCAGGTTGTACACATCAGCATGGCGGACATGGTAGAATCAGGCCTTAACAGGAAGGAAACTGAAGCAGGATTGAGGAATAGGGAATAAGAATGAATAGGAATGAAGACGGGCAAAATACTGATGATGATGACTACTAATGTCACAATCCTTTCACTCGCCTATTACTGGCAGACAGGTATGCGATGGGTCTATTGTACTGTACTTGGTAGTTCACACGAGTACGTTCAGAAATGTACGTTAGACCAGGCATTAAAGAGTTAGTGGTGAACGTCGACGATGACGATACGAGGTCAAATGAGGCAAATGCGCAAGCTCAATTGCTGGTCTGCTTTTCGTGAGCATGCACAGTTGCCTCATTTGACCTCGTATCGTTCGTATCGTCATCGTCGACGTTCACCACTAACTCTCTATTGTCAAACTGGGGGTACCCGGAGGGGCACGTTGGTAACATTGCGTTGGCATGATTGTCATGAAGTGTTGACCCTTTTTTCAGTAATTTCCTTTTAAAGGTAGTGTACCAAGCCGTCCGACCCGACGATGTCGAGTTTGACATGACATTTGCCGAAATCGTATTTAATAATACAGTATGTAGTTTTAATCACAATATGGCACATGGTGCCTCTCTGTCCCTCACTCTGAGTAGCAGCTCAGAGGGCCGCAGCGCTACGTTCAAGGGCCGCATGCGGCTCGCGGGACACCAGTTTGATACCCCTGCGTTAGACAGATTTGATATCATTATTGGGAGTGTACTAAGATAACGTTTTATTCAATTTGTTACAGAAGTAATGTTTAGTGCTGCTGTCTAATGTATCTCAGTACTTATTTACGTAATGAATGAAATAATTACGTAATTGTGGTGGGGACAATTAGTGGATTAGTCTCTTCATAATTACATAGGACGCTCGAAAGGGAGTGGTTCTTTTTTTTTGTTACTGCTCCTGTTACTTATGTTGCCTACTATCCCACAAGAAAACATGAAGAACAAGGTTTTTATTTCCACGATACTGAAATACTTATGTTATTTTGCTATTTTTAGGATAATTTTGTGTGAAACTTGTTTTTGAAAGTTGGGACAACGTAGGACTCTTTTATGATCCATCAACTTTGACGGCAAGATTTTCAATTCATCTTAATAGGTATTTCTTCTGAAAAAAAATAATGTTTTTAAATGCCTTTGCCCAAAATGAAAATTTCTTAAAATATATTCGTAGTGTGTAGGTATTTCAAAAAGTAATGCATTGAATGTTTTTTTCTTTCTACTGCCTCTGGTGTATCTATGTATTCATGAATTGTGAGAAAGCAGAGGTAAAAAGGGTGATCCCAAAGAAGGACAGGACTAAAGAATGGTTCTTTTTTATTTTCATCATGTATGTCCTAACTTTTTAAAAAGTTACCTTTTCATAAGGCTAAAGGAAAACTAATTTTAGCAACATAGCAAGCTGTTAAACGGATTGCAAGTCGAGGTTGGCGTTGCACTTTCATGTCAGATGTCATATGACCAACCTAAAAATAGCGCCCCCATCTGGACCTGATGAACAACAGGATGGGAAGGATAAACATATTAGACAGCTGACCAGAAAGGGGGAAAGGGCTACCGTAAATGGGGAGTAAATACTGTAAGAAATATAAGGAAGGGGGGATGAAAATAGGGTAGGGTTTAGAGAGAAAAAAATTATAGTGAAGAATGGCTTGTATATGTAGGTTTTATTATAGATATAGTGTCGGGTGTGTGTGCTGCTTATCCAACTGTCCAGCAAAGGAGGAGGAAAAGTAGCCTGAATTGATAAGGGTCAAAACTACAGTGGTCAATTATGACAACGGTGAATAGTAGATGGCCACTGGCAGAACTGTACCGAGGTAATACAAGATAACATGTTTACAATAAATATCAGAGGGTGACGTCAGATGATATATGCGTTGAATATTTAATGAATGCTCTTGGTCTCTCAGACATGTACCGCCCATTAACACCACGTAGATATGGTCAATAATGGATGTCGCGATGAAATCATAGGTACAAAGGGGCAGGCGCAGCCAGTTCGATCTCACATGGTCATCCCCCTTCCTCTTCACTTCACCGAGCGAAAAGAAATGGTCAGTTTTCAATTTAGTAGTCCATGTACTGTACGTTGCGCTTTAGGAGAAAATCCTGAGTAGCTGATGAGCAGTACCGTCAATAGGGCACTCCATCAACTTCTGACCAAACTTTTCCTTCCTAAAGACTACTGCGAAAGGACTGCCCCAGTAGACATTGCTGGTTAGTACTGCAATTTCAATCAAGGTCCTGTTTTACAGGAGTAGTTATGAGACCGAGATGCGTGGTTTCAGATTCCATTTAGGTTACCCATGAGTTTCATTTATCCAGTGTCAAGTAAACAAATATAATGCAGGAAGTAAAATTGATTACGAGTTAGAGGGGATAAAAAGATGGGCATCGGAATTTCTGCACATTGTAAGGTAAATAGCAATCCATGAATTCCAGATAAATTGCGAAATAAAAGCAGGTATAAAAAATGGACAGAAAGCGAGGGAGAAAAACGAAAGTGTGACGAACAGTTGGACAGCTGTTTTTATGATTGGCCTTTTACTATCTATCAACTTCAAGTCCCAACCCTTCCACGCGTCTCTTGGAATCATTCTGGGAGCGGCGAATTGCGTTGGACACACCAGTTCTCGTCTGATTACTGAAGTTAAGCAGCGCAACCCCAGCTAATACTGACATTGGTGGCCGCTTGAGAAAACTGGGTACTGCTAATACCCAAATATCGTCGCATTAGTTTGGTGTCTGTGCAGTCTCTGCATAAGGAACTATGCTGTGGACGGGGCTCTAATGACCTTTGTAGTTGAAGGGCCCTAAAACACAAACAACAACAAACAGAATTGGAATCATTCTCGTCTGAAAACTCATTGGGGGAGACTGACAAATCCACATTCGGAACCCATTTACCTCATCGTTGATCTGCAGTTATGCTTGAAGAGTAGGCCTCTAAATATATAGATGTCGTCAGTTGCTGACCAGCAAATGGACATCAATGCTGAACAGTATAGGCAGGAGATCAGTTTATTAACATTTTTATTACTGAAAAGCGAAAATTTTCATTCTCTTTCCTTTAGGAAAAAGTTCTAGGGAAGTGTTGAAGTGGCAACTAAATAAATATACTCTTTTTAAAGATGCAAAACCGTATCTCATAATTATAATATTATATCAGCTGGTTTTCATGGAGACCTTCAACTTCATAATGGTGTGGGTTTTCACAACTGACCACTCTCCCCCTTCCCCTACTAAATCTATTCACCCAATTCCCTAGAAATAAACTACTGTATTTTGAATGTTTCGTTCAAAGACTACGTTAGAAAACAAACAATTGAAACTTTTTCTAAGCAAAAATACGGACGTTTTTCAAATAAAGGTCTAGATTTTTTTTCAAAAATAAGTGTTTGTCCGATGCACTTTGGTCTGGAGGGGTCTTTAAGTTAGTAGTGACCAATGTCCAGCAAAACAAGTTTAAGGCAGATGGTGTGGGGACCCTAGTGGACGGTTGATTGGCTAGCTGTAGTCAACTGACTGACCGCTCACTATTTATTAACAAAAACCCAACTGACCACTGTCCAGCGATAAAAGAGAAAAAAAAGCAGGGAGATTTCTTTCAAGTCTAGTTCTTTATAATTCTCTCATAATAATGATTACTGGGTCATATACATCTATTTTGTGCGGATGGAGTTTGGAGAAAAAAAGGCTTTCTTCTGACCAGTTCTTAACAAAAATTATGGTGACCACATGCTCGCTACTTTTGGGCAGTCGATCAGTAGGTCGACAAACCAGTAAATAGCTAAAATAGGAAGAGGTGGAAAGTTTAGCACACCATTGGGGAATTTTATAAAGAATAGAGTAGAAAGTATATGGCGACTTCAATTTTTTTATGAAAAAAAAGTGGGTAACGTAGCCTTGTGTCCCATCAGTTGGATGTATGCACATTCAGCCTTAGGCCATGATGACTTCCATATGGGCATTCAGGAAATTGTAAAAAAGGGAAAGGATATATATGGTCAAACTTTATTTTTCTTTTTTCATCTCCTGTCACTTTTTTAACCCTCGTCCCTCTCTCTGTCCTTGTCCTTTCAAGTTGTAGGCCCAAGTCACTCCTTTTTCTCTCTCTCGCTCCAGAAACAGAAAGCAAATATGTGCCTCCTCTGTGCTCCTTTTTCCCCATCATTCATTTACTTTGCTGTTTTACAAAAGTTCTTTTTAACCCCATGAAAAGCACTCGTTATAATACATCATCATTTTATTTAAAAAAAAAAAAGAAGTAAACTTATTCGCTGAACAGCTTCTGTCAGATTTTATTTAGCATTTATTTTGTTAGGTTGCTACTGAAAATATGTTTACATACTGTGTAAAACCATATTCACTATTATTTTGGTTTTGGTAACATTGTGTATTTTTCAAAAACTAAACCCGAAACATAAAATACAAACTGAAACAGATTTGACTGTATTTAAATGTCTTTTAAAACACGTTTGTGAGAGGTTAACTTCATAAAAAAATAATGTTTCGTCGCACTTTTTCGGTGAATATAAGGAAGAAAAAGTTTTTTGTGGTAAATTTTCTTAGAAAAGTAGTGAAAATGGCCAAATTGGTACTTGTTTTGAATTTCCTTGTCATTGCCACTAGAGAGATCGTTACTAATGTCGAATGAACAACTTTTTTTTTGTTATTTTCGTATGCCAACTACAGTTAAGTTGAACTGATGACTTTTCCCTTCCTTACGGTTGTCCATAAAGTCATTTCACAGCTGAAAAAGCCATAATTCCATAGTTAAAGTGGTTTTACTACTTCCCTGGTTTGCATGCATTGTGATGTGATTGCATGTGTAAACATTTGGGGTCTGTCGCGTAATACGAATCAATCACTTTATTCTGTTCGTCTTGCGTACTTTAAATTAAAATATTACTACATTACTTGCCTTATGAAATAAAGGCAACTTCTAACCCTTATCCCGCCAATGGCAGGGTCGGGTACCCATTTTTGTCCTGGGACACATGGCCGTCGAGCGATCTATTGACGGTATTTTTACGCAGTCGTTTGCCAACGTAAGCTGTAACCCGTATGCTTATTTATCGTCGGCCTACTTTTCGTTGGGGCACTCCACTGACGACAGGGAGCGAGCTCCTACACCTGAGAATTTTGCCTCATCTACTATTAGAGAGGTTCGTTTTACGTGAAAAATGACACCGTGCTCCGTACGAGGCCTCTCTCCTGAAAATAGCTAACCCACATCAATCCGGGCTCGACCTTGGAATGCAGTAGTCAAGCACGCTACCACTGAGGAGGGAATTTCTTGCCTTATGAGGCTACTAAAAAGGTTATCATATGACGTTGGGAAGAACCTCGTGTGGTGTATACTACAGCAGGGGTGGCCGACTTTTGTGTACATAAGATCTACTTTTTATCTCAAAAATGTGTCGCGATCGACTTGTCATAGGCTTAGTCAAAGTGGGGAAGGGGAGATTCGATACTGAACCCACCTCGGTCCAGTATCGAACCTAGAACCACTGAGCCACTACGTCTCCTAGGCGGGTCTTAAGTCAAGACATCGCGAGGAGTGATCGACCAAAATTGGCTTCGCGATCGACTTGTTGGCCACCCTTGTACTACAGTAAGTCACCTGCCCTGTAAAAGAAACCTTTCTACATGGAAGACAGTATTCACGTATGTCGGGAAAATTCCCTGGTGTTTGAGCTCGGCACCCTTGTAGTCGGGAAAAGAAATTGTCCCTAGGGTGTCGCGAAATTTTGTAAATGTAAAATCCCCTCCCTTGTCGAAGGCAGGAACAGGAGGTGGTCAGGTGGAGTCGTTGGTTTCATGTACTTGTGGCCTGGCCTGCAATACAAGCGGCCATTCATGTTAATAGTAAACGTTAAAAAGCTGTCAATGTGTAATCAATACAGAAGAGTGATAAGCACACCTCACAGGATATCACAATTGCAATTATTAAATTAACAACTACGTTATTACTATTTTATTATCATAACTTGCCGGAAGTTTTACTTGCACTTTAAAGTACTGATGCTATTATGGGGGAAGCTCACACTTATGTGCCCGCCCTCGAGAGAGCTGATTCTCAAATTTTTTAAACCATGTTCAGTATAGACTGCGATGCTGACCACTTCGAAATGACCATTCAAATGCCTCAACGTTGATAGGGAGCAGTAGGTGAGGGCATCTGGTGTTGGTGCTTGTAAACAATTTACCTTGCACAGCTTTAAGTTGGCTACAAATAACATCTGATTCTGAATTAAAGTTTATATTAATTTCTACCGCGTTTTAATAAAATTCATACTGCATATTTTTAACCATCAGTTGCCTTGTGTAGTAGGAAATCATGATCGTTGTCAGTGACGTCACTGGGGGGTGCGGGGAGTGCGGGCCGCACCGGGTGACACCATTCGCACCATGAGAAAAGGGGGTGACACCAAAGCAGAAGAAGCGCCTTTTTCGGGAGAGGGGGTGTCACCGCACCGGGTGACACCAACCCTAGCGACTCCACTGATCGTTGTCATCGACCTTCCATTCTGTTAATGGAAAGGCCCTTTTTTTGTGAGTTTTGACTCTCCCGTCCCAGGTCCCTAATAACCACGTCAAACGCTACCATATCTTTACTACTTCCAAGGCTCACATTCGTATGATGGATCTAACAGTCAGTCCTCACCCGCGAGCAGCCTCCTAAGGTTTCGGCCTGTTATGGCTGCTTGGCTTACTCCCCAACCCATTAGCATAATACACACAAATCTTCTCCCTATATCACCTAAGGAAATTTTCCGACATCATCACCCAAATATCTAGAGGAATTCGTGATCCATTCTTATTTGGTCATCTCAACCCTTTACTTCGAGGAAATGTTCATCGCCTGCCAACAAAAGATAAAGTAGCTTTTATGCTGACGTAAAAAGGAATTAGAATGTTACCAATCTATCCTAACTATAATTTCTAGATTGGAGCTTTTGGAACGATCCTCTGTGTCATCAATTCATCCAAGACTTCAAATAGGATTTTATCAAATGCTTTCTTTTGGTTCGTTTGTTATCGAGCAAATGCGACGACGTCTACAGCATGCGTAGTCGGTGATTTAACAAACTACTGACGGCGAATCGAGCGTAAACATCTCTCGTGACCCAGTGACATACTGACGGATTAACTTTTAGCTCATTTAAGAGCTCGCCCACTATACTTACACATGTTCCGGCGTGTATTACAACGGGATAAATGTAAGCAGTGCCAAAATGAAACACTTTTTAGGCCATGAGAATATTTCTTTTTGTTATTTCCCCCGTTTCGGTGTTTACTATAGAGTAATATTCGTAAATAAAATAACAGAAATGCAGGTATAGAAAATGGATTTAAGTTTTCCTAACAACAGTTCTGACACCGTGATTTACGAAGCAGAGTGAAAAGGTACAAAGGCGTTTACTTTATACTGCAATAGGACTATATTGCATGATGCGTTTTCAGTTAATTATCCAGGCAAGGCCACAATTATGACACTGTACTGTAAGTACAGAAATAGTGGAGCGGAGACTGAAGACGTGGGGGCATCAAGAATTTCCTCAACACCTCATCATTTTCCCAATGTGGTCCTTTTATAAAAGGTTTAGATGGGCAAGAGAAAGCTCAGCATCTTATACGTTACCAGTGTTCCCTAATTTGTTTCCATTCCATGTTATCGAAGAGCCAGTAAAAAAGCATTTCCTCATAAAATGTGGCTGGCAGTCTACCCCTGTCTCAAGGAAAATTCCAACCCAGTGTTTTGGTTGTATAATGCGATGTTGGAACAAGTGAGGTAGGCCGGCATCCCCCACAGACAACCCAGCCAATATACCTGTGGGTTCCAGACGCCTGGCTGGGAGGCCGCCCCCAGTCAGAGCGTGTTCAGTGGACCCGCAGACCCGATCTTGCCTTAGGCGGGATAAGGATATGATGATATAGGGATGTAAACATATTAAAAAGAAGACATACTGTATATTGCTTTAATTGTTTTAAATATTTTAATTTTATTAAATTATTTCGATAAGGCGAGGCACCTCGCGGAACCCCCGAGACAAAACCCACTGACCCCCGGTTGCGGAACATTTTCTAACCTTATTTTTGCAAACTGAGGTTTTGGATGAAGTTTTAATTGAGGTGTTTTCTAAAAAAGTGGCATTCCTCCTAGGACTGTTATGTATTAAGACATAAAGAGGCAGTTAAGAGGACCTTATTTATATACTGTTGATAACAGGGCTTTTTGCACTGTGTTGCACTGTTTGTAATTCTGCTAGTGGATTGGATTATGAGTCGCAAGAATCACTCTTCGGAGTGTCGTACCCCGTAAAATTTCTGTTTAACGACTGAATCCATATTTTAAGAGTATCGTGAGGTCAATGTGCCCATTAAATATTTTAAGGAAGCTCCCAACTGAGACATCTTTTAAGAATACACGCAGATATGTTCCCTGATTTGAATTTTGCATGGGTACAAAACATTTTTTGCGCTGTCAAATGTTCCTTTCAAGTTAAACTGGTAACTAAGGCTGTCTATATGCACGACAAAAGCTCTTGAGTAACCAAATTGCTTTATTAGAAATTATGAGGATGAATGCCTCACAGACCTGAACTGTTTCTTAATTGGTAGTGTAAGCAATTCGTTGGTATGAACTGTAATGACTTTTTCTAATTATGCTTATTATAGCAGTGCCGCGGTGGTCAACAGTGGGATGATAACTATTGAGGTATTTGAGATGTAATCCAGAGGTTTAACCTCTAGTCACTGCTACTGGAAGGTAAACTGAAACTTTCACAACTCATTGTATTCACTATATGCTACAAAAATCCTTTTTTTCTTGGAGTTGTGGGAGTGATAGAGGGATATTTCTTGTGCTCATTGCAGCTGCACTTCCATAAATATTTTATCCACAGCCTAGTCATGGTTGTCTTCATTTTATTGACCATAAACTGAGTTGCAGCATCCACAAAATGTAAGTTTGCTGTAGCATGACACCCCCTCCCTCAAAAAAAGGTTTGATTTCTGGTGGTGTATTAGTAGACAATGTTATTGATGTTGTTGTCGTTAGTAGAAGCATTGGTAGTAATCGGGCATTTCTGCATCCCCGTACATTTAAAGTAACTTCATCATTGTTGTTTCTTTCCCAGATTACTCTGACACATAGAATCTATTCTCCCTTTTGCTTCCAGGTTTACCCTCTTTCTTTTATGGTCTCACATCATGTGCCAAATGTTCCTAAAAACAACTTATCATTGGTTACTTTCTTCTCTTCCACGATTTCGTTTTTGCCCTGTACCTTTTCCCCTTTTGTTAGCTATCAAATAGTAATTCGGTATAAAACAGTGCCTAAGACCGTCAACGTAATTTTGATTTAATTCCCAGGAATTTTTAGTGAGCAATTACTCTGGACGCACTCTACCATTTACATAAAGTGAATGGAACATTCTATTCGCTCTCTCCTCCTGACATTGCTGGTCGTGATCTACTCTTGGTTTACATTTTGCTGTTGTCTGTGATTTTTTAATTCATCCATCTTCTGATCCTGATTATATCATATTCTGAAGAATAATTTTTGATTAGATGATATTGTTATATATACCCACCCACCTAGGAGTACTGTTTTACTTCCCATCTGACCAGTAGTAACATTCATTTTCTCCTCTTCCCACCAGCAATAAACCATTACCCTTAGAAAGGGATGAACTTATGTGCAATAGTTTGAACGTAAGAGTTAAGTGCGATCCCAATTGATCTAATTTTGCCTGTCGTAAAGAAGCCATACTTCACCGGAAACCATTATTTCACTTACGTCGCAGTAGCGTGTTTCACATATTGTATGATGCAAAATTCATAAATCTGCAAACCTATGGTGCAGGGGATTAAAACCCCAGTGCCAGCAGCTATCAGGGGTTAGCGAACGGAACCCGGGCCGTCGTTATCATGCGTCCGCAATGTTATAGGGGTGCAGACCTCGGCTCCCATGGCAGATAATACATCGAGTGTCTTCTGTGGCGTAGGCCAGCATCCCCCACAGACAACCCGTCCAATATTTATGCGGGTTCGAGACGCCTGGCTGGGGTGCCTTCAGTCAGAGCAATCTCATCTAGAGAAAGGGCTACTCTTAGATTAGGGACGTGGAATGTGGGGACCCTTACAGGAAAAACAGGAGAATTAGGATCCTAAAACGTAGGAGGATTAGTGTAGCTTTCTTATAAGAAACAAGGTGGAAGGGGGATAGATCAAGGGACTTTGGGGAGGGATACAAGCTTATATATATATATACTGCTAGTGAAGGGGAACGAAACCGGGTAGGAGTAGTATTAAACTGTGAGCTGTGGCAAGGGGGGGGTCACCCTAGTTAAAAGAATAAATAGTAGGCTAATGTTTGGCGTTGAGTAGTGCTCCACCTCATCAGTGCGTATGTTCCTTAAGTTGGTCTTGATGAGTTGGTGCACTCACTAGATTTTAGGTAAGCTGTCTAAAGGGAATGAACGTTTATTTATTGGTGGGGACTGATGGGTTGATGTTAAACTTAGTCAATTTTTCCTGCTGTGTTTAGCAATACTTCTAAAATTGATGTTGATCAACCCAGACATGAAAAAGTTAATACGAGTATCAGGTTGTTTCGATTTTGTATGATCTTGAAACCACCCCGAGAGCGTCTTCGGAAATTATGTTGGCTGATCATTTCGTGAAGTTCTTGGTCATAATTTGTTGGAGTTTCTCAGACTTCGAGGCGTGAAAAAAATTGTATTCATTAAGACACATGACGTTTCTTAATGCACTTTGAAGATACTAAATATTTAGAGAAGCTTCCTCGGTTTTTCCATATTCATATGACTAAAAGGAAAAGAGTATAGTGATTTATTAACAGAGAATAATCACATTTTCTGAAACGCACATTTCTTTCCTTTACTGAATATCTACAACAGGATGATGGAAGTATAATCCCCTTTTGTGCGGAAGGATCATGGTAATATGTCCCATATGTTCCTTAATGGTTGTCATCGGTCACTCACAGAATAGTAGTCGTACAGTATGAAGTGTGAAGCTACTGTGAAGCAAGAACTAAGTTACCGCATCAGCGAGCTGCAAAGAGATCTATTGAATAATGCGTGCAATGGATTTTCGAGAGGATTCACTGGTCATTAAAAAGGAAGGTTGAGAATGAAATAACTAGCTCAATGGAGAAGCAAGTGCGCATCTTGAGTTAGTGAGGGCAGGTTCAATGTCAATAAAGGCTGGTAGTTGCTTCTGATAACTGTGTACGACCAGAGCGGTCGGTGGTTTACTTGGTTTGGATAGAGGTTAAATAGGAAATTGACAGCAACAGGGTGTTAAGAACTCAACGGGTTTGATATCAAAGTTTAGTGACACAAGAGAAATTCCTGTTTGGCAGTCAGGATTTTTGCACTAGCGATGGGCTGATTACTGAATGGCATTCACCATCAGCGCCGGCCGTAAGAAAGTGGGAGGCCCAGTCGTCCAGCGTAAGGCATAGCATAGAGCAGTGGTGGCGAACCTTTTTATGAGGACGGGTCACAATAACACGAAAAAAAAAACAAAAAGTTATTCGCGGGTCAGGTGCAAGCACTATTTAATTTTATGAATAAAATAAATTATGAATAATAATGAATAAAGTTTATTAAAGTAGCAAATAGAGACCATCATCATAATACCCTTATCCCGTCTGTGGCAGGGTCGGGTCTGCATACGGACAACCTGCTCTCACGTCTGTTGTTTATGAGACGATAAACTAGATATGATTCACACCCGGGTCACTTGAAAGTGCTCAGTGGGTCACATGTTCGCCACCACTGGCATAGAGTATCAAGAGTTTTAAGTTCTGTCAGTATCTTGTTACAAATTTTGTCCCTAATCAGTTGGAGGCCCCGAGCGGCTGCCCTTACTGCCCGCCTTGTTCACCATCGTGCTTCATTGCAGCACTTCTTTTGTTGAGAACTGCATGTCATGTTTTTAAAACCCATTGCCTGCCAACATCAGAGTTGGGTACCCATAAACACTGCCCATAAAGTTGGAGAGGATCGACCGCAAATACAAAGAAACCGTCAGAATATCGCTAGAAAATAGTGCCAGGAGAGAAAGCGAAATTGGAAGGATATAGCCTACACGGAGGAACGAAAGAAAGAAAATTCAACGGTGAACTATACGTGGACTGCAAAAAGAGAAATACAGGAAGTAGAAAATTTGTGAGCCTTCAGAGAGTTTCTAGCACAGCAAACTGAATTACTTTTCTTAACTACAGTACATCATAAGGAGAAATTGATTCTCTTGGTAACCACCTCTAACTTTAACTTGTTGAATGTATTGATTGTCCCATACTTGTTGATTATGTCTGTTATGAATAGAATACTCTGCATCAGCACTCTGTGCGAGTTCGCAGAGTCGATAGCTCTTCACTTTTAAATATAAAGTTCTTTCTGCCTTATTAACCCTTTCATGAGGCATGATGGCGATGTACTGTATATACACATAGCGATACGAATTATTAATCTTAGATTTTGCCATTCATATGACGTGTACGGTGTTAGAAGGAATAACACCTCACGTCAGCCACATTCTGTCACGTGCGGAGGCCTCGTACCAGGTTTAAGAAATGAATGTGAATCCCATGTTCTAGTAGTTAACGGTTTTCAGTTCTGGTCGTTACCCCGATTTATATTTGAAGATTATTATTAAAGAGTGGGTGTTCTTGTTGACAGACCCGCCTCGGTTTCGCAGTGGGTAGCACGCTCGGTAACTACGTCAGTATAGTTCTAGATTCGATATTGGATCTTTCGGATGAGAAGTAAAACAGAGGTCCCGTGTGGTGTGCGATGGCATTTGCACGTAAAAGAACCCTCTTTACTACGCAGCGGGTAGCTGAGGCAAAAATTTCTAGGTGTAGGAGCTCGTCCCCTGGCGTCTGTAGAATTCCCCCACCCCAAACGAACAGTAGACCGAGAATAAAAAAAAGCATAGGGGTTGCAGCTTTGGTCGGCAACCGGCTGTGGAGAAGCACTGTCCAATATATCGGTCTTGTGTCTATTCAGAGGGACAAGATGGGTACGCCACCCTGTCATAGGCGGGAAAAGGGTTAGGAATTGCTTTGCTTTTAGTGTTCTTATTGACAGATTAAATACATTGGTCCATATATGCAATAGTTTAATTATCCAGCTCTGATATCCTGCAACATGCCCAGTTTAATTATTGTTAATGCTGAAATGTATTAGTTTTTAGTATTTCGAACAGATCCGTCTTGAGCTTTACTAAGATGTCTGTTTTATGTCTCTTTCAGATGTTGTTTAGAGAAGTCACTAAGTGTAAAAGGTGGACTGGAAAAGTATACTGCAAGAATGAATGCTAATATCAGAAATGGATTCTCATCTCCTGAAATGCCCAAGATTTACAGAACTGGGAAAGATATTGGCTAAAGTTTTTAAGAAACAGCTCAACAGTGAAACCTTGCATCACTACCCTCCAAGTTTCATTGCATCTTGTTGACCACTACTTTCTTGCAAGACCGCCAATCTATCAAGCCTTTAGCAATGTAGATAGATAGTTGCATGTTGTCAACCATAATAACATGTCCAGCACTATCTGCATGACAGGAGGAGGCGGGAATGAAGAAGGTGGAGGATTGCTGTCCTCAGATATGAATCTCCGTGTTGCGCCTGTACCTTCTCCTATAGGATTTGAAGCCACTTTGAGCGTAGCTATGGAACTGGAAAGTAAACTGAAAGCTGAAACTGCAGATGACTTTGATTCTCATCGATGTGATGAAGATAAAACTATTCTGACGGGTGATGAAGGGTCGCCTAGAGAGGTCGTCAAAAGCAGTTTGATGAATGAAAAACCTGAGGAGAGAGACGACTTGTCACCCTCTTCTGCACGTTGTGTAAAAGATAATGGCGACCTTTCAAATGGTAAGGCCAGCTTGGATCATTCTTTGACCATTGATGAAGAGCTGATGGAGGAAGATGAAGAGGACGAGGATGATGTTGAAGACGATGCAAGTGTAGGACATAGTTCTGCTAGCGACGGAAATATTAGCTACACAGAAATATCACCCCGAATGCACAGTGCTGAACACTCCAAAGAGGATGATGAACTCGACGAGGATTTAGATCCACTACAGAAACTGCAGAATGCTCTGGGAAGAAATGGACTTCATGGTGGTATAGGCAATAGTACTCAGCTATTAAATGGCAGACCAGGTTCTAGTGACGATAATTATGACGGAGCTGGCAGTGAAGGTTCCACGAATCACTCATATCATCATTCATCACATCTTAGAGACGAATGTGGGACCCTCGAAAATGAAGATGAACTATATCAATGTCATTTGTGTAACTTTACGACTACTTCTAAGTTCCAATTGAATTCTCACATTAATTCTCATTACAATCACAAGTGTAACCATTGTGATTACACATCGCGTACTGAAGGTCGGTTAAAACGGCACATGAAAGATTTCCATTCTGAATTGTCGTTTGAGGCATTTTCTCCTGGTGAAGTCGTTGTCAAAGGAGGAAGTGACAGCAACGGTGGCAATTCTCAGGGAAAAGTGAAAACGTATCGCTGTAAACAATGTAGCTATGTGGCAACAGTGAAAGCAGACTTTTGGGATCACAGCAAGACCCATATAAAAGCTGAAAAACTCCTAACATGCCCTACATGCCCTTTTGTTACCGAATATAAACATCATCTAGAATATCATCTGCGAAATCACTTTGGATCGAAACCATTCAAATGTCCAAAATGCAATTATTCATGTGTAAATAAGTCCATGCTAAACAGCCACATGAAATCACATTCTAATATCTATCAATATCGTTGTGCCAACTGCACTTATGCCACAAAATACTGCCACAGTCTTAAACTGCATCTTCGAAAATATGCTCATGCGCCTTCTACTGTGTTGAATCCTGATGGAACCCCAAATCCCATACCAGTTATCGACGTGTATGGTACTAGAAGAGGACCCCGTCCAAAGAAAGTTTCTCAGGACGAAGTTTTTGTAAACTCTGGAGGAAACAGTAGTAATGGTTCCTTACCATTTTCTGCTTTGCAAGTACCTGCCAATGGAGCGTTATCACAAACTGGAGTACTCCCTTTTTTCTATCCTGGCTCATCCGGTCCTCTTTCGAATGGGTTCCCTTCCAATTCTGAAGGTTTGTTGCATCAGGGAAATGTTTCTAAATCTCCCATGACTCTGATTAATAATATTGGAAACGGTGTTGGGCTGGCTGGTAGTGGAAGTAATGGGATTATAAAAGATGAAGAAACGGAAGAGAACAGAAAACCCCACAATCCGGTAATCGGAGGCATGAAATGTAATCTGTGTGAATTTTCGACAGATCTCAAAGAGCGTTTCACCAAGCATATGTTGTTACACGCTGCCGCTGAAAATCAAGACCTTTGCAATCTGTACGGAATAAACTCTGAGAATTTAATGCAAGATCCCAATCAACAGCAGCAACAAATGAACGTTGCCACAATGGCTGCTGTTGCTGCTGTTCTTGGCCTACCCAGTCCTTCGCAGGCCCACAGGTCTGACCAATATCGTCATCATTCACTACCGTCTATTCCTGGACCGGAGAATCAAGGTCACGGTCAAAATGGTGACCACCACAACATTCCATTGCACGCAAATCAAGGAAGCAAAAAACCTTCAAAACATTCAGAAGATAATAGAAGATCACCATCGACACTTTCATCTAACCCCCTTGATCATTTGAGAGCTTTCTCAGAACAGGTTAATGTAAAACCTTTTATGATGAAAGATTTTTCTCCTGGTAATATATATCCAACAACCCCCATTCAGGTTCTTGGAAATAACGTTGTATCGGGAGGAAATAGTGATATTTTCGGTGGTGGCACTAACGGCACTGGTGGTATTGAAACTGCAAGAAATGGAGAAATGATTATCGAAAAACTACCTCATAATGGAGCCTGCGTTAAGGTTTCGCCTCCTAGTCACCAGATTCATTTATCCAAGGCCTCCAAGGACGGTGCAATACCCGCAGAAGGATCTCCACACCACTCAGGTGGGGAAATGGTCACTAATCTGCGACCATTAGACTTGAGCAGCGCGAAAGGAATGCCGTCACGACACAGAATTTTTCATCCAATGCAACAACAACAACAGCAGCAGCATCTCCAATATCAACTCACGCAACCAATACAACGTTATCATATTTCTACCCATTCTCATCATCTGCTTCATCAACAGCAGCAGCAGCAGCATCAATACCTTCATCCTCCTCCCCAAGTTTCAACTTCAGAAGTTCTCGAAATATCGACAGATGGCAGTACAGCACAAGGTCATTCTCCAGTTGAAGCATGTTCGCCTACTCAACCCAAAAATCGCCGAAAAGGAAAAGCCTTCAAATTGGACAGGATTTGTATGAAGTTACAAAAAGAACGTGAATCTCCAGGCCATCCTTCGTCAGTGCAGACGGACGATTCCATGGAAGATGGCGAAGTCAATAAAATGTCAGATACAGAAGAACACTACATCAAAGCTGAAAACGAGAACAACGATTTCAGTATTGAAAGCAACGAAGAACAGCAGCAGAAGACAAAGAAAAGTAGCAGCAATGGTGTTGACACTGACTTAGCGGTGACTTCAGGGAACAGGAAGTCTCTTTCGAATGAGTCCAGTGTTTCAAATGATTGTAAACCACTGGAAGTTCAAGCCACATCGTCCTCTTCACCTGGAAATGCCGATACCAAAGATGAAAACGATGGTTGGAAGGAAGCTTACGAATGCCAATATTGTGACATGGCTTTTAAAGACTGCATAATGTATACAGTTCATATGGGCTACCATGGTTTCAAAGATCCTTTTAAGTGTAACATGTGTGGTCAACAAACCAAAGATAAGGTTGCTTTCTTCTTACATATTGCTCGCACTGCTCATTTGTAACTCATCAACAGGTCCATGAGGAAAGAACATCAGCGAAATTAACAATAGTGTCATCCGTATTTAATCAAAAAGATGATACAGGTGAAAAGAGAGCAAGGTGATTGTATTTATCAGTGAGCACGAAATATCTTAATAATCGTATTATTGAATTTCAGGATTTCCTTCTTTCAAAGTTTTTGATCACTAACTGGAAAACAACGTCAATTTGTCCTGACCTTATTTAGGTACAGTGTGAAGAATTATAAGATATGTATACAAATGTATCAGTTTCTTGAATCTTTTAAAACACTATTAGTAATTCCTGAAATTCTTCATATCATTTGACAAATTTGTCAGTTTTTTCACTTCCAATTTATCCCACCTTTGAGGCCAACCTCGATTCTACTTACAAATCTAAGGTCCTTTTTCCATGTTTTCTTTTGCACTGATCTCTTGTGCCTCACAGTTTTAGTGTGGTCTCTAGTCTTTACATTGGAGTAGAATAATTTCTACAATGAAATTTTAATAATTTATCTACAGAGATAACCTGCCATTAAAGATCTTAAACTTTAAGAAAAATCCCTTATTATATATAAAGCAATTTTCATTGTATTGTCTTGCGGTGAAAAGGTGTGTGTATATATTTACTGAATTATGTATTTGTGATTGTGTGTGTAACTTAAATTTGGAAATGTTCATTTGAGTGACAACCTATTATCTAAATATAGAAATTGTATGAAAATTATCCTAAATGTTTTCATTCTATTTCTGGTTTGGAGACCGTGATATAAAACCATACATACTCAATATTTATTTGCATTTTTTAAATACTGTATCTATATTATTCACCGTTATTGAGAAAAACGAAGGAAGGCAAATGAGTCACTTAACGTGCATTCATAATGTGCTTTACTATTTTTTTTTGTTTGTTTTTCTATGAATGGCAATTATTATCGTCAGTAATTATAAAAATAGGAATTTAGCTTAATCTGAAGAGTCGTACTAAGTTCATTTGCGTGCTGCAATCCTCTACTCTTAAATTTTTAAACTTTTCATAACAAATAGCTTTCTTTATCATGCAATTGTAATTTTGGTGGTAATTTCGTTACTCATTTCTTGATGGTCATCATGGTGTCATTATTCATTCACTCCCATAAGGAATGCGAACATTAGGAGGAATATTGATGTTTGTCAAATCATTGTAAGATATGTATAGTCAGATTGTATCTGGTAGTTGTGAAGATGAAGCATGTTCATTACTTGATGATTGTGGTGAATGTATTTAAATGTGAATATATGAAAGAATTATTTCAAACTATGTATTTGAATGAATGGGAGTCCTTTTTATCACAAGTTTAAATCCTAATCATATTTGCAAACTTGTCTCACAATCTCATAAGAGCTGTTGTTAATAATTTATTGTTGATTCTGACCAAGCAAACTGTTAGTATAAAATGACAGTTGAAATATCACTTCAATTATTTATCAATCAACGGAAAATCAAAATGTACTTCTAAGTGTTTTCTGAATTGTCTGTTTTTTTTCTGGTTTTGTTTTCCTAGCTTATGAAATACAAATAACTCTTTAGTATAGCCTTATCAAGGACAACAAGGAATTATTTCATTTATTTTGACCGTGCACATTGCTTTGATCTTATTCCAACTTACCGAGTTTCCCATTATTTTGAAATACAGAATACAATAGTCAATCTACGCCAAATAAAGGCGTATAAATAAATAAATACATAATAGGTTTCAAGCAGGACAACCCTTAAGGCCTCCATGCACACTCAGTTTTATCTTCAGTTCTAACTGTTCAGTTAAAACTGTACAGTTAGATCGTTACGTGTGTGGGGAAATCTCATCGACTCTGCAGTTAAAATTTTTGAACTGGAGATCTTTTAAGGCCCCCATACACGCTCAGTTTTATCTTCAGTTCTAACTGTACAGTTAGATCGCTAAGTGTGTGGGGAAATCTCATCGAATTTTCAATTGAAATTTTTGAATTGAAGATCTTTTGGAGTGGCAAAGAGATTTAACTGACGATAAAACTGGGCGTGCATGGGGGCCTTTAGAGTGGCAAAAGATTTAACTGTGCAGTTGAATTTCAACTTCACGTCTGTGGCATTATCTTCAGTCCAAACTGTAAATACAGTAGTTCAGGAGGCATAGTTTGTGTGGAGCAGTGGCAGTCGAACTGTGCGTGTGTGGCAAAATCTCTCTGTTTTAATTGAACAGTTAGCACTGAAGATAAAACTGAGGGTGTATGGGAGACTGTAGCTAAAGTTCTCTTGTAGCAAAAAGCCTACTTTTTTATGTAAGAAAATAATTTAAAATTTTGGTGGGGGGTCAAGCATACCCCAAGCTCTATATGTGGTTCCTAATTTTTTAACGTTAAGAGCCAGTCCTGAGGCACATTTGTAAGATGTACAAGTTGCGTTCTGTTCAGTAGAGAAGAGGCATCATGAAAGGTATAAATAGCTTAGGGCTTCAGCCGTGTGTACCCTAAGGCTTCTCATGCTTTGTGTTGTGCAGTGGCTTTTCAAAAATGTGATTCTTAACTCCATTAATGTCTTAGCAAAATTGCTTTCACAATACATCATAGGTCTTTATACCCTCGTTTTCCTAAATAATTTGACATATTCCTTGATGTAGCCTAAGACTCAAATTGATCTTTTGGTAGGTATATTTTGGTGGTGCATTGGGAGTTAACCTTCTTAAAACAAACAGCACTGGATTCTAGATTGTGGAATAAAAAATTGGGCTAATTAGAGCACAGATGTCACACTTTAGACACAATGCCGATTATCTTGATTGTATGTTGCAACGAAATAAGATTTTGTAGGCCTTGAATTGTCTTTTTAATAAGCATAGTGAAAAAGTAAAGAATACTTTTTACCTTTTATCAGGCATGCAGATCGCGTTTAATATATTGTAAACAGTGGATTTAATAATTTATAGGATAATAGATTTTGGTAAGATTTCTCAATTTCAGACTGCATAAATGTTCCCGACAAGCGTATTGACCTAAGAGAGTATCACATATTTAATGTGGAATTCCGCCATTTCATTCCAGATATTAAGTATAGAGCTTTTAGTAAAGCATCTTAAAATTTGTGTGCTTACAGCAGTGGTTCGTAACTTTTTTTCTGTGGAATCCCTTTTAAAGTCTCGTGAAAGTATTGCACCGCCATTTAAAGAACAAATTAGGTACATTGACTAAAATGAAGTATTTTTTTCTTCAGGTAACTGAAATTTAGGCCAATCATGGATTCATGGTCGCAGAGTTTCGAAGGAGTGCGCTTACCTCTTGAACTCAAAACAGGCAGGTTCATTCCCACCCAATTTTAGTGGTTTTGCTCTCCGATATGGTAAAGAATAGTCGAACTCTGAAAATGAATCCCTGAAATTTTGTATTTCCTGTTTAAATGTGCCAATGAGGAATTTTGAACCACTATTTCGAAGAGAATTAGAAATATGGCAGTAATATATCGCTTTGAGTCTTTTCTGTAGAAAGAAATATTGTTGGTGGACGAAAAAACATAAAAAGGGTTTAATAACTAAATTTATTTACCATTCATTATGCATTCCCATACTTCATAGCTCAACATTCTCAAGTATACCAATTTAGAAATAAAATCAATTCATCTTCCTATTGAAAATCGCTCAACACTGGGAACAAAACTATTATAGAAAAATTATACCATAAAAGTATACTGAAATATCACACTGTATACTATAATATCACTTGCCTCATTAGTATCTTTTTGAAAAAAAAAATATAATTTTATTCAGAATTGAGATCTCTGCTTATGTTATGATTGTTTTGGATAGACAGTACTTTTAATGATAGAAAAATTAATTAGTGTGTTCCTCCATGAAGTCGAAAAATATTTTTATTAAAGTTTTAGTTTTGAATTTTTACAACTGTCTTAAGAAACGTTTCACTCATTTATATCAGTCAGTATACTATTGCTAATCAGTATGATTTGATATTAATAGTTTTAATAATTGGCAGGTTTTATATATTTACAAGAATTGACCAACTGTTGCCTTTCTAGGGCTTCGCGTGATTTCTGAATAAAATGTGTCATCACTCGATCATATATATGTATTTGGTAACTTGGTATTTTCCAACTCTTGAACACGAATAAGTGCCACTATAAGCATGTCACTATTATTTACAATCATATGACTGTATACCCTCCCACTCTTGTAACGGTTTTTTGATTCCATGAAATATATGAAATCTCTATACTGTTCTCGATTTCTGCCTTCACTTTTAATCTCTATTTCTTGTCCATATACAATTGTAACTTCTATGTATCGATTTGAAATAATCGTAACTTAGTGTATTGTCTCAATTCTGCGAAATGAAATGTTCCTTCTTTCATGAAATCTTGGATAATACGGGTAATCTGTTTAATACACATTTTTGATTAAAATAATTGAAGTTGCTACTTATATCTTATCTCAGTGATCCGCAACCAGTATTATTACTAGATATATTTACTAAGATTTTTGTTACGTTTAATTTGTTTCCAACTCTTAGATCCTGAACATAATCCAACAACTTCAGTACATATTTACGATACTTGAAAGTTAACAAAATTCTAAAATCACAGTATTTTGGGTTCAAATCATTCTTGAAGTTGATTGCACCATCAGTTAGAAATATGGTTGCGGAACACTGCCTTAAATAATACTTCATATCTTATTAGATACAAATTTAGAGAAATATTAGAGTGTTGTTAGTGTTTTAAGTCCGTTGTCATCTCAGTAAAAAAAAGAAAGCAATTACATGTCCTGTAAAATCCGAAAAAATATTGAATTATTTCTGACCTACAAAATAAGTTTTGAGATTATATTTTACATTACAGAGTTGAGATTGAAAAATTTACATTGTCATCTACTTCTTGACATGTTTAGTTCCTAATTTTTTCACAATTGAATCTCAATTTGAAATCAAGTTATAAGAAAATACTTGACAAACTTTTCTGTTTAAAAAAATCTAACGCGTAAATTTTGTTTCTGATTTGTTAATGAAAACAAAATGTCATTCCTGTTTACTTAAATCTATATATATTATATAAGCTGAATGAGTTACTAATGTATTCTCAGGGAGATGAAAGTTTTCCCCTCCATCAAAAGTGAGCTACTTGATTGAGCTAAGATATTTTTGTTATTTATATGAAATGTACTAATCAGTAATTCAATGTGCTGATTATATGTACAGTATATGAACTGTAGATATTTATATATAAATATATAAAAAAAATACATTTATATACTTGTCATGTGTTGACTGTATGCTAAAATTTCATTGGGGTCCAGTTCCTAACTAAAGTATTAAAATTGAACAAAATATTACTGTTGCTATTTTATTTCTAATGAATTTAATGTTTCATTTTGCTTCACGTTTAAGTGAAAGTGCTGCAAAGTACATATTTCTTATTACAGTCAAACTCGGATATAACACACACCTTTGGGACTGCTTGTGTCTGTGTCTTATAACCGAGTGTGTGTTATAACAGAAACAATGCTAAATGATGCCAAAGCTATGTTAACTGAACAAAAATATGCTAATTTCAAGATAAATTCAACCTAGACTTGTATAATTATACTTCAAGACGCACACACTTGCAGTCAGCTGCAATTTTGCCAGATTCAACACTGCTGAGAATTTTATCCTTTTATGATCATCATCATCTCACCCTTCTCCCACCTGAGGCAGGTTCCGGTCTGTGGGTTCTAATCCTCCACTCCCGCCTATCCCCCACCAAGTCCCCTTCCACCCCACATGCCACCATATCCCTTTGCACCACCTGAACTCACGTCCGTTTTGGTCTTCCCCAACTGCCTGCAGTCCCACAATGGACCTAATAAGCTCCTCCTCTCCCTCCTCATCACATGCCCATACCACCTCAAACCCTTCTCTCTCATCCTTTCCGCAATATCTGCCACTCCCAAGCCACCACTATGGGTCATGTCACAGTCCATTTCCCCATTGCTCTGGAAAACTGATCCTAGATAGGAAAACTCTTGCACTATATAGCCTTACGTAAGCTGTGGGGTATGCCATCTAGTTTCATGTTACAGCTGTTTGTTATATCCGAGGTCTCTCACACGTTAAAAGTGCTGTAGGGACCAAAGCAGTTGTGTGTTATATGCAATATCCGAGTGTGTTATAGCCAATCAATTTCTATATACTTATGCATTAGCGCTGGCTGGGACTTTCCCTTGTGTGTGTTATAAGCCAAAAAGTGTTATAACCAGGGTGTGTTATAGCGAAATTCGACTGTATATGTCTTCGATCGCGATAAAAGGACGTAGTTTTGGAGACATGTCAGCATACAGTTTCCATCATGAATACTGTACATTGTAGGTGGTGACATGATTTTTAACGCGATCATAGATCTACTAATCTAAATTTTAAATAGATAACTGAACAGTGTTAGGTACGTCATGGCTCATCTATGAAAACATATAGTGCCATAACATTCATATTCATTAAAAAGACACCTGCCCATCGGTAGCTACAAAGGATATTCTCTATTGGTAGGAGGCAATATTTCTTGCAGCAGACTTCTGCAGGTAATGCATTTCAAGCATTCACAATACCTTCCCAAAGGACCTCATTTGAGTGAGACTTCTGTTTAGATAACTCATCTTTAACAGTCTTCCCTGGTTCTGAATTGAGTGGAGGTCTGGAGATAGTGGAGGCCAATCATTTGCCTTAAGGTTGTTACCTGGAATCCACTTTTTTCTTAAATTAGCCATATGCTTGGAGTTTTATTTTCTTCAATATATGGCAATAATTCCCCAAAACACCGCAACATTTTTCAGTGCTAAGGAGGACACCTGGAATAAGACGGGGTGGCCAATCACCATTTCATGAAAAGTCGTATTACACCATGAACCAGTGCTTCTTTGAGGGCGTATTAATTTTATCCAAGACTATGAGACGCAGTAAAATATGAAACTGTCCCCTAACTTCAGGACTAATGGCATTTATCTAAATACCTTTTTCTTATATTAATATGTATTTATTTCTAAAATATTAATTTTGCACTTGTTGACATTGTCATAGGTATTCACCTTATTAAAGTTGAAGCATCACAGTTGTTTTTTTAATATTAGGCCTAGTATTCTTATTCAAAGCAAAGATGCTTTTCATGTTTTTAAAATGGTCGAGGTTCATAACGTCATAAACAACTTAAACTATTAACATCAAAATTTTACAGCTCTGAACTGTTCTTATTAAAAACAGTTGGCTGACATGTGTTACTATTTGAGGTGGTTGTGCAAATAACACGATTAAAACTAACATCTACAGGTGGAGTTGGTATTAAACCTGTTTTTTTCTTGTCACTGTTTACAGCTTTCATATGCTGTCCTTCTTGTTCTTTACTTAACCCTTACTCTCCCGCCTACGGTAGAAGCTGATGCCAACGAATCTAATTTCGAAGAAGAGTGCTTGGATAATATACCGAAAATGTTGCTGACTTTCTTCACGTTAAAGGACTTATTTACAGCAGGGGTCTCCAAACTTTGTCGACTCACGGAACCCTTAGAACTATAAGAAGTTTTGGGGAACCCCATCCCACCTTTAGAAAAGTATATCTTGCCGCTGCTAACGAATTTTCATTTTGACTCGCGGAGCCCCCAGAGATGTATTGCGGAATCCTGGGGTTCCGCGGAACAGTTTGAAGACCGCTGCTTTACAGGAACCCTTTCTTCGAGGAGTAAGAAGTTTGGGAGTGTTTTTCACGCCTAGGAACTCGCTTGCCCGGATTTGTTAAACAAGTGCCCCCAGAAAGATTATAGCCTACACGATATTAAGGAAGCAGGGATTGTGGAATTGTGTCTGCAACCGGCTACTCAAGGACTTCCAAGCATTCTGCCTGTGTATTTCCGATACCATTGAGATAAGTGGGCACCTTAACTTTCAACCTAACCAGGAAAAAGGGTAGGAATTATATAGAGAAGGTTCTTTGTATTAGACGAAACATGAACTTAATTTTCCTACTCTCCCTTTTTAATTTATAACCTATTCATTATTATAAACCATTACCACTGCCATTCTGAATTGATCTTCAGATCCCCAATGCAGGTGTTGAATATTTATTGATGGGCAGGTTATAACGCATGGTGCTTCCTCAGTAGGCAGAGTGCTTCTGTAGTAGTGCTTCCTCTCTTTTTATCAGTAAGTAAACACCTTTCGTGGTATGGTGGTGAACCTGCAACTTTGAACGACAACTGCGCCCTATCGTTGAGTTATTGAGGTCATATTCTGAAGTTGCAGAATAGAAATAGCAGTAGTCTCATCTTCTGACGTGGCCTGAAATCCTTCAGCTGTCCTCTCAAGAACTGATGTTACTGATTACCACAGCACTTCTGTTAAACCGATCCATACTACTTCCAGGAACTGGTGGTCATCCAATTCAACTGGAACCAAATCATTGTTGAAAATTTCTAGTAGTCGAGTATGCCGAGTATTTTACCATTACGTTTCAGCATAAAAACAATTCAGTGTTATATTGCGCAATCAGAACCACCCGCCTCGGCGGCGTAACGAGTAGCACGCTTGGTAATTGCTGGCTTTTTTCGGTTGATTGGTTGGTTTGTGTTTTAGGGCCTATCGACTTCAATGGTCATTAGGGCCCAAGGCTTTTTTTTCGGGCGAGAGAGAGAGAGGCCCGGAGTGAGTATTCTTTCCGATGAGGAGTAAAACCGAGGTCCCGTGTGGTGTATGATGACATTTGCATGTAAAAGAACCCTCTTTAATATGCAACGGATAATTGAGGCCAAAATTTCCAGGTGTAGGAGCTCGTCTCCTGGCGTCGGTGGAATTCCCCCCCCCCCCCAACGAACATTAGATCAACAATAAAAAAAGCATAGGGATTGCAGCTTTGGTCGGCAACTGCTGGGGAAAAACACTGTCCAATATATCGCCCTTGTGTCCATTCAGAGGAACAAGATAGGTACCCGACCCTGCCATAAGCGGGAATAGGACTAGGAGTTGCTACTGCGCTTACAGAACCAGGTTATCATCTTCATAAGTGCAGTAGATGTCAAGAAACGACAAACCTTCGACCTGTCACAAAATGTTTCATTCACACACATTAAAAAAGATGAAGACTCAGCAGCATACATTTGTCAAGATAACATTTATTTTTAAAGGATATGATGATAGTTACATATCTGTATAACAGCAACAAAGATGTGGTTATTTGAACTTGAAATTAGTTGCCTCATGGCAGCTACCTGTCAAAGGGGAACGCACTTAAAACCTTCAACAAGAGTACCACTCGTCCGAAAAATCTGATTTCGTGAATTGCCGAATTTGTCAGATTTTCATCATACAAGGCTTTTATATCAAGGTCATATAACACAAGAATGTTGCTATTAACAAAATTTGTAACTTTTTTCATTTGTAATTGAAAGCTATAAGAAATCCTTTAAAATGTTTATATTTAATAGATTATAGAAGACCTACAGTATACGAGAATTATATAAACGTGTTAAGTGTAGGCCTTCATCTGCTAAAACTTCAATAACTACAAGCTGTCTTGCTGTAGGCCTACTAGTAGGTCTTCCATGAAAGGCACAGTGAAGGTAGGGGGAAGTCTTGGGATGAATCGCATGTATGGTTTCCCCGTCGTACTAATTAAAAACTTCTCGAAATTCCAACGGATATCGGCTGCATGAAGGTCATCGTAGAATAGCTTGTTTTTTCTTTCAAATTTCTCTTGAGGTGAAGGGCAACGCTCCTGCAATGATACAAACAACGGTATCAACAATAGTTAGGGCAATTCCCTTCAAATTAGCTTTTTATTCAAATTCGACAAGGGTCGTGTGCATTCTGGGGTATTATACAAGGTCTACACTACAGCATCTCAGCATAAGAAGAGACTATCCCACCACTAGCTATGACCTAGCATCATTTCCGTATTGGGGCCCTTTACGATAGCCCAGTCCCACAGTCACATAGAAGACTTTTGAAGTACTGGCGCAGTCATAATAATGGTATTGAGCTATCGAACTCTCCTGGCACGTCACTGACACCACTTCTTCAAAAGATTTACAATCTTCGTATTTTATAAACAATAACAACATACTTTGAGGTAAGTGTACAACGGGTGTTGATTTTTTCCATTGACCTCAATTTTCTTGAACAATTGAAAGTTTGGCTGAAATCCTTTTCCAGGACGAACATATTGAATACCGTTTAAAATCTCTTCTCCATCTGCTCCAGGTTCTTGCTGTTTGGAAGAAAATGAACAAATTGCATGAAATGTGGATGTTATATTAAAGGTGCTAGATTGCTAAACGTACCTGTCCAAACTGATTACATGGGAAACCAATGACTGTTAAAAATTGGGAATAATTTGAATTAAGTGCATTCCAATCCAAATAATGGTCGCTCAGACCTCAGTAAGTTGCTACATTGACTATCGCTACAATCTAAATAAAGAAAAAGAAGTAAGAATTAAAAACGGTCATCAGTTTAGACTAGGAAAGTCAAACAGACGGCCCGTGATGGGTATTTTTGTGGTTGGTAGCGGTTGAAAAACTTATTTTAAACTTATTTTCTGAAGTATAGAGTACACTACTTAGGCGAATAATTGTTTTTCTACATGAAACTTGGTAAAACAACTCACAGAGGAAGTATTCAAAAGTTAACTGGACGCAAACGATGCCAAGTTTTAGTAATAGATATAATCTCTACTATGTATTGTCAATCATCCATTAAATTACAATTACTGTTAAAGGTATCACTTTGTCCGATGACAAATGGGCCCTGTGAGCTACTGGTTAAATGTAGAATTTCACAATAATTTTCTCTGTATTATTACATTTACTATAATTTAAATGACAGCATTATAGTCAGACCTGATTATAGTTGTGGGGTGGGTCCTTTTTGTCTCCTGGCAATTAATACTTTTACATCCAGTCCACCACTGTCACGTATGCAAATATTAGGCCTAATTTTATATACGGTATTATATGTAGTTTCTCGGTAGTGGAACAAAACAACTTAAATTTATGATTTAATTTCTTTACAATTTTGATATTTCTAGGAAGAAATATTGTACAGAAACTGGATTTTAAGAAGTGGAACGAGTAACAATGTAAACGTACGTATCTCATGCGGTCCACGTGAATTTTATTTGTTAAACAATGGCCCTAGGCTGATACGATGACATCTCAAATTTAGGGGGAGTTTTAATTTGTAAGAAATGAAGGTCATTTCATGCTTGCGTCCTTTTAATACTTGTGTTAGAAACAATTGTAAACAGGTACAGTAGCTGCCACAGATTTCCTGTTGATAGGCGATAGTGTAATTGTAGCGTAAACTCATAGATGCAGGTTCCATTCTGGCTAGAGGTCCTACATGTGCCTTCTGTCGAACGTAAAACAATCATGGGAATGCCTGTAATAGATAGCACACGTGCGGGGCACTAGGGGTACATTAAAGCAAACATGTGAACAGAATGTCCGGCTTTACGTGTCAATGTGTGAGAGTGAACAGGGACCTGGTGAGGTATAGAATAGACGGCCAAAATTCGTAGACTGGACTCGACCATAATCGGAATAAGAATAAGAGATGTTGACGACTTGGATACAACTGGTACCAGTCCTCGAGCCCTACGGGTTTTTTTCGTGTCTAATTTCAAATAATTAATTCTGTAAATTATTATTCCACGTATATTACCAACGCAATTAGTTACCAATACAAGCATTTTGTAAACACCATTTCTCTCTCATGATGCCTTAATTAAAGCAACGATTACATTGGTACCCACATGACCATGTGATTATATTTTAAATCTACTACACAATCGTGTAAAGCTCTTATTCATATAAACACAATAGATTTAAACAACACATAGCAGAAATACAATCGAATAATAATACTCATTTAAATTTCCTGTTTTCAAATGTCACTAATTTCCTGTTTAAAATGGCAGTAGGCTAATAGAAGTAGATAGCACATCTTATTACCATGGTTTCGATTTATTATCATCAATTTATCTTATTTAAATCAATGAAAGGTGGTTTTAAATTAGATTCCTTTTCACAGAAAGATGTGCCGATATTACTCAGTTATCACTTCAATGATTCACAGTGCAAAAAACATAATTTGGACTGAATTGAAATTTACAGTATATCAAATGCTGAATTATAATGTTAGTTACAAACGTTTAATTTAGTATGGCTGCCATGTATTTGATAAATAATTAGCTATTTATTCAAAATAGCTAATTCAGAATATGCCAAAGGATGCATGAAAGTCAGTTGTACGTCGAAACATGGAACTTTGTGGGGTGGACGGGGGACGTGATTCATAATAGGAAGGAAAGGAGGGCCGGCACAGACCCACCGACCTTGCCATAGGCAGGGTAAAAACACTCCTGATCAGATGATGATTGTGAACGAGATCATTACGGTAGATGTGTTTGTTTGTCTTTTGAGCTCATGGGTGAAGCTGCTAACTCACCCTCTTTCCGTCCGTTTTCAAGGTCCAGTAGGACGAAGAAGTCCTCTATCTAGGATTTTTGCCGATTTTAAATATATTTATCGCCTATGGTTTTACTTCCAATCAGGGACGGCCTTGGACACAGGCAAAGCAGGCAGTTGCCTGGGGCGTCAATAATGAGTGCAATTTCACCAAGAAATGTAATTACAGGGACTTTAAATAGTTTAACAGGTATTTAAATTGGCTATTGTAAGTTTCGGAGGTTCATCATTGGGGCAACCGTGACGTTATGAAAGCCCGAGGCCTCCAAAATGTATGCTTTGCCTGGAGCGCGATTTGAGCTAAGGCCGACCCTGCTTCCAATTCAGTCGAAAGATCATGATCTAGGTCATGATCGAACCCGTGATCATGAGTTCAAAAGTCAAACAAGCTGCTAAGGTGTAGGTGTTCACCTCCATACGCATCCTGCTGAAGATGCTCTGAAACCTTAAAGTCAAGTCGATTTCGAATCTGAAAATCAATTAATTAAACAGGGGAAGGTCGTTGGCCGGTTCAACTACTGGATGACCGGTTCAGAAAAATATTTATTATTCAACATACATCTAAGATTGAGGTTCGACGTTGTCGATATACTGTACACCTACAAGGTAGGTAGGTAAACAGGATTTTTTGTTATTGACTAATGGCATAAACAGTATTTGTAGTTATGACCTTATTTGGCTCTTTGGCCCTGTGACAAAAGTCGTATTTTAAGTTATCAGTTACTAAATTCTGTCTGAGACTGAGCAAATTGAACCAAAGCACCAGCTTTACTGGACCTACGAAATAGGAAATATTTTCTGAAACTGATTTTGATGAGGTGCTATGCAGCCTATGCCGTACAGTCACGGACCCACTGGAATGAGTAGCTGCAATAACGAAAGGGAAATGCTAAGTTTGATATATTTGGTTATTAACTCTTGTTTTATACACCTCTGAAAGTAATTTACAGACACAAGGGCCGGCTCCTACACCTGGGAAATTTGTCGACCTATACATATATTTTTCACCTCCTAGAAAGGGTTCTTCTATAATCTAGGGCCTACATGCAGATGATGTCTTTCATACCACATTGGAGCAGTGCCTCTCCTGCCGGAAGGAGCAGTTAGGGCTTGCTTATCGCCCGATAGGCCCACTGTTCTCGACCAGAATCAAGCCTGTAACTATGGACTGCGACGGGTCAGAAATTCATAACTGCTCCTTTTCGCCGGATGGGAATTAAAGCAATGGTCCCGTCAATGCCACCTGAGCGTAGTAGTACTTTCTACAGATCGAAGAAACTTCCAGATTAGAAACTTGTACCGCCTGCCTACAAACATATATACTGATTTAAAATAATCGCATAACCACCAACCCTTTTGCTGTCTATGGCAGGGTCGGATGCCCATTTTTATCCCATTGGAACGCATGGTTGATCTGCTTGATGGCATTTTTACGCAGTCCATTCCCGATCTAATTCTACAACCAATTAGCTTATTTGTCGTTGATATATTTTTTCTTCGTTTGGAATACCGTTCCTAAACCGACGGCAGGGGACGAACCTCTACACGTGAAAATTTCATCGAACTACAGTTTTCATTAATGAGGGACGTTAAATAACTCCATAACCAATGAGTAACTGCAGCAAAGAACAACAATTGGTCTTAAAAAGTTAACAGTTCTGTTTTGTGTCGAAATGTTTGCCTCGTCACAATAGTTAGTAATGTAGTATTACAATATTTAGTAAAACTTTAGACATCTTTCTTACCTTTCCTTCGTACTGTTTGAGGCTGATATTTTTGGTCTCCGTGATATCAGGAATGACAAAATCATAGATGGTTTTAGTGTCATTTCCATCATAGTTGCAATACACCCACGGTTTGACCTCGGCCCTAGCCCATGCCACCATCAAGATGGTGTAAAGCATGGGGAAAATCATTTTTGCAGCTTCTCTCCAGCCCCCAACGACCACGTCTGATTTCAAGTCAAACTAGCGAAGCCTACTTATAAGTGAAACTTGCCGTCTGCAGTACTTATGAGGGCAGCTAGTGTAACCTTGAAAACTATTAGTTACTGATCAAGAATTTTGCTTCACATCAACAAAAGCCACGCCTACTATATAGAGGATGGCCTTAATTTATCACTCAGAAATGACAGTGAATGTGATCTGTACCAGGAGAAAAGGCCTCTTCATCTACTCTGCGTATTATGTTCAGATGACAATATTATAACTTCACAAGTATAGCATTACAACTACACGATTTATTAACCTTCAAAATATTCATTTTCAATGGAACCAAAATTTACCTGCGTCAACTTTAAATATATATTCCCTGCTTCAAAAACTGATGTTATATATTATAAAATGAATGTGAGGTAAGTTATTCAGAACATAGGCACGATCAGTAAGCTTAATTGATGTTGTAACAGGTTAATAAAAGGGCTGTAGTATTCGGTCATGTACTGTACATCAGTCGTCAAATATTTTGGTAATCATTTCCCGCTTGACTCCATGTCTGTCTGCACCCTTCCTGGCATCTGAACCCTTTCCATAACATCATCCATTTTAACCCTCCTTATGCCTATTATTGTAGGCGCTCGGATAACCCTTAGTTGTCAGGAGACAAAAGGAGCCCACCCACAACTATAGGCCTAATGTTTAAGGGAGCTTAATTATTTATTACTAAAATTCGCGGCCCACTAGGAATTCCCTGTGGCCCGCCAGTAGGCCGTTAATCAAACTTTGGCAACCTTGGCATATACTATACTGGGAATCCCACGGGACGTACAGTTGGAGCTTCCTTCTCGATCGAAGGATCCATCCACCTCAGCCAGGACCCACTATTCTAGCCAGAGGCATATCCACATACGGGTGTTGTGGGTTTCAACGGACCAAAAAAAAACCTGAAAAAGAAACAGATAGCTTGTTACAGAAGCACCCTGCAAACTGAAAAAGGATTTGGGACAGACACTGCATTAATTTGGCCTGTCTGTTTTAGCCGCTCTGAGGACGATTTATCAACACAAATAATATATAAAATGAAAAAAATCTAGAGCTTTGTCTTTCTCTTCTATTATTATCTTGTATCCGTTGGCCTTCTTGTCAACGACAATCCACTGTAGAAAACCTGTACGTACGGCTTATTGACCAGTTCAACCTCTTCCTGCCATCGTCCATTTCGTTCATTTTCTCCCAATCTTTACTATGCCTAACACGCTCGGGACGTCATGTCAACATTGGTCTGTAGGCGGACACGAATTAGCCTCTTAATTAAATGTGCCTTATGAAACCACTGTTAAATCAAATTGTCATGTAAATGTCAACTAGTTGAATTGTTTAAAGTAAGTTTACTGTATGGTTTTTGACATGACATTGATTTTAGTATTCCTGTTAAATGCTTGTCATGCAATGAAATGGTATTATGTTTATGACAAATTACATTATCATTATCTTCAATATACTGTTGTCCCACCTTTGTCCGGAGTAGTCTGGAGGTTTTAACTTCTCTCTTCACTCATCACATACACTATCTGAGTCTATTTACTTTCGTCATCTTAACAGTGTCTACTACTCGTAAGAATGCCCTTAGCCGTAACAATTCCTACCTCTAGTGTCCATCTCAGCATTCCACCCTTTGTCTTATGAATTTTTCTTCTATAATTCCTTGTGTGAAACACTCTGAAACTGTCACATGTTTGGCCTTGCCATTCTTGTACAAAATACTGTAATGTGCAGTTATAGTTAGTAGTACAGTAGAACCACCAAAGTTGATCACCCCTATATGTTGACCACCTCCTTAAGTTGACCAAATTTTCACAGACTGGATGTGCACCACATTAATTAATGGATGATCAACCTCCCCATGTTGACCACCTCTGTAAGTTGTATGTTGACCACTATGACTGTGACACATAATATTGATTTAACCTCCATAAGTTGACCCCTTGTCATCCCGTGTGCCTGACAAGAGCCTTGTTAAGGGTGACAAATACAAGATTGAAAGAGTATCCAAGGAACATTTCACTGGATTGCTTAGCACTAGCTCTTCTTGGGGAAAGCTAAAGAAATTAGTGATTGGTAAGTCAGCAAATTCATGTGCATTTAAGAAATTGAAGATCACCCTGTAACATGGAGATCAAACAAATGTGCATGGATGACTGCTGCCCTGTTTGAAGAACAGGTAAGGGGTGTGGATCAAGAAATGAAGAAGAAATGATCTATCCTCCTAAAAGTAGACAACTGCCATGATGAACTGCAAGTCAATCACTTGACAAATTTGACACTTAACTTTCTTCTTCCAAATGCAACTCAAGGATCCAACCTCTTGACCAAGGTGTTATCAAATCATTCAAAGTGTTTTACTAAGCCCAGCTCCTGGAGTGGGTTATTGGTAAAACATGTGTCACCAGCCTGTGGAAGCAGCTTCATTTGCTGCATCCATTACTGCTCTGGGTCCTGTCCTTTGGATAATTCTGCTTGACAAAAATTCAACCAGAAACAATGTTGACATGTTTTAGGAAAGTTGGATTTATCACAATCCAACAGACAACATTTTGGCCTCATACAGCTCATCTTCCATGGCAGAATTTTAAGGAGTAACCTTTGAAAGTATTGTTGAAATGGGCAATGAAGTGTAAACCTCTAATGAATCTGATGCAGCTAACTGCTGGGGGGAAGCATAACCCCCAACTACCAGATCAATGGCATTGGGGGCTAGCTATGCCGATTCATTAGCAGTAATAGTTTTGATTATGTAGCATTTCATACAGTTGTATCCAATAAAAGCAGTAATACCCATGTATCAGTACAGTACACCTAGTTCTCCATAAGTTAACCACCTCCCTATGTTGACCACTTTTCTTCCGCCCTTGGGTGGTCAACTTACAGAGGTTCTACTGTATTTATTTTTGAAATGTTGATTTGTTCTGTTATCAGCATATTCAAATCTAATTTGCAGGAAGCTGATCCCTAAGTGGCCTATATTGTCTCCATCCTCCAGTACCTCGCATCGCAACTTCGGTAGTCGGAGACTAGGGTAAGTCATAATTTGGGAGGGGAGGGGGAAATGAGGGAAAAGATAAAAATAGGCCTATACAGTATTTTGCCAGCATTTATAGGGTATTTGGGTTGGCAAGAGACAACGCTAGGTGTATAAGCTCTTCCACCTGGAGCCAATGAGAGAGCTTTTCCCATCCGAGAAAAGGCGTATTTGGAGTCCTCTTCTTGCACTTACTGTGTACCAAAACGTGTGAAACTAATGGTACTACTGACCTACTCATTAATTACATTTTCGAGGCACTTGATTAACATAACTCCTTAACGTTAACCAACATAAAGTCCGAAGAGCTTGGGATAAGATGGAGGGTCAAACGACTATCACTTCTGAACGTCACAGTTGATATCTATTAGTCAACAACTTATTGGTGGGTGCGTGAAGGTCGGTAAGTTGATTACCGGTACTTCCTATTGATGTTGCCAGACCATTTAAAATAAAACACAATCCTAGAATTTATTTGTGAATATCCTTTTGTAACGTCATTGATTAAAGGCCCATTTCAAATGATGACTTTTTTGATCTTGTGGAACAAGTAGGGGGTGATGTAGAGGAAAATTCTCTTGTTTAATGGTGTGTTATTGGGGTTTATTAACTACTGTAATTCTTCGTCTTGGTCACTGGTTACCAACACGAATTACGTAATCATCTTCATATATAGCGGCTTATTCCGTATAAATATCTTAACTCAGTAGTGTTAAATGTTGACAAAGAGTGTATATGTCAAAAAGTCTTCCCGTAAAGTATGGTTTTGCATAAACATAGCACTGATGCAATCAGGAAATTGTTATTCACATTATTCCTTTCGTTCTATGTGATGGATATGTAAGCAACTCCACGTGAAAACAATAGATCTATTGTCTGTCGAAATATGGCATCTTTATGATAATAACTTAAAGGCGGGGCACCGTTAAAGACTTCCCGTATTGTTTGCATAATATTCCAGTATGGGACAACTAATGAAAAGTGACGAGGGAGTTCAGGTTGACAATAGTCTGCATTGCATCCATTACAGGAAACGAAATTGAATTCGTAAAACTTAACTCTATTGGGCTGACCTTGATAGAGAGCACTGTGCATCCTCAGATGAAAGAACATATGTTCACCCCCCCCCCCCCGCCTAGATGGGGCGATAGACAATAAATGGTTCAGTGTGTGAATGTGCAATTTCGTCTACCCATCCACGAAGTTGAACACATGGGTCGGATACCCATTTAGACTTATAGAGCCGAAGACACACGAGCTGACTACTGCATATTTTTACGCAGCCGGCTAGCGGCTTGCACACTACCTCTGCGCCACCAAGACGGGAATTTAGCAGCTATACTTCGGGTTTCAAAATGAAAGGTGAATACGGGGAAGATATCAGATTTTGAGAGTGAAGTAAGTCATGGATAAAATTTCTCCCAATCCTTTTATTATAGAAGCCTTTTAAGAAGGTCGAGAATTTTAACGGAATCATAACGGAAGGAGATACCGGTATGGTTCAGTAGATGGAAAAGGAGTGTAAGAATGCTGTCTTCGGATATGAATATGAATATGTAATCCTTTGTGACGGATACCTTGCTGGCGAGATCTTTTCATGCTAGACCCATATGCCCAGATCTCCACCAGCACCCCAGCAACACCTTTGCCTTTCGCACCCATTCCAGCCGCTCCACCCCAGAACCCACCACCCCCAGAATCTCTTCCAATGTGGGGGTTCCGCAACCCCTTCTGCAGTGATCCAGTGCTGGGCAGACCAGCATCACATGCCTGACGTCCTCCACCTGATCCCTGCACAATCCACAGCCCTCCTCTCCACCTGTGATCTTTGCCATCCTCTGTTTCGTCTCCAGTGACCCAGCTCTTGCCCGAAACAGAAGTGAGCTCTCCCACGTATTGTCGTAGATTACCTCCCTCTCTATGTTAAGCTTGTTCCCATACACCCTCAGCGTTTTCTTTGCAGCCCTTCCCTCCATACTCTGTCGCCACTGCCATAACCCCCATTCCTTCACTTTGTCCTGTACGAGTCTTTGCAGCGTTACTGCCCCCTCCTTGCCCTCCCTGGGGTGCAGTGTTATGCCTATCTTCTTTGACATCCTGTTTACCCTCCTCTCCCAGTTGGTAGATACCCCGATATACTTTCAGGTGCGTCTAAATGTATGAAATAGGGTGCCCAGATGGGCCTACCTTTGGTCCAAAATCAAGAGATACTTTTTAAAAATAGTTTCATTCCTCAAGATAACGTGTATTACTCCAAGAAAGCTAATAAAACATCATATTCCCACATATTTACTATTAGACGGTATCCTTTTCAGCAAATTTTCATCACCCAAAATCTTTTTATACATTTTACCACACGATAAAGAATGATTTAATTCCTTAGCCGCGTTTAACGTAGGAAACGAAAAAGTTATGCTAACTAGAATTTTCAGATCAAACTGAACCACATTTCATCAACTGACAATTTATTAAAGCCATTTAACCTTTGAACTTCATCATATTCAATATTATTAACTTATAACTTCAACCAAGTAGTGCAAGATATTTTCATTTAACGTTCATCTTGATTATCCTAAAATTTTGCAAAAGTTCAGGACAAATCGGGACTGAACTCGAATTTCAGGACAAAATCAGAATATGTTTAGAATCAGCACAAGCTTCTAAAATTCAGGATATGTATTTCGGCACCCTGGGTAACTGCGTCAGTGGCTCTAGGCTCGATACTGGACCGAGGTGAGTTGGCTTCTTTGGCCCCAAGTACGCCTTCCTTCGGATGAGAAGTAAAATTGACGTCCTGTGTGGTGGACAATGGCGTTTGCACTCTCTGGAATGCAACAGGTTGATGAGGCAAAATTTCCAGTGTAGGAGCTCGCCCCCTGGCGTCGGTGAAGTGTCGCAACGTGTCCATTCTGAGTTTGTTTGTTGGAGTTTAAGGTCCCGTCAACTACAAGGTCATTAGAGACCCGTCCACTGCATAGTTCTAGTGCATGGACTGCACAGACACTACACCAATGCGACGATTATTGGGTATTAGCATTACCCAGCTTTCCCGAGCGACCACCCGTGTCAGTACTAACTGGGCTTGCGTTGCTTAACTTCAGTGATCAGATGAGAACTGGTGTGTCCAACGCAACCCTGTCATAGGCGGAAAAAGGGCTAGGAGTAGCTTGCTTGCTTTGTTATACATAAAATATATAAAAGCAACCCTTCTTGTTGATACGCTTAAACTGATCTGGCTGAATGCAGGCCGGATCAGCAGATGTTCTCAAGCTCTCTTTTGAAGGTTCTAAAATTTGTTTAGGGCCCGGGGGGAGCTTATCAGATAATCAAGATTACCAGACTGGAACGCAATGGGTAGTAGGGGAAACGTGCCTAATATCGTACCATTCCTAATGTCACATCCCTTGGTTTCCAAGTGATGCACGTGCTTCAACCTAATGGTCATTGCCTAAATTTGTTCCTCCACCAACCAGTTCAGTTCTGAGTTGCTGGTGATGCACTGCAGACATGTTATGCTGAATGACACAACTTCATATTGTTTTTAGACTTGTGAAATATTTTTCAACGTGAACTTCAACGACACATTAAAAAACAAAGGTAGGTAACAAAAAGTTTGAAATTTAATGAAAATATTGCTCTTGTTCCCGCGTTTTATTAGGCTTAGTTTGAATTGACATCTTGTTTGTGTAAGGCTGTCTGAGGGGGTCCAATGTTTTTGTTGAAATGCGTCTAATATCGCACATGCTGAGTAGTCCTAATTCCACATGGTGTGGTGATGCAGATGAGACCCAAGAAGTGCAAGCAGCGGAAAGAAGAAGACATGATAAAGGCAATTCAAGCAGTCTGGTCTAAAGAGATGGGTTGGGGCTGAGCTTCAAAACACTATAATGACCCAAAATCGACCCTGAAGAACCGGGTGAACTGTAGTGAGATAAATGTGGCAAAATTAGCACCTTCCACTCTGGGAAGAAGCCGGCTTTGCCAATGGAGTTAGAAAAGGCTTTAGTTAGCTATTGTTTAGAAATGGAATCAAAGTTTTTCATATGAAGCCTGAACAGTTTTATTGTGTTGGGAAAGCCCACAAGATTGAGTTGCTTATTACTGTACTATACTTATTTATTTATTCATATCATTTACAGTCAGCACAGGGCACTAGGAAACAGAGCATTATGCATCAGTATAAATAACATCGGCAGGTTCGTATAAAGTAAGCATGCAATTTTTCGTTAAAATGAGTGCAACTGGAGATGCACTTGAAAACAGAGCAGGAAAACACGGAGGACGGAAGAAATTAAGGGAGGGAATTCCACTGCTTCAGGCATGGGTAGGGGAAAAAAATCTCTTCCGGCAGTCCGGGGGTTGTAGGCCCTACGTCGAGTTTGCCTAACGTTGGTAGAGGACCTGAGGTACTCAACGATAGAGAGTTAGTGGTGAACGTCGACGATGACGATACTAGCGATACGAGGTCAAATGAGGCAACTGTGCATGCTCACGAAAAGCAGACCAACAATTGAGCTTGCGCATTTGCCTCATTTGATCTCCTATCGTTCATATCGTCATCGTCGACGTTCACCGCTAACTCTCTATTAAAGTGGTAAGTATGCCTGGGGTTTCTTAAGGCGCCTGCGAGACACATTTTACTGAAAGTAAGAAGATTGGATTTGCTGCACCAGGGGGAGACACGCCCACCAGCCTGAATATGGTAAATTACACGCACAAAATCAACTCCGTCTGTTGGTTTTATCAACAATAATACACTTTGCAAGATATTACAAAAATGCATATCTTTAAAATTTGTTTAATACTTCAATTAATTAATAGCAGTGTTTTCTCGAGGGAGGTGTCGTTCTAGAGTTGTGTACAAAATTATTTCCAGTTGTACAAGCTGAGCATCTAGAGTTGTGTGTGATTCAGTTATGGATACAAACTACATCTTTTGTTGAATTGTAACATAAACGTAGTATGTCGTCATCTATTTATCATGTATAATCAAACCCTTTTATATTTATCTTACGTAAAAATCGCCTCTAATTGTACATTTACTAAGCAATTGATGATTAGGGACTTTTGGGTGAGTTGTATTTTTTGAATGATCTGTTACTTTGTTGCATTGTTCTTTTCTGTGTGACCGTACGAGATTACCCACGAGGATCTAAGTTAGGTGTAATTCTTGAAGAAAAATATAAGCCAATGATACTTTAAAGTGGAATCAAACGTTTCAAATATGAATATGGATAGGCAAAATCACGGCTTATTTGGGAATTATATACCTACTTATGCAGATCCATCTTTAAATGTACCTGGTAAGTTGCGATTGCGTCAAGTAAGTTAAAGATACGGATAGCATACATTATGAATTGCGTAATGGTCATTGATGATCCATCATGTGACAATTTTGTATTTTAATTTTTTAATTTACTGGTAGTTTATTCTGGCGGTAGTGTATCTCCGTTATCGCCGTATTTAAATGTCGATCCGTCATATCTTAATCCTGTAAGTATAACGTTAAAGAATTAAATGGAATGATTTGTTGCAATGCTCGAACAAGATGTACTCATCTTTGAATTTCCTATGTTAGAGTGGACCGGAATTTATATTTCCCGAAGGAGCTTCCAGACATCGTGGGCGCTTTGAATTAGCTTTCTCGCAAATTGGGGGTTCAGTAATGACGGGTAATGAGTAATAAAGAATATAATAAACAATGCTGAAACCCCCGTCATCAGTTAATCGTCTAACACATTCAACATACATTTTTATTAGGTGCATTTTTGGGTGGGATGAGTGGACTTTACCTAGGATTAAAAGAAACGTCAGTTGCTGGGATGACTGGCAGTGTCAAACGAACTCAGTGAGTAGTTACTAAGAAATTGTTTATGAAAAGACCAGTATTCTTTATTTTATAAGCAGACATGTCAAATTGGGGTTACAAATTGGTGATAAATACATTGCCATGAGGGTCACACTCACAGTGCTGTAAAGGTGGTGCCTTTTGTTTTTACTACTTGAAGTTGTTTCATTGATAGACCCGTCTCTGTGGCGCAATAGTTGGCGAACTCGATTTACTGTGCTAGTGGTTCCAGGTTCGATGCTGGAGCGCTGTGGGTTGGCCACTGTCCGGCGAGAAAGAAGCCCCGAGTGCGCCTTCCTTCGGATGAGAAGGAAAATCGAGGTCCCGAGTGGTGTACGATGGCCTTTTCACATAAAAGAACCCTTTCAACTATGCAGCGGGTAGATGAGGCAAAATTTCCTGTTGAAGGAGCTCGCCCTCCCAGGCGTCGGTGGAATGAATAGTAGACCGACAATAAATAAGCATAGGGGTTGCAGCTTTGGTTGGAAGCTGGCTGCGGAAAAACACCATCCAATATATCACCGTTGTGTCTATTCTCAGGGACAAGATGGGTACCCGACTCTGTGATAGGCGGGGAAAAGAGTATAGGGCTTTTAGGGCAAGTAGTTATTTTTGCACCGCTGTAGAAACCTTTTGTGGGCCGCAGGGTTGCTTGTAAAGGACCTCATGTTTGACATGCCTGGTATAGAGCATATTGCAGTATTTCACTTTTATCTACTGTTGGCTAAAAACGCACTGACAGTTGGTCAAATATTATCATATTTGTACCTAGCCGATGATGCGGAAAGTCAGGTCTGCCAAATCTAGTGCACCATTTACCCTTCTCGCAACTAAACACAGTTTTTGATTGGTTGTATATAACAAGAACATTTCAGATTAAATGTGTTTAGGATTAATTTAAAGCATTTTGTTTACAATAGTCGAAATAGTTTGTGAAATTTTGTTGTCATGAAGCATTTTCTTTTTTAGGGCTCAAGGTGTATCAAAAATTTGTGTCTGGCTATGAGAGCTTCATTAATTTAATCTTTTAACTTTTTCTTGAGTTCTTCGAACGCATGTAATTATTATTTAATTATAAATAATCTTCGATTTCTTTATTTAAGACTGTTAAATGTGGTTACCAAACGTGGAGCAGCTTCAGGGAATGCCTTGGGTGTTTTAGGTATATTCCATATAATAACTTATAATGTTAGGCGTATGACGGATTGAAATTTTTCTAAGCTTAAACGATTTTATTTCTTATAGCGGTAATGTACAGTGGTTTTGGTGTCATATTATCTTGGCTAAGAGGGACAGATGATGAATTAAACACAGTAGCAGCAGCAACAGCAACTGGTCTATTATATAAATCGTCAGGTAAGTGATGTTTGTGTAACTTTATGACATACGGAGTAAATAGCTAGTCCAGTCGTCATAGTAGTAGATAGGCAATGAGGGTATTGATACCAAACGTACACATTTGGGTGATAGTGGTGTGCACAACATCATTGAAGTGTGCCGAAGCTGTGAGTGGTCAGCAACTTAATTCAGGCTAATGTGACTGCCGGCTCTGCCCTTATTTCCGATGAATGGCGAGCGTACATAAATATCCCAAGTTTGCTTCAAAATCGTCAAAAAAAATTGACGCAAACAAGAGACGAATAGAATGCAGTTGGGGTCATTTGGAAATGAAACCTTTATGTTTGAAACGTGGCACGCAAATCGCCCTGAGAGTCTTTTTTTGTGCTTTTTTTTGGCTGAAATCTGGAATTTCCTCTCCATTGTGTGACTTGAATTATGGAAGTGTGCTGGCCTACGTTTGGTAGCATTGTGCACAGCCCTATCGCCTAAGTGTGTACGTATGGTATCGATGCCGGCAATTGAGCGGCTAGTCTTTAATTGCCTACTGTGAATAGGTAGTGTGTAATATTTTAAACGTCTGATCACTGAGCTAAGTATATTGTAATATACTAACACAGAGAGTCAAAATGGCTTAATGCAAGATGATGTCGTTAGTTTATTGAATACCAAACTGTACTTTATGGTAGTAGCTGGTATGAATGAATGATGGTTAGTGTGTCAAACTTAGGAATTTACTCTAGAGCAGTGGCCCACTAGCCCCTAATGTAACCCAGTGCTTGTGGCACTGGACTCAGTGGTGGGCCGGAGACTGAACTTTGAGAAACGCTGCTCTAGAGTAGTGACATTCAACGTTTTAATGTGCGTCGTCACACGTAAAACACTATTCACATATTTATTTCTGAAGCCATGCTTGATAAATTAAGAATGTAGGTAATACGTAACTTCCGCTGTCGGTTATTCATGTCCCATCAAATGTTTCCACCACACAGTTGTGCTTTGATTATAAATATTTTAGGATCTACAGTATAGCGAACCTTCAAAGAACTATATAATCTTTTCATAATGGCTGAACTGTCAATTTATTGACCGTAATTTGAATCTGATAGGTATGTGTCCAAACAAGGTATTCAGATGCAAGTGAGCCGTTATGCGTTGTATAGGACGAATATAAAATGTATTTCTTAACCGAATTCTTGACCGGTGTATTCTGGTGCGTTGCTCCTTCCCGTACATTTCAAGGAACAGGGTTAGTTTGATTAGAAAACAAGAACTCTACAAGAGCAGATCAACTTCATTTTACATTACTGCTCAGTTCTTCAAATCCAGAATGACTGTGTGCTAAAACACCAGTTTGTCTTACAGTTTTAATTATTGAAAAACAAACCTTTATCAGTAAGGAATACAGTATATATTAAATTAGAACATTGTCAAAGAAATTATATCATCACAGGCGTCTTAGTAACTTAAACAATGAAAGTATTAGTACTTTCAACTCCGTATAAAGAATTAAAGATTTTTCGTCCGCTTGCAGAGGTGAATTTTCTTGACGTTTTTTTGCCTTATGCTTACAGCTGGATTACGGAGGTGTGCAATTGGTGGAACAGTTGGATTTAGTTTGGCTGCTGTTTACTGTCTATGGACTAGTAGAGATCGATTACAAGGAATGTTTCCAAATCGTCAATGACATACAGTTTACATTAGTGTATAATAGAGTTCCCAACTTGAATCTTCACTTCTGTTTTTTTTTGTGTTGAAACAACTTGTATTTCGGCAGATACAAATACACTGTAGTTCATAAGTGTTTCAACTGCCATTTAAAAGAGAATTAATTAGAATTAAAACGTCAAAGATCTTAAAATGTCTCTTATACTGTAAAATAAACTATTTTTTCTGCTATTCTGTAAGTATTGCTGGCATTATAAAGATGTCTATCTATTGATTCTGTGGCGATATATACATTGTGCTAGTTGAAAGTTGGTGTCTCGAACGTCATCAACACGAAATTTAGAAAGTTTCAGTTCGCTTCAAGTATTCATTTAAAGCACAGATCATATTGTTTGTACTGAGTATATATAATGCCAGTGTTGTGCCACCAGTAAAATGCTATCACAATTAAGATGTGCCACCATTGATGACTTGATCCAATGTAGTCCACGCATCCTGAATAGATAACAGTAATTAAGTTTAATTGCGTAAAAATTCATTAGTATATAAAGAAGCGGTCAGTTCCCTCTCTGAGAGCTATAAAAGCTTAAGATATGGGTCATTCAGACCCACAATATCTCCACACAGTATAAAAAGCTAATAACGAGTTGTGACATCAAGTCAGGCAGCCCACTGACCAACTGGTCGCATGTAAACTACCAATGTCAGCCTTTCTCCATCGTGCCTCTCGTCTTTCTATCGCAGGGAGTTAGTTTGTATTCATGCCTTATATAGCAGGACTAATTACTGCTAGTAATGTCAATTTAACTTCTGTCAACACTTCTAGAAATCTGGCATTTCACCTGTGATGTGCTCCCGTAAACTTAGTGACCTCCCATCAGCTATTAATCAGGACTCCTCATTGCATATAAAGGTAGAGGGCATCTTTCGGCGGAGATAGTGTGTGCTGTCAAATGACGTAATACTTGGCGCACGCTATCAATCACATCAATGCAAAAAGTATAAATCAATAATATTCTTGGCTTGGGGTTTGCGATTTTTTTTACATGTATTAAATCAACTGTTCTCAACTAGGGCTCCGTAGCAGGACTTTCGGGGCTCCGCGGCACAAAGCGCTGCGGATCCCTGGGGCACCGCAAACACCAACTGCCTATCTCTCTATTTATAGCTCTAGGTTTGGTTTGCTTGAGAAAATACAATTGTTAAATTATGAACTTGTGTATCTGACATTTTACGTATTTATTTATATTCTCCCGCTACCCTGGACCCTTCTAACGTTTTCTGTTTGAGGTCTCTGTTCTCCAGTAGCAGTGTGTGACGTTGTCCAACAATGGACAAGTGGTTAAAAACTGGAAGGTTAGAAACTTGTTCCTAAAACGTTCCATATTATATTTTTGCTTACAGCCATTTCTGCGCACATTTAATTTTTCAATATTGCTTGAATCAAATAGGGGTTCCGCGAATGAACTGGCTGCCAGGTATGGGCTCCGCGACTTCAAATGGGTTGAGAACCGCTGCTTTATACAGTTGACTGTAATTATAACTTATTTCACATGCTATATACGGAAACTACAGGATTCAGAATACTTCTACCCTATACGTTACACACGGCAGTGAAATTAACTTCCTGACATGTAAATCAGTGACATACCTGGCAACCATCTCTCTGGAAACTTTCCTACATATATAAATAATGCCAGTGCACTTATTAGGTACATAATTCCGACTCTTGGTAGCAGCAACTAGAAAAAGAAATGAACTGTTAAACGGTTTATTTACTTCAATTTTACCTCGTATAGAGAATTTGTGACTAATATTTTACCTGAATTATGAAACTTTCAAGACCATGGCGTAAATAAACCCAATGAATGGTAGGTACTATGCCATATGATGCCCAAAGAACTAAGAAAATTAGCCTTATATAAAAATATTTGTCACTTTTATACCGAGGATGAATCATCATTCCAAAAGCCACAGCAAACAAGCATGTCACGGTTATGTGATAAAATGTTTCCCAACCCTGAAAAGAAGTCATTTTAGTTAGTTTTGTTAATTGGCATAGTTATTTGTGGTTATATAGTACAATTTTCGTTACCGGGAAACAGTGAAAGGCAAAGTGGATTCCAGATATAAATATGAAAGTCATGCTTAACGCTACTCCAAGAATATCCCAAAACAACCACCATTCGTAGTCCCGTTCAGATGTACAACAGAATGTGTGATAAGCAGCTGAACAGGTTAAACAAAACTTTGAAAGATAAAAAATATGGTTAATTTAGATGGTCCGTTATCAAGAATGAAAACAGTAAAGCATATAAAATTTTAAAAACTAACCTGGAATGATAAAACTGTTACAGCCAAAATAACAACATCAACCGTATTCATTTCCAGAGTTTTTAATATGAACACTGCATCGTAAAGTAGCAACAGCACAAAAAAGGCACAGCCACTGATGTGAGTCCATATGTTGAGTGTTTCGTTTGTCCACCAAAATGCACTGCAATAAAATATTTTTGACGAATTTCATCATTATAATGCAAAAAAATTTTTTTTGGTTTTAACCAAATCCAATTTTCAGAGTTCCGAAATTGGTTGATGACATTGCACCCCGAGCCATTATTTGCACGAAAGTCCATTCACGAACCCTAAACACCTGGACCAGGCGCGCAAGATATGAAACGTTTCCTCCTGCAGGTCCCCTAGAAGCAATTTTCTGGCGTACTCTGTATAGCTCGCCAACGGTCATATAAAAAATCATTAGCAGCCTTTCGCTCCTGAATTCTTCAGAAGCTGTTTGTCCTGTCACTGCCAGTTTGTCTCTTTATTTACTTCCGTTCTACTCTTTCTTAAATAGGAATTTTAAAAGTACTACTAAAAAATCCAGACAAGCCAAAAAAGCTAGTTAAATCTTCATCAATATCATACCCTTATCCCGCTTGTGCCAGGGTTGGGCCCAAACCCTATAATATTCTTTCGTGCAACCGTCTCCCACGACTGCTTTGGTCTTTCTGTGTCCCGGATACTTCCAATAACCTGCATCACTGTAATGGACCTAACCAGCTCCTTCCCCTTGTCAGCACATGCCCATACCACCTCAATCTATTTTCTCATCTTTTCCTCCGTTCCCCATCCCACAGCTACCTGTAACATACTCATTCCTAATTCTGTCTGCTCTCGTATGTCAGCTTTTTGCGATCTATTATGGCTCTATCGCACTTCCGAAGCCGGCCTAACACTGCTCGGTAGAATTTCTACTTCAACTTTACTGTTCCCAAACCATGTGTGTAATTGACCATTATGTTCGAAAAATATTTCTAGAGAGAACCAGTAAAAACTAATAATTTGAAATAGAAAAGTCACTAATGAGTGGACAATGGTCCCGAATGTTTATCAACATGAAATATTTTTTGTCATAAGTTTTCCTCCTTAGGAATTTAACATGGAGTTTCGGGAATTCGGTTAACAACTTTTATCCTAACACAGGTGGCAAGCTAAAGTATGTCATGACCTTTTAATAACTGTGTTCAGGACAATTTAATAATAAAATAGAGAGTTTTGAAATTAACCGAAACTAGAAACAAACCTTGTGCTAATCATAAAAATCATAAATTAAACGATTATTTCCAACTTATGTAATGGCTTTTAAACATACTTTTTTACCGACCTACATTCGCAGACTAACCTTAATTAATTAAATGCTCGTTATTACATAATAGTTTACCTTTTGATGCATAGATCAGGTGAAAGATGTGGCCTATATCCACTACGAATATATGGATTCTTGCGTCGAAATCCAGGCAATTGATCGAAATGTAGCAGGCACGATGATTCAGTCATTATGCAGTTGAACTGTTAAATCAACATCAGTAAGGTACTGAAAGGAGAGAAAAACACTCAATAGAATTAGAAGTTCGAAAGAAAGTGATGAAATGATATTTGAGTAGTGATGTGCAAGTCATTTCATTGTTGCTCTAACCTATAAAACAAAGTATGCTTTTTTTCTTATATGGTGTTTAAATAATACCTAAAAATGACTGTTTTACATGTGCTTTTCTTTTAGTTTCTAAGTAAATATAATATAGTGCCTCAATTTTCAATGAAACCACTGCAGTTGCCTACTGCCCTCTTTACGTTTACAACACTCAACATGTGATAAGCGCGCACACACAACAGTACAACCACCGTAACTTTGCAATGCAGACATCAAAATGCTGCAGTATGACTGCCACTAACATTGAATATACTGATGACGTTATTTTGTGACCAAAACGAACACTTGTTCCAGTGCATTTGCTACAGCAGTCTAACTTGATCCACACCAAGGTTTTTGACATAGACAAAACATTTACTCCCCATGTGCCGTTATAATGAAATCACCTGTACAAATACACTTTTGTCCCTCGCATCCTCCAAGTGCACTTGCCCTATGTCTGACTCAATTATGCAGTTACGATTTAGTATCAAATTAAAACAATTCTCACGAAAGAATTCCTGTGGTTCACATAGTACACTTAACAAGTACATCAACAGGACTTAACCTGAAGGTTAGATATGTTAATGGAGTTGGCAGGCAACAACAATTGTAGATGTATCGATTTCAAATGTACAATATTGCAGTACCAACGCTGACCCATAAAATACTTGAAATACAGGCCAGTGAAATGCTCAGTTGAATTTACAGTTGCTCTGGTGAGTCGCTCACCTTTTTTTTCTCCTCGCTCGACCTTTCAATTGTAAATTACACAATTTTACTGTTTTACTTGTCCTGAACTGACCGTAATCGCGTTTCTGTGTGATGAACTGATGCTCTCTATACTATAATATCTATCTCACCTTCGGAGGTGGGGAGGAGATTTGTGAACTGAGTTATTATCAAGCAGCAACAGTGAGGCATTTCAATGGTCATTACTTCATGAATGCTGACCTGCTTCGGTGGTGCACAGGTAGCGTGTTAGACTACTGCTTCAGTGGTTCTAGGTGGATCGAGGTGGGTTATTTTATTTCGATGAGTGCTCCTTCCGTGTGTAAGTCATTACCTGTTGTTCGGTGAGAGACAAAAATGGGTATTCGACCCTACCATAGGCGGGAAAAGGATTAGTAGTAGTTTTGATTGTAGCTTTGGCCCAAGCCGAAGGAAATCCCAAATGCGTCTTCCATTGGACAGAAAGTAAAACGGTAGCCCCGCGTAGTGTGTAGGACGTTACCTGGACGTCAAAAAGCTCTTCTGTACCAAAGAGAAAAAAACTGCAAACGTATTGAGTTATCACCTGCGAGTCTTTCAGAGATCAGCACTAAACCACATTTTATTCGTCTTGCGCTTCAGAGAACCCTTTCTTTTCACACGGAAAATAAATATGCAAATAAGCGAGATTTAGATGTGTGAGGAGCTCTCCCCAGGGGTCGGGTGTGCACCTTACTATGTTCAACCATGTCCCATCCGGCTTGCATGTTCTCAATAAACAACCACCGGTTTACTTGAAAACTGCTTTCAGGAGCTCCTAAAGCATCGAGTAGTCGTGTGATCCTTGGAGGCGGCAGATGCCCTGTGAATAAAACCCAATAAATATTCTAACAAACCGATTAACCATGTAGTTTGCAGACAACAGACTACAGAATATGTACCCAGATGTGTAATTTAAACATTTTCAACTTAATCCAAGTCGAAAATTAATTTCTGGTATTCTTATTTATATTAATCTCTACTAGGATAACTGTTAGCCATTTAAGTTAAGATTTGCATTACCCATTCTCTTGGACAGCGCTGATGTAGATCCTCAAAAGCAAGGCCTTAATATTTTGCTTATCCGCTATATGAAACGAAAATTAGAGGTCAGCGACCGGTTTTCTTAGATACTCCTCTTCCACGTTAGTTTTTATACTTTTCAAAAACGGTTACGAATTTTTTTTTTCAATGACCTGACCTAACTTGGTATCAGCACAAATTTGCTTCCGGCTTTTCAAAACTAGTGTTAATATAAACAGGTTTTAACAGCAAATTCATTTCGTAGTAAGCAGGGATGAAATTCTTATATCACGTCTAACCTATGAAAATACCTTTTCTATTAAAAAAGGACAGGGTAGCCTTACTAAGAAAACTCCGCTTGTAAATAAGAAAGTGGAAGGGTTGAATATGCATATTTTGTCACTTTATGTTTAATTGTTGTGGATGACAGCTCTACGAGGATAGGAAATTAGCACTGGGACGAAAATAAAGTGCTAAAAAGTTGACCGTGCTGAAGGCCACTGTTTATTTAATGACTAAATTAATTAATCTTTAACCAGAGTTTACATAAATTCCATTTCAGACTGCTTTGATATACATTAATGTCCCCAATGTAAGGCACGCAAGGTGGCAAGAAAGGTCTTCCTCATTTCCATATTTTATTGCAGAATTATGCCGTTGTCGATTTGAGGAGACGGAAAATTGTACTGGCAGTTTATTTCTAATTTATCAGGGATTCAGGAAGTAGTTTCAAGAAAACACCAATGGTGTTATTGTGTTGAAAGTGACAACTACAAAAGCAAGTGCCCCTTTCTCGATCGTACTGGCGACAGAATTATTTGGACTAAGGCCAAACGACGACAACAGGGCGATCTGGTGCAATTGGAAGGAGTGGGTTTATGCATGCCGGGTGTCATTGCAAGAGGAAAATTACATTTCTTCCGTTCCTTGGCGAGCAGTTTATCTGGAGAGCAGTGCATTGTATAAAAAAATCACCCAAATGGTTAGATCAATCTCAATGCTCCATCGGTTCCTCCATAATTACATCTGTCTTTTAGCATGACTGTGAATTGCAGTTTTGCATGCCACCATGGGAGCGGCGAGTTGCGTTGGACACACCAGTTCTCGTCTGATCACTGAAGTTAAGCAACGCAAGCCCAGTTAGTACTGACATGGGTGGTCGCTCGGGAAAGCTGGGTACTGCTAATACCCAATAATCGTCACATTAGTGTAGTGTCTATGCATTAGAACCATGCAGTGGACGGGTCTCTAATGACCTTGTAGTTGACGGGACCTTAAACACCAACTAACAAACAAAATGCATGCCACCATATTATCTGTATTTCTTTTTCATCTTGGTTTACTAGGTTGGAAGGGAGGGGACATACAATTGACCTTCCACAGGTGCTCTATTTTGCTAGGTTGCATTATGCGAAAAACTGACATGCCTGTTGTGGTCAATATTTGCCCTCTCTCTCTTTCTGTCTATCGTGCTATTTTTTTTTTACCGAAATGGATTCCTGATATTAACCGGTCAACCGTACGTTTTTGAAAAGGGGTTGAGGAATACATAGCAGAAATGCGCTGCATGGACGGAGTGTCAAGAGCAAATAGAATTAGGAATGAGTATATTAGGTGTGGAATACATTGTGGAAAAGATGAGAGAATAGACTGAGGTGGTATGGGAAGGTTAGGGTTAGGTCCATTACGGGGGTGCAAATTATTCGAAGCATCCGGGGCAGAGGAAGGCCTAAGCAGACATGGGACCAGGTTGTACAGAGGTATATCAGTGGATGGGAGCGTGGCGAGTGATAGGCGGGAGGGGAGGACCAGAAAATCACAGACCCGACCCTGTCAGAGACGGGGCAAGGGAATTACGACGATGGCTTTTGTCTCTACTGTCCAGCGTCTTGTGATAACCCACACATTGCAATTAACATCCTTTACTACCAAGAAAATTTTCGTTAACAGTTATAATTGGTTCCATGCACGTATAATGGCATGCAAGGCCATGTCTGAAATGTCGAAATAAGAGGCTGGCCTTATACTGTTACATGACAGTTGTCCTCACCGCTACACCACATCATTATGACCACAAACTAAATTAGTAATTTCTCAAACGGGCCACGTCTGTCATATAAAGTTCATATTACCTCATATTACCTAAAGTTCATATTACCTACTAACCCCTTTTCCTCCTATGGCAGGGTCGCGCACTCATCTTTGTCCCACCCTTGAATGGAAGGACACATGGGCGATATAGTGAACGGTACTTTTACACAGCCGGCTGCCGACCAAAGTTGCAACCCATATGCTTATTTATCATCGAACTACTGTTCGTTGGGCACTCCACCGACACCATGGGGTGAGCTCCTACACCTTGGAATTTTGCTTTATCTACCAGTTGGATAGACGAGAGGATTCTTTTACCTGCAAATGCCATCGTACACCACACGGAACCGCGGTCTTACTTCACATTCGACGGAAGACGCACTCGTGGCTTCTCTCTCGCCGAAATAAACCAATTCACCTCTATCCAATATTGAATCTAGAATTACGAACGCAGTAACTCTAGCGCCGCCAAGGCCTTGTCTTAAACCCTTTAAATCGCTCTACATCGACATTTTTTCTAGATACTGAAAGCATGATCACATCACAACTATAAACTGTAAGGAAGAAGCAAATAAAATCTATGCTGTTGCCCTTACCTACCATTTTTATTAGCTTTCCTAGTCAAGTAAAAAGCACTTGGCCACAAATCGATTTTTTTTTAAATTGCATTAACAGCTAACGTGCAGTATTCATATTCAAAATTGAATTACAGCAATTAAACTTTCCTGAGCATACCTAATGACGTGCCTATCCTAGTTATCTAATTTCAAAGCATCGATGCAACATTTCAGACACATTAGATTGGCCTACGTGTGGTCCCTGTTTCATCATCACATGTTCATTCAAACTCTTATCCGAGGGTTACGACCCGGGCCAGACAGGTCTTTGAACTATTTTAATTCTGAGCCGAATAAACCTTGAGTGACAGGCCATATGTACCAACTCCTGCTATAGCCCCACGGAGCTCCATTTTAATTTCCGAATCACTTTAAAATTAATTTGATAATATTACCTGAAGAATTTTCTTTTGTGCACCTCGCCCTAAGTTGTCCCAAATGTCTTTGGAGTGGAAAGCATTTAACCGTCGGAAATGGACACGAAAGTACCGTATAATAAACGATTAATTTCGGGAAAACGCGGAAATTTTTTTTTGGCAACTTTCACGTAATTAGAGCAGATATAACACAAGAGTAATGTTACTCTCCTTATAACACTGAGTGAGACAGCGATATACCCAATACCGTTATCATATTCTATCTCTGCCTGACAGTCCTTCACTACTTATGGCCCACAGCAACTATCCACCTCTACCTGTTATCGGGGATGGCGTTATCAGTCTGATTCTACTTTTGCTTATATGTCATTTATCAGGTGAATCGTTGTAGGCATCCCACTTTTGAAGGTTATGGAGATTATTTACTAACTCCTATATGGGAGGAGGTCGAGCTTCAAAATCTGGAAATTTTACCTATACAACACCGACCAGTACCGAAATCAAACCTCATCTTCCATGAACTCGTGTAAATCTCACAATCAGTCCGGAAGTTATTTACCTACTTCAGCTTTTCCACCTTCTGACTTCTTAACAAGTTCCTGACCCTATAAAACGCCCTCTTGCTAACACAGAAATCCCATCCAACAATTTTCAAAAGTCGGTCGTAGTTCGTAGCCAAGTATTGTGCTGGACTCTTGAGCCCATGGTTTGCAGGTTGGTTTTCTGGCAGAAGGATGGGAGTTTCCAAGTGACCCCTCCCCCCTCGGGTGACAATACGTAAAGAGCCATTTTTACATGAAGTCACGTGGGCCGGCAAAGTTTTCTGCAGTAGGAACTTGCTCCTGTCGTCGGCAAATGTCCTTCAGAGCGGACATGCCTACATTAACAAACTAATCCGTATAAATAAAGCCTAGCTGGTGTTCAAGTAGACTAAAAAGTTAGGGCAGCGGCGAATTGCGTTGGGCACACCAGTTCTCGTCCGATCACTGAAGTTAAGCAATGCAAGCCCAGTTAGTACTGACATGGGTGGCCGCTTGGGAAAACTGGGTACTGCTCAGACTGGTACTGCTAATACCCCAAAATCGTCACATTGGTGTAGTGTCTGTGCAGTCTCTGCATAAGAACTACACTGTGGGCGGGGCTCTAATGACCTTGTAGTTGAGGAGTCCTAAAACACCAACAAACAACAACAACTAAAAAGTTATAATTTAGTTATGAAAATCACATGGGCCTTTGTGTTTCCCCTTTCCGGAGGGTAGACAGGAGCTTTTGTTTTTTTTTATCAATTATAATAATGACACTACCTAATGAATACCAATTAGAATACCATAGGTGGAAAGAAAAATGATAGTCCAACTTGAATTTTTCTTCTTAGTTGTCACCCTACAATAATATCGTTGCTCCATTTGTTGAAAAAAAGAAACATAATTCCAGCTAAATTCTTGGCTTCTAAAAGTAAACGCAAAGAAAAAAATCCATTTCATGAAGGACACTCTTGACGTACTCCTTTCAAATATCAAACTGCTATGCCATTGAAGTACTAAAAATTATCAGTTTAGATTAGTTGAAAACATCCCTAATTTTTTTGTTTTGATACACAGTAAGCCAATCGTGACGGTTTCTACATCCCTTTAAATAGTAGATAATTGTAAAGGACTAAGAAACACATGAAAAGATTATTTTCAACATTAATAAGTGAAGACGTTTGCCTAATTACAGGCTCTCTTTTCTGCCTGACATAAATTAATTCAATTAACCTTCTCCTGTCTTACAATACATATAAAGGATACTGATTATTCCGCTTGTTAGTGCACGACCTTTCATAGATATTTCGTCCATCGAAGTCTGAAAATCTCACAAAAACGTCTTGCAAAGAAACAAAAAAAGAATTGACCCTTTTCGTGACTTATTCCAAGTGCAACTGCTGACAAGTAAAAAGGACATCGTTTGACCAGCTGTCAGTGCGTTTTTAACCAACAGTAGATACCAGTGAAATTCTGTAATATGCTCTATATCAGGCTTGTCAAACATGAGGCCCTTTTCAGGCAACCCCGCCTCGGTGGCGTAGTGGTTAGCACGCTCGGCAACTGCGTCAGTAGTTCTAGATTCGATACTGGACCGAGGTGGGTTGGCTTCTTTCGGGCGAGAGAGAGGCCGCGAGTGCGCCTTCTTTCGGATGAGAGGTAAAACCGAGGTCCCGTGCTGGTGTACTATGTCACTTGCACGTAAAAACCCTCTCTACTATGCAATAGATAGATGAGACAGAATTTGCAGGTGTAGGAACTCGCCCCCTGGCGTCGGTGGAGTGCCCCAACGAACAGTAGACCGACGATAAATAAACATAGAGGGTTACAATTTTGGTCGTCAACCGGCTGTGGAAAACACTGTCCAATATATCGCCCTTGTGTCCATTCAGAGGGACAAGATGGGTACCCGACCTTGCCGACCTTGCTTTCACAGGACATCGTTTATCTGCAATGTGTCGTGCCCTTCCTTATGGCCTTTCAATGACTACCTCATGTGGTCCTTGCCTTAAAACAAGTAACTGGCGAAAAACTAGTATTGAAAGCAGACACGGATTCGACCACCGGGCCACCACGGAATACTTTCAAATTTTCGATCGAAGTACGTTTTACTACTCCATTGGGTCCACGAAGAACTGGCTGGTGTTTTTCTTGGACAACCAAAAACAAAACGTAAAATAAGACGGTGCCTACATGAAGGGCTCTCGACGTTTGAATAAAAAAAGTCTGAGCAATTATTGGATAAAGTCTTGCATTTATTGGTGGGTATGTTTAAAAATTTGCCCCGGTACTTTTTACATTCCATTTGATATAATGAATAGAATAGTGATGGGGCAATGTGAACTGGGGAAGTGGAAAGCTAAACGTCAGCTGCTAATGGCAGGGTCGGGTACCCATCCCTCTGGATGGACACATGGGCGATGTGTTGGACGCTTTTTCTTACGCAGCCGACTGCCAACCAAAGCTGCAACACCTATGCTTATTTATCATAGGTCTACTGTTCATTGGTGCACTCCACCGAGGCTAAGGGGTGAGCTCCTTCACCTCGCCTACCTGTTGCATAAAAGAAAGGGTTCTTTAACGCACAAATGACACCGTACGTCACACGGAGCCACGGCCTTACTTCCCATCCGACAACGGAAGGTGCACTCGAGACCTCTCGCCCGAAATAAGTCAACCCACCTCGATCCAGTATAGAACCTGGAATCGCTGACGCAGTAACATTGTTAGACTTTGAACCTGATATTTAGTTTCACTACAACGTTACACACCCGGAAAAGTGATATAGAAGTGTAGGCTGACATTTGATCTGCATCAAATCTCCGGACAACTACTTAGTCAATGTACGCTGCATAAATATACTTTCGCTTACTGCAAGGGCATTACCCTTCGTCAAAATAAGAAAAAAATTGTTTTTTTTTTGCTGCCCAGTCAACCAACTACACGTTTATTATCAAGTTCCGTTTATTCTTCGTGTTTTATCGAGTTTCAACGTTAGTTATAACCTCCAAAGTAAAAGAAAGTTCGGAAAGCAAACTGTCACATACAGTAAACGATTGCGTTGCCGGTGCATAAAATTGAGTTACCACATGCCGGACTATGCAAGCCAGACTCAAATTCATCACAATCAGTATTGTATTTGGTAATTCCAATAAGATTATTCCATACTAGCGAAAAGTTCTTTTCCAAGTTTTTATTTTCAAAAATCTAATGTATATTTATATGTTATTTAAACTACAAAGTACTACAGTTTGTCCACGCTGCGACGTCCTCGTTTCACCATGATCACATTATGCTTTGATCATCCTGATCACTTTATCTGACTCACCAAGATGCAGCTTAGTGCTCCAACTCTCAAATACACCCAGAATCAGTTCCTGCTTTCACGCCAGTCAAATCTGATCCAAGATTGTCCAGAATCGTCAGAATTGTCTCCCTCCAGTCATTCATGAATCAACATCAGAGACATTGGACGTGGAACTTTTAATTATGACAGTGAAAAAGTGCGACCTGCTTCGGTGGCACAGTGGGTAGCACGCTACGTAACTGCGTCAGTAGCTCTTGGCTCGATACTGGACCAAGGTGAGTTGATGGGCATCTTTAAGCGAGAGAGAGGTCCCAAGTGCGCCTTCTTTCGGATGAAAAGTAAAACTGAGGTCCCGTGTGGTTACGATGGCACTGTATTTGCACATCAAAGAACCCTCTCTACTATGCAATGGGTAGATGAGGCAAAATTTCCAGGTGTTGGAGCTCGCCCCTTGGCGTGGGGCCACGATAAATGACGGTAGACCGACGATAAATGAGTATAGGGGGTTGCATTTGGTTCGCTGGTGTTTTAGGGCCCTTCAACTACAAGATCAGTAGAGCCCCGTCCATGATGCAGTTGTAATGCAGAGACTGGACATTAATGTTGAATCATAAAGAACGGCAACTCCCAGTTCTATTAAACAGCTCTCTTCTCACTGTATCTCACGTTGCTAAAGCTTATTCCGGCCGCAATTCTTTGAGTTGTAATTTCTTCTTTTGAGAGCGAGGTAGAGCCTTCCCTTAGGGCACGCAATGGCCAGCAGTAGCCTTCAGTAGCGGAGAAAACCAACAGACGAAAATACCATATATCGGTACCGCAGGTGTTTTTATACCGAACTGAATTCATGAATTAAAAACAATTTAGGTCGTATATCTTTTGAACAGCTAGCGTTATACTTTAATAAACCGAAGTGGTCAAATAGGCCTGCAGTAGTTTGTCAGTTGATACAAATGGTTTTATATTACAGACAGCTATGTTGTAATTGTCACTTTAAATATTGTGCAGCTTCATTAGAACGTTTGAATTTTGAAACAGACTAATAAGTTCGTCGTGTTACATCCCTTACAGCTGGCAATGTTTGCTGTTGGTCACGTCAACAAAATAGAGATGAAAATCAGACCTAAAACAAGTGGACAAAATACCTATTTGTAGGAGCGAGAACCCCCTGAAGTTTTGCCAACCTTAGTGGTTCAAGGGTAGCGTGCTTGACTGGTGATTTGTGGCTGCAAGTTCGATCTTTGTCAAGGCTTGTTTCAGCCAAAGACATCTTTTGAACCGTGTCCAGTTTTGACCACTATGTCGAGTACGAAATACTACAAAATCTGTCTGAGATATGGTCTACATCAGTGGTTCTCGAACTGAGGTCCGTGGTCCTCTAGGACAGCGTTTCTCAAAGTGGGTTTGCGGCCCACCACTGGACCGCGAGAATCTCCTGGTGGGCCACTAATTTAATGGCTACATACAGTATGTATCTGTTCAGGTTGAGGTGGTATGGACACGTAATGCGAAGAGGGGAGGAGGAGCTCGTTAGGTCCATTTCAGGAATGCAGGTGGTTGGAAGCACCCGGGGCAGGGGGAGACCGAAGCAGACGTGGGAAGAAGTTGTCCGTAAGGATATGGTAGTGTGTGGGATGGATAACGTTATGATGATGGTGGATGGTATCTTTTCAGGTCTCTTCATGCAAGCACCGGGTTAGATTAGGGGCTAGTGAGCCACTGCGTTTTATATATTTGTTCCAAGTGGGCCGCGATCGCAGAGGGGGTCACTTAATTTTTGAACATTCGGGCTATTTGTGACTATTGCCATGACCGCATCCCATTGAATGTACATTTGATAAATTTACCATTTTCTGAATAAATAATTGCTTGTCAAAAAATGTGTTAGTAACAATAGTCTATATTTTAACTGTAGTTAATTTAAAAGGGTACGTGAGCCATCAAAAAAACCGTAAAGCAACCGCCACGTAAGAAACCTCATGGTGTTGTGGACGATAAGATAAAAAAAATATTAGGGACATCGTTCCGCCCTGCCGACATCTGCAAGTGTATAGCAAAGTTGAATTACACAATAACCCACCGCCGAAAAACATGATTAATCTTCCTTTATAGATTTCAGGTGGAATATTCAGGTAAACTGATTAATAGTATGATTGCCGGACACAACCAGATGGGTTGTGATATCACATTGGTAGCCAATAATGCAAAAACCAGTCCATTGTTTTGCTCGTTAGGTGTTCATATCTGTCTTTACCCCTTTCAACATCATTTGTTTTTTTAGCTAGCACTTTGTCTTTCAATACCTCATAGTCTGTGTTGTGTGGTAGAAAAATACGAAATGAATTAAAATAACGGGAGAGGCGTTGCCTAGGAATTCACTGATGGATAAAACAATGATCACTGTAGGAGTTATGTATCAAAGAAGTTATGGAAAGCGCATCATTCATTTTATCGATTGCTGGCTTTCTTTGATCAACGGCAACGAGTTTAATCTTGGTTATATAACTTAAGGATCGATTCTGACAAAAGATGATATTGTATTTGGAATGACAAAGGAACCTGGACCTGAAGTCTGTGATTAGCATGGTGCTCCCTGCATATGCAACGCAACTTTCTAGGCAGAAAAATGAGTAGATCAGCAAGGCTCCTAGGTGTTACACTGATTTTACTACTGCATTGCAAGCAAAACAAATGGATATTAATGCGTCGCACGTACTCTTCAACTATTTAAACTTAGACATAATTCTCGCATATTATTGCCAATATTTCCAAAGGGACCCAAATCAGGGGCCGACAATGCAATGTCATTTTCGACACTGTGCATATACGCAATGCAGGAAATGCACTTTTCTTCCTAGTATAGGACTACTGCATTAATACTGCAAGCGCGGTATTCTAGTAAAAATACTTTGTAGAAAATTTTATGAGAGTAAAAATATCTACGAAAATGCCACCATTTCAAATTCGTTAAAAAGAATTATAAAGCAAATTCTATGCACAGAAATAGAATTTAATACTAGTTAAGAACTACGTAATAGCGATACTGCGCGTTTCGTTTCAGTCTTCACATTTGTTTGGTAATATAATTTTGTATTGATGCATAAAAAATAATTTACTTACCATTCATGCCAATTCAAGATGTTTTTATTTTCCAAAACAGTAATAAATAATTACTCTCCGATTCACACAGGGCACTTTCGAGAACGTTTTTGTAAATTACTTTTAAGTTATTGAAACTGTTTGCAATATTATGAAATATCGTATGAGTGGTTTGCGTGAGTTGTTGCGTATAACTGATATCTGACTTATATTGCTGTATTAAATTTTATTTGGAATGGCATTAGTGAAAAACGATGTATAAAGTTCATCTATTTAAATTTGGGACTACATCAGCCTCCGACTACTCATTCATTACAGCTGTCGCGAGCGTTACTGAACTGTTAGAACGGTTTAGTCGCAGTTATGCATTTTCTCACCAGGTGGTGTGGGTTTCGTTGATGTCGTCATATGATCTGAAAGGATTTTATATTTTGCGCTTTGTCGAAAAAATTATTTTATTACTATGCGCTTTCTTCTACGTCTGATGAATTAAATTTGTTTAGAATGAGAACAAAAGTACAATAAGAAATGAAATGCAGTCTACTATACTACCAACTACATACTCTCAATAACCAACATTAGAGGGAGCTAGCTCTCAGGGTCGCACCCCGAAGGGAAATGTTCTCATGTCCCATTTATACCAAAATGCAATGTTCTGGGGTTTAATTGTTCTCTCCTATTTCTAGAAAATTTGGGTTTTATTCACAGTGCCAGTCAACTCATTGAGAGCCAGTTTTCATTACACAATTCTGATTCCACTCCACTGTGTGGTCAGTGGGCTGACTGTGACATTCCCCACCGACAAGACCCAGCGAAATGATTTCGTTTATGAGTCTAATATGAACTGTTACATTTATTATTTGATACTTGTCGCTTGGCGTTGTTTTAGGGCCCTTCAACTACAAAGGTCATTAGAGCCCCGTCCACAGCATAGTTCTAATGCAGAGACTGCACCGACACTACACTAATGCGACGATTTTTGGGTATTAGCAGTACCCAGTTTTCCCAAGCGGCCTGGGGTTGCGCTGCTTAACTTCAGTGATCAGACGAGAACTGGTGTCATCATCATCACACCCTTGTCCCGCCTATGGCGGAGTCGGGTCTGCAGGTTCTGATCCTCCACTCCCGTCTATCCCCAACCAGGGTTTCATCCACCCCACACGCCACCATGTCCCTGTGTACCACCTGCTCCCACGTCAGCTTGTGTCTCCCCCTATTCCTGATGCCACCCACCACCTGTTGCCCCATAATATACCGCATGAGCTCCTCCTCCCCCTTCGCATCACATGCCCATACCACCTCAACCTATATTCTCTCATCTTCTCCGCAATGTCTCCCACCCCCAAGCTGCCTCTAACATACTCGTTGCGGACTCTGTCAGCACGCGACACCCCACTCATGTAGCGCAGCATTCGCATCTCGAGACGAGAACTGGTGTGTCCAACACAATTTGCCGCTCCCTGCCGCTTGGCCTCAACATCTTGGCATTTAGCCGAACTGCGAGTACGTTTTCTTTATTTTCAAGGGAGGGGGCCTGTTAGGTGCAGGTGATAACGTAAACGCAGCATGAGTTTCCCACGGGAAGCAGCGCTCTGGATAACGCGGCAGCCAGGAAAAGTGGAAGGGTTGACAGGACCTCCAGATTTCCCTAGGGCAGTGGTGGCGAACCTGTGACCCACCGTGAAATTTTAAGTAACCCGAGAGTGAATCATATCTAGTTTATCGGTGGGCTAGAGCCCGCAGACCCGACTCTGCCACATGCGGGATGAGGGTATTATGATGATGTTCTCTATTTGCTACTTTAATAAACTAATTTATTCATTATTAATAATAGAGAGTTAGTGGTGAACGTCGACAATGACGATACGAACGATACGAGGTCAAATGAGGCAACTGTGCATGCTCACGAAAAGCAGACCAGCAATTGAGCTTGCGCATTTGCCTCATTTGACCTCGTATCGTTCGTATCGTCATCATCGACGTTCACCACTAACTCTCTAATAATTTTTTTATTCATACAATTAAATAGTGCTTGCGCCTGACCCACGGACAACTTTTTGTTTTTTTTTCGTGTTATTGTGACCCGTCTTTAAAATAAGGTTCGCCACCATTGCCCTAGGCCAGTGGGGTGCCCCCAGTCAGAACTGTCACGAGAATTAAAGGGGCTAGACGTAGACTTGGGTCTTGGAATGTGGGGACCCTCTCAGGGAAACCTGGGTATTAGTTGACCAAAACGGACGTGAAAGCAGATGGTGCAGAGGGACATGGAAGAGTGCAGGGTTGGGAGGGGACTTGGCGTGGGATAGGCGGGAGTGGAGGATGTGAATCCCACAGGCGGGATAAGGATGAGATGATGATGATTTCATTTATTTATTCTTTTTGAAATATTTTTTGGAAAAGAAATTTAAAAATTTTTTCTTGGTTTAGGGGGTAAATGTTCCGGATAGGCTCGCGGAAGAAATGGTCACCCTATATAAAGGATAATTGGTGCCCTTGACTGTCAAATTGACTTTTGATTTAATAAAAGTGAGCGGCGAATTGCGTTGGACACACCAGTTCTCGACTGCTCACTGAAGTTAAGCGACGCAACCCCAGTTAGTGCTCACATGGGTGGCCGCTTGGGAAAACTGAGTACCGCTGGTATCCAGAAGTCGTCGCATTGTTGTGGTGTCTGTGCAGTCCCTGCATCAGAACTACACTGTGGACGGGGCTCTAATGACCTTGTAGTTGAAGGGCCCTAAAACACCAACAAACATTAATAAAAGTCTCTCATACCTCGTACTATCGTAAATTATGACCGACTCTTCAACTCGTACTGGAATGCTTCTACCATATCCTCACTAGAGGGAGTTGCATACATGCAGTATGTTCAAGAACTGTATGTGGTGATGGTGTTAGAGTGCCGAGGAGTTAAATGTTTATGAAAAAAGTGTATATATTTGAGTAATATATGGATAACATTGTGTCTGCTGTTTCAAATGATGCAGTGCAGTTAGAAACAAGCACATCAAAGAAACAGAGGAAACGACTTGAAAGGCATAAAAGATGGGAAGAAAGCAAGAAGGAGAGAAGGTACTGCTAGAATTTTCTGTGACGCGTAATTAGTGTAATTCTGATTTCATTTCATCGGCGAGTTTTTCTAAAGGCAACGCGAAAGAGAAAGGAAAAAGAAACGTAAAGCAGAAGCAAAAGAAAGAGGTGAAATTCGTCAAGGTCCAAGCAGAAAGACTTTAAAACTTGCAACAATGAAGAATTCTTCATGTCGTATTCGTGTAGCCATTGATGTATCTTTTGACCATTTGATGGCGGATTATGTAATGAGAATTGAAATGTGTGAGTTTCCACTTCCGAAAATTGTAATACTACTATTTCATCTCATTCTCAATATCTGCAGGATATATCGAAACTTTGTAAACAACTTCAAAGATGCTACTCACTTAATAGGAGAATGACAGCCCCGTTGCAGGCATGTATAAACTTGCATTAAATTATTCGTTCACGTTGTTAATGCATTTCAAAAATGGATTTTTTTAATTGACAGTTTTACATAACAAGCTTTTCTGGTAAAACGAAAGAGAAGATTCAACAGAATCAAGGAAGCACGTCGTGGGATGTAAGTGATTGTAATCTCTTTTGTATCCATCAGGGGCATTTTTAGAATAACGCTTTCTGTTGAATCTGTAGGTATATTTTACGTCAAAAAGCTATTTAGAAGAATTCAATAAAGATGAAATTATTTACCTTACTAGTGAATCCCCAAACACACTGGAAACCTTGGACGAATCAAATGTATACATTATAGGAGGCCTAGTTGATCATAACCAACAAAAGGTTTGTAGATTATTGTCAACTCCCGTCTTTACAAATTGCTGTACAATCGTAGCATTTTATAATGTTATTTGTTGGTAATTTGTTTTTTCTGTAGGGCCTATGTTTATCGTTAGCCAAAAAGAATGGTATCAGTCATGCCCGCCTGCCATTGGATACTTATATTAATATGAAGACTCGGAAAGTTTTAGCAGTTAATCATGGTTTGTAATTATTCTGTTGTAGGCGCTAACAATTGTAGTCATGCTATTTATCAAGTTGTTTTGTTAAAATTAAAGTTTTTCAAATACTGACCATGAGGGTAGAAAACTACAGCTGGCAAAACGCATTTCTTTCTACTTTGGCATTACGTAAAGGAGCCACTGCAAAACCCGACAATGAGGAAAATATAGATGACGAAATCTGTAACGATTGAAGTGGCATTATAGTTGATAGTAAGAGTTTCAACCATTGTCAGAAAAATCGAAATTACTTCTCAAACAAGTGCTATAAATATTTTGAGAATGTTTTTGTTACTTTTGTACATCAGTAAAACTCTTCTGTATTAAAAACATGAATTGAAAAATAAGAATTACGTTGTTAAATAGTGTTTTCCTTTTATGCAATCTGCCTTTCAATAAATGGTAGAATTCCTACAAGGGGTACAAGTTGACATTGTCTTTATATACTGTAAGATTTCACTTTGAGTGAGAGACGGAGGGAGACTGGGGATGGAGTTGTTGTTTGTTTAATTGTTGGATATTTAGGGCCCTTCAACTACAAGGTAATTAGAGCCCCGTCCACAGTGTAGTTCTGATGCAGGGACTGCACAGACGCTACCCTAATGTGACGATTTCGATACTAGCGGTACCCAGTTTTCCCAATGGGCCACCCATGTCAGTAATAGCTGAGGTTGCGTTGCTTAACTTCAGTGATCAGACGAAAACTGGTGTGTCCAACGCAATTTGGGGCTCCCAGAGGGAGGGAGATAGCTTCCATCCGATTGCAATTAAACTAGGGCTGCTTATGTAAAATGACTTTTATACTGCATTCGCACTAGCATTCGAAAACTCTAGCGTGACCGATGCAGCTTGGGTTCGATCTGGATCGACTCAAGCTACTTTTTCAATCCAGAACTACTTTGAAACTACCACAATGCAATGCAAGCTACCAACATGCTTTAGTCAATTTCCAGTACGAACGCATGTGTCACTTGAGTGATTCGATCTGGCAAACTGGCAAATTTCGATCTGGCTTGACATTGAAGTGCGAACATAGCTAATTTAGGGTTGCAAGATTTCTTCACATTTTGGCCGTTTGGCATTTCTTTGCCAGATTTCTACTTAGTTTATTCCCTCCCCTGATAATTCTGGCTTGCTTGCGACGCCATGTAGCCTCTGTAGCCAGAACCGCTTCTGGTTAATGTCAATTTCATGCATACACTTAAGCATATTTGCATTCCCTGGCATCCGGCTCTCTTGGGCATTGTCAAAGGTTCGATAGGGACACCAGGACACGAGACTGCAAACCAAGATAATCCCGGTTAATCGGAACTATTGGCAAACCTGCCGTCCCATTGGGGCACATATGCCAACCTACATCGACTCTATATTATAGGCATACATAAGTCGTCATGCCACATTGAAGAGCGGACTGCGACGTTCCATTGATGAAAACAAGCCCTTTGCCTTCATAAATATCGTGTCTAATATCACTACAATGATAAATTCGCATTCTCCAAGCAAGGTAATTGAGAAGTGCAACAATTACATAAAAATTAGCTTAATACTTTCATTATGAACCCAAAGAACAAGTCCATATCTAAACTTATTTCATGCTTAGCCTATCCTAGCCTAGCCTATACTACCCTAACCTAACCTCATTTTCCTTTTTTTTTGTTGTTTGTTGTTTGTTGGTGTTTAAGGTCCCGTCAACTACGAGGTCATTAGAGACCCGTCCACTGCGTAGTTCTAATGCATAGACTGCACCGACACTACACCAATGCGACGATTATTGGGTATTAGCAGTACCCAGCTTTCCCGAGCGACCACCCATGTCAGTACTAACTGGGCTTGCGTTGCTTAACTTCAGTGATCAGACGAGAACTGGTGTGTCCAACGCAACTCGCCGCTCCCTCTCATTTTCCTAAAAGTGAAAAAAATTTTCCCAAAAGCCAGGAAAGTGAAAATTTTTTCCCAAAAGCCAAAAAAGTGAAAAAAATTTTCCCAAACGTCAGAAGGGTGAAAAATTTTTTTCACAAAAACCAATAGGTGAAAATATTTCCCCAAAAGTCAGAAAGGTGCAAAAAATTGGAAATGTGAAAACATTTTTTCCCAAAAGTGAAAAAAATTTTCCAAAAGGAGAAAAAGTGAAAATTTTTTTCCAAAAGTCGGAAATGTGAAAAAAAATTTTCCCCAAAACTCAGAAAAGTGAAAAAATTTTCCCACAAGCTAGAAGAGTGAAAGATTTTTTTCCCAAAACCTGAAAAAGTGAAAAACTTTTTCCCAAATGTCAGAAACTTGCATAAAATTTTTGCAAAAGCCAGAGAAGTGAAAAAAAATTCCCCAAAAGTGAAAAAATTTTCCCAAAAGCCAGAAAAGTGAAAAAATTTTCCCAAAAGCCAAAAAAAGTGAAAAATTTTTTTCCCAAAGTGAGAAAAGTGAAAAAAAAAATTGCCAAAAGCCAGAAATGTGAAAATTTTTTCCAAAAATGACCATTTTCAGAAAACCCCCTCTGTAATGGGTACATCCTGCCTCGGTGATGCAGTGGGCAGGGAGCTTGGTAACTGCAGCAGTGGTTCTAGGTTCGATACTGGACCAAGGCGGGTTGCCTTCCTTCCTGCAAGAGAGATGCCCTGAGTGTGCCTTCCTTTGGATTAGTCCATGTTCCATAGTCCCATGTGGCGTTCAATGGCATTTATACATAAAAGAACTTTCTACTATGCAACGGATAGGTGAGGCAACATTTCCAGGTGTAGGAGCTTGCCACCTGGCATCGGTGGAATACCTCAAAGAACAGTAGACCTATAATAAATATGCACAGGGGTTGCAGCTTTAGTGTGCATCTGGCTGTGGAAAAACGCAGTCCAAAAGATCACCCTTGCATCTATTCAGACGGGCAAGATGGGTACCCGACCCTGCCATAGACAGCAAATAAGGTAGCTTTTTGTGAAATATTATATTATACAATGAATTTTTGCAGTTAAAAAACAATATAAAACAATATATTGTTTTGATTAATTTATATACCCATACCCCTCTTATGGGTACACCCCTCTGATGGGTACACTTTGGCTACGTCCCGCAGGTGTACCAATTAGAGAGGTTTCACTGTATTACAAAAGGAATACACGCCAAATTCAGCAATGGAAAACGTGCTCTGAAACAAACTTTTTTGTTTCCACCTCTCCGCTTTTTTTCACTTCTTTCCTCCCCTCTCCACTATGGTCACATCCATTGCAATGTGACCGTTTGTTTAGATAGCGATTCTAATTGCTATCTTTACTTCGCTCCTCTCCGCTCCACCATGGCCTCAGCCTTAGTCGGATGGAATAGTCCTCGCATGGAATATTCCTTGGCATTATCAGTGGGAAGACGACTTGAATACGAAGTAGAAAGACCTTAGCATTCAACTTCTGAAGCAAATGGGTAGGGGAGACCGGGGCAAGATGACGAGCGGGGCAAGATGACTAATGCCTTAATTAGCGATTTTCCTGATAGTACTCCTCATGACTAGACACTAAAAAATCATTTTGTCAAGGCACTGTTGCCATTACTATATTATTTACATGAGTTTCATTGTTTTTCTGCTGTGTGCTATATGAAACCAAATTTTGGAAATAAGATTTAATTAATATAGAGGTTAACTATAGAAATATCTAATAGCATTTTGATCTACCTTAGACAACTGGCTATTCATATTCAGTATTCATTATTAAAATAATTTTTTAATCTTATTGCTATAATAGTTAAATTTTAAAATTGTTGCTGGGGCAAGATGACTGGGGCAAGTTGACGAGCCCACCATTTTGACCCTCAATGTTAACTGGCATCTTCTTTGTGGTGGACAGCTTACCTGTGATTATTTTTAACTAGAAACATTAACTTTTAAGTTGACATTAAATTCGATTTACTATTTTCTTTGATTTTAACTTTTAGTGTTAATGCGTTTTTATTATTCACAAAAAAATTTAAAATATTATTTCATTTACCTTTAACAATGTAATAAATAATGCCTAATCCTATTTTACTATAAAAGAAATAAGGATACAATAATAGAATTTGGAGAATTTAATAATTTTCTTTACTTTTCAATGGCCGTCATCTTGCATCGTTTTGCATCGTTCATTAAAAATTATAAAATCACCTTGAAGATATCAAAAAATGTTTCACTTTAAAACACTAAATTATAAACAAAGGAGCATTCTAAGTTTCTCATCATCATCATCATCTCACCCTTCTCCCGCCTGAGGCAGGGTCGGGTCTGTGGGTTCTAATCCTCCACTCCCGCCTATCCCCAACCAAGTCCCGCCCCACCCCACACACCTCCATGTCCCTCTGCACCACCTGCTCCCACGTCCGTTTTGGTCTTCCCCTACCCCTGGTGCCCCCAATTACCTGCAGTCCCACAATGGACCTAGTAAGCTCCTCCTCTCCCCTCCTCATCACATGCCCATACCACCTCAACCTACTCTCTCTCATCTTCTCTGCAATATCTCCCACCCCCAAGCTACCTCTAACGTAATCGTTTCTAGTTCTGTCAGATCTTGACACCCCACACATGTAGCGCAGCATTCGCATCTCAGCCACTTGCATTTGCTTTTCATGGTTCTTCCTAACTGCCCAGCACTCTGAGCCATATAGCATAGCGGGCCTAACGACGGTTCTGTATACCTTACCCTTCAACTTAACTGGGACCCGGCGGTCGCACAGGACCCCACTTGCCTGCCTCCACTTCAGCCATCCTGCATTAATTCTATGGGTCACATCAGAATCTATCTCCCCATTGCTCTGGAAGACTGATCCTAAATAACGAAATTCTTGCACTGCTGGAATCCCCTCTCCCCCACAACGAATCTCTCCCCCTTGCCCCTGGTCACTAAAATTGAAAGCTAGGTACTCAGTCTTCTTCATGTTCACCTTAAGGCCCCCTCTTTCCACTGCTGTCTTAAGATCTTGTAGGCCTTTTTGTGCATCCTCTTTGGACTCTTCCACCCTCCCTACATCATCGGCAAACACCAGGCACTGAGGCGCCCATTCTCCCACTCCCGTCAGCAGCTCATCCATTACTAGGGTGAAGAGATATGGACTAAGTGCCGACCATTGATGCACACCCACCTGCACATTGAAACCAGGAGTGTTTCCCCATGCTGTCCTAACCCTAGCAATGGAACCCTCATACATATCCTGCACTATCCTAATATGGCCCTCATCTACCCCTTTCTTTCTTAAAACGCTCCACAGTACCTGTCTAGGAACACTATCATAGGCCTTCTCTAAGTCAACAAATACTGCATGGAGGTCCTTTTTGCTGCTCTATACTTCTCTATCACCTGTCGTAGAATAAAGATTGGTTCCATGGTGGACCTACCAGGCATAAACCCAAATTGGTTTCCCCGGACCCTTGTTTGGTCTCTGAGGCGACATTCTATGACACGCTCCCACAGCTTCATAGAATGGCTCATTAGCTTTATGCCTCTATAGTTTCCACAGTCCTGTGCATCACCTTTGCCCTTGAACAATGGAACTATCCAACTCTCTCTCCATGCAGATGGCATCCTATCACCATTTGCTAACTTGTTAAATAGCTTCCCTAGCCATGTAATTCCTGTGGCCCCCAAGGTATGCCAAACATCCATAGGGATCTTATCTGGGCCAACTGCTTTGTGACCTTTCATTTTTCGAAGGGCTCTGACAATTTCAGCCTCACTCACCCTATCCACTGCCTGAGGAGTGATTGCATTGCCTTCTGTGGCTCTAAGTTTCTCAGCACAGTAAAATATTTTATCTCGAAAGAAAAATAAAAAATTAATTTGAAAACTCTTAGTATCGTCAACTTGCCCCGGTCTCCCCTAATTGATCTGAAAATGGGCAGTAATTTCGGAAAATAATTGTAGATAACGTGTTAACCTACTGCGGTGGTGTAGTGGTTAGCACGCTCGTCAACTGCGCCAGTAGTTCTAGGTTCGAAACTGGACCGAGGTGGGTCGGCTTCTTTTGGGTGAGAGAGAGAGAGGGGGGCTGCGAGTGTGCCTTCTTTCGGATGAGAAGTAAAACCGAGGTCCTGTGTGGGTGTAAGATGGCAGTTGCACGTAAACGAACCCTATCTACTATGCAACGGGTAGATGAGGCAAAATTTCCAGTTGTAGGAGCTCGCCCCCTGGCGTCGGTAGCATTCCCAACGAACACTAGACCGACCATAAATAAGCGTAGGGTGTGCAGCTTTGGCCGGCAACCGGCTGCAGAAAAAACTATGACCAATATATCACCCTGTGTCCATTCAGAGCGACAAATGGGTACCCGACTCTGCCATAGGCGGGAAAAGGGTTAGGAGTTGCTTTTATTGTACATAAGTTCCTCCTTAAGTTTGGTCTGCCCAGCAACCATCGATTAACGAAGTTCTAGTAGCAGGTCACTTGAATTGAGTGGTCGCTAACCTAATGGAAAGAAGAATGGCAAAATGCTTGTTGTGATAGTGCAGGGCTGGATAGTGCCTTCCAGTAGCTACATTCATAAGTCATGGGGTTCATTTGTGAATTTTTGGTTCACCATCACTTTCCCACAATCTTCTACTGTATAAGGCTTCTCAGAAAGTTGGAATTTACATCCTTTGTAGGAGTTACAAACAAAACTGTATCCAATACTTTGATGATTTCTAACAAGAAAAAGTTGTCACCAATGTGGTACACAAGTGGCCAACGTTGTTTAATGATAATCATTTAAAATAGCTGACATTTTATCAGAAGGAAAATGAAAGCTCGAATGACTTACAGAAGAAAGATCGTAAATTGCCATATTCAACAAATATTGGCACAAACCGATAAATAAATATGGCTTTTAATAACATTTTGAAGGTCTATGTTATCTAATTTAAACTTGCATTAGCTGGAAGCAATGTAGAAGCTAAAATTCTGTATGTTGCATAATACAGTCTCAACAATATCGTAACGCTAATCAAATTCAATTCTGCGCGAATTTAAAAATTGTTATGTGATTACCAGCGGGAAAATTCACAAAACTTATGAATAACGCGACAAAGGTAGGTAAAAAAGTCGCATTTTAAATTACTCATTAAAATAACATGGAGAATAGTATTGAGAACTAAGGCAAGTAATGTGCATATTTAATTAGGATAATCTCATGATATTACATTAGATCCCGACCTAGTCTTCTTACCAACAAAGGTCCCAAATTGCAGTCATTTAAAATATTCAATAGTACAAAGTCAGTTGGGACTACAATTACTAGTATTTATTTTATATGTTGCCACAGGTACTTCAATATCATGGCGAATGTCCGGCCGATTTAAAGCAAAAATGAAAATGAAAATAGCGCTGATTCTGACCTTTATAGCGACTACATTGATGGTGAATCAAGGTAAACGATTTCTTTTCATTAAAAATGTATATTAAAATTCTGATCTGCGTTTCAAAGTAATTTGAGAAACTATACTGCTTTAACCCTTTATATCGCACATTTCTGAAGTCCATAAAGTAATTTATTAGTGGGAAATACAGTACAATGGTAAGGGTGTCGCCTCAAGGGGGTGGACAGAGATATTTGCCTGCCATTAACCCTGAGTTAGAGCAGGACACATTGTGCATACTTTTCGTAACATTAAGTCATGTTAACGTCTCCAAGAATGATAACTTCGACGACTTGTATCTGGATCTTCACAACATTCCGGAAAGGGTAAAGATTTCTTCGAGAAACTAAAAGAAATAACTATTTTACCCCTTCTTTCGAGTTTCTTTTCTGGTGGTTTCTTGGTGTAAAGTCTCGTTTCATAACAGTTACTAACAGTTACTTTTAACTGAAATATGTGTGCCCCATTATCAACATTAAAAAAGTCGAAAAAGGTCATTAAGTTTGACTAAAATTTCTACCGTTTTCCATCATATCACAAAGAATAAGTTTATATGTAGATAACAGTAAATAAATAAAAAAGTAATACTGTAGTAACATATCACTAAATACATAAAATAACCACTCGTGAGTTTGCGTTATCCATCGGGAGATCCTAAAAGTTAGAAATAGCATTATCTTGAAACCCAGTGCCGTAACGGGGGTATGAAGCGCCTGTGGCAAGTGTCTAACTTTCGCTTGCCCGGAACCCAATAATGACAAAAAACTTCAACATTTTGCGCCCCAAACCCAGTTGCGCGCGTGGTGGCCGCCTTCTTCGCCACGCCCTCGTTACGGCCCTGTTGAAACTCCCATATTCCTTTTTTTTGTTTTGGAAGAAAATTGAGAAAAGATATTTAATATTCATGCAGAAAAAGGAGAGAAAGAGCTGTGAGAGAGTGAGTGAAAAGATTTCACATGGTTTCACAGTCATTTTATCAGCCTCTCACACCTATGAAGCAATACAACCCGCCGCGGTGTAGTAGTGGAGGCTTCTTTCGACGACAGAGGCCCTGAATGCACCTTCTGTCGGATGGGAAGTAAAACCAGGGTTCCGTGTGATGTACGATGGCATTTGCACGTAAAAGAATCTTCTGTACTATGCAACGGGTGGGTGAGGCAAAATTTCCTGGTGTATCAGCGCCACAACGAACAGTGGACCGACGATAAATAACCATAGAGCCTGCAGCTTTGGTCGGCAGCCGGCTGCGTGTTCATTCAGACTCCAGAGGGACACAGATAGCTGCCCGACCCTTCCGTAGACGGGAAATGGGTTAGTAGTTGCTTTTTTGTTTACATTAATGAAGGAATGCAAACGCTTAGGGTCTTTTATTCCATGGAACACACCAGGACGGAGCTTCATGATTATTTAACATCAAAATGAGTGAAATTTAAGAGCCACGCGCATAGAATTTACCATTTTTTTGAAGAAAACTCACTGTGTCTTTATTGAATATCAGTTTACTTTAGAAATTGTACTCTTTATACACACCGTCATTCCTGCCGGAGGGAGCGGCGAGTTGCGTTGGAGGCTGAGTTTCTAAATTACTCCATTTAGAGTAACTCTGGAGTTACTCGGGTCACTGCTGACGTCACAGGAGTAACACTGGAGTAACTCCGGCGTCATGCATTTAGGGACGATACCAGAGCAAAATTTACAAAGATGGCAGACGATTTGGCGATGGCAGACGATAATTAGACGATGACAGGCGATAATTTTCTCGTTATGCCCCCAGATCTTCATTTGTCCACCCAGAACACTGTTTAATTCATTCACACTGACATTATATACACAACATTAATAGCGGGATATATATATAAGAAAAATTTTACTATACATATACTGTATATATGTATATGTCCCGCCGGTCAGTGTCCATGTCAGTCATTTGTCCAGGTCGATTTAAAATTTTTGCATGCAGGACAATTATTTTCCGATAATATCATTTCATTCAGTACTGCGCATATACATGCCAAGATTTGGTACTGATGCGTCCACGAAAACATCACATTTTGCCAGTGAAACTGACTGTTCGACCACCACTGATCTATTATGCAATTTTTTTTTTTATCATAAAGTTGTAATAAAACTCTTATTTTGTTGTAAAAAATACTTTTAAGGAACGTTTTTGGTCCGACAATTATGGCAACCCTACTCTATATGCCTAATTGTTCGTCTGCTTAGATTGTGTTCGTTAACTGTCGACTGCTTTCACTGCGTTTACTCCTCCTTTTTGAGTGGAGTCAAAAAGAGTCACTCCGGAGTGACTCTAGTGTGACTCTAAAACGTGAAAAAACGCATTTAGGAACGCGGGGCTTTCGGAGTAAGCCATTTAGAAACGCTTTGGAGTCACTCCGGAGTAACTCGAGTTTGACTCGGGTAATTTAGAAACTCAGCCGGACACACCAGTTCTCGTCTGATCACTGAAGTTAAGCAACGCAAGCCCAGGTAGTACTGACATGGGTGGTCTCTCGGGAAAGCTGGGTACTGCTAATACCCAATAATCGTCGCATTAGTGTAGTGTCTGTGCAGTATATGCATTCGAACTATGCAGTGGACGGGTTTCTAATGACCTTGTAGTTGACGGGACCTTAAACACCAACAAACAAACAAACAAACCTGCCGGTTATCTACATATAACAAACATTTTACGTTTACCAGGTGATTCATCGAGGATTGGTATAGCGACGCATTTTACTGAAATATTAACATGTAATATTTGCTTTAAGGTAATAAAGTTGGAGTCGACAGTGAAATAATAGAACAACCAATGAATATAACAGCTAAAAGGGGTATAGAAATAATTTTGGCATGCAAATTCAACAATACGGTACATTGTACATGGTACAAAAATCACACGCCAACAACGACAACCTACGTAAATGGAAATGGGACTAATACAAAAGACTGCTCCATCAAATTTGCTGTTGATGAGGAAGCCAGATATTCATGTGGAGTTAAAGCCGAGGCTAGAGGGACAGGCTCACCCCCAAAGAAATCACGGGACGCTTACGTATCTATTTTGAAAGAAGGTGAGTTCATTGTAGTGACTGTAATGACATAAAACCTAAGCCCTAAAACAGTAAATTATGGATCTAGATCAGCGGTTTCGAAGCTTATTTTGCCGTGTTACCCTTATGAAATTTCCCAAACCGCAACAGTCCCATTCATATTTCATTAAAAGATACCTCGTTTTGGGAAAATCGAAGCATTTTTGGCAGAACCCACTTCAGTAGTCACTAACTTAAATATATTAGCGATAGTATTCTTCTGGCGCTGTAGTTATCACTGGTAAGTTATAACAGGATCTCTGAAAATGCTATCAAAACGAGTTAAACATAGTAAAACTCCAATATCTCTCAAAGACCAGCAGTAGGGTGTAAGGTAGGCAGATTCATGGATTTTTACACTTTTTGGCAAGCATTCCTAAAAAATTTATGATATAAAGAGAATAGCTTTGCTAATATAGCTAAGAGAATAGATAGCATCGATCTGACAGGTAACCCAAAGGTTATTAACAGCAAAAGGTTATCGGTTATCATTTCAATTTGGTTCTGCAAAGAAAGTACCTTGCATAAACCTGCCGCGGTGGCGTAGTGGTTAGCTCACTCGGCAACTACGCCAGTAGTTCTAGGTTCGATACTGAACCGTGGTGGGTCGGCTTCTTTCGGGCGAGAGAGAAGCCGCGAGTGCTTTCGGATGAGAAGTAAAACCGAGGTCCCGTGTGGGTGTATGATGGCGCTTGCACGTAAAAGAACCCTCTCTACTACGCAACGGGTAGATGAGGCAAAATTTCCAGGTGTAGGAGATCGCCCGCTGGCGTCGGTAGCATTTCCCCAACGAACACTAGACCGACGATAAAACTATGTCCAATATAACACCCTGTATCCATTCAGAGGGACAAATTGGTACCCGACCCTGCCATAGGCGGGAAAAGGGTTAGGAGTTGCTTTTAAAGAAAGTACCTTGCATACAGCATATTGAACCCCATATTATTTCAGATACGGTGGATACCTCAAATAAGTCACCAACTGAAGGAATTTCACAGAGTAAGTTCGAAATTTCTTTCTTTTCTTTAAAATCAAAAAGTATTTGTACAGCACAATGAGTGATATGAATTTAAATCCTTGCTGCGATTCTTGAGCGTAAGCAGGTTCACCTCCGACAGATATCTGCGGGTTTTCCTCTAAAATGTGTTGAAACCTTAAGAGTGCTTCGGTGGCCCCATGTGAAAGTGGCATGTAAAAGAACCCTGCAATCAGAATTGAATATTATTAGAATCTGAAGATGAACATGGTTTATCATAAATTTTAAAATTGTCAGATGATTATTTTTCGTTCATTTTCAGCTATTATTTGGCTTTCGGTGGCCGGTGTAGTGGTGGCACTTTCACTAGCAAATACCGTGATTATCCTTTGTTACAGGTAAGTAACTGTTAACTTCACCCTTCTTGCAAGGAAGGTATAATGCAACTAATGGGTAAGAAAAAAAATCTGCATACCTTAGTAATCATTTCTTCATTTTACATACCTTAGGCAACGTAAAGCTAGGCTGACTCCAACACAATCACTATCTCATGTTCAGCCCAATCCTGAAAACCCTTCTGCAACTCTACTTTATAATCCTTCCATTAATTTCACCATCCCACCTGGAAATCAAACTTCAGTTCGTCATAGTTCACACTCGGTTGGCGAAAATAGCGGCTACTTATATCCGATTACCAGTAACAGCAGGGAAATTCAATACACTGCAAAAAAGCAACAAACAAGCAGGTATATAAATGTGGGCGAATATAATGTATATGAAGAAATAATGGATTAAATCAACAGCAATATTTTCCAACATCAAAAAGAAATGAACATTTGATGAAAATTATTCAATAATTCTATTATTCCATGCATTCTGATTAAAATCATAATAATGCAGCATTTTCACTTGTTGGATTTGTTTGTTTGTTGGAGTTTAAGGTCCCGTCAACTACAAAGTCATTAGAGACCCGTCCACTGTATAGTTCTAATGCATATACTGCACAGACACTACACTAATGCGACGATTATTGGGTATTAGCAGTACCCAGCTTTCCCAAGCGACCACCCATGTCAGTATCACTTGTTGGACAGGTTTTCTCTAATAGGTACACGTCAAAAAGACTTCTGCTCATCTTTTACTTAGTTATCATCCTTCTTTCGTTCTTAGACATTAATCCAGTTCAAAAATTTTAGGATCAAAACCGGCCACCCTGGGGCTAGAGATTCACCCACCAATTGGTTTTAAGGATTAACCATCTGAAGGTGCCTTACGAAATCCAAATTCGCTGTCACTTTAAGCATTTAGGCTTTATTGTAGTCAACAGCTAACAAGTTGCGTAACGTCGTAGTATTTGGGAATCGCTTTGTTCAGATTTCTAGGTGAGTCCATGGCTACTGGTTCAATCCTGGTGGAGGAGGGTGGCATCTTTCGGGGCTAGAGAAAACTTCATCTCTACCTTCACTTCAGTTGGAAAGTACAGTACAATGTCACTAAATGTCACCTGCATTTAAAGCAGCCGCTTCTAGACCATCATTACCAACATTTTTTCAGTTTGTGGCATTTATTTCATTGATACAAAGAACACAAGGGCGGATAGCTGGACGGTATTTTACAGAGCCGGCTATCGACCTAACATCATAGGTCTTCATTAATTTGGCGAAACGCATATCCAACTCATGTTTTGCGAAAAATACCTTGTTTACTAAATTTAATTTTAAAATAATTTAGTCTCATTTGCAATTACATTGAGAGGTAATACAGAGAGGTAATAAGGCCCCAGAATCCAAAAAAATGATCTAAAAATTAATTACTTAAAGAAACCTAACCCGACATAAAGCAACCCAATCGAACCTAACTTAATCCTACCTAAATTAGTCCAATCACCTAAGTTGGGTCCTTAACCCTGCTGAACGTAAACTGACAAAAATCTAACTTCTGTCAGGATCCCAATGTCACAACCCATGCTTATTTAATGACGACATATCTTATGGGGTGCCACTGGGGTGCAAAAATTTTAACCGATCTAAGGATACATTTTACGTTATGAATCATGGATCAGCTAACTTGCAGTGCTATCATACACTCCACACGGGACAATTGCTTTAGCATCTAATGGAAGGTTATTGTGGCCTTTCTCTCACCGCAAAGAGGCCAACCAACCTCGATCCACTGCAACCACTGATGCAGTAGTCAGGCAGATTACTTCTTGGCTGCTGAAGCCATTTCAAAGAGTCGTATTTTCTTATTTAAGGGAATCGTTCTTATTCGTCGCTTTTCTTGTGCGCAGTTGGAACAGAGCTTTTATTGACAAAGGTGCGTCATCAGTAGAACAAGAAAAATATCATGTTTCCAAAAATGTAAATGACAACTTAAAGCATCCTACCCGGTATTTGAAAGTCAACAGATACAAAAAAACTTCGAAATATTCAATGGCCGAAATCGTTTTTTGATAGGGTATTTTGGAAAAATACTATCATATATCTAGTATTCATGGAAACCCCGATTCCCCTTAATGAAATTAGTAATACAGTATCTAGTTAATGAAAGATAGGTATAATTTGAAAGAGCGACGGTATAATAAATACCGATATTAAAACCCTAAAATTCTTCACAATCGTCACTTGAAATAACTGGGAACTGGCAAACTTACCATGCGTATTATACATGAGTTGAGATTTTTACATTAACGCAGGCGCGGAATGTCGACCCAAAATTTAGGAAGGGCCCCCGACAATGACACTGACAAATGAAAATTGCATTTCCAATCGCTGCCTATGGCTCAACCCCCCCCCCCCGACGAAAATCCTGGATCCGCCACTGCATTAACGGAAATATTGAAACTTAGGATGAGTATTATGCACCAGAGCGTATTATACTCGAGATAATACGGAATTTCGTTATGGAAAGTGGGTCTCGGGCCTCTAAAAATAAGAAAGTTTGTTAGGCGGTCATGAAGATCAGCAATTTTTGTTCGTAAAGAGGGGCCACAAGTCAGATGCCTACAAGAAGTGGATTAGTATGCTGGAGGAATTGAGAGTTTGTGGATAATTTAGACACTTTCATGGTTTTCTACGGAGCAACATCAGTAGCTTTTTTGGCATAATTGTTATATCGGTCGCTCTTATGTGTTATTCTGCTATCAGCAACGCTGGGCATGGCGATATATATGCAGATCGCTCCTATTGGCCAGTGTGTATTACGGCAGCGTTTGCAATCCCCCATACTATGTTAGTTCAATAAGTTGAAATATAAGTTTAATAGAAATTTAAAAGAAATATAAGTTTAAAAACAAAATCGGTATTCAAAAAAAGTGAGATTCATAAAAAAAAAGATTCATTAAAACGGGATATTCGTGGCTACACGAGATCATTCACAGAATCGATATGTATCTTGTTCGCGGGGAGGAGGCCTTCGAGCCGAAGGCAAGAAGGCCGGGGGACCGAAACAACGAAAGTAGATATCATTGTAAAGGATTGTTTCCCAAAATTAAATTTCCTATGAATTATTGGCTGCCGAATTATCTTTGCTAAGTACCTTTACAATGATCTTTACTTTCGGTGTTTCGGCCCCCGGCCTTCTCGCCTTCGGCTCGAAGGCCTCCTCCCCGCGAACAAGATACATATCGATTCTGTGAATGATCTCGTGTAGCCACGAATATCCCACTTTTATGAATCTCGATACTATTATTAAAAATATTATTATTATTATTGAAATCCATTCCATCACATCATAGCAATTCAAATCGTACGGGGTGGCATACAACACTGTAATACGCATTAGCCAATAGTAGAAGACTGCGTTTCATAGCCACGCCCAGCATAAAAGCCGTCTGTAGAGCGACCGATATAACAATTATGCCGCTTTTTTTTTCTTATACCGCATTTACACATTCGCGAATACGACGAGGCGAGTGGCGAGGCGAGCATGTTCGACGAATGTGTGAACACTACATTCGTCATTCACCTCGTGGTTCGCCTCGCCATTCGTGGCGCTCGTGTTGGAAGCGGTTTTTTTCATACCGCATTTACACATTCGCGAATACGACGAGTCGAATGACGAGGCGAGACTTTCGTCGAAATGTTCGCATTCATACTTTGCATGACGAATGACTGTTCACACATTCGCCGAATGTCTCGTCATATGGTCATTCTCCAATCACCTCGTCGCTAGCGCCCTTTGATTCGTATTGTCTCGACAGCTGGTGATTCTCAAATCGCCTCAGGTCACTCGCGCCCTTTGACTCGTGTCAAAAAAACCGCTTCCAACACGAGCGCCACGAATGGCGAGGCGAACCACGAGGTGAATGTCGAATGTGGTGTTCACACATTCGTCGAACATGCTCGCCTCGCCACTCGCCTCGTCGTATTCGCGAATGTGTAAATGCGGTATTACACGAGTCAAAGGGCGCGAGTGACCTGAGGCGATTTGAGAATGACTAGCTGTCGAGACAATAGGAGTCAAAGGGCGCTAGCGACGAGGTGATTGGAGAATGACCATCTGACGAGATATTCGGCGAATGTGTGAACAGTCATTCCTTATCCAAAGAATGAATGCGAACATTTCGACGAAAGTCTCGCCTCGTCATTCGACTCGTCTTATTCGCGAATGTGTAAATGCGGTATTAGAGGTTTTGTCGGTAGAAGAAGGTCGTCCCATGTGGGTTCAATGCGTTGACGTCCCGCTGTGCTTGCTACAATGGATCGTCAGAGTTAGAAAAGACCGAGTTTAAACAGGAGATACATACACAAGCAAACAGTAAGATATCATAAATAAAAAATTGTCGATAACAAGACGTAATTATTGACAGCCAGTTTTCGTTTTCAGTTACACGAAATTTAATGCCCAAAATCATTTGTTGACAAACTGTAGGATATTTTACAAAATTATTGTCATAGTTGTAGTATTTATAGAAACCCTGTCAAATACATTCCCTTTGATGAAATTAGTAATATCCAGTGGCGGGAATGTTAGGATGTGCGTTATGTTTTTCTTGGCATGTCTACTCGTAAAAGGTAATAATTTATTTCGCTATATACTTTACATAATAATACGCTCAGTAGGTAAGAAAAGTAACATATTAACTGCTTCTATTTTCGACTTTATTAAAATATGTGACTGCTGGATCATGATTTATATATAAACCGCACTTATTATGCCTTCACAATTATGAACAGGTACTGTGACGAACGCAGTAGATGAGTTAGTAAAAGGCCTCAAAAATGCCACAGTCTCTCAGGGTCAAAATGTGACATTGCCTTGTGAGTTCAAGACTGCATCTCCATATTGCATCTGGGTACATAATGGCACCGTAGTTATTTTTCAGACCAATGATCGCTATCATTTCTTGAATAAATCAGCTGATTGCTCAATGCTCATTCAAAATTTTAACATCACGGACACTGGATCGTGGAAATGCCAAACACAGGCAGCAACATCTCAAACTGAAGCTGTAGAATCAGAAACAATTTATTTGAATTGCAACACCTGTCAACATATGGCGTCAAATTCTAGCAATATAGGCAACGCTAAGGATGACCCAAGTGGTAAGCTAAAATAACGATAAAACGAAAAACTTTTCAAAAATTAAATTTCTGCATGGTGGTTAGTAGTGAATTTCAACATCGGGGGTTGGTAGTGAACGTAGTGTGCTGCTAATTTCCCCTCTCCTGCATCCTCTACAGTCCAGGCGTGGCGAACCTATCTCAGCTGGCGTGCCAAAAATTTAAAAAGTTATATTTCTTGATGTACTAATATGCCAGATAGTAGGGTACCCTTACTTCCGGTTTGTTACAGGAAATGGAAATTTCACCAATTGTTGGGTTTAGCTTTATGACCTGCCTCGGTGGCGCAGTGGATAGCACGCTCGTGAACTCCGTCAGTAGTTCTAGGATCCATACTGGACCGAGGTGGGTTGACTGCTTTTTTGAGGGGGTCCAAAGTGCGCTTCCTTTTGGGTAAGAAGTAGAACCAATGTTTGGTGTGGTGTACGATGGCATTTGCACGTCAAAGAACCCTCTCTACTATGCAACGGGTAGGTGAGGCAAAATTTCCAGAAGCTCGCCTCCCCTGGAATCGGTGGAAATGCCCCAACGAACAGTAGATCGACGATAAATAAACGTGGGAATTGCAGCTTTGGTCGGCAACCGGCAGTTCAATATATCGCCCTTGTGTCCACTCAGAGGGACAAGATTGGTCTCCCATACGTGGAAACAGGGCTGGCCTTAGGGCAAGGCGACCGCCTTGGGCCCCGCGCTGGTGAATTTAAAAAACTTGGTACTGGGGCCCCGCTATCGCCTGCTGCCTTGGACCCCTCTATCGCCTGCTGCCTTGGACCCCTCTATCGCCTGCTGCCTTGGGCCCCGCAAACTCTAGGGCCGGCCCTTGACACTTGGGAGCACTGGGCTTAAGCCATATTAGTCCCTATGTAGATTCGCCCCTCTCCACGGCAGTGCCGTCACTAGGGGGGTGCGGGGAGTGCGGTACGCACCGGGTGACACCACTCGCACCGTGACAAATGGGGTGACACCAAAGGGGGTTACACCATGGCGTCACCCGGTGCGGTGACGCCATAGCGACGCCCATAGCGACGCCACGGTAGTCATATATTGAAACATTTTTGTCTGGCATTCTTAAATTTCTCTATTTTGTTTCATACAGATTATTTAAACGTTATTTGGTTATCATTGACAAGTGCTGCCTTCGCCATTTCATTAATAAGCATCACAATCATCATCTATTTAAGGTAACACACAACTATTCATTTCTTATTAAAACCATTAGTATGATGGAATAACACTTTTCAATTCCTATTATACTCCTAGGCATTGTGATGGTAAGAGGACTCCAGTTGTTGACCATTAAATGTTCCCCCAATCTCGAATACATTTCCGGAACTAGGTGAATTGGTTTTTGGAAATGGCCGTGACTTAATACCATTATAGTCAATGGCGTGGAAAATCAATGTGCCACACAACAAGGGAGTCAACAAGTGTGGGCAAATATCAATTTTTGATTTTGTCATTTTAATGTTGAAGGTTAAAATATTATTTTCTTTTTCAATATTAAAATGAAATGTTAGCATTGATTGAATAAAGTTCTTTATAACAATAGTGTACTAAAGGGCCTATGTCCTGACTATGTAGAATTGTATTTCCAGACATTTCTAATTAAAAATACAAGGAAAACGCCCTGAACACTAGCCCCAAATCTGTTCAACTATTCTGGGGCAGAAAATAGTGACAGTTTCAGACGTTGCCAGAGACAGGACGTCTAGAAAGATGGGATTTTCGGAGCCTGCAACAAATTGCCTTATAGTGTTCGTTCCTCCATTTTCGTCTGTTCGCAGTTGAAATGTCTGACAAGCTGTAGACATTTCAGAAAGCTGCTATTTAACCATTTTATGTCTGCTGTTCATAGTGTTTGTAAAAAAGAATTGGACTTTAATCTATTGTATGTGTACCGAGTGTATGTTAATTAATAAATAATAATAATAATTTCTGCACCACACTTATCCTAGATGTTCAGTGTACTGTTTAATTGTTCCGTCCCGGAAACCAGTTAGAAATTTCAACGTGGACGTGACTTACATGAAATTCAACCTTGTCCTAGGCAAGAGATATGCTACCAGACTGCAGCCTACATAGAAATGTGTTTTTCATCATTACTGATTTTACAACTACACAGCAAGGTGAGGTGCTCATTTTGTCCCCATTCAGACACCAGCAATGTATTGAACACCTTACTCAGCCAGCTTACAAACCTAATGCTGCAACCTCTACACGTATTTATTGCTGGTGTTACACCTCAAAGTGTCCGGGCCATTTGCTATGCACTTAATTGCTGGTTAAGAATTTATGATGCACAAATAACATCCCAAGCAATTTCAATATTTGCTAAGGTAATCTGGGTAGCTGAACCTTGTATCTTTTTTTCTTTGTACTTTGCACATTTATCCCATCATAATTATGCCAGAAAACGCGTAGAAAACATGCTGGACACTTTGAGGAACTAAACTTTACCTCAAAGTGTGTCGCCAGAAGGATGCCAACCACCTCCGTAAAAGATAGAAACTGAAACACTGGCGCAAAGTCAGTGCAGGGTCGGATACCCATCTTGTCTCTCTCATAGGACACAAGGGTGATATATTGGTCAGTGTTTTTCCGCAGCCGGTTGCCGACCAAAGTTGCAACCTCTACGCTTATTTATCGCCGGTCTACTGTTCGTAGTGAATTCCACCGACGCCAGGGGGCAAGGTCCTACATCTGGAAATTTTGCCTCCTCTACCCGACCATAGCCAACGTTAGGCGTAAATAAAAAAACCAGGAAGTTTCTTCTTCGCATGGCAGTGAACCTGGGGTCAATTAATTGTCGGTTTGAGGATCGGGTTCTCCGCAGCGCATGGCATTTGCGGATAACATTGAGTGCCATTGATAACATCAGGGCAACAGCTGAGAATGAAAAGTAGGATCAGCGAGCGTCTGGAGGATGAAGTGGATTAGGGAAGTGAGGTGCTTTACCATAGACAGGTCACAAAGAAATTGAAGTGGAACGTCGAATGTGCCACCAATAATGCTCATAAAGTCAAAATTGTGTATGATGAAGTTTGACAAGGGGGTAGTTTAGACCTTAAGAAGCAGGGGACAGAAAACATTCGTGAAAACAAGCTAAGACAGTTTGGATATGTGGGTAAGGAACTGAGTAAGGGGTATGAAACTCAGGAAGGAACTGAGGAAGGGTATGAAACTCAGAGTAATAAGTCGCCGACAAGCAGAGAAAGCTACTGAGATGTGAATGCAAATGATACGACCAGAAATTGCAGTATGCGGAGTAGACATGGTATTTTCAACGTATTGGAGGAGGACAGAAGGAGGTAGCACACCTCCACAGGATTTACCGGTATAAGGGTGTTACGACGTTGACGGTGATGAAATAAACTAAAGCAAGCATCAAGCACTTGGAGGGAAGATTACATTTAAAAAGAGATCAGTCAAGCGAAAATGGACCGTAAACTCTAAAATTCAAGACTTGCCCCATAACAAGCACATACATATATTAGGCTGTAGAGCTGGCAAATTTTTGCATTGTGATAGTTTTACTTTGTCATAGTCTATTTTATCATCCTTCCTTAAAAAAAGATGCAACCATTTTGAAGTTTAGGGGGATTCCTCCTTACTCCTCGCCTTCCTTTAGGTGCACGCTCGAAAATAATAATAATACAATAACCTTGCACCCATACAACATCTATATGTATGAGATACATGAGCAAACATAGATAACAAGACGAGTAATTCTTGACAGCCAGCTTTCGTTTTCAGTTTCAGAAAACTGTAGGATATTTTAGAAATTTATTATCATAATTCTAGTATTTATAGAAACCCTGTCAAATACATTCCCTTTGATGAAATTAGCACTATTCAGTTAATGAAAGATGGGTATGATTTGGAAGAGCGACGAGAATGTTAGGATGTGCGTTATGCTTTTCCTGGCATACCTACTCGTGCAAGGTAATAATTTATTTCGCTATATAGTTTACATAATAATACGCTCAGTAGGTAAGAAAAGTAACATATTAACTTCTATTTTCGACTTTATTGAAAATATGTGACTGCTGGATTATGATTTATATATAAACCGCACTTATTATACCTTCACAATTATGAACAGGTACTGTGACGAACGCAGTAGATGAGTTAGTGAAAGGCCCCAAAAATGCCACAGTCTCTCTGGGTCAAAATGTGACATTACCTTGTGAGTTCAAGACTGCATCTCCAGATTGCATCTGGGTACATAATGGCACCGTAGTTATTTTTCAGAACAATGATCGCTATCATATGTTGAAGAAATCAAAAGAATTAGCTGACTGCTCAATGGTCATTCAAAGTTTTAACATCACGGACACTGGATCGTGGAAATGCCAAAAACATGCAGCAACATCTCAAACTGAAGCTGCAGAATCAGCAACAATTTATTTGAATTGCAACACCTGTCAACATATGGCGTCAAATT